>CM070666.1:12801852-14001852 GCA_036346575.1 Dendrocalamus sinicus | reverse complement strand
CTGGATGCTAAGAGTTATTTCAATGTTTTCCTGCGTCTGAGATACTTATGTTAATGCTTATTCTAAGTTAGATTTCTGATTCTTGATTGATGCTTGAATAGTTCTCTTTAGTTTATGCTTCTGTTTATTGTCGTTTAGGTTCTCTCTTCATGTTAGGGTTTATTCAATGCATGCTAATCTGTTATGACGTGTTAGCAGAAAAGATAAAAAAATGGTGGTAATAGTTTAGATCTGTTATTTCAGCTTTTAGTTTCTGTTTTAGATTAATTTGTTGATTATCTTCAGTAGCTAATCTGTTTATTAGATGCATGGTTACGTTCCCTGCTTTTCTGTGATTGATCTCTTGTTTGATCTGAAGTGTTGGGTTTAGCAGTAGCATATCCCCTCCTCCTGAGTTTCTCTTCCCAGCGTCTTCCTCCTCCCTAGATCTATTGCCTTTTCCCTGCGCTCTCTTCTTTCCTTCCTCAGCTTCTCCCCTTCTCCCCGTCAGATCTCTTCTCTGCCCCGCGCACTAGTCCTTCTAGTGCGCCTCTGTCTTTCTCTCGGTAAGGTTAGCTTCCCGGTTGCTCTCTTTCTCTCCTTCACTTGCTGTCTGACCCCTAGCTATCTTTCTTCTCTTCTCTTCTCTAGTCTCTTTCTCATCTCAAGTCTTTCTTTAGCAGTCAATCTATTTTCTAGTCTTCTAATTTCTAGCACTCTCTTCTTATCTTTGCTCTCTTTCTTTTCTCTTCTCCCTCATCTGCTAGTTCCAGCCTACTTCTAGCCCTATTCTCTCTCTCTCTCTCTCTCTATCTCTCTTTCCCGCTAGCTTTCCTTCTGTTATTTCTGGCTAGTCTTCTTTCTTTCTCACTTTCTCTCAGTAGAGTTAAATTCTCAGATCCTTCTCTCTTTTCTCTTCTTCAGTCAGGCACTCTTATTCACAGCACCTTCAGCTCTTCCCTTCTCTTTCTTCTGCTCATTTGCAGTTTGCTCTCTGGCCTTTAGCTGTCATAGGTTCTGCAGTTAGCCTTCAGTTCCCTGTTCGTGCTACTTAGCTTTGGTTAAGGGTTGTGTCTCCAGTAATCTAGTCCCTATGGAGAACACGACTTTCGCTGCTATCTTGGCGGCAGCCCGTTCACTTGCGGGTGTGCAGTTTTGCACGATCAACCATACAGCAAGAAATGGTTCTCATGTACACTATCATGGGAACATAACTTGGATGTTCTAGTTAAATAGTTACCTCTCTGCCCTCAAAATCCCAAAACCCTCATAGATCAGTTCGTTGCTAGTAAGCCCCACATTTCACTACCAGAGAAACTAAACATGTACTAATTTCACATTCATGTTTTTCTTTCACCACCAGAGAAACAAAGCATGTATTGATTTCACATTCATGTTCTTTCACCACCAGAGAAACTAAGGATGTACAAATTTCACATTCATGTTGTTCTTTCAAAGCTCAAACCAGCATTTGCTGTGCTATTAGCGGGCAATATTTATCTCATACTCCAATAGTATCCCCTTAAACTACTCCAGATGACTAAAATCGCAACGGTACCACATTGTAAGTAATCCAATCCCCAATATCACTACCTATCTCCGAACAGCTCAAGCGAATCTCCGCCCAATCAACCCATAAATCACATAAATAGGCATACCACTACACCAAGCTAACTCCTTTGCATGACAAAAGGCATACCACAGAACCAAGCTAACCCCTTTCCGTGGCAAATTAAGGCACGAGCAACACTAGATTGCTGAAAACAAGGAGAAGGCCAAATTGAACCAACAATACCTTGCGGAGGGCGGTGGCGAGCTCACCGCGGGTGAAGTTGGCTGCGGCGGAGAGGGGCATGTTGATGTTGTTCTTGAACTTGTACAGGTGGACATTCTTCTGCATGTACTCGGTGAACTGGACGCTGCCAAAACACCACCAGAAAAATCTCCAGCACGAAACCAACTAGATCGGGTCAGATCGAGAGGCCAAGACACCCAGACTCGCGGTGGAGCCTTCGGAGAAAAGTTAGATGGCTTGGGGGAGGTCTTACCGGTCGCCGGGCTCGCCGGAGGCGCCTAGGACCGCCGTAACACTGAGGATCGAGTCATCGAGGCGGCGCGTGCGGCTAGCGGCAGGCGAACCGTCAGCAAGGCAGCGCGCCGGTACTGCACTTCGGCTGGGCCCCAGGGTATGCCGTGGCCCACCCGGCATACCCTGTGGGTCCGCCCCTGAGTGAAACCTTAGCGGACGTGGCTTTGCTAGGGAAAATGCATTGCAACAGCCTTGTGATGATCTACTCAACTGCACAACTAAAGAATCATGTGGAGCAACAAGTAGATTGTCTCTTGTGAGTAAAGTGTACAAACTCTACAGAGTGAAAACTATTTGAATAGTCATGCCCAAGGTCAAGAGCGGACACGGGAACTTAACTAGATATAGTTCTATTTCAAAAACTTTGTGGGTGGAATTAGAAAAGTGGAGGGCAGTGGAAAGCCCTGATTTGTATTGCCCTTGGTGTCACACCAGTGATATGGTAAGTGGTTATGACACTGAAAGTTTAGCATATGGTGCAGAAACCATGTAACGGTAGATGGAATCTGGATCGCTATTATTATTGCATTCTTTCATACATTGATAAAATCTGTTTTCGTTAAAACTGCTAGGTCTCAAGGAATTTCTATGTATCGTACTTTAAAAGCAATTTGTGGCAAATAAAATAACCCGAACCTTCCCTTAATAAGCCATGCATGTTATCTACTTGCATCCTATGTATTGGCTCGTGGAGCACGGTGGTTTGTGCTCACCCTCACTCACTCAATTAATCCAGAATCAGGAGTCAGATCGCTACGCTTCAGCAACATACCTAGTCATGATGGCGAAGAAGATGAAGATGTCAAGAGTTAGGTCCTAAACCCCAGTTGGCTACCTGTGGGCACGTCCTGAGGGTCCCTCCTGTGTGCTTCATTTCTGCTGCTGCATTTTATTGATTCCAGCCTGATTAGCCCATGAGTAAGTCTACTATTATATTTACGCTTCTGCATGATATGTGTTTTGATGTTCAGTACTGTATCTGTAAGTACTATATATTGATACAGGGAATAGTGCGATGGAATCACAGAGAATTCTGGATTGTAAAATCTGGGTCCGACAGCTAGCCTCTGAGGGTAACCTCCTTGTGGCCTTTGGGCTATCATCTTGCACTTGCGTCTTGCTTTTATCATTCTTCTCTCATTTTCTAGAATGAAAGCTTTGTTGACCAAGTGGAGGAAACTACAATAGTCCCAAATGATCAGCTGCACACTCATCTCTTCATGCATAACTTCTAGGAAGCGATCAATCTTCTCTTCTTCGTCTGCTACATCTCCTGGAGCATAGTGAGCTAACTGGTTGAACCTAATCAGGTATTCATTGATGGCACAAGCTACCCTATTTTAGTGCTCTAAACTCATTGTTCTTCATTCGTATTATGCCAGTAGGTACGAAATTGGTCCTGAAAGTAGCCTTAAACTCGGTTCAAGGGATAACATGCCTTGTTGATTCAGCTTCTTCCTCTACTTGTTCTTTAATAATTTCTTCTATGTCTTGCACTTCCTGTCCTTCTACTTGCACTTGTTGCCCTTCAGCTTTTGGTGCTTCTTCTTCTTCAGATTCCTCATCAGCTATCGGGCTCTCTCCTCCGTGAGCGGTTAGGTAGTTTTTCCACCATGCAGCTAGGGATCCTTTCAGTTGATGGGTGATAAAATCCACCTTGTCCTCTTCTGCACATCGTGCAAGCTGGAGTTTTTTTGTCTATGTCATGAAGCCAATCTCTACCTCTAAGGGTTCATTAGCAAATGGGAAGGTCAAAGCTCTAGTTCCTAAGAAATCTGTCAGCTTGGAATTGTGACTAGCTACTCCTACTTGTTGACTTGTGAGCATGGCTTGAAGAATCTGGGTCTATTGAGCCATTCACTACTAAAGAAAAGGTCATCATAAATGGTTCAAAAATGTCATCACAAACTATTTCATGAGTCATCTGAGTTTATGGATCAGTAATGACATGATTTCATCACCAACGATATTTGAACCGTCTGTGATGCAGACTATCATAAACGTTTATTAACTCAGAATTGTCTATGATAGTTGACTATCATAAATAGTTTGTAGATGAAACTATCTGTGATAGATATGTATCACAGATGGTTTGTAGATGAAATTATCTATGATATTGTTTTGTATTACTAAATCTATTTCTGTTTATTGGCTAGCCTTGAGAAATGCTAACCATGCCTCTAAAACAAGCAGAAACACAACAAGGACATGTATACACCCATTCACATTTATTTTAGAAATAATAACATCCATTTCACAAATTAATTAACTCAAATGAAATAAATTAACCATTCATAGACAAATAAACACATGTATCATTAAGTTTAACTTATCCCAATCAAGTTCATTCTATATTGTGGAACTCCCCAGCAGGGTTTATGACTTGAGACAACAAGAAGTATGCAAACTATCCTCGAATTTTTAGAGCTCGGCCTGTTCTAACACAGTTGTGGCGATGTTCACAACATGTCATAAGAAAGATCAAAGTCGTGCATACATATAAATTGATAAGTATGAAATAATTATTGCAAGATTGACAAACCTAAGGATCATTGGTCACCATGGAACCGAGGAGTAGTTCCATGTTGTGGCAAACATAGTATACACATATGTTGCCCGGCGGCTGCTGGTGGCACTGCAAAAATCGAATTGGTTAATTCGAGAGGTATTACTATGAAATGTTATATAGGATTAATGTGTACTAGCAAATACCAAAAAATTTAGATCATGTCGCAGGGCACTTTTCCCTCCCTTGGATCTCCCTCCAGTATCAATATATGCGGCGAACAACCTACATGATTTCAAAAAGTTAGCCTTGCCATTGCAAAGGAAGGAAAGACTACAGTAGAGTTATCTATGAAGGAAAGTTATTTACCTATTGATTAATTATCGGGCAACCATGAAGTCGTGTTTGGCCCTCTTTAGAGAATCAAAGTATATTACCTTGTTTCGTTTTGGTATAATTACAATTAGAGTCTAGTGGAACATACATAGATATGTCTCCATGATCATTAAACCTAAGTTTGTGTTGCTTATAAAATACAAATCAACAAATATAGCCACTAGTGCAGCACTTACCCCTGGTTGTAGGGCAAAAGTATGAATTCCTTGCTGTGATGAGCCAGCAATGATGTCGTCCTATAAGCCTTGACAAAGGATGCATCCTCCTAGATGGCTTGCATGGAGACCAAGTGTGGGTCGAGGAAACCTACCGGTGATTTCTTTGATCTAGCATCAGAAACAATATATATATATATATATATATACACACACATACACACACAAAAGCAAAGAGTTATATATGACATTTATAGGTATTACACGAACGTAGACCATGATTTTACACACTTACAGTGTCCCACATCGAATGAGTGAGGCATTGAGGGCGTTGAGATTGAAGAGAAAGAACAAGTCCTCGAAGGTCACCGTGAAGACACAGTCTTGAACCTCGTGGTTAAGTTGATGCGGTCTGAACTTGATGTTGACACCTGAGCATTGTTCTCCATCCGTCTTGTTGGCCTATTCCATGTACCATGCAATCTCTGGCAAGCGAATCCTAGGGTTAGGAGGTGCTCTACCAGGTTGACCAACGACTCATGTAGCACGAATTTTTGGGCCAATAGTAAGGAGATATCATTAGTTTTCTTCAGTTTGTCCTTGCCGCCTCATGGTTTAGAGGTCAACTTCATGGGACTCAACCAAGCACGAGGTGTAAATGCATGTGATGCAGCGCACCCATGTTACGTCGGTGCAAGTAACTCTAGTGCAAGTAGCTAATATGGACTTGGCACTTTTACAGGACTTTCTTGTGAAGCTAACACTAGTGCAGGTAGCCCTATTGTAGATAGCTCCCGTGGACATGGCAACGGTGCGGGTCTTTCTTGTGAAGTTGACACTGGTGCAGATGCCTCTAAGCAGATATCCCTCTTAAGTCATTAGATGAATGTTCCAATGGCTTGCCCTAGAGTCACGACCTCGTCATTTGGGGGTATCTACAGCGGGACAACCTCAAAGTTGGCATGAACACCGTCCATATTCACTTTTGTGAAACCCAATGCTAGAGTTACATCGTGCATCCAAGCCCTGGCACTGGATGGATACGCCTGGTCCCAAGCAGTGTCCAGGGCAATGGAGGCATATCTCACTTGGAGCTTACACTTCGTAGCCACCTACATAATGATACAAAATTAGCTACTCCAATAGGCCTATCAAGGATCAAGCATTTCAGAGGTAATAATTATTACCAGGATGTCATCGATAGAAAATCTATGGTTGCTTTTCAACGGGGAGTCAAAGGGGCAGGGGTGCACAATGGGGAGCTAGAGGAATGAGCCTATGTATGCATAGTAGTAAGTTAGGTTTTCACCCAAATGTATATATAGAAGATGTATCACAGACGGCTTTCAGCAAAAACATCTGTGATGTCTTATTATCACAAATGGTTTTCATTATGAACCATCTATGATGGTCTACTTATCATAGATGGTTCTTATTTATGAACTGTCTGTGTTGTATCACAGATGGTTTGTGTATTACGAATTGCCTGTGATAAGTAGGCCATCACAGATGGTTCATAATAAAAATCGTCTATGATAATAGGCCATTATAGACAATTTTTGTTGAAAGCCATCTGTGATAATAGGCCATCGGTTCAGGTTCTATGAAGCAAAGTTATATAATTACTTATTATACTTGAAATAAAATAGCTTAAATATAAGTACGCGATGTTCAGCAATTCAACATCCTAGGAAACTATCTCAAATGAATGACATAGTTGCAGTAATCATATACATAAATACAAATTCACAAATATATGACACATTCTCATATACATAAATGCAAATTCACAACATATGACAGATTCTCATATACATAAATGCAAATTCATATACATAAATATTTCATTCATCATTCCACTTCCTTATTTCCTTTCAAAATTAGCCCTTCATGATGATCGACGCGTATGTAGCTAGTTTCATCATGTTGTTCTTCCTCGACCCTGATTTCATTTCCAAAAGGAGACAACTCATCAAATTGATTGTATTCTTCTTTGTCCACTACATTCTCAACTCTGACAATCCTCCATTTTCCACGAAGAACTACATGGCACTTCTTATATGTCTGGTTGGTTACATAGAAGACTTGGATAACTAGGTTAGCAAGTACGAATCGTTCATCTTTGTATCTAACACGTTCGAGGTCCATGGCAGTGACGCCGTACTTGTCGACCTTCATATGTGGGAGATGTACCCAATGGCACTAAAATAGGGGATCTTGAAAATCATGTAGTTGAACTCCCAAATCTCTACTATGAACGCATAGTAGGAGCTCCTCAACTCATTGGTATTAAACGCATCTATACGGACACCATTGTTCTGGTTAGTGGTATTTATATCCTGAGACTGCATAAAAAATGTGTACCCATTTATGTCGTATCCTTGCCATGTCACAACTATAAATGTTGGCCCTTTTGCCAAACATGTTAGCATATCACTTGATGAGCTCTTAACGAATCGCTCCTTTAACCATAGGATAAACCGACTATTGTGTTGTCTCATGATCCTAATATCTGGCTGCTTTGGATTCTATTGCTAAATCACATCCTTGTATTGGTCGATATATGGGGACACTTCAGTCATGTGTTGCAAGACCATGAAATGGGCTTGAGCATACGCATCCTTATCTGGAGTGATTGCTTTCCTTCCGATGGTCCCGATACCCTCAAGCCTCAACTTATGGCGAGATCGAGGCACACCTATCGGTTTGACCTGGGCCATATAATCAACATAGAACTCAATGACCTCTTTGGTTGCATAACCGTCTACAATGCTGCATTTCGGTTGAGAACGATTCTGTACATAAGACATGAAAATTCTCATGAACCTCTTAAACGGGTACATGCTACGTAGGAACATGGACCCGCACATCTTTATCTCCCACACAATGTTAACAATAAGCTGGACCATGATATCAAAAAATGACAAAGGGAAATACATCTCAAGATGATATAGAGTGTCACCACCTCATCCTGCAAAGCATCTAGTCCTTGGGATCGATGACCTTCTGATCAATTGTGTTAAAGAAATAACATAGCATCATGATTATCTCTCAGACCTTGATCGGGAAAATACTTCTAATTGCAACATGGAGCATCTGTGTCATCAGTACATAACAATCATAAGACTTCATACCAATTAACTCCAAATCTTCCATCGAAACAAGTTTCTTCATGTTGGTGGAGTAACTGTATGGAACTTTTACACTATGCAAGCACTGGTATAGTTCTCTCGGCCTTGGATAGAGTGTAACAAGCAAGGGAAAGATACATTCATCCTTTATCGGTCATTGTCACTGCTAACTTAGGTCTAATGTCCATATAAACCAAGTCAAGCCGTGCGTTGACACCATCCTTTATTTTGTCATGAATATTTAGTAAGAGACCAATCAAACTATCACATACATTCTTCTCTATGTGCATGACGTCGATGTAGTGGTGAACTTCTAGGTGCTTCCAATAAGGTAAATCCCAAAATATTGGTCTCTTCTTCCAGATGTTCTTTTCACAGGCCCTAGATTTATGTCTCTTTCTGAGCACAACATCTAAATCCTTAACCATATCATAGACCTCTTTTTCGCTTAAATGCCTTGGAGCTGAACTATCTTCCTTCTTTCCGTCGAATTGTTTCTTCATCCTAAGGTATGGGTGAGCCCTCCGAAGGAACCTACGGTGACGCATGTACACAGTTTTGCATGAGTGCTTTAGCCAAATACCCTCGGTATCATCTAAGCAGTGAGTACAGGTGTTGGCCCCTTTTGTACTCTGGCCTGACAGGTTAGCAAGGGCAGGATAATTATTTATGGTGCAGAATAATAATGAGTGTAAAGTAAAGTTCTCTTATTTGTATGCATTCCATATTTGTACCCATTCGATTCACAGTATTTTTAGATCTTCCATAAACGGTGCTAGGTACACATCAATATCATTCGCAGGTTGCTTCGGTCCTTAAATAAGTGTTGATAACAAAATATACTTTCGCTTCATACACAACCAAGGAGGAAGGTTGTAGATATAGAGTCATGGGCCAAGTGCTATGTCAGTTGATCATGTTACTGAAAGGATTCATTCCATCTGTACTCAATCCAAACGTTATATTCTTTGGTTCTGCACCGAAGTCTACAAACCTCCTATCAATGTTTCTCTATTGGGCAGAATCAACATGGTGTCTTAGCTTTCCATTATTCTTACTCTCCTCTGAGTGCCAACCCAGCAATTTTACCTCCTTTGGGTTTGCAAAAAAAACTTCTTCAAATGGGGACTACAAGAAGATACCATGCCACCTTAGTAGGAGATCATTTCTTCACCTCGATTCCCTCACCATCATCTGATTGATTCTTATGCTTTGCGTTGCACATCGAACATACATGAATGTTTTTGCATACTCTTTACGTTAGAGGATACAGTTATTCGAACATGCATGTATTCTTTCTACTTCCATTTCGAATGGACAAAGAACCTTCTTAGCGTTGTAGGTGGTTTTGGACAACTCATTTCCCTCTGGAAGCATATCCGCTAAGAGATGTAACAGTGTAGTGAAACTCTTGTCGGACCAACCGTTGCTTGCCTTCAATTTTAATAGTTCAAGCACAGCTGACAACCTCATGCACTTTGACTTGCAGCACGTGAACAATGGATTCTCCGAGCCCTCCATCAAGCCCTGAAATTTAACATACTCTCTCTCATCACAATTGCCTTCGGCATCATGAACCATCTGATCCATATTATAATCATGCAGCTGACATGTGTCATTTTTATATATATTTACCTATCATTTTACACTTATATTTTTCACATTTTGGGACCATTTATCATCATTTACACGCTTTTCTAAAATTAATTCTCCAAATAGGACCATTTTACATTTTTTCTATAATTTTCCATAGGCCAGCGCGATCGAGGCGCAATCAATCCAAATCTAGACTTTTGGGACTGCTCTGTATAGATGTACGCATCGTCACGGACACATAGGATTAAACTACGAAGAAAACGGTGCTCTGAGGTCTAAATCGAAAGAAATCAAATCGGGGAAGGACTTGATTGCAATTCTTAAAAACCTGGAGGGCCAAATTGCAAAATAGCTAAAATTCCCCATTGCCTAATAACCCTAGCCATTGCTTCTGGAGAACTCAAGCCTAGCATTTGCTTCTTCACTAGCCCTCTTTTGCTCCTCTCCTTCCTCCTCAGCTTCCATCCGCTGGCGAGCCAGGCCATCTCGCCGGTGTGCCCCTCCATCCATCACACCACCTCAACCACCTTCCTCCCTCCTCTACTGCTTTCCTCGACACGCTGTTCCATCGGCCACCATCCACTTTTGCGCTGCCGCCTCTCCCCACTGCTCTCCATCGGCTCGCCACCGCGCCACCTCTCCTTTCCCCAAACCGCTCCACCGGTGCGCCATCCACCACGCCACCACCACTAAGCCTCCCATCTCGGCAGTCGCCTCTTCCAACCAACGAGCCATCCCCCCATCTCCTCCATTAACACCGCCACTTCCCTTCTTTACTCCTCTAGCCGCATCCTCCCTTCTTAGTTCTACCGGCTGCTTCCCTCATATACGTCGCCCTCAGCCACCACAGCACCACCGACCACCTCTTCCCACCAGTGCACCACCAAGCGCCGCCACCTTCTCCTCCCTCCTCTTCTCTACTAGCAGCCACCTGAAGCCCCACCGTGTTTATCTCCCTTGGCCTCCCCTTGCTCTCTCTCCCACCCTTCTCCTCACCGGTGTCAGCTAACTGCCCTACAGTGCTGCCATCAGCTCGCAAGCCCCCACCGACTCCAAATCGCCACCACCCCACAATCTCTCTCTCCTTGCCCCCCCCCTCATGCTCCTCCTTTCCTCCCACTGCTCCTTGACCACAAGCTCCAACACCTCAACTGCTTCCTCTTCACTGACCATGGCAACGACTTCTTCTGCCTCCCCTCTGCTATAGCTTATGCCCCTGGGTTATCTCTAATTCCTCTCCCTTTGTCTAATTGTTGTTCTCAAGTATTGTTCAACTAAGTTGCTATTAATTCCTTGTTAATTGTATTCTATGGATGTGAATTGTGCTTCACTATTGGTCTATTACTATGCTCTGTGAGATGATGAATTGAGGATTTTTATCTATGATCTGTGGTGTGAGATTAGACTACTATATCTATGAGTTCATTTCTTCAATGTTGTTACCATTTCTGTGATGGTCACATGTGTGTTAGTGTTCCTGTTAGTAGCTGTCTTTGTTCAGTAGATGTAAGCAATCTATGTTAGTACTTGTCAATTATGATCCCTTTTAATTCTTAGCAGTAGTAGTTAATTGTATGTGATCCTTTAGATTTATGATTAGTGTCGTTTGTCTGTGTGTTGTCATGAGCGAATTAGCTAGCCGGAGACTGTCTCCCTTCCCCCTGTTGTCTTGACTCCCTCTATGCTTCTAAACCTTCCTCTTTTCTTCTATTTCGAGGTCAGTCAGTAGTTAAGTCGTGCGTGCATTCGTCGTAGTTCTGTGTTTGTGTTGTCCTGCCGCTGTTGTCTAGTTGGTTGTCGACCATTTTCTCCCTTTGTGTCTCTCAACTCCCTCCATGCTTCTAGACTCTCTCGGTTCTTTTTGACTTCCTTCTTCTTTCTCAAGGTTTGTAATTAGTTAGGTGTTGGTTGGTAGTCATGTTCGTTAGTGTAGCATATCGTCATCGTTGTTCGAACGGTCATGCGACTTCAATTTGCATGGTCGTTCATTCCGTCTTTTTTTGTGCATTTGTTCAGTTCATTTGTCAGTTCGTTCGTGCGAATTAGGGTTCAATAGATCGTATTCAGTAGTACATTCGTTCGACCGATTCAGTAGTCGTTTTAGGTTTAGTTTTTCGTTCTCCCCCATTTTGATTGACCTACCTTTACCTAAGCACTGTTAGCCTTAATATAGTCCCTGTGGAGAACATGATAATCACCACTATTTCAGTGGCAACCCGTGCACTGGAAGGTGTGCTATTTTTGCACAATCAACAGTCTATCTAAATCGGAACTATAATTGATATCATCCAGTGACATATCGTTGACTCCATCGGCAATGTCATTATTACTACCTTCCTGTGTTATCTGCTTTTCACCGTGACTGGTCTAATGTGTATACCCCTTTTTGAAACCCCTTTGAATCAAGTGTGCTTTGATCTGCGCTCGGTTCTTAAACATATGCAGATTCTCGTAGTCAATGCATGAACAATACATATATGCCACCCCCTTATGCAACATATCCTCCTCGGTAGCTCCTATAAAAGCAGACGTCATTAATGTACTCTTCACTCATAGGGTTATCAGCGTATATCCAGCTTCGGTCCTACGCTACGCATATAACATTTTGTGTTAAATATTGAATTAATTAATTAGTATACTATATATGATCTAAAGTAGCTATATGTAGAAAGAATAATTAATTAAATTGAATTAAGCAGAAATAGGCGATGAATTGGCTAAATCCTAAACCTTGCTAGATATAGATAATCTTCTCTCTACATCAAACTAGATCTAAACCATCTTTAATTCCCCATTTACTAAGCTAGATCTATAATATAATATAATTAGAAACAAATTACTAACTATAAATAGTCAAGAACAAATGGATCTACAATCACTCTTCCCAAATCCACGGTCTTTTTTCACCAAATGGCCTCAAACCTCACCTCATCAAAGCAGCAGCCTGTGAGAATAGATCTAGAATTTAAGATAGATCTATGAGGGTTGGATCTGCAATAAGTGAAATTATCACAGACAGTTTTTAATACAAACCGTCTGTGATGAGTCATGGGAAGTATCATAGACGGTTTTAAGAAAAAACCATGAGTGATATTTGGTAATATCACAGATGGTTCTTGTTCATAACCGTCTGTGGTACTTCACATATAGTGTTCAATATGAACCGTTTGTGATATTACCTCTTCACAGACAGTTTTTAGCTCAACCAGTAACACAGACGGTCGCTGAACCAAAACTGTCTGTGATTATATTTAATACTGACAGTTTTCATTACCTGTTTGTGATTAGGCATCCAGTATTAGTCTTTTTGTAGTTATGATTACTTGAACCATGGTTGGGTGAACTGGCAGTGGGGGAGGGAGATTTGGTCCACGGCCATAGCTTCTTCCTTGGCCTTAGAACTTGCAGCCTGGTGAGTAGTGACACCACGTCCTCGAGAAGTGGTTCTTTCATCTGAGAGAACAACCTAATTTAGAACTAAAGAATATATATAATAAGGTTAAGTAGCCCTCTAAGAGCACAACAGAAGAATCAACCAAGTAAAAGAATTGATAAAATATAATAGAAAGCCTAAGACAGCTACAATCATTAATAATAGGGGTTAAGTGTTGCATGACCACTAAAACATAGCATATAGGCCATACTAAGCCATGACACCAAGATACACACCATAACGTCTACTCGACTAGTACAAAAGGGAACAAGAAAAAGTGCTTGCAACTTAAAAGACTGCCCTAGCAAGCACTACTAGCTAACATGAACTAAACCATCCTACTCCTCCATGAGGATATGGCCACAACAAGCTATGCAGTTTTCTGAAGAGTGGGCTGTTGCGACTGAAGGTAGGCCACCGGGAGCAGGAGCGAGAACAAGAGAGGCTCTTCATGCAATGACC
The DNA here is from genome assembly GCA_036346575.1 of Dendrocalamus sinicus. Taxonomy (NCBI): domain Eukaryota; kingdom Viridiplantae; phylum Streptophyta; class Magnoliopsida; order Poales; family Poaceae; genus Dendrocalamus; species Dendrocalamus sinicus. Next base: position 13,988,105 of record CM070666.1, on the reverse strand, counting down.
CTTAGGCGGGGTCCAAAAGGTCAAGTTGGTGCCGAGTTGCTAGGGATGACGGTGGGTCTAGGTGGTGCCCGGGTGCTAGGGACGATAGGGGATCTAGGAGTTGCCGGGGCGTAGATAGCTCAGCAAGTGTTGCTATCCTCTCATCCTTCACAATAGCAAGGGTCCTCTCATGCCTATTGAGCTAGGTGCGAAGAGTGATGGAGTGGGTGTAGCTAGCTATAAGGAGCATGCGGAGCTAACCGATTTCCTCCAAGGCGTCAGTGTAGGTGCCTCCTATGGCTCTGGTGAGCTAAACCTAATGCATCAACTACGGGTTTTTGTCTGTGGCGATGTAGGTCATGTGGTAGTGCTCACCCTCCTAGACAAATGTGTAGAAACAGAATGGAGAGTAGCATCGTAAATCTCACACAAGCGAGCAGAGGCTAGGTGGCCTGCATCTTGGAGAGTGTCCGCAGAGGTGCTCTTGGGATGCTGGGTCCTAAAGGTGTGCGGCTTGAACTCGCCCTTGCTCTCATTGAGGAACATCTTCATAATCCAAGACTCACGGTCCAGGATTTGAATCTTTCGATCCCCTAAAGATGGGTCAGTGATGACAACCCATGTACTGCATAAGCTTACGAATGATCTATGCAAACTCACTGTCATCCTCACCATGGGAGAAAAAGTCCCACAGTCCCTAGTCAAATGATCTGGCCATCTGTAATTTTGAATAAGAAAGACAATTAGAAGTAGTGTAAAAACATAAAGGAAAGTAAAGGTAAGTAAAGAATTAAGAGTGAAGGGTAAGAGCAATAAATATGTTATATTTTTGTCAAAGTTTTTCTTAGCTTTTGAAAATAAAACTCAAGTCCTTACGCATGACCATTCTAACTAAGGTTTCTGCACTCATATGCTTTGATACTAGCCCTGTCGGACCTAGATTTAGCCAATCCAGAATCCTCTATGAAAACACTGCACTATTCCCTGGATCAATAGATAGTGCTCATAGATACATCATTGAATCATTTCATACATGGTGTAAACCATACCATACATTAATATTACAATCATCAGAATTTAAATAGACAGCATCAGGTCAAGCTTACATAGGGCTGATCAGGCCAAAAGGATACATTACATAAAGTGGAAATGGAAGCAAAAGCAAAAGGGGAGGACACATCTCACCACAGGCAAGTGACTAGAGTAAGATGTGTGCGACCAATATTAAACAAAGACTTAGATAGTATTGGTACACACAAACACTAACTTAGTCAACAAGACTGGGGTGAGATCTAGACTGCTGTAATCTCCTCCATTATCCTCACCATCAACTCCTGAGGTGTCATAGTACGCATAGTGTTCTTGGTCCACAGGTTCTGAGGGAGTTTGTGAGCGAGGGTGGAGCATAAGCAATAGTGCTCTGTGAGCCAACACATAGAATGCAATATTTATTCATGCAGTGTTTCACAAAAGTAGGCTCTGGTTCTTTTATTTGCTAAAGGCAATGTCGATGTTTTAGTATTGATCTTACGTATGATTATTTGGATTCAGGGGATCTCTTGCTGACCTGGCTACGATTACACAAAGAAAGACATAGGGATTTTATACAAGTTTGGGCCTTCTCTTGGGAGAATAACAACCCTACACCTTTGTGGCTATTGCTCAATGAACTGATTACAACTGAGAAAATAATGCATAATGTCTTGCTCCACTTTTATCCTCCCTTGGGTATGTCCTCTCTCCTCCCTAATGTCCACCTTTATATTGCTTGTAGGGTGGTGATAGTTTTTCCTTGCCTAGAGACACCTTAACATTTCGAATAGTAACCACCCAACGGGAGTTATTAGAGATGTGATATCTCACTCATCTGGCGATTTTTATCAAAGAGAAGTTATGTGCATTTATTACAGAGAATAAAATGCATGTGCCAATCACCTCGTCAGATAGGCTCACGATGCAATGGGTTGTCATAGACAGGTCAATCAAAGTTTGGCTTAGTTGTAGGAGGATCTACGACTACAAGGTGATCGCATGATAACTTATGACTATGCCATGGTCATAGAAGTAGTTGTAGAAGAACTTACGACTAAAGAGTGGTCGTAGAAGAGCTTGCGACTAAGGAGTAGTCATGGAAGAGCTTACGACTAAGGAGTTATCATAGAAGAGCTTACTCCTAAGGAGTTATTGTAGAAGAGCTTACGATTAAGAAGTTATCATAGAAGAGCTTATGACTACGGAGTTGTCATTGAAGAGCTTACGACTACCTTGTGACATCTCTTCCTTATAGATAATGGGTATACTCATAGAGTATAATAACATAACAACATCATTTATAGATAAATAATAATTTAAGGATTGTTACATCCTCGTTATCTAGCCCCCAATGTCAAGTGAAAATAACTTACTTGAGAAAGAGTGGTTGTAGATGAATGAAGATCAAAAGCAAAGCCTTTTCGATCTAATTCGACCAGAAATGAACTTGGTCAAAAAGGTAGTTTCACTTAAGCTGTAAAGACATGCCAGTTTCAAACAGAGAAATTTTAGAATCCCAATTGACTCTCGCCGATCAATCTGTTTGGAGTGATTCTCGAAGTGGTAGTAATCGTTGGGTTCCCAAGAGTGGTAACTGACTTGTACAGTTATAAAAATTCACCGTGGAGTAATCTTTTGGGCTTCTTACTTTCCCCTTCTGTTCCAATCTTCTTCGAGTTTTCTGTCATCGACCAAGCCTTCTTCTTCACCCAATTTCTTCCAAATCCAAACCAATCGCTTAAGAAAAATGACAAAGTCTTCTTCTAATGGGCCGGTGTCGGAGATGGATGTCGTGAAGATAAAAGCTTTGGTCAAAACTGAGAAGATCCCTTCAAGGAAATATGTGAAGTGGATTGAAGCCGTTGGACAATATTGGCCATTGGGGGAGATTGGCCAAATCCTAGTTTTTCAAGCATACTGTGAGTGTAGACTTTGACTTCCTGCTCACCCCTTTTTCACTGTCATACTCGAGCTCTTTGGGGTGGAATTGGTGAACCTAAATCCCATTTTGATCACCATGTTAAGTGTGTTCGTGTACCTGTGCAAAGCCTATCTGGGATTCCTCCATATCTAGAGTTCTTTCAATATTACTACAAAATGAGCAGACAAGCTGGGGTTGTAGGGAGTTGTGGCCTGAAGCTCCATGATGGCAAGATAAAAGAATACATCCTAATGTTTACTCGGTCCTCATGGCTGAACTGGAAGAAAAAAATTATTTTACTAGGAGACAAACAACAAAGACATCCTTTCTTTGTGGGGAAGGCTGTAGAGAGAAATTCTTTTTGGAATTTGGTCCCTAAAGACCTTACTCAGATAGCCCCTACATCCAAGCCATCAATGAACTAAGGGAAAAGGGGCTCACCAGTTGGCATATGGTAAAGGACTTCATCACTCATTGCATCAACCCTCTGAAGAAACGAGCACATCCAATGTGGATGTACTCGGAGGCCATGGATATGACCAGAGACTATGGTAAGTAACAATCAAACTTGTTCTCTTAGCTAAATTCTGAATTTTGAGTTCTATTTGCCAACCACTTTATCTGTCTGTGCAGATCCTGCTTTGGGAGAGATTGACACTCGAGTCAAAGCTATTTGTGAGAAGGCTCCAACACTCGATGTGGAGGCTCCTCGTATATTGATGGATGTATCCATTGAGGAAAGAGAAGAAAGCGTAAATGTAATTGAAGTTCGATCTCATCTTTAGAATTTCGCAGTCGTAAGCAACAAGTACTTAGCATTCTTCCCTGCTGTAGAAAGTTGGCACAGAAAACCATCAAGACGACCAAGAAGTTGAATTGATGGTAATCAAAAAAGAGACGGAGGAGATTAAAGCTCCTCCTACCAAGAGGCGTCGACTGATAAAAGCTGTCGACAAGCAGGGAGAGAGTTCAAGTGATGCTCCTCACTCTCCTCCTCCATCTGCCCCCAGCGAGCAGATCTTTATAGACATAGCTGTTGTATAAGAGATAGGGGCAGCTGTACTGGTTCAACTGGCTCCTAAGATCAAGGTATCCTACTATTAAGATGACAAAACTTTCTCAGTTGGTGCTTCTCAAGGATTTATTAAACAACTCGAAAAGGAGAACTAAAAGAGTTTTGTATCTTTTATGAAGGAGACTACTGCAGTAGTAGTAGAACCTATGATTGAGAAGGAGACTGCTCTTCGGATGGTCGAAACTAGTCTTGACCATCTAGAGGGGCGACAGGAACAAGGAGTTGCAATACCCTGAGGAGCTAGTAGCTGTAACTGGCTGTACGTTAGCGACATCACTAAGGATTGTGCATCTGTTGGAGGCCAAGCTAGGATGTCCTTGTGTTATGGATTTTTTTTGTAGGTGTATTTAAAGTTTTTATTCAACGGGTACGATCTTTTTTTTTAATTTTCAAACTTTTGGCCTTATGAATGCCATTGCCCCATATGTATACTTGAGCCCATTGAACGAGATTTTCCAAAATTCCTTTTTGTTTTTTGGAACCAGGAGTCAAGTCCCATTTTCATTAAGGAAAACAGAGCTACAATTGTTTGACCGCGATTACACATTGTTCATCACACAACACCTTGATGCAAAACAACATATCATCCCCAGACAGCAACTGAACGCGACATCAGAATAAAACGAACTACTACTACACTTAATCTGACTAAAGCTATAGATCAAAAACATGCAGTTTTTGCTTGACACAAATCCAAAATTCCTAGTTAGTTTTTTTTTTTGAGAAAATTGCTCTCGTAGCATTCCTTTTGAACTGGTTTGCAAACATACCACGAAAACTTTTCGCCCTTGCTCTCGTAGCCCTGGATAGGGATGTAAACGGATCGAATACGGACAGATAATGTCTCTACCATATTTGTTTTCATATTTTTTTTCTCGGATGTGGATACGAATACGGATCCACGGATACGAATACAAATACGAATAATATCGAATACATATACTGAGCAAATACGAATCGAAACGAATACGGTCATGAATATTTATCGGAAAATAAAACCCCCTTAAATTATACATCCAAAATCAATGAAAACACATAAATAATTTATCTTGTCAAAACATTAATGAAATCTAAATAAGCATAAGTATTTTTATCTACAATAGTCATACCATTGTACAGATTTTAAATCTTCAAATGGCAGTTAATTTTTTCTAAAGTCCTAAATAATTCTTAATGAATTTCTACCATTTACATGTGACTAATAAATTAAGTAAGAATTTAAATTTGCATCAGAATGATTTAAACGGTAGTACATCAATTTAATCAGTACAAATTTTAATCTACCGACAATACTAAATTTATTTTTAATAAACATAAATATTTGCTAGTGGGCTGGTTGCAGGGGAGATGAGAGAGGCTGGATTGGGCTGGGCAATATTGCGCTGAAATCTCAGATATCTGAATCCATATTATTCGGATAATCCGTATTCGTATCCGTATTCATCGGATATCAGGCCTACTGTATTCGTATTCGGTTCTGACAAAAAACCCGTATTTGTTTCCGATCCGAGAATTATCCGAGGAAAATCCGATCCGACACAATCTGTATTCGTTTTCATCCGGATCAGTCGGAAACTATCCGATCCGTTTTCACCCCTAGCCCTGGATAGTCACCCAATATTGCTCCGTCTAGCACTCCATCACCACTTTACCAATCTAGATCGTAGGATTATACACCAACGGTACAGATCGGATATGGATCCCCTCCCACCGTTTATCCCATCTGCTCCCGACTCATCAGCCTATCTACTCCCGACTCATCAGTGCTGCCTTCCTCCTGTCTTCCTCAGTTCCTTCCCTTCCTCCCTCTTCCGCCGCTCACCTTGTCATCCTCAGCGCCGCATCCATTCCCTTCCCCGAGCGTGGTGTCCCTTCCCAAAGCGACACTAGAGGGGAAGAAGAAGGGCCGGATTCAAGCTCGATTCAGTTGGATTAGCTAGTTTCGAGCTCGATCTAGTCGGATCCGTCGTCGTTGAGCTCAAAGCTGATCAAATACGTCGCTGTCTGTCTCATCTTCATCACCATCAGCGTCGGGCTTGTCTCTCTCCATCAGCTGGTCGTCGAGCTCGATGCTGTCAAGACCTTGGTCGTGTCAAGGCCGGATCTAACGCTGGGGGAAGGGAGAAAGGAGGAGAGATAGGGGGAGTTGCGGTGGCGTGAGAGAGGTGAGGGGCTCGCCGGATATGGTGCATCGGCGGCGCCAATGGCGGAGTGTCACATTCCCACATGATAAGTACTAATCAACACCGAACACAGGAGGTGTAGTGCCTAATCCAATCAGGATACAAGTATTTAGGAATACAAATTAGAGAGAAATGGAAGTAAGACTGGGAGGAGCAATTAGACTCGAAGGAGAAGTATGTTGGACTAAGGAATCAAAGAAACAGGAATTAAGACAGGGGAAGCAGCAGGGATGAAGAAAAAAAGCCAAGGCACATGTCTGTTCTGTTCTACATTTTTTTTCTTCTTCTTGTCATGTCCTAGTATATATATCCTCTTCTGCCTGTTCATCGCAAGTGTCCATTTGGTCTAGACACGTACCAAGCACGGAGCCCGAACATTCACTTGGAGCCAGCGGTAAATAGCACACATGACATTCCTTCCTCCTCGAATCACAGCTTGTTCCCAAGCCGTGGCTTCTGAATGTGTAGCATAATTTACAGTGGTCCACTCAGATCATCCAAACTGATAACCATGTAGTCCTAACCTTTGATCTGGTTATACATTGTTGAGAACAGACGATACATCACCTGGATCCTAAGGCCGTAGCAGTCTGTTGGCGAATTTTTTGTACGGATAATTTATTTTTTATTCGAAATTACATAAATATACCTGCGGGAAAACTTTTTACAAAAATAGATTCCAGTCGCCCCCTATTGAGCGACTGCCGCCTTTCGCCCAACCGGGAGGCGATATTTAAGAAATGTGGGAACCGTTGAGCGAATCAATGCTATCGTCTGAGCGTTGGGCGACTTCTTCCAGTCGTTGTACGGTTAGGCGACTAGAATTGCAGTCGCCCAACGGCAGAGCGACAGGGAGAGGGCTTTTTAAGAGGGAAAATTGCTCTAATGCCACAAAGTTATATGCCATCCTTCCTTTTGCCACATACTTCAATAGCTTTGTTATTATGCCACAAACTTAGTGTTTATTTCTCTCTTTTGCCATTTCGTGCACTTAAGTTACCATTTTGCCCATCTTCTTGCTCCTTCCTCCCTCTTCCTTCTCCAAGTCCGGCGCCGGCGGGAGCTGTGGGAGGCGCGCGAGGCCTCCACTTTTTTATCATCGGAACTGTCCTCCTCGTCCTCCTCTACAGCTTCCTCTTCATCCCATGCCCTCTGGTCATCAGAGTCCATCTGCTGCACGATATACTCATTATACTCTCCTTCGTCGGCTTGCCCAGTTCCCTCTCTATGGCTTGACGGCTGTAACTCTCCTCCATGTACCGCATCGGCTTGCCCAGTTCCCTCTCTATGGCTTGACGGATGTAACTCTCCTCCATGTACCGCATCGGCTTCATCACGAGCAACTTCATCACCTCCGCCAACGTGCGGCCCGCCCGAGCTGCTAGCACCTCCCGAAGCATGGGCGGATGCACGAGCTTGCGCAGCTGCTTGTAGTGAGCACAGTTGCACAAGCAGAACACACTCGTATCCACGGCGCCGGCACCCTTGCACAAAGCCCTTCCACGAAGCAGAGCGCACCAAAGTCTTCAACTCCCATCTGATGTCCGTGGGTGACCGGCTCCAAAGCCCTTGTACGACGACGCTGCACACCTCGGGGTCCAATGAAAAACTCTGGGTCAGCCAATGCTGCACATTTGTCATTCGAGCATTCTCATCATCCGGAAGTACGAGAGTGACTTGCGGAAAATCGCTCAAATCCGCACCATTCGGACCTTCACGAATAATTTCAGCACCGTAATATACTCTCAATGTAGTGGCCATTGATGATGTAGGCCTGCATGTATGATTGAAATTTACGATATGTCAAATAACATCGTACAACACTAAAATACACTTTCTATACTAAAAAGGGTGCTAATATTTCTATACTACAAAATGTTCCATACTACAAAATGTATACTACAACTTTTTGACACTAATATTTTCATACTAAAATTGTACTATATTTTCTACATCTAAAATTTTTACTAACACCAACATTTCATATAACTAATAGTGCAAATACAACATAATCAAAAAAAATTACCTGGATCCAAATGGATGAAATAGCTTCCACTCCTCCTTCCTCCCTCACCTCCTTCTCCAACCCTGTCCTCCTCTGCTTCTCTTCTCCCCTCCTTTTCTTCCCCTCCTTCCTCTCTTCTCCCCCTCCTTTTCTTCCCCTTCCTTCCTCTCTTCTCCCCCTTCTTTTCTTCCCCTTCCTCCTCTCCTATTCTTCTCTCGTTTCTTCTCTGTGCGCAGAATGAGTGCAAAAAAGTGGTAGGTGGTACTGGGCGGCCGACTGAGCTGTCTTAAAAAGGGAAAATTGCTCTAATGCCACAAAGTTATATGCCATCCTTCCTTTTGCCACATACTTCAATAGCTTTGTTATTATGCCACAAACTTAGTGTTTATTTCTCTCTTTTGCCATTTCGTGCACTTAAGTTACCATTTTGCCCATCTTCTTGCTCCTTCCTCCCTCTTCCTTCTCCAAGTCCGGCGCCGGCGGGAGCTGTGGGAGGCGCGCGAGGCCTCCACTCTCCGGATGGCGCCTCCGCCGCCGTTCCGCGCGCCGACCTGCCCCCGACCCCGCTCGCCTTCCTCCGCGACCACGTCTCCCCGCGCCGCCCGCTCGTCGTCTCCGCCGCCGCCACCCGCCACTGGCCCGCCGCCTTTCTCTGGCTCGCGTCGGACCAGTGGGACACTAGGAGGCTGGTTAATCTTTGATGAAGCTATTCAAGAGGCTGGTTAGGCAGAATCAGCAGAGGAAATTTGATGCTTTATGGGGGTTGTTGGATGAGCACACTAGGAAGAACGTCGAAGAGAGGAGCAAGGGGCCGGTCACTCCTGGGGCGGCACAACCGCAATATTTGCCAGCAATCGATGAGGCTAACCCAAGTGGTCCAAGAAGGCGGAGCTCACGAAACATCAAGTGCTTCTCACAGTGGATCAAGGGAGAACCATTGGAGAAGTGGTCGCTGTTGGACGACATGGATGGCGCAAGGTACGGAATAATGACAACTAACCTTACCGAGGTCTACAATTGGGTTCTCAGGGGTCTCCGTTCTCAGCTCCTTGTCGCCATCGTGGAATGTGTTCTTCACAGCACAATCCACTACTTCAGGGAGAGGCACGCGAGTGCCGCACTTCATACGGCCAATCCCGGAGCCCTGTATTTGTCAAAAATTATGGCGTACATGGAGACGAAGGCACAGAAGGGTCAATTGCACACAGTGCATGTCATGGGCAACAGGGAGCATCGTTTCGAGGTGATACTCCGTGATAGAGCCGGATTTGGGACGGCTCGTTCACTTATTACTCACGAGGTATGCCTTGGAGATTATGCAAACGAACCTAGCTGCACATGCAACAAGCTTAAGTTGTTACACAAGCCATGCTCTCATGTCCTCGCTGCATGCGGGACCGTGGGCATGGATCCTTCCAACTTCATGTCCGAATACTTCTTTAAGGAGAGAATACTGCAAGCTTGGCATGGGGAGCTCCAGGGGTTCAGAGTGGTGGGAAACTTCGCCACTTGGACAATTCAGCGAGGACCTGGGTTCTGGATATTAACATGCTGAAGGGTGGGAAGGGTCGGCGACAGAGCCGACGTATTAGAAATGACATGGACGAATCACAAGCTGGAACATCTGGTGCACGTTGTGGGCGATGCGATCAAGAGGGGCACACAGCTAGATGATGCAACGCATGTCTTGATCAGTAGTTGTTGGAGACTACAGCTAAATTTCATGTACCATTTGTAAAACTTGTATGTTACATCCGTTTTCTGTAATGTAGTTGGTGTTGTGCTGGTAACTTAGTATTGCTCTGTTTACTTAGTTACTAGATGTATTTGTTGTTCGTTAAAATGCGATAACAACCAATCCATGACATGCTTAACATGTATTTGCTGAGTAAGATGACAAAAGAGGCCAGTTTTGCCCAGTGACATAACATAACGGGGCAGCTTTGCTCAGTGAGATGACAAAAGAGGACAGCTTTGCCCAGTGACATGATAAAAGAGGTCAGCTTTGCCCAGTGAGATGACAAAAGAGGGCAGCTTTGCCCAGTGACATGACAAAACGGGGCAGCCTTGCTCAGTGAGATGACAAAACAGGCCAGCTTTGCTCAGTGAGACGACAAAAGAGGGCTGCTTTGCCCAGTGAGATGACAAAAGAGGTCAGCTTTACGCAGTGATATGACAAAAGAGGGCAGCTTTGCCCAGTGACCAAAAATAAATCACATGCCTACTCTTCGCCTTATAAATTGAGGTGCAATGCATCTGCAAGAGAATGCATCTGCAAGAGAACACTACACAATCTAACACTACATCATACCTTCCTTCTCCACGTCGAGATGAACAACAAGCAGCTAAAGGAATGGCAGAAATTCGCGGACAACATACGGGAGAAAATTACGAAGAATAGGGAGGAGTCCCGCAAGAAGGCACAATGGTAGGAGACCCGCAAGATAGCAAGGGCTGCTGCGGCTCGCGAGGACAAGCAAGGGCTACTGCAGCTCGCGAGGCACAAGCAAGGGCTGCTGGCTACGAGGTCAGCTCCCCGCAATGAGCGGCCGCGTAGCAACAACCCCATCCCGGACGTCCCCACCGAGCGTTCGCCGCAACTCCCACCTGAGGGGGAGACACCCCCTTTGTTGGTGCGGGGACACGTGCAAGTTCTTCAAATCCAAGAAACGCATCAGCCTAGGTATGCGTTACTAGGGTTGCGCAAACTATTCCAGTGACTACCCCAACCGCCGTTTTGACGCCTCAACCTATCAGCAGCCGGTAACGACCACATGGACCATTTTTCCCTACCTTTTCTCCTTCACAGCACGCACTAACAATCTCTCCCCTGTATTTACAGTCTCTGGAGCCTCTGTGTGGCTACCGTAAATGGATCGATCTTGAGATCCACCCTGTGGACCAATGGATCCTCGACTTCGAGGAGTGGAATGTCACACGGGATAAGGAGTTGTTGAAGGAGGAGCGCCGCAAGAACGAGCACACCCTGCGTATACAACGCGAGACGCAAGCTCATCTCGAAGCGTGCACGCGTAGGGAGCGGGAGGTTCGCGAGATGGAGCGCGAGAGAAAGAGGGAAATGACGGCTAAGGCAAAAGAGGCCGCGGAGGAGCTCAACGCCGAGCGGGCAAGGAAGGGAAGTGGCCCCGGCCCACACAGTAGGTTGTACGAGCAGTTGGGTGGGTTAGTCGCATATCATGCTATATGTTATGCATGTAATAAAAATGTATGCGGCATGTTACTCCCAACTGTATTATGAAGTTTATTTCTATTTAGATAAGCTTATTATCTCGTCTGTTCGCATTCAATGATTCAGATATCAAGTCATTTAACAATATTAACATACCGGTTCTCTCCGTATACTAATTCTCAGTAACATTAAAATATCACTTACCACTGTATGTATCGAACGTTCTACAATCAATCGTTCTTAAAAAAAATTTCCCAAAATGTTTTATGCACATACAACATCCAGTGAACATAAACTTTTATTACAACTACACCACATTTTTTCCTAGTTTAAAACTACAAAATTGACAAAACTCTAAAAAATCATAGGGGACTGAGTAAAGTCGCCCCCCTATTGGGCGACTGCACTACAAGTCGCCCATCCATTGGGCGACTGCATGATAGTCACCCAATAGAAAGGCGACTCATTGCAGTCGCTCGACCGTTGAGCAACACAAATTTTATCGCCTCCCGGTTGGGCGAAAGGCGGCAGTCGCTCAATGAGGGGGCGACTGGAACCTATTTTTATAAAAAATTTCTCAGGGCTATATTTATGTAATTTCGAATAAAAAATAGATTATCGGTACAAAAACAGGAACATGAAGCGAAACAGTATTACCAACACACCAACGAGTGGGCTCCACAAGTACCTCCCACCGGTAAGGAGTGTCTGTGCAGTACAGCTCACCCAGAAGCCCAGACACGACACCTCACCCAGTCCGTCCCTATAAAAGCCGCTCATACTTGTACTGCACCTCCACAACGGTACAGAAATCCAAATCCTCGCAACAATTCCGCCGATGTGAAATCCCTTCTAGTAAACCCTAGTCCAATTCCAAATCCCCAATCCAAAATTCCAATTCCTAAGCCGTTTGCATGCCTCTCCTGCTTGGATCGGCTGGCGCTGCTGCAGCCGGAGCCGGAGGAGGAGGAGGAGCGGATGGCCGCGCCGGCGCCGCCGTCTCCCTCGTCGACCACATCGCCTGCCCCACTCGACGCGGCATCCCCCGTCTCCCACCTCGCGCGGTTTGAGGTCCCTTTCCCTTTCTAGATGTAGGCATGTAGCGCCTCCGTTTGGTCCCGACTCGATTCGCCTTCTCGTGGGAGATCTTAGCGAGAGCTCATGGGTGGGTTCTGTTCGTTTCGGTTTGGCTTCTTGCGAGCGCCTGCGATTACGTGTGGGGATTCTTGGGTTCGATTTGGCCTGCTCTTTGTTTTGGCGTTGGTTAAATTGAGCCGTGTGATCGCGGAGAGGGGAGTGCGGGTTCCATGGATCGACTCGGTTTGGTCTGCGTTTTGGTTCCCTGTTGTTTTGATTCGACTGCCGTCTGCCGAATTGTGCTTGGAGCTTGGTAGGGGAGGGGTGAGGAGCGCGCTGTCCTAATTTCGTTTGTTTTGTCTGGTTAAGCTGAGGTTTTGGCTCTGTTCGTTGTGCGCTTGTGCTAAAGACGAGGTGTGCGTTGGATTTGGCTTTCGTTTGGTACGATTCGACCACGTCTTGCCTTGCGAGTTACGATTGCGAGAGAGTACGTTTTATCCGGTGGATTTTGTTGATGTTTCCTAATTCCCCGGTTAGCCCGTGCTTTTGTTCTGTTTGTCACTTCGTCTTGCGCTTGTGCCTAGGACGAGCCGACGAAACGTACGTATACGATTTGGTGTTAGGTTTAACTTACGAATTTGCGTTGTTGCGCTTACGGAGAGGAATGCGAGTTGAGCGGCGGATTTTTATTTTATTTATTTCGGTCTGAGTGGTCCGGTTTGTTGTTGTGCATGTGGCGATGAGTGCAATTTCATAGTTGCTTTTTATTATGTTTTAGTTTAGGCCCTGTTTGGCACAGCTTCACCAATAGCTTTATGAGCTGTTGTGAGCTGTTTTTTGCCAAACACCTTTTTTGCAAACAGCTTCATGGGTAAGCTCCTTTTTTTCTGCTCTCACAAAGGAATGGGGAGAGGTGAAGCTGAAAAAAGTAGCTTTTCACAGCTCTCTCCCTCAGGCCCGCAGTCCTAGGAACCCACTGCCCCTCTGGTTCACCAAAATTACACGCATTTGCCACTAGTCCATCCCGTTCACCTCTCCCGTTCACGAAACATAAACAAGGCACTAATATTGCTTCCTAATGATTTTAATTTTTTATTTTAATGTTTTAATTCATACTCATTCAAATATATTATTTTTTAATTCATATGGCCATATACAAACATACAACTCCAAATGTTAGAACAAGTCAGGTAGACAGGGGCATCTTGGACAATTGCACTCTCTCAGCCATGCATGAAGCTGTTGGTGAAGCTGTTTTGCCAAACAGTTTTCCAAAACAGATTTAGCTTCATCGGTGAAGCTGCTCGTGAAGCTGAAACAAAAAAAACAGCTTTACTAGTGAAGCTGAGCTGTGTCAAACGGGGCCTTAGTTGGGTCTGAATGTCTGATTGACTACTTGACTCCTTGTCCTCATGATTTTCCTTACAACAAGGAATTGATGTTTTTCTTGTTGGCTTTTCGTTTTGATTTGATGCGTGCTTATGGGGAAGGGTGCCGTCCAAGGCAGGTTTGTTTGCGTGGCTCGTGTGAGCCGATTGTCCTTACGGTGAGGAGTGGGATTTGAGTGACATGTTTATTTGCTACTTTATTTTGCTCGATTTGTTTGGGCCATTTTGCGTATGGCGAGGTATGCGATTTGACAATTGAGTTTTATTTAACGAAATAAGAAGAGAGCATTTTGTTATGGGTATGCTTGATTTGGTTATGTTTTGTTTGGTTTTGCTTGATTACAGTGAGGAGTGTGGTTTTTATTTTGAGAGCACGGTGAGGAGTGTGATTTGAGTGGTGGATTTCATTCATGCTGCATCGATTTGCCCGAGCAGTCCTGATTTCCGTATGCTTGATTTGGTTATGTTTCGTTTGGTTTTGCTTTATTACAGTGAGGAGTGTGGTTTTTATTTTGAGAGCATGGTGAGGAGTGTGATTTGAGTGGTGGATTTAATTCATGTCTGCATTGATTTGTCCAAGCAGTCCTTATGGTGAGGTATGCGATTTGAGTAGTGAATTTGATTTGTCGAAATAGCCAGAGAGCAATTTATCCGGTGTATGCTTGATTAGGTTTTGTTTGCTTGTCGTCAGTTACTTTGATTTTGGTTTGGATTGATTTGTGCATGTTGTATTACTGTTGTGCTTCAAGATGAGCTTGTTGGGTGGTCGAATTTCTGTCGTAATTAAGGCATAGGTGTGCAGCTGGCCGGCCAGCCGAGTCTGAGATGTTGGTGTGCTTTGCATAATGATGCTAAATGTTGGTGTGTGTGACTGTTTGCATGGTTATATTTATGCTAACTCTGTACTTCCATGGTTGTGTACACAATTGCCAGAGTAATAATGAAGTCCACAATTGCCAGAGTAATAATTAAGTGTGTGAAAGGTGAGTATATCAGCATAAATATGCATCTACTGCTCTACAGGTACTTAGCTTCTCTATATATTGCAAATGCATTCATACCTGTTGGTCCTGCAGTGATGTTTTAATTCCTTTGTAGGCCGCTTGCCACTAGTTTGCATGACACTCCCTGTAAGGAAGTGGAACTAAATAGTCTGTGTTTATAGTGAAGGGATACGGGTATGCTACGCTAGCGCAAATTAATAAAAATTCTACCCGCAAACCAAGATCACTGCAGTTATAGATCACGGAATTACCACTAGACGCGCAGGTGCGGAATTGATGCAGCACGTCGGGGCAGAGTAGTCGTACTACGTCGATGCAGCACGTCGGGGCAGAGTAGTCGTACTACTTCCTCGTCCTCGTCGCGGCGTCCAACGTACAGCTCCTCTTGCGGTTCGTCCAAACGCTACAGATGCAGCGCCGCCAAAAGGTATCCACACGTACGGGAGGAAGCGACGCACGCCGGATTACTAGATCGCGCGGCGCCGTGGCGTGGGAGGGGTGGCGGCCAGGGTTTGAGGAGGTCACGAAAAAACTCCTTCTCTCTTGTGCGCCCTTGCCCTCCTTTTATAGACGTCCTCACAATGGGCTTCTACGAATGGAGGCCCATTAGGACTCAATACCCAGTCCAACCCGGATCCAATCCGAATTAGGCTTCAGCCCTTAAGTGTGTGACCCTATGGGTTCACGTATGTTTAGACATGACACGAGTTTACCTACTCGGTCAATAGTTGGTAGCGGCCTCTAGCAAGACGTGCCAACTCCTAAACATACACAAAGTTCATATCGGACGAACCATCACAACTTTATGTACATGCTAATCCCTTTGCCTCACGATATTTGGTCGAGCTCCAAGCTGACCACTCTTTCTCAATCCTGTGATCCGGAATCCCTTACTAGGTTAACTCTTAACCTTAAGTAGCATGGCCATGCATTTCGGATCCGATCACTCGAGGCCCAGAGATATCTCTCGGTGTAGAGAGGAAAATCCCATCTCGACTGACCATGCCTCGTAGCATGCTTCATGACAAACCCGAAAACTACCTTTATAACTACCCAGTTACGGAGTAGCGTTTGATAGCCCCTAAGTAGGTCGATTCACATCTCAAGTACATGCGACAATCTTAGGTCTAAGGACAAGGCGTACACATTGTGTAGATAGAGAACCATAAGTATAATTGTTATGTCTCATGTTGGGTCGGTCCAACCCCATGTTCTAAACATGTGTCCACATTATTGGTTTGACATCTCCATGTCTATGACCTGTGAAACATGGTCATCAACCGATACATATGCTAATCCATTATTCACGTGTGTCCTCACATGAACTCCGACTAGGGACAACTTTAGAATAACCATATAAGTAAAGAGTTTCACAAACAAGTCACATACTTGTTAATCAACACAAAGGCAATATTCAAGGAACATTTATTAAATCATGGATACAACGAAATATCATCATCTCTATGATTGCCTCTAGGGCATATTTCCAACATATAGTCCATGTGCCAACTTTATGAATGTTCCTCTTCATTGGTACTTTTTTCTTGTTCATAGTGTAGAATGTGAAAAAGGATTTTATTCTGCTGATTCTACATTCATCTCTGGCAATCCTGCTAGTTGCTACCTTACTAGCATGCTAAAGAAGGTAACACAGGTCGAGTTGTGCTATTGACATTGTATCAGGTTATTTTAAGGTGCCTTTTTCTTTTACTCTTGTGCTTCTTTCGCTGTGTTTGTGCATAAAAATGGTAATTTAATTTATCTAAGCTGTATCAGGAGATTATTTATGCAATGAACCAGAGGGATGTGACCACGAAATTCAAAACTCCCACAAAAAGAACTTTTTGTACGTCTATGTGGAAGAAGAGTCATCCATCTAGGTAGTAGTTTTGTTTTTAGATTATATCTATAATACATATCCTACACATTAGCTCATTATTAATGTGGTTTATTTCTCTCCAACTTAATTGATCTAAGCTCGGGAGCAATGACCAAGGTAATGCAAGATATGGAATTGGTTGACTAGAGATGACAATGGAAGTTGTGGAATGTGATCCAAATGGTTTGTGGTATGCTCATTACAAAAAGACTTGTTCATGACATCATCACACTTTACATATATCAACATCGCTATGAAAGTAGCCATGTTAAAACATTTCATTTCTTACCTATGGTTCACAATTCACAGTATCGTATAGCACTTCCTTTTACAGCTTTTAGTTTATTTAATGTTATGCCTATTGACACACCTTCTATATTTGTTGGTGGTTTGACTTGCACTCCATGCAAATATTAACCGGATGCAAACCATGTAGTGGTAACAGTTAAGACGATGGCTCTAATTATGCATTTTAAGTTTTGAATATACATCAGGCAAAAAAAACATTTCGTACAGTTCTGTAATCTGCCCTTGTACTATTCTGACATCAGTTGTCCAAAAGAGCAATAATAATAACATTATAGGTCTTGAGTCTCATCTGGTTGCTACTTTATGGTGCAAGGGTTCGTGCTATATCCATTAGAGGGTAACTTGCAAACCAAATATCAGGTAAACTCCTTGTAAATATACTTCTTTTTATCTATGCCATTTGTTTCCCTTACTAAGTTATCAGCTCTGATTTGTTCCAGTTTTCAGGGAAAATAGGGGGTTCTAATTTCCATAGTGAAGAACAAGAAATCTGAAGTTAGTTTATTTCTCTTCCCTCCTGATTCATGCTCCTTTATAAGCTTCTTCCCTTCTCTCTCTCTCTCTCTCTCTCTCTCTCTCTATCTCAAAATAATAACATTGAAAGAGGTAAGACTGGCAGAGGGAGCTACCATGGAATTGAAAGTGAAAGAAGCAATCTGTAGAGGTGGTTAGCTCAGTGGACATATCAAGAGAATATGCCATGGACATCCTGCTATAGTGGAGTTCAGAAAGCATGTGCTGGGCCTGAAAATATTCAAACAAATAAATCCTTATGCAGTGCACTGCTAAATGTATCTTAATTTGGGTAATCTGATTTCCTGCCAAAATTTTGTTGGCGTGCAAATAATCATTGTCTAAAGCATCGAGTTGAACGAATTTCCACTTGCAATCATTTTTGCAGATTTAAGATACTTAGAGAGCTTTGGCTGCATAATGATCAAAAGGAGACAAAACATCATTTCTCCTAGAGGTAAGATATTACAGCAATTGCTTTGGTGATAATCTGTTCTCCATTGAATATATTGCTTATTTATTGGCACCTATTTTAATGCAGGTTATTGAATACATGCGGATAAGCATGAGGATTCATACCCAGAATGGAACCAAGAAAATGCAAAGATCATACCATGTGCAAACATCTACTTCCATTCTTTCTGGAAAAATGCGCAGGTAAATTTGCTTCCAATCGTAGGTTGAATCGCACCCTGCAAAACTCAGGTATAGATTTGTCCCAAGCCAGCATCTCAGTGCAGATCACTCTTGGCAAGCAGGCTATAAAGAGATCTGCTACTAGTGCAACCTCCACTTCTAAGGTAGGATTTCTTTCGAATGTCCCAATCTACGCAATGAAGGACATAATTGTTAAGGATGTAAGGGTATTTGTGTCTTTTCCTATGGTCTTAGATTTTTAGGATTGTGTCTCTTGTAATTTATATAGCCCCTTTAGGCTGTGCAATATGACCAACAACTATTCATCCAACTCCATTAACATGGTATTAGAGCCCTAGAGCTCGATCCTCTTTTGCTGCTAAGCAAGGTTAGGGTTTGCCGGTGTTGCCGCCGCCCTCGGGAGGAGCAATCCACTCCCAGGAGCAGCCTCCTCTATTCCAGCCTGATCTGGCTGCGTTCAGCCTCCTCCGCGCTCCGCGCCACCGACCCGCGCTAGATCCGGCCGCCTTCGACATCCTCTACGCCGTCGGCCCATGTGGGCACCCCGTGCTGTCACCTATGCCCGCATCCACCGGCGTGCACCTCCGTTCGCGCACACGCCACCATTAGGCCACCTCCCGACCACTGCCAAGCCCGGATCTAGCCGTCTCTGAGTCGGATCTACCTGCCACCACCCTCACCTTGCCCTAATCAGGTCGAGCTGGCCTATGCTGATGCTCTCCTAGCTGGCATCATCTCCCCTTCAGCTGCTTCTAGCGTGCTCACGACCGCCAAATCCCGCCCCCGCTCCCTTGGCCACTGCCACCAGATCCCGCCGTTGTAGCGCCTCCGCCTGCATCGTCATCTCCTCTTTTATTTCCTCCACGTTGTCTGCCAGCCTCCATCGCCAGCATGGCCTCAACCTCTAGCACCAGCAGCCTGCGCCCTCGGTCGGCTTGGCTGCCATGTCTCCCCTCTCGCCAACTCGCTCAAACCTTCATGCATGCGCGAACTAAAGGTAGAAATGGAATGCTTTGATGATGGGGAATGCGATGGTATGACATGCATCAAGGGATTTGCATTTTTTGGTGGTGATCAAAAGGAGAAAAGGAGACATGGTTGAGCTTTTGAAGAAAAGAAGTGTTATGTGTTTGGGGAAGAAGATGATAGGGGGTTGTGAAGTGTTTGGTCTGGGGAGAAGGAAAAGGATGGGTTGGGTTGGTTCTTTAGTCTTGATGTTGCTAGTATCTGCTGCCCTTTGAGTTTTTTCTTTTGAGTCTTCCGTTGCATCCATCTAAGTCCGTAGCGCCTATTTTTCAGTTCGTCAAAACTGTGCAAGTCCACAAAGCCTTTGTCAATCAGCCAACTGCTTTGCTCCTCTCTTTTCTTTCACATAGTCGCAGCCGCCGCTCTTCTCTTTGAACCGTTATGATCGTAGAAGTTTTTATGATGCCTCCGCTTCTCTCTGAGTCGCCATCCCGAGTTTCTACAGCCGCCATACTTCTCTTCCACGTCACCGCCATCTCAGGCTTCAATACGCGCCGCTATGCCTGATTTGACAGTTTTCTTTATTTGTCACCTTTCACGTCCTCTTCATCGTATTGTTGCGGTCGACTTTGCTCCTCCTGCACTTTGTGCTTTCTGGGTTGTTGCACGATTCCAGATAGAAGGAGATCTTTTGGTACTCGACACACTTTTTCAAGAGCCGCACGCTATGATGATATCTTCAATATTCGGATTTTAGATTTTTCCTATTTTAGTGCTAACCTTTTCAAATGCAATGTTATTGCATACGTCTTGCATTTGAGGGGGTGGTTAAGGATATAAGGGTATTTGTATCTTTTCATATTGTCTTATGGTTTTAGGATTGTGCCTCTTGTAATATATATAGCCCCTTTGGGCTGTGCAATATGACCAACAACTATTCATCCAACTCTATTAACAATAATATCTGCTGAACTCAAGATGGCCTGGCATTCTATTTATACACCATTTTGTGTTTGATATGTGTGAAATTGGAGCCGTCAGCTGTGCAAGTTTTTTTTGTATATTCTCCACATTAGCTTCTGTAGTTACAGATGGCATTTTTTATTTCAGTATTGCACAATGTTGAGGCTGTTGCTTATGACACAACTTGGTACTCCAAGGCTCTGTTTGGAGAACCTCAGAACATTTTTGCAACCTGCGTTATTTATTCCTTATAGAAATCTTACAAAATATGGCCCATTTACATTATAGGAACTCATAGATCCAACATCTAATAGTCAAACAATAAGCCATCAGCTGAGGTTGGGCGATGGCGCTCAGGAACTTCTACAAGCAACAAAGCACCAGAAACCAGATAACAGTTGATGTCAGCTGAGCTGGTGGTTACTCTTCTCAAAAACCCCGGTGATTCGATCAATTTTCGCTCCAGCCTGCTTACGGAGAGCCTGAAGCTGTATGTATATTATGTTATCCGTGATGTCTAGACAAACAAGATCTTGATGTATTCTTTCATTCAATCACTTTGCCATTCTATACAACAGAATGTCTAACAATAAAGGAACATCAGCCCAAGTGCACATGAAACAAGGAGTTAGGACTTTGCACATGAAACAAGGAGTTAGGACTTAGGAGCACAGAGAAGGGAAAAATGGGACCTTGAAGCAATTATGGACCAATTCGTCTCTTTGAAAGAAACATTTTTTTGTCCACTTCTACATATAATACATCTTGTTTTAGTTGCTTGGTTGGAAAACTAAGGTGTCCTTTTTCTTCCATAAGCACCAGATTATTAACATAACCAAGGTGTAGAAGCTCTTCGCGCGGTCTTTAGCTTTCCTTTCTGATACTTACTTCTCATGGTGAGTAACCCGACATGTTACGAAATACCGAACACTTTACTGAGAAATATCAATTCTGCATTGGATTCTAATATGTCTACTTGTTGGCAGATCTTTAGGATTTAATTCTTAAAAGAGTCAAAAGTTTTCTGACATCGCAGGTACTTTGCTCATTACTTTCAGTCATTGAGAATTTAGTCCAATTTTAAGTTCCATTGTTTACTTGTTAATGAAAATTAATTGACATTTTTGTGTGTCTGGATGGTTGGCATAAATGATGTCATGCATACATGTTCAATTTGTTCTTTGGACTATGTGTTTGTAAGCTATCTCTACTCTCTACTACTGTCAAGTGTTACTACAATCACTAGAAAATCATTTCTCTTCACAATAAAGCTCATGAATCAATAAAAGCAAGCAATTATTCTATTTGTAGGGACTTTGTAACACCCCACCCACCCTCTGGGCCTAGAGTGCTACCATCATCGCATTACAATACCATTTTAAACATCTGCTAATTATTTTAAGCTAACTCTACTTTACTCATAAAGCAAAGCACTTACACCATACCTTCTTAAGCAACCAATCTAACTTACTAGTAAAATTACATATACTAACAAAAGCTGATATGTGAGGTGCTGCAAGTCGTGAAATTATTCATGTGCTACTCCCGCCCGTGCATGACGTCCTCAATAGTCACCTAGAAATAAAACAACAAAGCAAGGGTGAGTCCAAGACTCAGCAAGTACATAATAGGGCGATGAGTACTGTCAAACATGGAAGCAATTTAATCCAACCATAACATACTCTGCATGCAAAGCCATGCACGTATCATCATCAATGCAATGCAACACTACTCTACATGCACATTTGCTCATCACATTGCAAATACCGGTATTGACGAGTGAACACCCGTCGATGTTCACCCATCACCCATCTCTCCACTCCCGTGGAGGCCTACCGAAGTAGGTCTTACTCAAGAGCACTCCAGATTAGTCCGCTAGCTTTACTCGTAGCTAGGGACTTTCTCACCGCCCTCACCCTTGAGTGCACATAATGCAAATGCATATGCCATTGTCATTTTCATTATCATCCATAAGTAAGCATCATGTCATGTAATCATCGCAATTCCACATAAACATTAACACATCTTGTAAGTATCGCATAATCATAATCTCTATGATCTACCGCTCTACCATCCACTTGCCTGTTAACCAAGCGGAGCGGAATGACGTGCGGACGGCGTCAACTCGGGACCTCCACTTGGACAAGCAAATAGTCTGATTTAATGCATCATAACGAAACTAGATATCAAATAGGCGATGACGATACTATACGCATATCCCGATTTTGGCGTAAAACACACTGGCATCAAGGACCTGTCGCACAGGTACCAAAACACCCCATTTTTTTCTTTTCTCTCTTTTTCCCTCTTTTCTTCCCTTTTCTTTTCTTTTTCTCCTCTTTTCTTTTCTTTCTCTTTTCTTTTCTTTTCTTTTCTCTCTTCTCTTCTTCTCCTTTCTCTCTCTTCCTTTTCTTTCCTCTTTTTTTTCCTCCTTTCCTTCCTTTCTTACCCAGCCGGCCTCTTCTTTTTTCCTTCCTCACCTACCCTCTCTCTCTCTCCCCACTTTCATTCGGCCGAACCGGATCTGGACAGTGCGGCGGCGCATGGCCGGGCTTCGGCGTCGCCGGCTGCCCCCGCCCCCCCCCCGGCGCCCCCTGCCTCCTCTCCCCTCTCCCTATTCTCGGGCACACGCGACTACCTCCAGGCGCCTCTCCGGGCGGTGCAACGGCGCACGGGTGAGCCCGGCTCGCCGGCCCTCGGGCTCACCACCGGCGGCCCCCCCTCCCCGCTCGCCCCCTTCACTCCTTGCCCCGGATCCGGCCTGCCCCAACCGGATCCACGGCCCTTGCGCTGCGGCGGCGGGGCGCTGGCGCCGCCGCCGGCCAAGACGGCCAACGGCTCGGCGCCGTCCTCGGCTCCGGCCTGCGCCTCCGCCCTCGATCGCCTACGCCACCGCGCCTCCCTCGGCTCACCGGCCCTGGCTTGCAGCCGGCCGGGAGCCGAGCGCCCCCTCCACCTCTGGCCACCCTTCCCCTTCCTCGCCGACATAGCCTACTTAGGCTTACGCAAGGTACACCCCCTTCACCCCTACCTACCCTTTTGCTAAGTGTGTCGTGCATGAACAAGTTTGGGCTGTGGTGAGGGGACCTACCCGAGTGTTGGCTTGGACGATGAAGAGGGTTGTGGTGATGGCTATCTGTTTGGGTTGACTTAAGAAGGGATGCTGGGTATTGACGTCTGCAAGATGCATGGCATAGGTGGCAAACATGCATGCCAAGGCAAGCATGCGGCTGGCCACATCTCTCTGGCAGAGGGAAAAGTAGGTGAGGTGTCTTGCTAGGTGTCTTCCTGGTATTACAGACTTCAGGAAGAGTTGAGTTCTCCACTTGGGATACCTAAACCAAGAAATCTGCTCGAGATGAGGACATCCCAGCTCAGCATGTTCCATCACATATCAACCATTCACCATCAAGCATAAAGGATACAAATCAATGTCCACTTACACGAAGTCGTGCCAAGAAAATACAAGAACAGGTGAATTCATTCCTAGCTGATTTTGATTTCAACATATCTCAGGATGTTATACTACCTAAATGTTCTACATTGATGTTACTTAGGTTTACACATGAAGCGGAGGAAGCTACTTGGTATGAGGAACAAATACAATGCTACGATCAGACCACCTGGCTGACCGCACCTACAGCCACAAAGAAGCAACCATAACTTTTGATTTCCGAAGGCTCTGGGGTCCATGAGTACTTGATGGAAATTTTATCAAGTCTAGTTTCCAATGCAACAAACCCCACCTCATTTGGACTTTCCAATAAGAAGTTATGATCGAATTAGTGGAGACTGCTCAGAAGGCTAACAGTCACGCGAGACCTCCTCGGGAATTCATCTCGTGGAGACCTTTCACCTAGCCTACCTTGAAACTCCAAATCCTTTTCACACTCAACTAGGAGGGTTGTTCCTAGTATAAATACCCTTGTATCTAAACAATTGGGAGCTTTGAATCATTTGATAAACCATAGTTTTGCAGCCGAGCTGCTAAGTGTCTTACTCACACCATTGTTCTTCCTTGTTCTTCTTGGACTCGTGAAGAGATCCCTTTGGGATCCCCTAATTCGTGCTCTAGGCTTTCGGGCCTTTGTGTGGGTTAGTCCCGGATTGTGGTTCTGCGGTCGTTCGAGATCGAGTCGAAGTCCTCAAGGTTTGGTGTCTCTCTCCCGTCGCTTGGTCGCATCCAACCTTGGCGGTATAAAGCTAGTTACCCATTGTTCGCAGCAAGTTATCCTCGGTTCTTCGACCTCACTGTCGTGAAGATCGGGCCATCCCAAGGAGGTTATTATCATGTGGTAATCGAGCAAGGTTGTCACGGTAGGTCTTACCATCATATGTTATTGTTTTGTTCATCTCCTAGAGTCCACTTGAAAAAGCCACAAAAATCACATAGCCTTTTCACAGATCTTTGTTACCTTTGTGTCGTTGTGTTCATCAAGTTGCTAGTCACCATCTTTACTTATATAGTGTTTTGTTTATTTGTTATCCGCACTCTGTTAGTGTCAAAAACAAAAAAGAGAAGAAAGAAAGAGTCAAAAAAAGAGAAGAGAAAAGAAGTGAAAAGTAGGGGCTGTGTTGCGGATTACAAAACTGAAAATTTCAATTCTGCATACTCAAGTTTGTGGTGTTCTTAACAGCAACGTTTATATATCTTTTGAACGGTTTACGCCACTTGGTTACAGTACCGCAACCTTCCTTGAACAGCCACCTATAGCTCCACAAAAATCTGAAAACCGGACCTCTCGACTCGTAAACCTTTCAACCGCTTAACCACAGCTGGGTTACTATCACTTTTTGCGCACTCACAGTCCTTGAGAACGAGCAAGAGCTTTGGTAAGTAAGAGGTGAGGTTGTGTGATTCCACAAATTTTACCTATTCCAATTTTTTTCTTCATAGTTCTAACATGGCAGGATCCAATGATTCGAGTGTTTGGGGTGGTCGTCATGGAGACGATGAACCACTAGTTGCGCGGGCTGAGTTACGGCAACTACAAAACTCACTGTTGGAGGCCATGGAGAGGATGTTCAATGAACGTCTCCCAGCAGCGGCCGGAAGGGATCCACGTCATCAACATGAAGAATCTGATGGTGAAAATTCTGGTGCTAGACATGACTTCCATGTCCACTTCAGAGATGGTCGTGGTGGTGGTAGGCATGCTGGTCACAATGGCCGGCATGGAGGAGGATATCACAGGCGTGGTCGTGACCACCGTGTGCGTTTTGATGATGAAGAATTTGATGATTATGACCATGATGAGGGATATGACAATAATGAAAATCCTTTTGCAAATAAAGGGCGGTTTGAGCGGTGCCATGATCATCGCCGACGTGCTGGCCATGAAGAAAGGGAACATCACCGTGATCGTCACAATAGGGATGATCTGGACAGCATTGCTCGTGTCAAGTTGAGTATCCCAAAATTTACTGGACGAGAAGATGCAGATGCATATCTTGAGTGGGCTGAGCAGTGTGATCAAATTTTTAGAGTACATAATCTCTCTAATCAGAGGCGTGTAAATCTTGCTTCAGTTGAGTTCTCTGGTTATGCTCTCACTTGGTGGAATCAAATACAGGAGAATCAGCTTGTGTTGGGGCGTGAATATATCAACACATGGGAAGAGATGAAGCAAGTGATGAGGAGGCGTTTTGTGCCATCAAGCTATCAGCGTGACCTTCGCAATAGGTTGCAAACTTTGAAGGAAGGATCCAAATCAGTTGATGATTATTATAAGGAGATGGAGTTGCTGTTAGTGCGAACTGGAATTAGAGAGGATCCTGAATCAAAAATGGCAAGATTTTTGAATGGTCTCAATGAAGAAATTTCTGGTTTCATTGAGATGTTTCCGTATAATAATTTGCAAGACCTTGTTGATCAAGCTATGCGCGCCGAGAGAAAAATTCAGCAAGAGGGACGTGGAAGGTCTTATGGAAGCCGACCTATCTCAGCTCCATGGCATAGGCAGCAGCAAGGTACCTTTGTTGTTGGAGGTCGGTCCCAAGGTGCTGCACCTAGAACTTCTCCATCCATTGCTCCTGCAAAGACGACGGTTTCTCTGACTTCTTCACCTGCCATTCAACAACGCCTTGCTGCAAGTACAGCAGCCCTTCATTGCTTGTTTCTGCCGCTTCCTATGCACGTAGCCGAGAAATTGTGTGCCATAAGTGCCATGGTCGTGGACATGTTGCTGCACAATGTCCAAGTAGGAGGACTATGATAGTAAATGAACAAGGTGAATGGGAATCTGAAAGTGAGCAAGAAGAAGATGGCATACAAGAAGAAACATGGGCAATGATGGGAGTGAGATCCAACCCACGAAGGTGATAATAATTGTTTTATTTCTCTTTGAGTGCTTAGTGTTACTGCTGTAAAAGAAGAGAATGGACAGCGACACAATCTCTTCCATACTCGAGGCATGATCAAGGACAAGTTGTGCAGAATTATTGTTGATAATGGCAGCTGCAACAATATTGCAAGTCAAGAATTGGTTGAGCGAATGGGGTTAAAACAGCGGCGCCATCCTAATCCATACAAGATGCAATGGCTTAATGATTGTGGTACGCTACGTGTAAACCATGTTGTGACAGTTCCTTTCTCTATTGGGAAGTATAATGATCATGTGGAGTGTGATGTGGTGCCTATGCAAGCATGCCAACTGCTGCTAGGAAGACCATGGTTATATGATCGTGATGTTCAGATTTTTGGTCGAACCAACAAGTTATCTCTCATGTACAAAGGAGAGCGAATCACTTTGCTTCCTTTGACACCGGAGGAGATATTGAAGGATGATGTAAAAAAACAGCGAGAGAGTGAGAACCACTTACGAGTGACCCACAAACATAGTGAGGGAGTGAATCCAAAGCCAAATAAAACTCCACAGCTACAAAGAACCAAGCCAATGGGAAAAGAGGGATTAGTCATGATGGCTAGGAAAGGGGATTTAAAAGAATTGAGTGAACCCAATGCCATGTTCTTTGTACTCCTGTACAAGGACAATTTTCTTTCCGCTAACGACTTACCCTCTATATTGCCAAGTGTTGTTTATGATGTGTTGCAGGAATATAAGGATGTATTCCCGGATGAAGTACCACCAGGGCTGCCACCTAAGAGAGGGATCGAGCATCAAATTGACCTTGTTCCTGGTGCTTCACTTCCTAATAGAGCTCCATACCGCACCAACCCGGAGGAAACAAAAGAAATTCAGCGCCAAGTGCAAGAACTCATCAAAAAAGGGGAAATTGTAAGACTTCATGGCGTGCCGCGGACCATTGTTTCAGATCATGACACCAAGTTTTTGAGCTACTTTTGGAAGACCTTATGGGGAAAACTTGGGACAAAATTGCTGTTCTCTACGACATGCCATCCACAAACCGATGGTCAAACGAAGTTGTGAACCGAACATTGTCGACATCTGCATGAGCTATTCTCAAAAAAATTTGAAATTATGGAAGGAAAGCTTGCCTCACGTGGAGTTTGCATACAACAGGCAGTACACTCGACCACTAAGTTTTGTCTATTTGAGATTGTATATGGTTTCAAACCTCATCGCTCCTATCGATCTTTTGCCTTTGCCTATGCAGGAACGTGTAAATTTTGATGCAAGCAAACATGCAAAATTTGTCAAGAAGCTTCATGATCGAGCAAAAGAAAACATAGAAAAGATGACCAAGATGTACATGAAACGTGCCAACAAGGGGCGTAAGAAGATGTTATTTGAACCAGGAGACTTAGTTTGGGTGCATTTGCGCAAGGACCGTTTCCTTGAACAACGCAAGTGCAAGCTGCAACCACGTGCCGATGGTCCCTTCAAAGTGCTCCGCAAGATCAATGACAATGCATATTAAATTGAACTTCCAAGTACGTATGGTGTAAGCCCAGCCTTCAATGTCTCCGATCTGTCTCCATTCTTTGGACCAGAAGAGTCGAGGACGACTCCTTTTCAAGAGGGGGAGGATGATGAGGACATCCCAGCTCAGCATGTTCCATCACATATCAACCATTCACCATCAAGCATAACGGATACAAATCAAGGTCCACTTACACGAAGTCGTGCCAAGAAAATACAAGAACAGGTGAATTCATTCCTAGCTGATTTTGATTTCAACATATCTCGGGATGTTATACTACCTAAATGTTCTACATTGATGTTACTTAGGTTTACACATAAAGCGGAGGAAGCTACTTGGCATGAGAAACAAATACAATGCTACGATCAGACCACCTGGCTGACCGCACCTACATCCACAAAGAAGCAACCATAACTTTTGATTTCCGAAGTCTCTGGGGTTTCATGAGTACTTGATGGAAATCTTATCAAGTCTAGTTTCCAATGCAACAAACCCCACGTCATTTGGACTTTCCAATAAGAAGTTATGATCGAATTAGTGGAGACTACTCAGAAGGCTAACACTCACGCGAGACCTCCTCGGGAATTCATCTCGTGGAGACTTTTCACCTAGCCTACCTTCAGAAACTCCAAATCCTTTTCACACTCAACAAAGAGGGTTGTTCCTAGTATAAATACCCCTGGTATCTAAACAATTGGGAGCTTTGAATCATTTGATAAACCATAGTTTTGCAGCAGAGCTGCTAAGTGTCTTACTCACACCATTGTTATTCCTTGTTCTTCTTGGACTCGTGAAGAGATCCCTTTGGGATCCCCTAATTCGTGCTCTACGCTTTCGGGCCTTTTGTGTGGGTTAGTCCCGGATTGTGGTTCTGCGGTCGTTCGGAGATCGAGTCGAAGTCCTCAAGGTTTCGGTGTCTCTCTCCCCGTCGTTTGGTCGCATCCAACCTTGGCAAGTATAAAGCTAGTTACCCCGCTGTTCGCAGCAAGTTATCCTCGGTTCTTCGACCTACTGTCGTGAAGATCGGGCCATCCCAAGGAGGTTCCTATCAGCTCGTTAGCAAAGGTATTTCTATGCTCTCTCTTTTGATTTTCTTCTGTGGTTTATAGTAGCTGTAACTTTGTCCTGTTTTCTGGAAATTAAGGGCAAAGCTGATCCAATTGATGACCCTAATCACTAGGTGGTGTAACAGCCAATGCAATGTGGGGCCTTCTGTTCAGACCTTATAAAGGAGTAATTCATGTTACAATAAGCAGGTAGCATGCATAGAGTTCTGCATTCCTCATTTCTTTTCTGAATAAGATCTAGAGATCTTTTTATCATCTTATTAGAGAGGAAGAACTTCAACGGTGTCACAGAGAATTGTTACAAGACTTAGTTGCAAACAGATCCAGTGAAGATACAACCATCTATAACAGACTATAAACTTGACCAGCACAAGACAGCAAAGTTATGGTAGCAGATTGCTTTCCTAGAGCCCAGCATTGACAGGTTTGTCTTGAAAGATTATTTATTTTCTGTACCAACATACTAGAATGAGTAGGCTTCTACCCACAACCTTTCTTTCTTTTCCTTCCTTTTGTTGCTTACTTGTGCTTCCCACTCTCAGCCCTTGCTAAACCTTGCAAACTCTTGTGTAGTGATAGAATGGAGTGACGGTCTCTAGGCCAATTTGCTACATGTATCCAGATTACTTTAGCTAACTAGCAACGTAAGAAAGGTTGAAGTGTTATTTCTTTCTGGTGATGACACATCGTGCAAACCGTGTCATAGCTTCATCTTAGTTTATCTGTTATGCTCTGCAGCGTTGAGACTGGGTAGGATATAAATACTCATCTGGAGAATGAACCACAATCCAAATTTGGTTTATGGTATGTTTCCATTCAAAGTGGTGTGGTTGTGGTAGTTCTTTCCATCTAACTTATGTTTTTACTTTTTGGTTTAACAAGCTCACTAAGTCAATCCATCTTCAGAAGATGTCAACATTCTGATCACCATGTAAGGCAAGAACAAGCCTTCTATTCTCCATTTTATCTTCCCTCCTAGGTTACTAGGTTTACTCCAATCTATAAATTTACTGATATGCCTCAGATTTGATCTATGTTTCAGTATTAGGTTATGTTGTACATGCGAACATTGAGGTGCTTGGGAGGTTGCCAAACTTTCAGAAGACATCAATACTTATTAAGGTGAGTAATACAAAACTACAAAACTAAAAGACACAGAATGGTAAAAGCACTTGCTCTCAAAAAAATGGTAACAACACTGCTACTCTTAAATCTCATCAGGTTGCTACAATAAGCTAGCGGATCATGTTGAAACTATCCTGTTGGTATTTGAGGTTCACCCAGGTTTATTGCACATTGAAAAAACTTGCATTCGTCATTTTTGGTTAAGAAAATAGATCAAGCATGAATTAACTTATTTTTTTTTCTTGGATTGACACTTGCACAACCTAATATAGTTCTCACTTACCAAATTATTCCCAACAATAAATTGTATTGTGCATGCTTATAGTTCTCTCAAGGTACCTTAATATTCTGCCATATTCCAATTTTAAATATAGCCAATTCTTCTCAGGATGCATTACTATTTATCCATATTACCCTCATTAATTTATTTTTTCATGGGTATTGCCGGAGATTAAATGTTACGGGTGTACTCAACTTTAAATTGGATGATAGTTATATTGTAATGATCCTTAGATCATTACCGGGGTAAACACCATCAGAAGGACAGCCGGATGGCGTCGGCTTGATTGGGGAGACTTTAGAAGAGAAAGGTAGACATAGATGGGGATGAAGGGCCCCTTCTTTTTAGCTTCTAAAAGCTGTTTTTCGATTTTTCTACAGTAAATAGCTTTCAAATGAGTGTTTTCAAGACAGAGTCTACAAGTTATTTATATCGGCCGAAACCGTACGTGAGTTTCTCTTACTCTATGCTCTCTCTCATGAACAATCCAAAAGTCATAAGCTACAGCCAAAAAAATATGCCCGAACTCTTGTTTCTTTCTTTTTATTGCTTGATGAGAATAGATGACAATACCGTCCTTGTATAGAGCTGGTTCTAACAAACACGATATAAACTTTCCAACTACTAGAGATAACATTCCAACTAATAAAGATATTATTCTATCTTCTAAAGATATCAACTTGGTAATCAAATTAATACTATTTCTAATATAATCAGCCAGTCCTAGGAATGTGCAACTGTTGTTTCCATGCGTGAACAGTAACTGTGCACTATTCATGTGAACAGTATTGTTGCACATGACATATATTGCTTAGCTCACAGTGCAAAAGAATAGGCCTAATTTTGACACTTTTGGAACTGCTGTACCATATCCCCCTAAGTATATTCTAGCTAAGGTGTCATACAATATAAGCCAGATATTTTAACTATGCTTTCTACATGGAAGCCATGTGAAGGTTATTCATTGAATTTGAAAAGCAAGAATTTTTCTCGGTTTCCTATGGAGGTTGCATTTGTTAGGTTCCATCCATTACTAGAAATGGCATTTGCCTTTCTGTTACCTATGTCTTTCCAAGATGGCAAGACTATCAGCCCTAGCCGAGTTACACCATCCATCTTATCTCATCTTGCTTTTCTCACCTTAAGGTTGGTATGTATGTTGGATGTAGTGTGATCTGATTTATGAATTTGACATGGTCTAGCATTGTTTGGACCCATTCATGCTCTTACACATTCGTGTGAGTAGCACATTGGTAGGTGCATTTTAGTTTGGCTTGGTCTACTTTGGTTTAGTTCATCCAAATGGTTGTACTACTCAGTAGATTGACTTTTGGGTCTAATCCATCTTATTGTGTTTTGTTTGGATTCAACCTTATGCTTCTGCTTGTGAAGAAGTGTTATTCGTTGTGTATTTGATTTGGGTTGGTATATTGATGAATTTGATTTGCTCGGTGCTTGCGCTTGAGTGCCATGTGCTTGTGCTTATTCTTGAGGATTGCCTTTGGTTTGAGTTGATTGGTGGATTTGGTTTGGTCTATGCTTGTGATTGTGGTTGTGCTTCTGAAGTGTCACACACTTGTGCCTGTGGAGTGGTGTTCATTCTGTGTAGTTTACGAGAGGTTGATTGGTGAATGTGATTTGCTATGCAGTTGTGCTTGTATGTTTGCAACGCTTCTTGATGAGTCAATCTAATTGCTTTTTTTGTGCTTGTGCTTGCTCTTGTTCTCATGTGTTTAGTGTACGAGTGGATCTGATTGCTTTGTGTGCTTGTATTTTGGAGTGCTTCACTGGCTCCACAGAGCAACTCCAATCACAACCCCTAACCCATCTCACTACCACCAACTCACGATAGTCTCGTGACCTTGTCGGAGCTCATTGTGTCCTTGCTAGATCTTGTTGTGACCTTGAGTGGTCTGCTCAATGCTCATCGTCGTTCGCCATTAGCACTACTACTGGCCTTGGCCCGTCTCCCTGAGATTAGGTTGTCGAGGTGCTTACCCAAGCTCTGGCCGATGCAGCTACCTCCCTGATCCTTATTGTCGACCTATCACGTTTTCCTTGAGATCTGACCACCTGTAACACCTTGTGGCCCAACATTTGTTAAAAGCCTAGCCCCACGTGGGACAAGCACCTCGCTTGGGTTTTCACTCTATTTGCACAAAAGGGGTTAATTCGGAAGTGCTACATTTTTTGCCAACATGCATTATACGCTAGTGTAACTAGATGTATATTGGCAATGTGGAACTAAAGGTCGGGGTGTTACATTCTTCCCCTCTTAAAGGGTTGATGCCCTTGACAGCATGGCAAATGCCCACAAGTGCCTCTCAGTACATGTTCCATGCCCGTGTGCCACTACAGAGTCACACACACGCGGCCCGTGTAGCGAGGGTTGACGCTCTGATACCATCTACCAGATTGTTGCTGAGGGTGTCAAGGCTTTTAAGGAGAATGTAACACCACTAGCCCTTAGTACAACATTGCCAATTTACATTGAGTTACTCTAGCATATAATGCTTGTTGTCCCAATCAATTCTGTGTTAATCCTTTTGGGTGAAGTGAGAATGAAAACCCAAGTGAGGTGCTATGCGTATGTGCAGCTGCCTCCACAAGCTCCAGTCGTCGCTCACCAACCCATTGCAGCAGCATCCCCGAGCCTCCCTAGATTTGCATCACCTTTGGCCTAAGAGGAGGAAACGATGGGAAGAGTAGTTGAATTAGTTGTTTTGGTGACTATTGAGGGAGTGGGGATGAGGAGGGATAAAATAGTCAAAACCGAATGTGTGAGGAGAGAAGCCACTTTTGCCAAATATTTTTATTTTGGGATCTAGCTCCTATTTTAGAGTTGCTCATAGCTAGAGCTAGAGCTGGAGCCCAAA
The DNA here is from genome assembly GCA_036346575.1 of Dendrocalamus sinicus. Classification (NCBI taxonomy): domain Eukaryota; kingdom Viridiplantae; phylum Streptophyta; class Magnoliopsida; order Poales; family Poaceae; genus Dendrocalamus; species Dendrocalamus sinicus. The sequence continues at coordinate 13,954,771 of CM070666.1, read as the reverse complement.
AACTTGGAGTAGGAGCTGGGCCAAACAAGGCCTTAATTGTTGGTTTATTAGATATAAGAGTTTGATTAGATCGTATCTCATATTTAGATTAAATAGTTAGGACTCTCCTCTATATAACGAGAGATGGTGTGTAATAGAGATCAAGCAAGAATGAATTAAGTCTTTCTCTCCCAAAGGTTTTATCATCTTAAATATGGTCTCTTTCCTCTAAAGCCCTCCCCTTTAGCCGTGTCATCCCGACCCTCCTCTGTATGATATTTACCCTGTAATGATCCAATGAGCAATGCAATGTTATGTAGAACCATAAAATTTTGAAACTCAAATTTAGCTTAGAATATATATCAATACGTGACCTTTTCCTTGTTTATAATTCTTTCTGTTGATAGTGTAGAAGCCAAACACAAGTGAGGGCGTGGACGTCGGCTATATTACGGGTCGGCGTCCACGAGAGTGAAAGTGACACGGTGATTTATATAGTTTTGGGGGCCTACGGGGGGGTTTTGAGTGGTCTTTCCAGAGGTGCACCAGTTATAATGTCTTCTTGGATTCCTTTTTGAGTTTAAGTTACAAATGAGGGATACATGGGGTATTTACAAATGACTGGAATACCCCCTAAGTGGGATAGCTAGTCTATGAATACAACCCGGGGGTATTACTGTCTTTTCCAAATAGAACTATGATTCTCCGATCTGTATGTAGGTGTCCTTTGCAAAGCGGGCCCCCGTTAGTAGGCGAATAATTTTATTCCCCCAAAACTTATCTTTTAATTTAAATAGTTGTGGATAACATGTAATGCTTGTGGATTACTTGTAACTACGGCCCACCAAACTCATGGCTAGATATTTTTCTTTTTTGTGTGAATTTCTAGCATATTCATCTTTTTTTTTCTAAGAGCGTTTAGCTTACACATCATTGGTTTTTTATTATATATAGAACTCTTTCTTATCTTTTGAGTTTAAATATGTCATAGATAACACATAATGCTTGTGGATAAGCCATGATTAGGGTCCACCAAACTAAAGACTACCTGTTTTCTTTTTGTGAGAATTGCTAGCATATTTCTCTTTTTTTAGAGCGCTTAGCTACGAATCATCTGGTTTTGTATTACACAATATGCTTCTGGCTTAATGGCTGTATTCAATTCGAGTGATTTAATTTCATGGCAATTTGAGTGTTTTTGTTTTATCTCCTGTTGGTACATAAATGGATGCATTGTACTACTACCTAAATATTGGTACTATTTTCCAGCACGCAGTGGAGGTATAAATGGTTTCGTTTGCTAGGTTATCTGAATATACTTCAGCTATTAGGTAATGTGCTGGGATTCTCATTATGCCAAATTAGTGATGCCCTGATTTGAGTTTTGTTTTTCTTCTATGTACAATCATGTCCAACACTAAAGTATTTAATTTGGCTGATTCTGTAGAGGTATGTGTTGATAAGTTTATATAACGATTTTCTCCATGGAGATATTCAGACTCATTAGGTTTGGAAATGATAAGTGAAATATTTTTTGAACAGGATTGGTGAAATTTGCAATAACTACAATTTGATTCTTTATTATGATGATGCACCCTCATAATGGTTTTCTCCCTTGAGAGCTTCATATTGAAATTTGGACTCATTCATTTTATGTACTTTTTTGCGAGGGTAACCATGGTTTTGCCCAGCAAGTTTCTACAGTCCCACAGGAAGCTTGCATTGGACTCACTTGCTATACTTCAGTTCTGATGTTGTTGCGCTGCTGAATGATCAAGATCATTGGAAGAAATGAACTACCTTCGAGTATTCAGACAGACGTTGCACTGCTGGAATGATCAAGATCATTGGAAGACATGAGCTACCTTCAAGTATTCACAGATGTTGCACTGCTGCATGCTTCAAGATCAGTAAAAGACAATAACTTATTTCAAATATTCAGACAGAACTTGCACTGCTGAATGATCAAGATCAGTGAAAGACCAAAGCTGCCTTCAAATATTCAGACATAGACTGCCAAAAGGTTTGTCGTACTTTATTGTACCAAATTGTGTTGATTTTGCGTACTTTCACTTCATACATGAGAGATTTGAGGGTTGTTATTGTACCAGATGGCCGGGAGAATTGTGGTCATGGGTCCAGTATGGTTTTCTTCTACAAGAGGTACAGCAGCGCCCTAGTCTCTTTGAAAATGACAAACCCAGTGGATTTTTAGGTCGAGTCATTATTTCAGCAACTCCAATCTAAAATAATAAAATATATTCATTATAGCCTTTATAATTGTTTCATGTCTTTGTAAAATTGTTTAGCAATACCCCTAGTGTTCAAATATTTATTTCAGTTGATATTTGCCCCAACGTATACACTGTTTGTTACAGATGAAATGCTGCTTATCGCTGGCAGTGTATTAGTGGTGGCTAGTGCCGCCATGAGATCTATACTTGAGTACTGACAAAGGTCACACTCCCCTGTGCAGTACGAATGCAGGTCGTAGACTTATAATAGAGCTGGCAGGATACTCAAGATGCATATTATAGGCAAAAAAGAGAGCTGACAGGATCATCCACAAAATGCAAGAACCAACATCAGCATATCATAGGAGACATGCTATGGTGCTGCTGCCATGATCTGTACAGGAACTGTCTGTAATGTTTGATGGAACTATTGAGTCTTTACAATCTTGCTTGGTTGGAAATTCTTTTAGATAGCCAAATGACAACAAACTTTTGGAAATGGTGACAGGGGAGATGTACTACACCTGCAATATCTTATCCAATAAGATCATGAGATGGTTATTTTCTTATCCAATATCAATATGGGTAGTTGATGAGCGTATCTGTTGTAAGGTCTTACGACCTCCCAGGACCTTTTACGACTTGTTAGAGTCGTTTTCGACCAGATAGAATTGAGTACGACCGGTCCGGGATGCTTACGACCAGTTCCGATCGCTTCAAAACTCTATCGATCAATTTTCCTTCTTAGTCGTAAAAACACTGTAGCAATTACGACCACTCCTCCTTATCGAGCGCTGTCTTCCTCCAGTCGCTCTCGAAGATACCGTGATCGTAAATCTTTACGAACACGCAGTGATGCTGGCGATCACTGTTCACCGTAGTCGAACACCCTTTCGACTACGTTCACTTTCCTGCAACGTGATCGGAGTCGCTTCCGATCACGTACTAACCTTCTCGATGTAGTCGTAACTCCTTACGACCACCTTCAACTCATTACGACCACCTTCACCGTGGTCGCAGCCTTTCCTGCGTAGTCGAGGAATTACTGTACCTTTGCCGTGATCGTAGTATCGATCGATCACGCCCGCTGGAACTTCGCCATGGTCGTAACTCCTCCCAATCACGCTTGCGGTGATCATGAGCCCTTCCGACCACGCCTTGCACAAACACACGACAAAACAATGCTTTGTGTGTTTCCCTCTTTTTGGTATTTTCTCAACTGTTGGTCCATCGAATACATGGCTCTAAGCCTCTTTTTATACCCGGCTGTTTTACTTCAACACGGGTTCGACTACGATTACACCTCGGATTCCGATTCCGATTCTAATACGACTTCTAATCCGATATGACTTCGTCTAGGACTTGGTCTCTGTCTTCGACTTCTGATTTCTCCAAACTTTGTACGTGACTCCTAAACAAGATTATTTACAACATTCTCTCCCTAATCTTGTTTTTCCACTTCAATCATGCCGATCCTTTTTCTCATCTCCGAGAACTTTATCCGCCCCAGCGACTTCGTCAGAATGTCAGCCTTCTGTTCATCTGTACCGATATAGTCAATAGCGATCTTCCCTTCTTCGACACAATCTCTGATATAATGATATCTTGTGTCTATGTGTTTGCTTCTATCATGTAGAACCGGATTCTTGCTCAGCGATATTGCAGATTTGTTATCAACCCTGAGCGTCACCTTCTGGATTGTCTTGTCCGACAATTCACTTAGCAGTCGAGCGAGCCAAACTCCCTGACAAGATGCTGCGCTCGCTGCGATGTACTCGGCTTCACAAGAAGATAATGCAACCACCTTTTGCTTCTGGGATTGCCAACTGATCGGACTCTCCCCAAGCACAAACATTACGCCTGTCGTGCTCTTCCGATCGTCGACATCTCCCGCCATGTCACTGTCACTGTAGCCCGTCAGTGACAAACCGTTTGCTCCTTTTTTCTTGAACTGAATCCCGAGATTCAGAGTACCTTTGATGTATCTCATGATGTGTTTTACGGCATTCATATGCTCCTGAGTCGGTTTCTCCATGAAACGACTTACGTATCCGACCGAAAATGAGATGTCTGGTCGGGTGTGCACCAGATATCGTAGACTTCCGACAATGCTCCTATAAGTCGTGGCATCAATCGGTGATCTGGGCTGTCTTGCTCAACGGATGATTCTCCATTGGGGTTTGACATGGATTGCACTCTTCCATACCTGATTTCTCCAGAATCTTTCGAGCATATCTCGACTGACAAAGTGTTATGCCGTTGTCGGTTTGATTTACTTCAATGCCGAGGTAGTAGCACAGAAGTCCTAAATCAGTCATTTTGAACAGCCTCTTCATCTCTTCTTTAAACCTCATAATCTCCTTCGAGCTTGATCCAGTAATGATCAAGTCGTCCACGTAAACACCCACGATTAGTCTGTTCTTCGCATCTCCCCTTGAGTATACGGCATGTTCAGAGTGGCTTTTTCTGAACCCGAGTGCCGTTAGATTTTTGTCAAGTTTCAAATTCCATGCTCGTGGTGCTTGCTTAAGTCCGTAGAGAGCTTTGTTCAGCTTCAAGACTTTCTCGGCTTGTTTCTTGGATTGAAAACCCGGCGGTTGAGAAACATAAACTTCCTCCTCAATGTCTCCGTTTAAGAACGCCGTTTTCACATCCATGTGGTGAATCTCCCATCCACCGTTTGCTGCTAATGCAAGAAGTAGTCGTATAGTCTCCATACGGGCTACTGGGGCAAAGACTTCTTCGTAGTCGATGCCTTGTTTTTGAACATACCCTTTCGCCACAAGTCGTGCTTTGTGTTTTGCGATTTCTCCCTTGGAATCCTTCTTTACCTTGAAGACCCACTTTAAACCGATTGCTCGATGACCCTTTGGCAAATCGGTGAGTTCCCATGTGTCGTTCTCTTCAATCGACTTCAACTCTTCTGCATAGCAATTCTCCAGCATGCATCCCCCTTTGCTTCTTCATAACTCGTGGGTTCTTCTGCAGTCGTGCAAAATAATAATTCTTCAGACTGCATTGGTTCAGTCTGTGCATAGATCTCGCTAATGCTCCTTATCTTCGGTACTCGACCGTTTGAATCTTCTTCATCGAGGTCTTATATCTCAGGTAATACTTCATGATCGATACTTGAGTTTTGAGATGTGGTCGTAGCTTCTTCCGTATTGTCGGTATTTTCGACTTCGACTTCGAATGTTACCCACTTCGATATGTCCTTCTCACTGTCCTCGTGTTCTTCCCACTCCCAATGTTTGTTTTCTTCAAAGACCACGTCTCTGCTCACATGAATCTTCCTTTCGACCGGATCATAGCACCTGTACGCCTTGGTGCCTGGTTCCGAGCCAAGATAGATCATCCGTCGGCTCCGGTCGTCTAGCTTCTTGAGATAAGTGGATGGCTTCACATGGGCTAAGCATCCGAAAACCCTTAGATGCTCGACATTGGGTTTTCTTCCCGACCACTGTTCATATGGAGTGACTCCATCCAGTGATCGCGTGGTCGCACGATTTAGCAGATAGACAGCATGTCGTACTGCTTCTGCCCAAAACCTCCCGGGCAGGAATCGGCTCTTCAACAGACTTCGTGCCGTTTCGACCACGGTCCGGTTTCTTCTTTCTACGACTCCGTTTTGTTGAGGTGAATACGGAGCCGTGAAGAATCTTGCAATACCCTTCTCTTCACAAATCGAGTCGAACTCTCTTGCGAGGAATTCTCCTCCTTGGTCTGATCTGACCGACTTCACCTTCTTATCGACTTCGTTTTCGACAAGAGTTATGAACTTCTGAAAGTTCGACTTTGCCTCATCCTTGCTCTTCTGCATGTACACCCACATGGCTCTGGAGTAGTCGTCTACGATCAACATGAAGTACCGATTCCCGGCATCTGTGCGAGGTGTGATTGGTCCGCACAGATCTATGTGAACCAATTCGAGTGGTTGCGAAGCTCTGAAGCTCGTCTGCTGTGGAAAACCGCTACGAGTTTGTTTTGCCACGAGCGGCCTTCACGGACTTGCTCGGGTGGTCGATTGCCGTAATCCGACCACCATCTCCTTTTCGCCATAGTGTTGAGACTCGGAAGTTCGGATGTCCGAATCTTGCGTGCCATAGCCGGGCGCGTCATCGGTTGTAGTCTTCATACACTTCGCTTGCAAGCTTCAATCTTGATTTTGTACAAGCGGTTCACGATCCGTTGTACCTTCATCGACAAGCGTTACGTGATCGAACACCTTGGATGGTTGCCTTTGAGCTCGATCCGACAATCTTCTTCGGTCAATTGTCCAAGACTTATGATATTGCTCCGAAGACTCGGTATGTAATATACATCCGAGAGCTTTCTTTGACTTCCATCTTTGCATTGCATCAGGATTGAGCCTCTCCCTTTTATCTGAACAGTCGAGCCGTCCCCGAACTGTACTCTTCTGAGTACACTATTATTTAAAACATGAAACATCGAGTACGTACCCGTCATGTGGTTGCTGGCTCCGTTGTCGAGATACCAGTCTGCCGTCTGCTCTTGAGTCGGCTCTCCTTCATTCAATAGACTTGGAAATACTTTCTCTTCGTTTAACAGAACCATTGTCGGTTCATCTGCAGTGCAGAGCGACAACAGCAATGTCGGCTCTTTGTGCTCATCCGTTTGAGCCAGGTTTGCTTCCTCTACTTTCTTCTTACTTCGACAATTCGCAGCATAGTGACCATACTTCTTGCAGTTATGGCACTGGATGTGGCTCCGACATTCGGCAGCGTAATGTCCGTATTTCTCGCATGTGTAGCACTGGACATCAGACTTGTCTGTCTGGTGATTTCCGTCTCCACGACCACCACGACCTCTTCGACCACCTCTTCCACGATCACCTTGGCCATAGCCTCGTCCTTGTCCTCGCCCATGAGACGCGCCGCGGCCACGACCATGTCCACGACCGCCCCTTGATGACGATTCTCCTCGGTTCCTCGTGTCATCCTTTACAAACAATGCTTGTTGGTTGTAAGGCCCTTTTCCTTCGTTGTCGGTTTGGTAACTCTTCAGAAGCTGCTCGTGTGCTCTGAGCGCCCCAGTTACTTCCTCGACCTTCATCTTCGAGAGGTCTTGTGAGTACGTGATCGTAGTTACGACCGGGAGAAACTTCTCCGGCAGTACTCGTAGATACTTCTTTACCGCCACCTCATCTTTCAAGTCGTCGCCGAGAGATTTGATCTCGTTCACGACTTTGTTGAATCGACCAGAGAACTCTTCTACTGTCTGATCTCTTCCCATCTTCAAAGTTTCAAATTCACTGCGTAATGTTTGAAGTCGAACTTCCTTCACTCGATCTACTCCTTGGTGCATTATCTGCAGAGTAGTCCAGACATCTCTCGCCGTTTCCTTGCCGATCAGCTGCCGCATCATCGAGTCGGGCACAGCCTGATAGATTGCTGCCATCGCCATCTTGTCAAGTCGTTCATCAACGACTTTGTCTTTCTCCTTTGGTTCAACCGGGCCCCAGACTCCCTGAGCGATCATGTTGACCTTCATCTTCATCGCCCAGATCGGGTAATTGTCCGAACTGAGGATCGGGTACTGCAGCGACACGCTTTCCTTCACCTTTGAAGCCTCGCCATGGTTCACGTGCTCGATACAAGTGTTGTAAGGTCTTACGACCTCCCAGGACCTTTTACGACTTGTTAGAGTCGTTTTCGACCAGATAGAATTGAGTACGACCGGTCCGGGATGCTTACGACCAGTTCGATCGCTTCAAAACTCTATCGATCAATTTTCCTTCTTAGTCGTAAAAACACCGTAGCAATTACGACCACTCCTCCTTATCGGTATTGTCTTCCTCCCGCCGCTCGAAGATACCGTGATCGTAAATCTTTACGAACACGCGATGATCTTGGCGATCATCGTTCACCGTAGTCGAACACCCTTTCGACTACGTTCACTTTCTGCAACGTGATCGAGTCGCGCCCGATCACGCACTAACCTTCTCGATGTAGTCGTAACTCCCACGACCACCTTCAACTCATTACGACCACCTTCACCGTGGTCGCAGCCTTTCTGCGTAGTCGAGGAATTACTGTACCTTTGCCGTGATCGTAGTATCGATCGATCACGCCCGCTGGAACTTCGCCATGGTCGTAACTCCTCCCAATCACGCTTGCGGTGATCGTGAGCCCTTCCGACCACGCCTTGCACAAACACACGACAAAACAATGCTTTGTGTGTTTCCCTCTTTTTGGTATTTTCTCAACTGTTGGTCCATCGAATACATGGCTCTAAGCCTCTTTTTATACCCGGCTGTTTTACTTCAACACGGGTTCGACTACGATTACACCTCGGATTCCGATTCCGATTCTAATACGACTTCTAATCCGATATGACTTCGTCTAGGACTTGGTCTCTGTCTTCGACTTCTGATTTCTCCAAACTTTGTACGTGACTCCTAAACAAGATTATTTACAACAGTATCACCACGAACTGGGTACTAATTAACAAGCAATTCTTGTTAGAAGCGTCTCGGACTCAGTAACTTAATGTTGTGAAAGGGAATGCAGTGATGTACTAAACCTGCAGTATTTTGGATGGGGTGATCATGTTATTTTAGGATGGGCAGTTGATGAGCAGACCATGATCTGCGTACGAACTAGCAGCCAGTGATTCTTGTTAGAAGTGTCGGACTCTCGGCTGTGCAACTATGTACCGTTGATTAGCAGCGCCAATCAATCTTGTATTGCCAGAACGGTCAAGTGTTTCAGCTAGGTGGTGCGCAAAGGGTAAGAAGGATTTGTAAAGCTTGGCCCCAGGTTGCTGATCGGAACGGTATGGCTCCCATGCAGCTGTTACTTAATACTGAAGACTCCGACATTCTTCTCTCGCTAATCAGAAACTAGCGTAGCATTCTCCAGCAGCGCCCGCTTCAGGTTAAGGATGAAGCTGAGCCAGCCCAGCAGGGAGTAAATAACACGAGGATAAACGGTAGCTTGCGTCTGCACTGCAGTGCCTAGCTTGTTGGTTGTCGCACCGCCAAGGCAAAAGGCTAGTTCTTTTAAGATATAGCTTATTAGTCTAATAAATAGTGATTGTTAAAAGAATAAAAAAATTAAAAGCTAAAAAGCCTCCCAAAAAAAATAGGATAGAGACAAGGTGAGTAGGCCTTGCGCACGTGTCTGAGACAAGGAAATTGGACACGGCCGGGATTCCGGCGGATAGGAACACATGCAGTGCAGCTCGAGCCGTCGATTGCCAATGAGAAAGCCATCGTTGTCGTTGTAGGCAACGAAGTGCAAACATCATTGGCAGGTGCTTTCGAAGTTGGGAACGCCGGCGCCCCCGCCGTCTCACAAGGCCGTACGTCTGGCTGTCCTGATCGAGGCAGACAGTTACCCTATGTTAGACCATGTTGTTGATCGTAAATAAAGAGGTAATGAATAATTGACATTTGATTTGTTTTGGATTTTGCCTTTGAGTGGTTTTGCACAGTTACGAGTGATTTCAGACCACAAACTTTAGACAACGACCACGGCATTCTCCGACCACAGCACTTCGAACACTCTTACGACCACGGCAGCTTTTGACTATGGCTTACGACCACGGCAGCTGTCGACCACGGCTGGGCGGTTGGCTTACGACCACAGCAGCTTTCGACCACGTCTGGCTTCGACCACGGTAGTATGACTTCGACCTTTCGACCACGGCAGTACAACTTCGATCTTACGACCACGGCAGGTAATTGTAGCTACAGTACATTTTCATGGTGTCATAGGTACAATACTCGATAGTTGTAGCCTTTACTGTTTGTACTCGATAGTCGAAAATTTTACTGGTCGATAGTCAAAGGCTTTGCGGTCGTTGGTTGTAGGTTTTGGGGACTACTTTCATGGTCGTAGATTTGACAGTCTTGTCGATACTCGTATACTTCACGGTCTGTTGTTCTGCCTTCGGTAGTAGGAGGCTTAGCGATCAGTTGCCGTAAGCTTCACAGTCGGTACTCATAGACTTTATGGTCGGTACGAGTGCTTCACTCTTGTAATCTTCGCGTACGTCAAGTACTCGTGTTGGCTAGTGGTTGACTGGTTGGTGTGTGGTGGTTGTTGATGAATGGTCATTGATGTAGTACCAGGTAGGTACTCGAGGATTGAGGTACTCGTAGTTGGAGGACTCGGTACTCGATAGAAGTGGTTTCACAATCGTGGTAAGCGGTCGGGTGTCGGAGTGTTGTCTATACTCGTAGGCTTCGAGTACGTGTTGCGGCTATGATTTGTGATCGGTACTCGGTACTCGATAGTCGGTCAGTAGCGGTGCATATGGTTTCCGAGTACTTGTGGATTATGAGTACTCTAAGTTAGCAGTCATATTGAGTAGTCTGAGGGTATGTTTCAGTTAGCGATAGTCTGTGTGGTCATGGACGATCTGGGGCATGGTCATAGATGGGTTGGTTTTTGTCTGGAGAGAGACAAGGGTGTGTTTTGCTAATGTGTGTTGATTATGGTAAAGTTGGGGAGTTGTACCAGGAGAGAGTTTCTTTGGTCTTTACATGTGCAGGTGGGCATGGAGGCGGCCAGGGTCAGTGACGAGATGGACCGGAACTAGGAGGGGTAATTTGAGGTCCAAGCGGTCGGGATGTCACGCGAGCTGGTCGAGCTCATGCTGGAGCACATGGAGGTCAAAAGTGGATGTTGCGTGGAGGCGTGGAGATGGTTACAGTCCGTGACGAGGAGGACCGGAACTAGGAGGGGTAATCTGAGGTCCAGGCGGTCAGGTGGTCACATGAGGTGATCGGGCTCACGCGAGAGTACGCAGTGATGGTGCATGATGGAGATACAAGAGGGGATATGCTGGAGGCTTCGTCGTGTGTGAAGTATGGAGTTGTGGATGGAGTCCATGACTTGTACGAGATGGTTAAAACCCGTGTTAGGAAGGGTTTCAGGTCCCTTGATTTGAGGAAGAGATAGGATCTTGTGTCCAGGTGGATAAGGACACAGTTTGAGGTGTTCGAGTAGAACACGCTTTGTGCGCTGGCCTATAAAAGTAGGGATACTGTAGGTTAGTGCATGAAGTTTTAGGGATTTCATGGAGAAGGTTTTTTGGGGTGCCGTGAGGGCGCTTTGTAGCCAAGAACGTGATGAAGAAATAATAGATCAGATTCTCTCTAGAAAAAGTTCTTCAGTAATTTCCAGAGCATCATTCTTTTTCCCCTGTTTTATGTGCTCTAAGTTGTCTTCAGCTTGTACTTGTTTGGTCGGTGGTTGCACGGCTGGGGACTTCAGGCGGAAGGAGGTTACGACTACGTGTGTCTTTGTGTGCCGAGTGATCGGAACAAGCGGGCGATCGATCCGAGCAATCAGGAATAAGCGGTCATAAGCAAGCGGTCATAAGTGAGCGATCGTAAGCGAGTGATCAGAAGTGAACAATCGTATGCGAGTGGTTGGAGCGAGCGTTTGTGAAGAGCAGTCGTAACGAGCGATCGAGACGAGCAGTCGGACGACAGTGGCTCTTCAAGCATGTACGAGCAAGCAGTTGCGGTCGTTATCTCCACTCGGTAATCCAGATTGTTTGTCTTTTGTTCCTCTGCGCTGTGTTTTGATTTCAAGTGGCAAAAGCAGAGACAATCATTCACCCCCTCTGATTGTGCCATTCGATCCTACAAGTGGTATCAGAGCAGGTTGCTATGGCATCAGAGAGGTATGTGAATCGTTCCCCCATGTAAGATGGTACTAATTTTGCTTTTTGGAAGTGTCAGATGCAAGCTTACATTGAGGCTCAAGGTAGTGATGTTTTGAATAAAGTTTCTACACCATTTAAGGTTCCTGCTACTATTACTAGTTTAAATAAAGCATATATTGATTTAAATGCTCAAGCTCATAACTTGTTATTTAAAGGGATGTCTCATAAAGAGTTTGATCTTGTAGTTCATATTAATTCTGTCCACTTAATATGGAAAATTCTTTGTGATTATTATGAAGAAACCACTAAAATCAAGAAAGTGCATAAAAATCTTTATCAAAAAGAATATTCTAATTTTGTTATAAAGCCTGGTGAATCCATTGATGATCTCTTTACTCGTTTTGAAAAAATATTGAGTGATTTGCATAGTGTTAATGTTATTCCTGCTGATGAAGATAATGCAACTAAAATTTTGAGATCGTTAGGTTTTTAGTGGTTGATGGTTGTCACAACTATTAATCAAACTATCGATCTAGACACTTTAACCATGGATGATCTTTATTCTAGATTGAAAACCTATGAGATGGAAGCGTTGCCATCTAAGATTGATAAATCTTCATGTTTAGCACTTGCGACTAACCCCGTGCAGGCTGCTTCGTCGAGTGCTTTGTCTTGTATCACTTTGTCTGCCTTGTCTTCTTTTTCAGAGGAACAGTTCGAGCAGCTCCCTAAAGAGAACTTAGTGTTAATCTCCACACGAGCATACAAGACACTCAATAATGTGAGGATGAAGAAGCGAGGTGGTGTGTCAGGTCTGATCAAACGCTATGAGTGTGGCGAGCCAGGTGACAATAAGATGGATTGCCCCAAACTGAGGAGCAAGGAGGTTAAGGATGATAAGGCTTCAACTCGCCGCACTCAATTCAAGATTGACCCAAGCAAGAAAAGCAACTATCGTAGGGCGGCCAATAAAGCACTTTCAGCACTTGAGGATATTAATTTGAGTGATGTTGATTCTATGAGCAACAATGAGGACAAAGGCAAGAAGGCAAAGGAGGTAGACTTCACAGGGATATGTTTTATGACCAACAATGAGGAGCTCAACGATGACAATCTTTACAATGATCCTAATGAGGTAAAACCTTCTTATACTGATTTATTTCATGTTGCGCTTAGATTGACAGAAGAGCTCAAAAAGTATAAAAAGAAAATTAAAAGTCATGATTTTATTGTTGAGAGCTTAAATTCTGAAATTAACAGACTTAGAGTCTTTATTCTTGATGATGAATCTTCTGAGTCTTGCCAAGTTTTACATACTGAGTTAGAGACTGCTAGAACAATTAATACATCAAACTTGGCTCAACTTAGTGATTTAATTGCTAAACTTGATTAGTTAAGATTGGCACATGACTCTTGTGATGAAAAGTTAAGACTTGCTAATAATAAAATTGAAAAGCTTAACTCTAGTTTTTCTACTCAATCTAAGGTTTGCTCTAAGTGTGATTTGCTTCAGGCTAGGCTTAATTCATCTCAGGAGTCAATCCAACAAATACTCTATCATGAGACTCTTTCTTGCTTAAATTGTCCTAAGCTTAACATTGAAATAGAAGTCTTGACTAGACAACTCAATGATTTTACTGAAAAGGAAATATTAGCTCAGTCTACTGCTTCTAAAGTTCTTGCCAATGATTCTGTTAAACGCACAACCTATTCTACATTGGCTAAAGAGAATGAGTATCTAAAGAACACCTTAGAGAGGTTCTCGTTTAACAAAAAGAATTTGAACATGATTCTAGATCAATAAAAAACAAGTGCAAATAAACACAGTCTAGGATTTAATTTTATTGAGCATACCAAGAACAATCCTCCTAAGATTGTTAAGCTTCTTGAACCTGAAAATTTTGAAGTAGAATCTGAACTAAAACATATTATATTTAAATCTGTTGGTATTGCAAGGGAATTCTCTACCAAAGTGGATGTTGTGAAGTCAACAGATAAGTATCAATGCACTCATTATGGAAGAGATGGTCATATGATTTTGTTCTATTTTCGAAAACCTAAGAAGGAGAAGAAAGACAGGTTGAAAAAGGTTCCCAAGTGGAGACTACACAAGCTCCCAACTGTCGTCCTACACCCTCTAATGTGTTCTCTGCAGCCCTGAGAACTTCAGCAACTGAACTTGGTCGTAGTGGTCGGTCGACGGCCAGACCAGTCCTGCCAAAACATTTAGACTACCGCGTTGTCGGACATTCCGTGGTCGAATGTTCCTCGATTAGACTAGGGTTTCAACCAGTTGTTCTCCATGTTCGGACTAGCGTGGTCAAACAGGATTGTCGGTTAGTTGGTTCTTGTAGTCGGTCAAGGTACTTAGGAGATTTTCGACTAGTTGTCTCTGCTCGTTTAGACCAGTCGAGAGTTAGACCGGCTTTCTTCCATGGTCAGAATAGAGTGATCAGACCAGAGTTCAGATCAGCTTCTTCCCATGGTCGGTACAGTGTGTTTTGACCAGCTATACAGAGGCGCTCATATTGGTTTTGACCAGTTACACAGATGAGCTCAAACAGGTCGGTGGACAGACTGGTTCCTCAACGGCGATCAGACCAAAATTTGACAAAGGCTAAATCTTCACTTAAATTTCTATCATTGCCTGCTGTTGATCCTTTTCATCGAGTATCACAGTACTGGATTCCTAAAGCTTACTTGACTAACCCCAGTACTGTGAGACCGACATCTACTATAATTTAAGACTAGTGAACACGGGGTGGAAAACATGCACTTGATTTGGTTCCAGTCTTTTGCACCATTGCTTGATTGGAACACTTGATGGTTTTTTTCCCTCTCTGAGAGTTTCCATGAGACTTCACCTTCAAGTTAGACCATGTGGAAAGGTAATGTTATCTTACAAGTGGTCTCTAAGCTCCTTTTTGATTTTCTCGATTTCTCTCAAAGCTTCTTGCTTCTTCTCAATTTGCTCTTTTTCTGAGTGAGATGGGATTATTCTGAGGGGGAGTATATCATTTGAAGTGGTGTCAGGAGCTGTTTTTATTATAGCTGTCATATAATTCATCAAGATTGAGCCATTGAAATCAAATGAGTTGTAGAACTTGCTTTATCATATTTATTCATATGTTGTGTAGTTTAGATCACAATTGGTTTTAATTAATCTTCTATACTTGAATTAAAACATGACTTGGCATAAGTCTTTGACTAGAGTAATTATTGATAGTACTTTGTGATGTTCATCTAAAAGGATTAGCTTGATTATGAATCTTATTTTAAAATCTTGGCTATGGGGCTTGTATGTTTCATATCACAATCTTGTTATGCTCACTCAAGTTGGAATGTTATACATATAAAAAGAGAAATACTACAAATGGTATCATACAAGTAGTATCAAGTGAGAATTGAGAAAAAGAAGATTGAAAAGATGTATGCTTCAAGCATGCCATGATTAAACAAAAAAAGGCACAAAAAGTAAACAAATGAAAAGAAGTATGCTCAAGCATGCCACCATTCGAAAAGAAGTTTGCTACAAAGATAGCATTATGAAAAGAAGTATGCTACAAGCATGCCACATGCCTAAGAATCTAGTGTGAAGCAATAGATTGTTTATGAGACTGTTAGCCCATTTAGATTTAATGTTTGCTTCAATTTTAGGCTTTGACTTTCTATTGTGATATCTCATTGTGCTCTTTATAATTGGTTTAGTCATTGATGAGATGTCTGTCATTGATCTAAATATAATTGGTTTAGTCATTGATGAGATGCCTGTCATTGATCTAAATTGCCTAATTGTGCTAAAAGACTAGTTTTCGATCTAGCTATATGATATATGGCTTTATATGATCTAGGAAGCTCTACTCACACTGATGGCTTGGTCAAAATATGAATACAAATTGACTTGTATAATCTCCAAAGCTTCTTGATCTTTACTCTCATTGCTCCTTCTTAGAATTGTTCTCTCCCTGAAAGTTTCTTGATAATTACATTGTCAAAGGGGGAGAAATTGAAGTAAGGGGGAGATCATGCAGTAATGGTGCACGATGGAGATACAGGAGGGGATATCTTGGAGGCTTTGTCGTGTGTGAAGTATGGAGTTGTGGATGGAGTCCATGGCTTGTACGATGTGGTTAAAACCCGTGTTAAGAAGGGTTTTAGGTCTCTTGATTTGAGAAAGAGATAGGATCTTGTGTCCAGGTGGATAAGGACATGGTTTGAGGTGTTCAAGTGGAACACACTTTATGCGCTGGCCTATAAAAGCAGGGGATGCTGTAGGTTAGCGTATGAAGTTTTAGGGCTTTCATGGAGAAGGTTTTTTGGAGTGCCGTGAGTGCTTTGTAGCCGATAACGTGATGAAGAAATAATAGATCAGATTCTTTGCAGAAAAAGTTCTTCGGTAACTTCCAGAGCATCGTTCTTTTTTCCTTTGTTTTATGTGATCTAAGTTGTCTTCGGCTTGTACTCGTTCGGTCGGTGGTCGAACGGCTGAGGCCTTCAGGTGGAAAGAGGTTACGATTACGTATGTCTTTGTCATGCCAAGTGATCGGAACAAGCGGACGATTGATCCGAGCAATCAAGAGCGAGCGGTCATAAGTGAGCGATCGTAAGCGAGCGATGAAAAGCGAGCGATTGTATGCGAGAGGTCGGAGCGAGCATTCGCGAAGAGCAGTCGTAACGAGCGATCGAGACAAGCAGTCGGACGACAAGTGCTCTTCGAGCACGTACGAGCAAATAGCTGCGGTCGTTATCTCCACTCGGTAATCCAGATTGTTTGTCTTTTGTTCCTCTGCGCTGTGTTTTGATTTCAAATGGCAAAAGCTGAGACAATCTTCACCCCTCTCTAATTGTGCCATACAATACTACAACCTAACACTAGTAGCAATCTAGCATGATCACAATGTACGTGGATAAAAATCTGGAGTAAAAACGTGCTGGTGGATGACATCTCTAGCATCCTCGCTATCATAAAATACATGGTCTTTGATCAAATGATTTTATTTCTCTTGGATTACTTAGCCCCTATTTCAACCCAAAGCAACATTAGTTGTGTCGTCTACGTAGAGTTTTTGCACTAGATATATCACCATAAACTAATTCTACAGTACAATTTTAATATGGAACGACTGCACGTATCTTGTTTCTTGTTAGCAAGATTCACATTAGAGCTGGGTAATTCAGAATGTCTGTAGAGTGCGAACAACCGATTATTACAGCTATTTAAAAACTTGATCATAAACTCGAGTATTACATTAGTTGGACTACACTACGCTAGAAAGTTGACCTCATGTATTATATGTCAATAATAATAAAGAAAAAGTCCACTTTTCAACTTGAACTCTGGTATCGATTCATTTTTCAACCCTCAACTCTGAAACCGTCCAAATCAGAACCTCGAACTAACGAAACCATCTATTTTACCCCCGTAAACCCAAATCATGGTGATTTTGTCTAACATGGCATCAACATGTGCATATTTAGCTAACATGGCAACCACATATGCATCTACATCAATATCCACATCCTCCTCAAAGCGTCTGCTTTAGGGATGGGAAATGGATACGAATTATCTGTATTATTTGGTTACCATATTCAATAGGATATGAACACATTATAGATTTTCCATTCCGATTAATAATTTATCTCTTATTTGTATTCGTTTTCGCATAAAGAATATAGATGCGAATATGGTATAGACTTTTACCATCTGAAATGTTATTTTATCTGAACTATTCGTATTTGTATATGACGAAGTAATATATATATATATATATATATATATATATATATATATATATATATATATATATATATATATATATATATATATATATATATATATATATATATATATATATATATATATATATATATATATATATATATATATATATTACAATACGACTAATTAGTTGGACAAGTAATTCAATGTGAATTCATGTTTCTTTATGTGAAGTGAATTAAAATGATTAAGTGTGACTGTACGAGGATAAAATGTTATTAATATCTTCATACTATATAAATTATAAGGATATCGGGATCCGACCGAATTAAAAAGATATTTGATTCAAATTTTTTTACAATATTCGATTCATATTTGTATTTGCATCCATTTATAAAATATGAATACGAATATGATAAAGACACTATTTAATTCGTATTTCATCCATTTCCACCCTAATCTTCTACCATTCAAAACAAAGGGAGAGGATTTGGGGGACACTGGTGGCCATGGATGGCAACGGGCGGCGCTCAGGTGGTGGCAACTCCGACCGAACGCCGGCAGCGCAAGGGCGCCTATTGTCCCCGTAGTGCCTCTCTGCCGGCGCCGATCAGCCGTGTCATTCCCCACCCATGTCCAGCAGCAGGAGCCCTCGCCGCCATCGTCATCCAAAAAGAACTAGTTGCCATAGTCGTCGTCAATTTGCTACCGCCGTCACGGATCTACTACAGTCTGCAACGAGGCGTAAGAAGAGGAATAAAAGGAGTGGTAGCGACATGTCTTGCCAATGCAAGGAAAGCATCGGGAATCTTTGATTTGATCTAATCAAACCAAATTAGACTTGGTACCACCACATAATGTTCCATGTATCTACAGAATAGAACAAAATAGCATCCGGATAATAGGGCGTGCAGTGTTAGAAATTAGACTCATATGAGTGTGAGACATATTTACTATAATTTTATAGTATACATAGTTTGGTATCATATTATCTAGTAGGAAGTCAATATATAAGGTAAAATTATTACCACTCTTTTAAAACATATGACATATGGATAATGAAGACATGAGAAGGACGACCTTGGCCAAATACACGCGGCGCGTATTTTCGCTTGGAAAATCGCGTGACTCATGACATGGAGCGTAACTTGGCATGCTAAGTCTATCTTATTTTTGCTGAACCATGCATCTCTCTGTTTGAATGAGAATGGAACATTTGAATTTGAGGCTTTATTGGGTGTTAATGATAGGCAGTTACTAGTGGGTAAATTGCTAGTTAATTGTATCAGTTATTGGTGGGTAAATGACTATTAATTACATCAATTTATAGTTTGCATATATACCTAGAGATGTCAAGAGCAGAGGTCTGCATCCTCCATTCCTTTTCCTTCCTCATGCAAATCTGTCTTGTTTTGTTGCGCCGCTTAAACCTCGTCGCCTCTTCTTTTCAACTTGCACTGTGAAGGAGGGGAGCGGTATCTCTAGACCGTTGCTACCATGAAGTCCTACACAGGGTGGCAATAAGGTAACTAGTTTTAAGAAAAAAACTAAGAAAAGGGATTTTAAGAACATCATTTGCTTTATGTGCGGAAAAGATGGTCATATGGCGGAAGATTGTTGCTGTTGCAAGAGTAGGGATGGTGAATAGGCAAAGAAGAAGGTTATTAATACGATCATAAGCGAGGGCTCGACTTCAGGAGGGTATGGTAATTTACGGTATGGTAATTCACCTATTATCTTTTTAGCATATCAATCCACTGATTGGTGGGTTGATACTGGTACTAATATTCACGTATGTTTTGATATTTTTTTGTTTTCTTTTTACCAGGCATCAAGGGTTTCCTCTGCCCTAATGGAAAACAAGCTACATACTTCTGTTCTTGGTGTTAACATGATAGATCAAAGGCTTACTTCATGAAAATTGTCCACTTGAAAAACGTGCAGCACACTCCTACGGTAAACAAGAACCTTATTAGTGGTTCTTTCATATGCAGAAATAGTTATAATCTAGTATTTGAGTCAAATAAAATTGTAATATCTAAGTTTAAAAATTTTGTTGGTAAAGGCTATGAGAGTGGATGTTTGCTTCGCCTAAGTACTTTAGGGTCTTGTTATAATCTAAATATTGCAACTAGTTTAAATAAATGTGAGGCCAATATTTGGCATTCTCATTTCTATCATATTGGTTTTGATAGTATTGCTATAATATCTAGATTAGATTTAATTTGAAAATGTGAAATTATCAAATGATCAAAGTATCAATCATGTATGCAAACAAAGAGCAGCCTTGAATGTTGTAAAGGTCTTACGACCTCCCAGGACTTTTCACGACCGGTTAGAGTCGTTTACGACCAGATAGAATTGAGTACGACTTTACCTGGATGCTTACGACCAGTTCCGATCCTCTCAATTCCCCTCCGATCGCTTTTTCAATGTGGTCGTAAATTTACTGTAGCAATTTACGACCGCTCCGCGATCTCGCTGCCGCTGCCTTCCTTCAGCCGCTCAAGATACCGTGATCGAAACCTTCTCACGATCACGCGGTGATCTTGGCGATCATCGTTCACCGTGGTCGAACACCCGTACGACCACGTTCACTTCCTTCAACGTGATCGGAGTCGCTTTCAATCATGTACTAACCTTCTCGGTGTAGTCGCTGCTCCTTACGACCACCTTCACCGTGGTCGTAGCCTTCTTAACGATCACGTCTGCTAGAACTTTGCCGTGGTCGTAACTCCTCCCGATCACGCTTGCGGTGATCGTGAGTCCTTCCGACCACGTCTTGCGCAATCACACCACAAAACAATGCTTTGTGTGTTTCCCTCTTTTTGTATTTTCTCAATGGCTTGGTCGCTCGAATACATGGCTCTAAGCCTCCTTTTATACCCGGCTGTCCTACTTCAACACCGGGTTCTCAATACCTACTCCGACTCTGATTCTAATACGACCTCGACTTGGTTTCCACCTACGCCTTTGAATTGCGGCTGCAATTCGACTTCGATTACACCCAAATTTTTGCACATGACTCTAAAACAAGATTATTTACAACATTCTCTCCCTAATCTTGTTTTTCGACTTCGATCATGCCAATCTTCTTCTTCATCTCTAAAAACTTTATCCGTCCCAACCGTCGAGAATATCGACTTTCGTTCTTACGTTACGATGTAGTCGATTGCAATCTTCCTTCTTGACACAATCTACGATATAATGATATCTTGTGTCTATATGTTTGCTTCTATCATGTAGAACCGGATTCTTGCTCGATGAAATAGCCAATTTGTTATCAACCCCGAGCGTTACCTTCGAATTTCTTCATCGACAATTCATTCAACGATCGAGCGAGCGGACTCACGACACGATCGTTGCGCTCGCTGTGATGTACTCGGCTTCACACGAAGATAATGCAACCACCTTTGCTTCGGGTTTGCGGCTGATCGGACTCTCCCGAGCACAAACATTATGCTGTCGTGCTTTTTCGATCGTCGACATCTCCCGCCATGTCGCTATCACATGAGCCCGTCACCTATTGCGACTTTCCACCTCCTTTCTGTCTGAATCCGAGATTCAAAGTACCTTTGATGTATCTCGGGATGTGCTTCACGGCATTCATATGCTCTGAGTCGGTTTCTCCATGAAACGACTTACGTATCCGACCGCAAAGCGAGATGTCCGGTCGGTGTGCACCGATACCGTAGACTTCCAACAATGCTCCTATAAGTCGTGGCATCAAGCGGTGATCTGGGCTGTCTTGCTCAACTTCAGATGATTCTCCATTGGGGTTTGACATGGATTGCACTCTTCCATACCTGACTTCTCCAGAATCTTTCGAGCATATCCCGACTGACAAAGTGTTATGCCGTTGTCGGTTTGATTTACTTCAATGCCGAGGTAGTAGCACAGAAGTCCCAAATCAGTCATTTTGAACAGCCTCTTCATCTCTTCTTTAAACCTCATAATCTCCTTCGAACTCGATCCAGTAATGACTAAGTCGTCCACGTAAACGCCCACGATCAGTCTGTTCTTCGTATCTCCTCTTGAGTATACCGCATGTTCAGAGTTGCTTCTTCTGAACCCGAGTGCCGTTAGACCTTTGTCAAGCTTCAAATTCCATGCTCGTGGTGCTTGCTTAAGTCCGTAGAGAGCTTTGTTCAGCTTCAAGACTTTCTCGGCTTGCTTCTTGGATTGAAAACCCGGCGGTTGAGAAACATAAACTTCCTCCTCAATGTCTCCGTTCAAGAACGCCGTTTTCACATCCATGTGGTGAATCTCCCATCCACCGCTTGTCGCCAATGCAAGAAGTAGTCGTATAGTTTCCATACGAGCTCTTTGGGGCAAAAACTTCTTCGTAGTCGACGCCTTGTTTTTGAACATACCCTTTCGCCACAAGTCGTGCTTTGTGTTTCGACTTCTCCTTGGAATCCTTCTTTACCTTGAAGACCCACTTTAAACCGATTGCTCGATGACCCTTCGCAAATCGGTGAGTTCCCAAGTGTTGTTGTCTTCAATTGATTTTAGTTCTTCCTGCATTGCAGCTCTCAATATTCATCTCCTTTGCTTCTTCATAGCTTTGGGTTCTTGGCGATCGTGTAAGAATGACTCATCCGATCAGGCTCGGTTGAGCATAGATCTCATCGATGCTCCTCATTTTCGGCACCCTACCGTCTTCTTCATCTTCAGTATCAGGTGAGGCTTCCTGATCATTTTCACCAATCATGTTCGAGTTTTGAGGTGTGGTCATAGCTCCTTCCTCTATTGTCGTATTGTCGGTATCGACTTCTTCGACTTCAAAAGTTATCCACTCCGACTTATCTTTCTCAATTTTCTGGTGTTCTTCCCACTCCCAATGTTTGTCTTCTTGAAAAACCACATCTCTGCTCACATGTAGCTTGTTTTCGACTGGATCATAGCACCTATATGCCTTGGTACCTGATTCCGAGCCGAGGTAGATCATCCTTTTGCTCCGATCGTCCAGCTTCCTCAGATAAGTCAATGATCTTACATGTGCCAAACAGCCGAAGACTTTCAAGTGATCGACGTTCGGTTTTCTCCCCGACCACAACTCGTATGGAGTAACTCCATCCAACGACCGTGTGGTCGCACGATTTAGCAAATAGACCGCATGTCTTGCGGCTTCTGCCCAAAACCTCCCGGGTAGGTATCGATTCTTCAGAAGACTTCGTGCGGTTTCGACCACGGTTCGGTTTCTTCTTTCTACAACTCCATTTTGTTGAGGCGAGTATGGAGCCGTGAAGAATCTTGCAATGCCCTTCTCTTCACAAATTGAGTCAAACTCTTTTGCGAGAAATTCTCCTCCTCGATCAGACCTGACTGCTTTTACCCTCTTGTCGACTTCGTTTTCGGCAAGATTAATAAACTTCTGAAAATTCGATTTTGCCTCATCCTTGCTCTTTTGCATGTACACCCACATGGCTCTGGAGTAGTCGTCCACGACCAGCATGAAGTACTGGTTTCCAGCGTCGGTGCGGGGTGTGATCGGTCCGCACAAGTCGACGTGAACCAGCTCGAGTGGTTGTGAAGCTCTAAACTTCGCTTGCTGTGGGAAACTGCTACGAGTTTGTTTCGCCACCAGACAGCCTTCGCAGACTTGCTCTGGGTGGTCGATTTTTGTAATCCGACCACCATCTCTTTCTCTGCCATTGCTCGAGACTTTGAAATTTATATGACCAAATCTCTCATGCCACAACCAGCGGGATCTTCAATTGTGGTCTTCAAACATACGCTTGCATGTTTCGATCTTGATTTTGTACAAGCGGTTCACGGTCCGTTGCACCTTCATGAGTAGATGCTCATCGTGGTCGAACACCTTGGATGGTTGTCTTTGAGCTCGATCCGACAACCTTCTTGGTCAATTGTCCAAGGCTTATGATATTGCTCAAGACTCGGTATGTAATATACATCCGAGAGCTTTCTTCGACTTCCATCTTTGCATTGCATCGATTGTGCCTCTCCTTTTATCTGAGCAGAGAGCCGTCTCGAACTGTACTTTTCCGAGCACACTCTTATTTAATTCGTAAAACATCGAGTACGCACCGTCATGTTGTTCTTGGCTCCGTTGTCGAGATACCGATCGCCGTCCGCTCTTGAGTGCGCTCTCCTGCTCCAACAGACTTGGAAAGACTCTTTCCTCATTCAAGAGAACCATTGTCGGTTCGTCTACGGTCTGAAGAGACAACGAGAGTGTTGGCTCTTTGTGCTCTGTAGTTTGTGCCAAGTTTGCTTCCTCTACCTTTTTCTTGCCCGACAATTCGCAGCATAGTGACCATACTTCTTGCGGTTATGGCATTGGATGTGGGCCGACATTGAGCGGCGTAGTGCCCATACTTTCGCACGTGAAGCATCGCATATCGATCTTGTCGGTATGATGGTCGCGCCTCCACGACCACCTCCTCGACCACCGTCCACGACCTCTCGATCGTAGCCTCGACCTGCGTCCATGAGACGCGCGCGGCGGTCGATGTGCCACGACCACGACCACGACCGCCCCTCGATGACGAGTCTCCTCGGTCTTCGCATCTTCTTTACGAGCGACTTGCTGACCGTTGTCTTCTTGATAACTCTTTAGGAGCTGCTCGTGTGCTTTGAGCGCTCCGGTTACCTCCTCTATCTTCATCTTCGAGAGGTCTTGCGAATACATAAGCGTGGTCACGACCGGAAGAAACTTCTCTGGTAGCACTCTCAAATACTTCTTCACCGCTACCTCATCTTTCAAGTCATCGCCGAGAGATTTGATCTCGTTCACGACTTCGTTGAATCGACCAGAGAACTCTTCCACGGTCTGACTCTTCCCCATCTTCATGGCTTCAAACTCACTTCTTAATGTTTGAAGTCGAACCTCCTTCACTCGATCTACTCCTTCGTGCATGGTTCGTAGAGTAGTCCAGACTTCCTTCGCCGTCTCCTTGCCGACTAGCTGCCGCATCATTGAGTCGAGCACAGCTTGATAGATCGCTGCCATCGCCATCTTGTCGAGACGATCATCGAGGACCTTGTCCTTCTCCTTTGGTTCGACTGCACCCCAGACGCCTTGCGCGATCATGTTGACCTTCATCTTCATCGCCCAGATCGGATAGTTGTCCGAAGCGAGGATCGCATCGCAGCGATACGCTCGCGCCGCCGTGTCGACCATGTTTAACCACTTGCTCCTGATCCAACTGTTGTAAAGGTCTTACGACCTCCCAGGACTTTTCACGACCGGTTAGAGTCGTTTACGACCAGATAGAATTGAGTACGACTTTACCTGGATGCTTACGACCAGTTCCGATCCTCTCAATTCCCCTCCGATCGCTTTTTCAATGTGGTCGTAAATTTACTGTAGCAATTTACGACCGCTCCGCGATCTCGCTGCTTGCCTTCCTTCAGCCGCTCAAGATACCGTGATCGAAACCTTCTACGATCACGCAGTGATGCTGGCGATCACTGTTCACCGTGGTCGAACACCCGTACGACCACGTTCACTTCCTTCAACGTGATCGGAGTCGCTTTCAATCATGTACTAACCTTCTCGGTGTAGTCGCTGCTCCTTACGACCACCTTCACCGTGGTCGTAGCCTTCTTAACGATCACGTCTGCTAGAACTTTGCCATGGTCGTAACTCCTCCCGATCACGCTTGCGGTGATCGTGAGTCCTTCCGATCACGTCTTGCGCAATCACACCACAAAACAATGCTTTGTGTGTTTCCCTCTTTTTGTATTTTCTCAATGGCTTGGTCGCTCGAATACATGGCTCTAAGCCTCCTTTTATACCCGGCTGTCCTACTTCAACACCGGGTTCTCAATACCTACTCCGACTCTGATTCTAATACGACCTCGACTTGGTTTCCACCTACGCCTTTGAATTGCGGCTGCAATTCGACTTCGATTACACCCAAATTTTTGCACATGACTCTAAAACAAGATTATTTACAACATTGAAAACCCCTTTAAGAGATTAGAAGACAAAAGAACTTGGTACTATTAGATCTTGTTCATTTAGATTTATGTAAAATGAATGGACTATTGACTAAAGGAGGCAAAAGATATTTATTGACTTTTATTGATGATGCAATAGGCTACTACGTGTATAAACTACTTTAAGAGTTATAAAGCTGAGGTTAAGAATCAACCTGTGAATCCAACCCTAACTCAAACCCTAAATCGAACTTGTAGTTTGTCGTCGGAGACACCATCAAGACACGAACCTCAAGACAAATTAGAGAGATGGAAAATTCAAGTACTTCTAAGGTGAGGACTTATACACCTGAGTACTCTTGCTAATTTCCTTGTTTGTAAAGCTTAGCATCTACGTACTTGGGGAAAGGCTAATACTGAGTACTTACCAATTTTCTTCTTTGTAAAGCTTAGTATCTACGTACCTGGGGCAGTGGAGGAGTTGGATCTTGGGCCACTGGGCCCAGACAAAAATTTCTCACTATACTATACTATAGCTAATAGATTAAAATATGATCTTCTAGGCTATTTGTGGACAGTGGACTTGATCCGAGACGCAGCCCCTCCCAGGCTAGGGCCCTGCCTGGGGGCTGGAGAAAGGCTAATGCTGAGTACTTCGGGGTGCAGGGTGCTGACACAGAGCTAGCTTGACGACGCCGATACAGCTGCTATTTACTGAGGACTTCTACGTTTTTCTCTACATGACCAGAAGTCCAGAACGGGATGGCGTTCGTTCAGGGCGTGGCCCAGCTCTACGGCAGGCTCTCCTTCAGGTTGGAATCCTCTATCCCGATAGGCAGTGCGTACCTTGTTACACGACCCGCGCAAAAACCTAGGCTGATTGGAATGTGTTTGGGACAGTGACATTGGACGCTGAGAAGGACATCGTTTTCGCCTTGCTGACCTTGGATCGAGGGGACTGGGGACGTACGTACCCCGCGGCTGCAGCGGCGGAGCGCTCGATAGGGCAAGCCCTGACTTGGACCAGGATTTGATTTTTTACAGCAACCCCTATATACCCCCTCGTCTCTTCCACCTCCGCTCCACCCGCCACCTCCCCCTCGCCGCCTCCGACTCCTTCGACTCCGCCACCGCCCTCGACTTCCCCCTCGCCTCCTCCACCTCCGCTCCACCCGCCGCCTCCCCCTCGCCCCTCTCGCCGCCTCCGACTCCTTCGACTCCGCCGCCGCCCTCGACTTCCCCCTCGCCTCCTCCACCTCCGCTCCACCCGCCGCCTCCCCCTCGCCCCTCTCGCTGCCTCCGACTCCTTCGACTCCGCCGCTGCCCTCGACTTCGCCGACCCAGCCGCCGCCGAGGAGACCGATCCACCGGAGCCGGACCAGCAGGAAGAGGAGGACGAGGAGTACACGCCTGGGCAAGGCGGCTCCGCGGCTGGGCGCAAAGGGGCAGCCACCGGCCTAGGCATAGCCGGCGGCGGGCGGGCGGCAGCCACCGGCGCGCAGCGCGCTGGGCGCTGGGCAAGGCGGCTCCGCGGCTGGGTGACTGGGCGCAAAGGGGCAGCCACCGGCCTGGGCGTAGCCGGCGGCGGGCGGGCGACAGCCACCGGCACGCAGTATAGCTTTCGATCCGCCCCACCTCATTTTTTTTCCCGTCCTCCGTCACTGCACGGCTGTGTACAACAAAGTGCAGGCATCGTGAGCAAGTAGCACTAGAAAACTAGAGAGATGCTTTGGAAGTTGGGAATGCCCAGCGCCCCAGCGGTCTCACGAGGCTGTCTGGCCGAGACTAGATTGGAACTTTGCGAGATACGTACACAAGATACATACATGCAAAACTAGATTGAAACTTTGGGAGCACTCGCATGAAAAATCAAGCGTGAAAGCCATGCGGCTGTCGATACCTGCATGCGCACCAGCAGCGATCCCGACATGCATGCTCTAAAAAGATCCGTCACGGGACGCGTTCACATACACCAAGACACACGCTAGCTCAGCTCGGAGCTGCGCCTATGCCGCTATGCTGCCTGCGAATCCAATGCATATATGTAGCAGCTTTTTTTTAAGGGATAGACTTATTGCACAGGTGACTGAAATTTTTTTATCTTTCAGTCACCTAAAGTTGCACTTTGCTATTTTTTTTAGGGGGGCTGTAATTTTAGTTCATTGAGATCGAGTGCAATTTCAGGTGACTGAAACATAAAAAAATTTCAGTCGCCTGTTCAATAGCAAAACTGTTTTTTTAACCTAGCCCCCGATTGTTTCTCTAAATTTAGTTCTTTCTTTGAACTCGACAGCCATGACAGGTAACATATTGCACCTATCACACTACCCGAGCTCGACAGAAAGGTGCCACCGTGGTAGCACCTGCCAAGTTAAGGGAGAGTACCTGCTGAGCTCCTTGCCGAGCTAGGGGAGCTCGGCAGGAGCAACTACACCTACCGAGCTCGGCAGGAGGACATACCGAGCTATCACAGCTCAACAGTCATGTACAGTGGCTGGTCTACCACTAATCAATCTGCTTTACACTACTTAAACACGCTTTACTCTAATTAAGCCTCCTACCGCGGCTAGCTTGCTCAGCATGTCCTCCTGCTGAGTTCCCCTACCTCAGCAGGTACATGCCGTGGTGCAAAAGCTCGGTGGATGATATGTCTTGTCTACCGCTGCTCTCGTAGTCGTAGAGAGAACCAAAATTGAAAATTCGTTGGTTGAAAAATATGATTTTAAAAAAGTTTTAACAGTCCATGTATATGAAGGATTCGCTGCCTGCTACATACTCGGAGACTCAATTGAATTGGAATTTTTTTTTGCCTTTGTGGACCCCTTGCACACTTTGTTTGCAAATCTGACCATTGTTGTGATTTTTTACAAATCTGGACCCTTCCCAAGTGCGAAAGAAGGGACGCTTGACGCATGGCGCATCCTACGGCTCTGAAGAGCGGAAGGGTAGGGCCGAGCGCAGGTGCACGCCGAACGTGGGAGGACGAGGCAGGGCGCGGCCGGTGGTGGGGCCCACCAACCTTCCGCACCACCGGAGCGCATGAGATGGCTGTGGCGCCACCTAAGCACGGGAAGCAACAGGCAGGGTCCCACATGACCCAAGCAAGGGACGGAGGTGTTAGGGGGTTTTTTTTTTGCAAAAAGGGTTTTTGTTAGAGTTTTTGCAAATAATGTTCGGGTTTTTACGAAGATATGTTAGGGTTTTTTGTTCAGGTTTTTGCAAAAACTTAGGGTTTTTCATTAAGGTTTGTGTAGAAAATGTTAGGGTTTTCCCGAAGTGTAGAAGAATCAACGCGCGATGTGTGGCCCGTACCACGCCCCTAGAGATTTTGTTGGTTATGATCTTGTCATAACAACTACCAACTCTAATTTTGCTACGTAGCTTAGAGTTTGCAAATGCACTCGACGGTAGCAATGTGACGAATTATTCTGACTGTAGCGAAGTTGCGGTGGTGGTGGAGGTTGTCCTCGGTGTTCGCCTCATAGAACGGACCACAGGAGATCTCATGTGGTTGTTCCGACCACAGGAGATGGTCCTCATTGCCACCCTCGTGTTGTCGTATATGGCACACATTGCACCTAGGAGGCGATCAACGGTGTTAGTCCTCCCACGTCACAGAGCGCCAGCAGCCTCACTGGAGATACAATGAAGGCGATTGTACTACAAGCAAACCGAGAATAAGTTACAGACGTGTTGCTATGTGAAAAAACTGGGGTGGGTATTTTACCGTGTTGTCGTGGCATGTCGCCCGGTGATGGTCTGGACCTGCTCATGCAACAGCGTCGTGTGTGGCCTCCGCTAGATGCTATGGCACCATCATAGTCAGCCTGTTATTCATGCACGCAACATACGACCTCAAGTACATACTGTACGTCTTGACGTTGTATTCTCATGCCTCATGCAGGACGTCCATCGCCACCCTCTCACCAACTGCGTCCACAGTAGCTGTGCCTACCTCCAGTCGTTGCTCCTCTACCCTTGCCTCGTTTGCTTGCAAGTGAATTCGAAAGTTACACAATCTGAAAAGGAGATACATCTAATACATTAACTAACGAAACCAGATAACGACATACTGTGGGTCATCGCTGGAAGAGGTCGTCCCGGTGGTGGTGGCACCTGCTGGTGAAGGTCAAATTGTCTCATGACCCACTGTGGGAAGTAAGGCTCGACCATATGGGAGAACACCATGTGGCAGGTCGTCAACCAGTACACGTGGTCCTGACTGCATTGAGAGGACAAGCCGTAGGGGGCTGTGTCTACAAGGAATCGTTCAGTCCATGGGCACCAGATGATCTCGTCCTTATGCAGAGTCTCAAAGAGGTTATGGAATTCTGGGTACACATGCCTTGGTCTCTCCCTGAACCACCCTAGGTGACCACGTATCCAATGAGTACCCATTGTGGGCCCCTCAACTAGGTTGGCGCCATCGTCCTGACTGTAAAACTCGGGGATTAACTAGATAGGGTGCATGGCACTTCGAAAGTACAGCTGGCAATTTGGGAAGTGCTCCCACAACAACATCTATAACAGGGTGTACCATACTGCAAGGACTGGTTCCTCGATTGTACTGCATTGTGAGGGATCACACAAGCGTCGGTACGTGGTGCAAAGAACTACGGATCCCCAACTATACTGCGTCACCTCGTCGGGCCAAGCATCTACCAACACCTCAACAAGATGGATGTAGCCGAGGTGCACCTAATCTCCCTACATTGCAGGAAACAAGACCTACCCAAATAGGAACAATGATTTTGCAAGGTAGTATGTGCGCACTACCTCCTCAGTCACATCCACAGGGCAAATAATGTACCGTCGTAGCCACGAATGTGGCACCCCTGATATTCTTTCGAGCATTGGGTGATCGAACCTATCAGTGATATGTACCTTCTAGTCTGCTTGCCTAGGTGGTGGCACTACTACAGGACCCTGTAGCGGTAGACCTATGAGCATAGCAACATCGAGCATGTGAGTCTCCAGTTGCCAATGGCCCATGAGTGCAGACAATAGTGTCGCGTCGAACTAAAATGCATGTGGTAGGTCCAACATGTGGGCAATGGGCAAAAGCCCGGTGTCACGTATAGTGGGACGTATCACTGGTCCACAGGCCAGTGCTCTCTGGGGCACCTGAGGATCGCCGAACATCCATGCTCAGCATCGGTGTCACCCATCTCAGTGTGGGTCAAGTAGCTTATACACGACATCATCTTGAGAGTGCACCATCTCCTGAGGAACATAGAGCAACAAGTTAGTCTGCAATAAAAACAGGAGGTACAAAAACCAAAGTGAAAGGAAGCATACGGCAGAAAGTCACAGCGTGCGTACCATTGCCAAATTTAGTACAACGAAAAAAAAATGAAAGCATGAATAGCACCGTGCGACATTGAATACAGAATTCGAAACCTACGAACCATTGTTCTATGTATTGCAACACAAACTCAGACACATTGAAGGTATTACAACGAACGTATCATTGTCCGACACATTCGAGCACGTACAACATGACAACAAATAATAGGAGTACATATGAATGCATCTGAACAACCACACAACATCATGACATGGGCAGTAAAACTTGGTCACTACGGTGCGTTGCTTGAGCTGGCCCTGTTTGGGCAGTTGCCGATGGAGTTGCTGACCATCTTGTAGAGTCTGTATCTCGGCCGCCTAAACCGTTGCCCACGCTGGCTGTCGTCTGTGTCGTTATAGATGTCTATGTTGTTACGGATGTGGCAGGACTATATTTTTCCATGGCCAACCTGCTTGAGTGCATTGTTCAGCATCCACTTCACCTACCCTGGCCAGAGGTTCCTATAATGCATGTCCAGCCCATACAAATTGAACTCGACACTCCAAGTGTCGTATAGGTGGTAGATGTTGTAGTACTCCTATATATAATATGTCGAGGCCTGGCACCAAGCCGTGCACACCACTGTAAGATCAAGGAGCCGACTAGAGAGGAGTGAATAGGTGGTTTCAAAAAATTCTTTTAGGCTACTACCAAATTTATAATGCAGAAGTGTAAATCAATTTGGTTTAGCACAAATAAAGCCTAAATCAACTAGGTCCACCTAAGTGCATCAACATCCTAAGTCTCTGTCAGGGTTTGCAACCCTAGAATGATAAGCAATCAATTTAATTCTATGAATGTAAATTTCTTGAATGTAAATTGAGCACAAGACAATAAACCATAAAGACACAATTTCTTTTTACCGTAGTGTTCGGAGACTTGCTGGTCTCCCCTAGTCCACGTTGAGGTAAGCCCACACTAATTGGATCGGCTCTACGAATTAAGTCTTCCACCTCAAATCCACTAGTGGTAGCTCTTTCTCACTCTGGGTAGGTGAGCTCTAACCTTCACAACATGCTGGATCTTCTCACAATCTTTTTTGATAAGATCACTGCGTATGACACCTCCATGCCATCTAAGACTCAATAAACTCCAAGAGTGACAAGTCAAACCATTTACTTGACTCTCACCATATGCAACAGATGCACAAGCTCAAGTGGATATAAAATCCACCTCTAGATGCAATACATGCAATCTAGAACTCTTCTCCTTACTCACAAGGTGCAACACATGCACAATTGAGAGAAAAACCTCACACTAGCTCAAGAAAATGAAATGAAGTGCCAAAGGTCTTACCCCAATCAGCCACAAGGGAGTATTTATACCCCACGCCTCGAAACTAGTCGTTGGGGATAGTAATCAGGGAAATCAGTAGTACCACAGGCAACGTGTCAGTACTACCGCTCCCCTTTGTAACGGTAAAAAAACTAGCTGTTACAGACTGGATCAGTAGTACCGCCACACAGATTTTGGTATTATCACACAGCGACAGTATCGCTCCACACATGCGGAACTACCGATTCACAAGTGGTTGTTCTGCAACTTTGACAGTACCACTCACAGAGTCAGTAGTACCGATCGTCGATCACGCAGGACTTCGAGCACGCTGGGTCTCTGACCACGCTGATCTCCGGCCACACAGATCTTCGACCACACTTATCCAACCACGTTGGTCTCCGGCCACATTGTTCTTCGATCACACAGATCTAACCATGCTAGTTCGACCACGTTTATTCACAAGATCCATAAAATATTTTTAGGTAAATAGGTAAAATAGTTTTCTCAATATCAATACTTTACCCCCTTTTATTTAAGTAAGCCCAAAATACTATATAGATATTTTACAAAGAACCCCCTACACAAAGGTTCCTTTGAGCATTTCTTTCTCCTCCTTTGACACACAAAGGATGCTCCTCTTTCTTATTTCTCTTCTCTTTTCACATCTCTTCTTTTTAATTTAAACTTTCTCTTCTTATGTCATCTAGCACCAAGAATCAAAGATTTCTTATTTTTTTCCATAATGGGTGCTTTTTAACATTTTGTGGTTTTTTTGCCTTTTCTATGAAGAGCATACACCACTATGATATTTATATCACTTATAATGATATTAGATACCACTTGTGAAAAACATTACCACTTGTAAAAATAAATACTAGCAAGTATAATTAATTTCAATTGTAGAGACTTGACACCACTCATGAGCTTAAATGATATCAAGTATGATCAAATCTATTTGTAAAGACTTGATACCACTTAAGAGCATACATGACACCAAGTGTGGTTGATTCCATTTGTAAAACTTGATTCCACTTGTGAAAAAGTACAACTTGTAAAAATAAATGGCACCAAGTATAATTAATTCCAATTATAGAAACTTGATACCACTCATGAGATTAAATGATATCAAGTATGATTAAATCCATTTGTAAAGACGTTATACCACTTGAGAGCATATGTGATACCAAGTGTGATTGATTCCATTTGTAAAACTTGATGCCACTTGTGAAAAAATACCACTTGTAAAATAAATAACACCAAGTATAATTAATTCCAATTATACAGATTTAATACCACTCATGAGCTTAAATGATATCAAGTATGATTAAATCCATTTGTAAAGACTTAATACCACTTGGGAGCATACATGGCACCAAGTGTGATTGATACCATTTGTAAAACTTGATGACACTTATATGATCAACTTGTATCCCACAAGGTCAACTTGGGCACTTGGTCTTCTTTTGAATAATTTAAATCCACTTGTGAATACCGATTTAAATTCATCATGAATAAATGAGATATCACTTGTAGACTACTTGAAAGAACCTTGAGAGATCTTCAATGATTTCCACTTGGTATTATTTGAAGAGGATACCACTTGTAGGAAGAGAATTATATCTTTTGAGAAGATACCATATTAGAGATATATCATATAGGAGAGAGCTTTGGATAAGAAAAGATTTTGCTCGGCAAGAGTGTAAATTAGATATCACTTTGAGAGGGAAAAGATAATATCATTGTAAAGACAAGGATGAAACTCGTACCAAGGTCAAGATGATTAATAGTCTACCACTTTATACAGAATACCATTTTTATGAAAAGAGAATCAAACTAATAGCAAAATGGCATATGGAGTCGAGAAATACTTGAGGGTAGCTAGCAAGGATAACAAAGATCAATTTGACTTTGAGGAGCAAAGAGAATGGCTAAGAGAATTGAATATCAATAAATTTTGAATCAAATCAACCATTTTCCCATATGCGGTCGTACCACCATTTAGAATGTGGTTATACAGATTTGCGGTAGTACCGCTAGGTACATTGCAGTTGTACCAGACTGCAACAAAATGCATGGCAAGGATTGAATTTCAGAGGAGAGGATTGATACCATGTTGTAACTTGTTGGAAAACTTTTCACAAGGAAACATAAAACCACTTGTGTAGCATTTCCAACTATATGCCAAGATTGGAGCTTTCATTTTTCAAAAATAAACTCATTTTCAATAAATTCTTAAGGATTGCAAGAATGAGTAGGTAATGGTATTTTTAGCATTCAATTTCATGTATGAGTTGTAAATACTCTTGTGAGCCAATATAGGTCAATAATTTTAGCTCAAATAGCAAAACTCATTTAAATGCTAGGTTATGACCACTTAGGTCAACTTAGATATTTGGACGAGTTTCAAATCCAAATAGCTTTTGATTGGTTGGCTTTTTGGAAAACTTTTGAATAGCAATAATGTTTGAAATAGCCAACTCTAGGTTTTTGGTATGAACACTTTTTCAAATTCCTATTAGAATCGTTTTTGGCCAATTTTTTAGTTTAAAGTCAAAACAAGATACTAGATTGCTAGTTTTGGGTTTAAAACTCAATTTTTCTTAAAATAATATTTTCTAAAGGCAAAACCTTTGGAAAAACTTTGAAAGGCATTTCTATATATATTCCAACTAGTGTTTCAAAGATATATTAATAATTTCAAAATTTTGACTTTTTGGCTAAAAGGCTTAATTTTGAATATCATTAGTAGCACTCAATTAATTTGGGCACACTTAGAGATGTTATACACATGATTATGATTTAGCACTCTCCCTTAACATACCACTTATATCTTGCTCATGATTACAATAACTTCGGTTCCTCAACTCTGGTAGTACTGCTCACAGAGCTGGCAGTACCGATCATCGACCACGTAGGCCTTCGAGCACGCTGGGTCTCCGACCACACTGGTCTCTAGCCACACAAGTCTTCGACTATACTTGTCCGACCATGCTAGTCTCTGGTCACACTGGTCTTTGACCATATAGGTCTGACCATGCTGGTTCGACCACGTCGATCTTTGACCACGTTGGTTCGACCACGCTGGTTTGACTGCACATGTTCGACCACGTTGGTTTGACCACGTCTATCTTCGACCACTCTAGTCCGACCACATTGATTCAACCACGCTGGTTTGACCGCACAAGTTTGACCATGCTAGTTCAACCACACAAAATCGACCACTTTTGTTCAAGCACGCTGGTCTTCGTCTATGTTGGTTCGACTACAGTAGTCTCCGACTACCACGCGATCTTCGACCATGTCGATCCTTGACCACACAGATATTCGA
The DNA here is from genome assembly GCA_036346575.1 of Dendrocalamus sinicus. Taxonomy (NCBI): domain Eukaryota; kingdom Viridiplantae; phylum Streptophyta; class Magnoliopsida; order Poales; family Poaceae; genus Dendrocalamus; species Dendrocalamus sinicus. The sequence continues at coordinate 13,919,339 of CM070666.1, read as the reverse complement.
TCACCATGTAGATCTTTGACCACTCAGGTTCTTGACCATGTTGGTTTTTGACCACATTTGTCTTTGACTACACAGGTCTTCGACCACATTGGTCTTTGGCCACCAACGGACGTGGTAGTACTATGATCTCAACACCGATTGTTCCGCCTAGCGATAGTACCGCATGACAACAACGGTAGTTCAGATTTTCCTAAGAAGTGCATATATTTCAATAGATTTTACAAAACACATTTGCAAACTATAGTATCATATGCATAAGGATCAACCATGATTCCCAACAAATTGCAAAATACATTTGCACACTTTTGAAATAATGATACAAAATATATGGACTTAACACGTTTGCAAAATATATTCACAAACCTAAGTCACATGCAACAAGGATTATATATAAGCTTCAACCATTTACAAAATACATTTACAAACATGGACCACAAACACTCGCAAAACACATTCGCAATGTATAGTCCCATGTTATAAGGATTTAACATATGAGCCTTAAGTATTTGCAAAACACATTCACAAAAAACTAGCATCATGCTACAGAGAGCTAGAGCAAGTGAGATTAAGTTATCAACACATGATGAGATTCAAGCTAGTAGACATAACCCCTCTTAATGGTACGACAATCTTTACTAGCAATCCAGTCTTCCAACCAAATGCTAAGACCGGTAAAAGACTAGGAACACATGCTTAGCTCTAACTAGTCATATCTTTACCTTGGATCATTGTCTTGATATGTATCAACCCATGATACATCCTTCACTTGAACTTTGTCAACACATGATGGGTCTTCTCTTAACTTGATGACATGCATCAACTCATGATGCATCCTCTTCTTGATAGCATTCAACCCATGAAGCCATCTTCCATCCCGTATCTTAACTTGATGATCTTTAACACGTGAAATCATTCCAAGTCATCCTTATTTGTGGAACCTAACCTATTCATCCATTAATGAAAAATGTTAGTCCATAAATCAATTTTAATTAATCACTAAAACTTCACCATTAACTCATAATGGAGGGACTAGATTCTACAATCTTTTCTTTTTGGTAATTCATAACACTCTCAACAAATAATTAGATAGAAAATTATTTACGAGTATACAACATATACAAAATACTTGTATACTCTAGGATAAGCTTTCAAAGCAATTAACTCATTTGAATGGAAGTGTTTGTCTTTGAGATTAATTGCTAGCAAAGCTTAAATATCTGGATGTCATTAATCATCCAACCATTAACACATAATGAAGGAACTAGATTACAACCCGATTGCAAATGATTGAGTTTAAATCGATCGAGTGTGTGTGTGTGTGTCTATATATATATATATATATATATATATATATATATATATATATATATATATATATATATATATATATATATATATATATATATATATATAAACTATACAAGTTATATATATACCCCAAAGGATATGTTTCAAAATAAAAATAATTAATATATGGTGAAAAGAAAACATTGATCAATACCAATGAAACCACAAAACATAGAGTGAACTCCTCTACATGTATGTATACAAGATTTATAATAAAAGCATATGCATATATTCAAGTTAGACTTTTGGTGGAGTTTAATCTATATTTTGGATCCGAATAATGCAATAAGGTATAAGAATATGATGTAGAAAGCATACCTCCATGATTTGTCCCTCTTCATCCAAATGAGATTTAAGCAATATCATAATTTTAGAAACGAGGTAGTCTCACATTTGTATTTGTCATTAATCACATCCAAATAAGACTAGACAATATCATAGTTGGTAAACAAGTTAGTCTCACAATTATATTTATCATTATCAGTAAAACTAATTTAATGGAGCTTGAACTTATAGCCGCGTGCACATAGGAGCATGGCTTGTGAAGAAGCGCAACTTGTTGCAGGTACAGGAAGCTTCATTATCAAGCGTGTAGATTTTTTTGTGATCTCCTCTAGCCTAACCCATGACATACTTCTCCCTAAGACAGATCTTGAACTTCTTCCTGATACCGTCCATGGTATGACTAACATGCAAACGAGTTTTCTTACTCTTCTTGTCCATGCTCACCTGCATTACTTTTGAGAATTGTTTATCTTCCTCTTGATGTTTCTTGGCCAGCATGGCTCTGTTCACGAAGTACCTAACGATATGGTTTCAGCTCTCCTTGATGATTGCAGTGATTGGTAGAGATCAGACTCTCTTCAGGATACTGTTGTACACCTCGGACATGTTGGTCATCATGATTTCGTACTTTGCACCACCAGTGTCATAGAGTAGAGACCATTTCTCCAAGTCAGGTGCGTGCGAGTTCACAAACTGCATGAACTCCTCAGCTCGAGTGAACCCTCCTACGGCTGCCCCTTGTTTGGTGTCATCTAAATGCCTCTCATGCTTGCCGATCTCCTCATCGAGCTATCTCCACATGGCTTGAACTTTTGCCTTTGTTTTGCATGCATAGCTTCTTAAAGATCTTCATCAAGTCGTTGCATTGAAATCGAGTGTGAAAGTTGGCCACGAGATGCCTCATGCACCAACAGCTCCTCATGTCCAATGGAACGGTGGTTGCATCCCGTTCTATATCGTGAAGAACGCGGATAGCAACCCAGCGTTGCGGTCAGAGATGCCACACATATCTGGCCAATCTTGAACCACCCCCTTGCTTCACATTTGCCAGGAACCACAGCCAGCTATTCGTGTTCTCGTTTTCAACAATTGTGAAGGTCACGAGGAGTAACTAGTCATTCACATCACACTACTATAGATTCATCACAGATGGTTCAAAAATATCACCATAGACGGTTTTCTGAACCGTCTGTGCTTATGTGTCAGTAATACCCTAAGGGCATTACCACAAATGGTTATTAACTAGAACCGTCTGTGATAATAGTTATCACAGATGGTTTTTACTATGAACTGTCTATGATTGCATTCTCACGATATCATAAATAGGTCTCCTTCAGTTCATCCACATCCTCTAATTGCATTATAAAACATGCAATCAGATAATGCAGATGAACCAAAGTAAGCCTATTTATGATTGATGTGGTCGTAAGTCGTGGTTGTAAGCGCCTAGTCTATTAGTAGCCATGTGCGCCACATCAGCAAATTCTGCAATAAGATGTGAATTTCAACTAGGGCAAAACTTTAGCCATCCATCAATCATCACAAGAACTAATCATCAATGATGAGAGGGGATAGGTGGGAGAATATATCACAGTAATGAAGGAGAGGCCAGCGACGAAAGCATCACCGTTGTGTCACGACGGTGACACTGCGTAAGACACTCTTACGATAAGAGTGTCTTATGTAGTGAACCATGGCGTCACAACCGGAGGTGGAGCTCAGGGAGTTAGTCAGCTGAGCCTTCAATTTTTAAGGGAAAATTTGGCGAGGAGAAGTGACAAGAGAGAAGAGGAGAAGAGGACATGAGGAAAAAAGGAGTGGAGGAGAACTGAGAAGAGAGAAGAGGAGAATAATAGCCGATCCTTCTATTTTAACAAGCAAATCTAGCAAGATAAGTGGAAAATTCAAATTCAGTGAGAGTAGATAAGTTGAAATATTATTACAGATAGTTCTTGCTAAAGAACCATCTGTGCTAAGTAGGTCATCACAGACGGTTTGTTCTGAACCGTCTGTGATACATCACAAACGGTTTGAAATAAAACCGTCTATAATAAGTACAAACATCACAGACGATTCAGAATAAAAACCGCCTGTGATAAGTAGGTCATCACAGATGGATCAGAACCATCGCAGCAAACTTAGATGGTCCAACTTATAAAATCATCTGTGGTAACTTTATCACTGACAGTTTGTATTGCACCGTCTGTTAGGAAGCATTCAGGATGACCCTTTTTGTATTAGTGTCAATTGTGACCGTGTTGAGGATAGTACCCTTGTACTTGCTAGATAGTAAGGTGTTGTCCACCATCAGTATAGGACTACATAACTTGAAGCCTTCGATCACTTGACGGAAGGCCCAGAAGACTCTGTCAAGAACAAAATAATTTGCCCCCTTAATTGGAGGCACTCGCTTGATCTTGTTAATGTATGTGCTGGGACTTGATTCTGCAATTTGATGGAGCATTCTTAAAATTAGGTCGTAAGTCTCTTCGTATGTGCCATACATATGCTCCACAACCTTTCATTTCGCCCACCATACCTTGCTGTAGCTAACCGGGAACCTCACCATATTGACAACATCTGCCAACAAAAGTTTTGATGAGATAGAAATATCTGCAATGACCAGGTGGCTTATCAGGCTGGTAACATATGAGGATGTCACGTTGTGGTGCCTATGAAGTAGCTCAGCTAGCTCACATGTGTGATCCTTCAACACCATTATCTAAAAGTCTGTGGCCACGCCTCTCAACTGTTGCCGTGACGAGATTCAGTCCTTAGGATTACCTGGATGATTCTACCACAATCCACACTCTCGTGCATCCACCACACCATACCCCTATACCATCCGCCTAGATATTTAAGCAAGTTGGGATTTTTGGGAGCAAAAAATATCCATGCCCAAATATGCCAGCATTTTCACCTATGACTTCCCAAATTAGTTTCTCATGGTTAAAAATGATGCTTGGGATATTTTGGTGCCCCTGAGTATCTAATCAGTACTAAGCATGGCGAATAACAGTAGACTTAGTTTTGAAAGGTTACCTTTATAATTTCCCTATGGTGATAAGGCTCAAATGTTCCAAAAGAGGTGTAATACTAATAAGTCAAATAATGGGCATATAACTAGAATCTTAAAACAAACATATATTTGCATATGAAATAATAGCATGCAATTCGATAATATAAAACGGAAATAATTTGAAGAAAATATAGGTCCAACATAATCAAAGTATTGACTCGCCTTGCACGGTTTACCGCGGTCTTGCGCTTACTCAAAGCTTTCTCATTCGATGGTCCTGAGCTTCTGGTCTTTAATTGGAGCTTGAGTTTTCTTGATCCATTGATCATTCAGGATTCCAATTTTTAATTATGCACTAAACAACTGAATCTAAATAAATGCAAATAACTCAAAAGGTCCAATAATTCGAATGAACTCAATGTAGCTTTATTATGAGGTAATGGGTGATTTGAGATAAGGTTTATTGGGCGTGGGATATTGACAGAGTGAAGGAGCTTTGAGCGAAGTGGTGGACGACAGAGGAATAGTCTACCAAGAAGGATGTCAAGGATGGTTAAATGGCAAAGGAATATTCACAGGAATATTCCTCTTGGGGTTCAAGGATGGCTAGGCATAGCCGACAAAAGAATACCATAGCTTGATCCTTTTAATTTAATAACTTCTTTTTAGTGTTTTTATATTTATTAAGGAGGTTCCATGAATCAAGTTAGACCTTATGGATGAATGCGTGAGTTTAGTTTATTAAATTAATCTTTAGAGTATGTATTCCTGGCAACTTGAGTTGTGGTATTTTATGCGGTTCTATTTACCAATTATTCAAAGTATTCACCGAATAATTAGTTCAATAATTCATTGAAGCAAGGGAGTATTTTACTATCTAATTGATGTTTAATAGTTAATTTTTGTATATTCTTACTTACTACTCTTCTACGACTATTGGTCATAATATTACATTCTTCTTCAGATTATTCATTGGCGAGATTATTCCAGTGTCCGATAATCTAAGGCCATTATATTTTAATACCTAATTATGATATTTTAATTGAAGACATTTTTGGGATTAAATGCCATTGAAGACAGTGAGGCGAAAGGGATCGAGACTAAACTAAGAGAGCTTTAAGTCCAAAGCAGTCAAGGTGCCACCAGCAGATGACTAAGGTTAGCGAAGTGGTTACAAGCCAAAAAGACAAGAAACCAGAATGGGAGCTACCAGTGATGAACAGATGGGCAACAGCAAGGTGGATCAGGATAAGCTCAGGGAGGAGTTGAGGCCCAAAACGGTCAGGGAAGCCTAGTGCTGTCATGGTGCATGGAGAGGTATGTGGTGTGCTAAGTGACTTGGGCCCGTTTGCAAGCGATAACGGTTTGGTGGGATTCGGGTGTGTTAGAGGCTTAGCAGAAAATCATTGAGGCCACATGAAGTCGAAAATGAAGCATGGGGTTGCTTCAAGGCAAAGGAAACACAAAACTTCGTGGAAAGTTGTTTGGGGACAAAACGGTATTTTTGCCCCTAACTAGAAAATTGAAGACTTGATTAAACCATGGCGCCAGGAGGCGCAAGAGAGATGGCTTAGGTCAAGGATATGATGAAAATGTTATGTGGATCAAGTGTTGATTCACTATCAGGTTAATGGTTGTGTGCGCTTTAAAAAGCATTTACATGTGAGTGTTAAACCTTGTATGTATTGGGTTAGTAGGGTAGTCTATGTAAGTTGATAAAACCTAATTAGATATGCTAGTTAGGGTTTCTTATAAGCCTCTACTATATAAGGAGGTGAGTTGAGAGTTAGGTTTAACTCTCTAAGAAGAAAAGTGGAAGAGAGTTAAGGTTCTTTGGGAGATGGATTGTGGCTTTTTGTCTAGAGTTTTAGTCATCCTTAAGCTTTGTGCTTAAAAGTGATTGTAAAGTTCATCTTTAAGTATCACTAGATATTTAAATTTTATCTAACTTTTTTCTCTTTACTCAAGCGCTAATCTTGATTTACTAGGTTTTTGGTGTTCCCAGCGCCAGCCGCCCATCGACAGGCTACATCACTCGCACACGCCATCGCCAGGTGGCATCGTTCACACAAGCCACGCGCCTGTGGGAGTTCCAGCGCCAGCCACCCATGCCCCATCACTAGCAGTCTAGCACCGCTTCACGCCAAATTCGGCTACAAGTCAGCGCGCGCCACGTGCTAGCGCAAGCCACGCCCGCGCTCACTAGCAGCTGCTCGCATGCATCGACGGCCGACAGCTACCGAGTCGGTAGTACACTCAAGGCCCACGCGTGCGCTAGTGCGTGCCTTCGACGTGCGGCCGGCGGGTTTGCTCGTGACTATACAACGCCGCCAGGAGGAAAAAGCCAAAGAAGAAGCGGAAGAGCAGGGCAAGGCCAAGATCACAGTAAAAACGGAAGAAAAGGTGAGAAAACATTATGATTTTGGTATTCTTTTTGGGGATAACTATCTATATATTTTCTCTCTAGTTTGCTAATTTTAGTAAAGATTAGAGTTAAGATTAGAGAGAGATTTAGCAAATTTTGCGTTAAGAGTTCGATTAGCAGATTGGATTGCTGCCATAATCTCTAATTGTGGTTTCGGATACTGTATAGGTATAATATGAAAATGTTATTTACTAGATAGTTATACATAATTTTTGTTAGCTTTCTGTAAAGTGCTTAATCACGTCAATTGAATGGTTAAATTTTGAGTTTTAATTTTTGTAAGCCTACTATCTGAAAAATTATCGTTAGTTGTACATATTTTTTGTTAGCTTTCTGTAAAGTGCTTAATCACGTCAATTGAATGGTTAAATTTTGAGTTTTAATTTTTGTAAGCCTATTATCTGAAAAATTATCGTCTTTTGGCAGCACTTGGTAACTTGTAGATTAAAAATATAAAATGGATAAATTAGAGTATTGGCTCTACATAAAAAGTGTAGGTGATTGTAAGGATTCCAGGTAGTCTAAGAACATGAATTTTGGTTGTGGAGAACAGAAATTATGAATTTTGGAAGATTGCTGTCTAGAACAGGTTGCTGCTGGATACAGTCGTGGGAAATTATTAAATTGGCTTAGAGGGAGATGACAAAATTGAATTTTGAGCATAACTAGAAAGAGGTAGATAATTTTCTGTATATTCTAAAAATGTTATGATTTACTGGATTTGCTTATGTAGAATAATAGATATAAAAATATTAAACCTGCTGTCCGAAAGATGATAGATCTGTCTTGTGGATTAAAAATGAGGGGTTTAACGATTTAATTTAGACTTGTCACAAAAGAAGAACTTGTAGAAAATTTTGTGTAGATTTCTAAACTAGTATGATTTAGTATAATAGGGCTTGAGAGTCAAAATATATGTTGTTTTTAGTACTAGAACAGTAGGGGTGACTGTCCGGTAAAAAGGGGACTATTGTGAATTTGGAAAACGTATAGGAGCGATATTGCTTAATTATTGTCTTGTACTACTGTGGCTTGTATTGAGATTGGATATTTATTGTAGGAGGAGTGGCATCAGGTTTGTTGTCGTCTTCTAATTAAACCATTCTTCGCGACTAGAAAATGCAAGTGCATGGTGGAATGTATTCCAGTGTTTGAAAATGTTGTTATGTTCTTGCCATGATGATTCACTTGAAGTTACTTGTTCATATAATGCTCACATATTTATGATAGAATTATAATGATGCTTATGGCTAAAGTGATGATGTCATCAATTTGTAATGCTGATAATTAACTAATGAAAGATAACATTGCATTACATATTGAGCATTCATGTCGCAAAGAGGTGTCTTGTGTGGCCCTCGTAAGAAAGACCTACTTCGTTAGGCATTCCACTGGAGTAGAAATGGGTCCCCGTATAAAAAAGGATAGGCTTAAGGTCCTCGTATGAAAAATGACAGGCTTGAGGTCCTCGCTTGAAAAGGGGCAGGCTTGAGTGGACACCGACGAGTGTAACACTCCGCTGCACCGGTATATGATAAAGAGAAGTAAGACATGTGCATGAGTATTGCATTGGATTCATGAAAAGAGAAATGAGATAATAAGATATATGTGTGAAACTTGATTAGAATAAATATGTGAAATTGAGATGATGATGAATGTATACGAATTGTTAATATGATGTTGGTCGTGTTTATTATTCCATTATGTACTTGCTGAATCATAAACTCACCCTTATTTTGTTGTTGTTTTTAGGTGCTCGTCGATGGCGACATACATGGGTAGGGTATAACACAAGTTGATTTTGCACTTTATAATCTTTATTTCACTTAGTGATCACTCATTTATTGCTAGAATTAAACCATGCAATCCATGAATTCCTTAGATGAATAATGATTTCTCTTTAGCACTTAATGGTTTTATATTAATGCTACGAGTTAATTCCTTTTAGTTAAATTTATTATTGATCCAGCTTATTATCAATTGGTTCATTTTAATACCAATCAATGACTTCTATATTAATGAAATTTATGTGTTCATGGTAATGTGAGAATTTAAATTTAAAGCCTAGCGGTTGGTAATGTGCTACTAATAGTTTAAATTGATAGTAACTATAGTTATGGGTGATATTTTGGACTTTTGTTAAGCTAGAGTGTTACACGTGTGAGAGTAGACTTAAGGTCATCTTGATCATCCTTTACCAACGAGCATGTCTTGATTCAAATTATGGTGTTTTGCCCGATTTTAGTGTAATATTCACTCAAATAGAAAAAATGTTAAAACTTTAATAATAATCTTCTAGATATTTGATTGGAATATATTCCTGACATCCTAGAGAAGGTGAATGACAAATTTCAAGTGATTTAGAGCTGCAGTTTGAAAGTTGTGCAAATTTATGTCTCTCTAGCTATTGTGCTAATTTTGTCAAGAGATCAAACCGCCCATGTAAGAGATATCAGAGAGTAAAGATCTTTGATTTCACTTTAGAAAAAGATTTCGAAAAGGAGTTTGATAATGTTGGCTCCTATTCATCTCCTCTAGTCGCCATTCTCAATCCTACTGATCCATCGTCCATAGCTTGGTGCACCCTCCAATTTGAGGTTCAAGGATGTATATAGTCGATCATAGTTTCATATAACTGCCATACTTCTTTTGCTACATGGTTAATTAATCGATCATTGCATGTTTCATAATTCAGATGGCTGCTCAGCTCAGGTATTCAATTCTGCCATTGTCACGAGGGAGAAGTTGACTTGCGTTCAGGAGTAGCTTTCACATCTTCAGGGAATAACATTTTTCCTTTGTTCTTTTCAGGCAACTTATAGCACTTATAATACTTATTGATCAAACATCACAGATTAAAAAAAAAGCTGACTTGAGGACCCAATATGAACCAATCAGCATAGCATATGCATGTAACTCACAACTATAGGAAATCCCGTAAACTTTATTCATCAAGGTGTTTAATACTTCAAAAATGGTGCACCAGTTCAGCATCCATAGATGCAGACATACAAGAGAATATTTTACTGAATTAAGAGAATGGCAAGAACTGACCCCTAACTAATTGACCTAATGAAAAACTAGTGTTCATTTTGGCGCTATTTTCGACTTCATCACCAAATTCAACGTTTCACTAGAATAGTTAATTCAGTTATCATGAGCTGAGAATTTAGTTCTAGCTCTGTCAACCTTATCTTCAGTCTACAGTGTTGACTGATGCTGAATTAGGAAAATTGTACTAGAATTAGACCCTTCAAGTAAACAAATAATTAGGTGCGATTGCACATGTTGAACAGGTGCGAGCTTACCACACTTGCGCCGTCTCAGTGGCCAGCTTGTAAATGTGCTCAGTCTCCTTGATCAGCTCAGCCTCAACCCACTCAAGGGCCTTGCTCTCCAGAATGAACACCTTCGACAGCTAGTGCCTTGACGACACAGCCAAGGCATCAATCAATCAGCGTGCATGCAAGCTGTTCTCAGTGCTACTGTATTCTTGCTGGCATTATTTTCTAAAAGGAAAATTCATGATATACCACTCCAAAAGTAGCATAGTTGGGAACACCACTCCAAATATATGTCACTATGAACATATTTAGATCAATGAAAAACCATTTCCACTCATTTCTTGCGTTTTTAGACTTTTCACCTTTTCACTCTGTGGGAAATGACATCTTTGGCCCCCGGGTAGACCAGGCCTGCATGCTTTGGTTATCTTGGTGCCCTTTTATGTAATATCTTAGCTAATACTATAAGATTATGCTGCCTAGTATGTAATAGCATATTTGTGTGATGTCATGAAATAAATGCTGCCAATTAATTGGAATTTGTTTCAAATGACTTGCATTTTGGTGTGAGATGACAATTTTGGTGTGAGCTATAATGGTATGAGATAATGTACTAACATACAAAGAGTTTCTGCAACATAAACAAAGCATGCGAGATAACACAGTTCCATAACAACTTCAATCGAGGGCAAAGATGTCCTTTCCCGTAGGTGAAAAGGTGAAAAAGCTTGGAAAACGCAAGAAATGAGCGGAAATGATATTCTGTGGATCTAAATGTGTTCGTAGTGGCATATTTTGGAAGTCAATTTTCGGAGTGACGTCCCGAACTATGCCACTCTTTGGAGTGGTATGTCCTGAATTTTTCCTTTTCTCTAAACTGTGTGGCAGCATCAACATCTTATTTTCTCCTCTGCTTTTCTTTCACTGCACCAATGACATAACTTTAGATAAGGATTTCCCCTTCAATCATGTCTTGCATATTTCTTGCCGTGAGTTCATCTATGTCTATTGCATGAACATAAACTCTTTTCACCAATTAAAATCTTCTAGAATTGCAGGTAGGAAAAGAAACCCAAAATTGAAGAAATCTGACTCTCTGAGGTATTTCAACAAACAGGTGATGTGCGTCTGGATACGATAATACAGCGCCACCAACGAATACTGTATTGGGTAAGATGCAGGCATGCATCACTCGTCAATCAAAATTTATCTCACAAATTCTAGATGCCGAACCATCAACGTAAATAGGGTTCTCACATGCAGGCCGAAGGGATGAGGTAGTGAGGCCGAAACGCCAGAGCCCCGACCCGAGGCAGTGCTGACGCGCTCTCTCTGCCGCCCCTTCCTTGCGGCTCGCCTCCGCTCTGATGGCCGCCGCACCGCGTCCCCCGCTGCTTCTCTCCTGCGCCAAGTCGTGGAAGTGCGAGGAGCCGCGGTGCGCCCAGCGCGAGGCCCTCCTCACAGAGGTCGCGGCACTCTGGCTCCGCCTCCGCGCGCTTGAACTCCTCACGGCTGTAGATGCCATCGCAGCGCCCCCGCCCACAGTGGCCGCACCGCTGCCATCGCCAGGACAGAGATGGTCGAGGAGAGGGAGACGGCGGGCGGAGACCGGACGGAAGGGGGGATGCCATTGCCAACCAACCTTAAGTCCTTAACAACGCCGTTAGAGTTTGATAAATTATTTTTTATTTCCTTTCTAGAAGCATGTAAAAAGACCTTACTGCCCATTAAGGCCGGTTATGTTCGTATTATGCCACACCTCATCCGTCCGATCGGGTGTCGTGGACGGCTGTGGTTACATGGCCTTACTGGAGAATCTGTGTTATTATTCACATGCATATGCATAGTGTGTAAAATTACAAGAGTGATATGGCTTGGAATACTTGGAAATACTTTTGAGCAGAAAGTTAAAAATTGCCTGTAGCAAAATATTCTAAAAACTTTTTCGAGTACTTAGAGGGGGAGTGCGCGTTTTAATGCTTTCATCCAAAGTTTAAAGCGAATTTTTAAACAAAATTGATGTATTGTTTTTCCATGTTTTACGCGTGAAATATTCCAGCTTAAGTCATTTCAGACATTAGCACATTGCTCAATGTGACATTTTGACCATCAATTTATACGAAAATATGTTATTTCAAATAAAAACAATTATGCATTAGGAAAGTATATTTTATGATGGATCTAGTAGTACCATTTTATGTTCTCAATCTTGGTAATTTTTTCTAAATTGATGGTCCAACTTAAAAATATTTGACCAGCTAGCACATATTCTAAAACAACTTATATTTAGAATGGGATGGAGCATACTACTATGAGATTAATGCACTCACTAAGTCGATCAAGGCTGAAGAGAATGTAATAGCAATCACGTATCATCACCCATAAAGAAAAGAACATAGGCAAGCTAACGACACCTAGTAAAGAAAAGCTTCAGAAACTTTCATCAGCGATCATGTAGTGCTTCTCCAGCTGATGTCAAGAACATTCACATCAGAGTGAGCCTGGGGAACTTCATTGCCCTCGTATCCAGCAAGCAGATGCATTGATCTTGTTTGTTTAATTTCTCTAGGTCGATCGATAGTATCCCGGCACAATGATCGGCAATTTCTCTGTGATCAAGCAATTTGTGTCCAAAGAACTCCCATCTCAAGCCAGCTTCTTTCCTGAAAACTGAAAAGCCAAACCATTTCTCAGCTTGCACATCCCAAAGGGGAGCTGTCTCCGGAGCAACCGTTCATCGGACCGCCGGCGCGGGGCGGGTGGCAGCAGCAGTGCGAGAAGCCGCTGAGCCAGAGCTGAAGCCGGCTTCGCCGGTGGTGGCAGCGCACAAGCTTTGCTAGAGCTCGCCGCAGCCAAAGGAAGACGATAAAGGCGCACGAATTTTCAAGCAAGAAATGTCACTGACATCACACCAAAAAAATTAATTGAGTGTTGTACAGTAAATTCATTAAAAATTATGTCACACAGGTGTATCAAACATCTCAGCGATTAATGAACTCTTACATGATTTTTGCCACTACAAAGTCAGTGATTGGACGTTCCTCGGGAAAAAAAATAGATGGAATGAACATTTCCTTTCCAGCATGTGGATAAAAAAGTATTACAAATTAAAATAGGAGACAAAAAAGGATAATTAACTAGCTAGATGAAATGGCAGTGACATGAAAACATAATGGATCAAGGATTTATACATGTGGGAAATCATCGATCGATCATCCCATGATGATAAGGGATCGAATACGAGAAGTGCTGCATGGATATCATAATTCATACCCAGGTTCACAATTCATTGTTTTCGGACATTTCGCTACCCTCTGAAATAAAAACCAATTTCGGTTAAATAAATTCGTTATCAATTGAATTTGGATTTGGCTACACATACAACCCAAATTTTGGCTGAATTTCGGTAAAGAATTTAAACACGTTGAATATTTCATCCGAATTTTGGAACGAAATATTCGTTGCAGGTGAAATTTATTTCAATCGAAAGAGTTCCCTGATCTTACCTAGCTACATCTTCAGTTCAACACTTCAACTGGCGAGCTCGATCACGTGACACGGCGTCCCTGCTCGCCGCCATTGCGTGCTGACGACAGCACGTCCGCCGCCCCGACGGTGTCACTGCGCTCCGTCGTACCGCCGGCCACAGGTGGAGCGCCGTGAGGCGTCATGCGAGGAAGCTGCCCCGCCGGTGACGGGGACAGCGGTGGCCTCTCCGTCGAAGGGCCGCCCTGGCTATACTCTGCGGCTGTGCTGATGGAGTCTTGGCGATGACCACGGGGCTGCTGTGACGACGACGTCGAGGGTGGTGACGATGGCGATGGCGATGGCCCCGACGGACGACGATCCTTTTGGGCCACCGTCGCATAATCGTCGACCACGGGCACAGGCGAAGCATGGCGAGACGACGTGCTGGGCGGCTGCGGTGCTTTTGGCGGGCAAGCTGCCTGCAACGGCGACGGCGACGGCGACGGGGAGGACGGCCTCGGCACCTGTTGGTCTTCGTCTTCGTGTCTGTTGATATGATCTTGGCGCCCATGAAGAGCAGGCGATGGTGGAGATGGCAAGAGCGGCGGTGGCGATAGATGCTGCGACGGCGGCGTCGGCCTCTCCGTCGACGAAGGGCCACGCTGGCCGTGATCTCTGATGGCAGTGTCTTGGGTATTCCGAGGAGGCTGCTGCGTCGGCGGCGGTGGCCTCTCCGTCGACGAAGGGGCACGCTGGCCGTACTCTCTGCTGCCAGAGTCTTGGGTATTCTGAGGAGGCGGCTGCGTCGGCCCTTCCGTCGACGAAGGGCCGTAGCCTCCTCTGTCAGAGGCATGAGGACGAGGTTCTGTAGGCGGCTGCGGCGGTAGCGGCCGCGCCGTCGCCCTCGAACCGTAATCATCTAAGAAGGCCTCCCTTGCATTGCCGGCACGGCGAGAAGGATCGGCGCCGGCGGGGGGCTGCGCTTGCGACGGCGGCGGCCTCTCATTCGAAGGGTCTCGGTGACGAGCTGAAGATTCCGGCGAGAGGTCGTCATTGACCCCATGTTTGCCGCTGCTACAGTTGCAACAGCCAATGGCGCACTTGTTGCCGCGGCATTCGAGGTTGATGTCGGGGCACATCTTTGATGGGAGATAGTTCCCCATCGATCCGGCTGGGTTCGGGTCACTACTAATATATAAATTTATACGGGATCAACCATATATAAGTTGACGCTCTCTCCTCGAAGAAGGGAAACTCCAAAAATCTAAAGCGGTGTCGATAGTTACTCCGTTAAAAACATACCACGTTTTAGAAACCGTGTAGTCGATCTCCTTTAGCTTTGACTACTAATTGTTGAGGAATCGTCGCTGACGATCAGTCCGAGCGATTTCTCTGTTTAGAACAAGAATGAATCAATCACAGAATCACAGAAGAATAGATTGAACACACACAGAGATATAGAGAGAACCCATGGTCTTTCTTTATTGATTTCATTCATGTGTACATAATGAGGAGTTATGACTCTCTATTTATAGTCTACGGTGGGATGCCCATATATGTCAGGACTCTGAGCTGGGCCCAGGGTTTCCTAAAACTCCCCCTTGGGCACTCACCCAACATGCTCATACCTCGTTAAAACTCCATAAAAAACCCCAGTGGAAAATTTTGGAGAAAGAGCACATGATACATATGATGCTGCGATGCACGAATTGCCTCATTAAAAACCTTGGTCAAGAAACTTCATGGAAAACTCGTTAAGGGAAAAAGAGTATAATTCACCCAATTTCATTTGGTCTTCAGGACTTTATTCCTTTGGGTACTTTAATCTTCATGATCAAGATTTAATAATGGGCTTGAGAGAATTCTCCCCTGAATTATGCACTTCTCTAAGTCTGATCATTCCAATCCATCACACGCACCTTTCAAAGCTAGACGCGGGGAGTGACTTAGTGAACAAGTCTACATGACTTAGTGTGCCGTACTTTAATCTTGTCCATCTTTGCAATTCATGAGCATAGAGGAACTTAGGGTTGATATGCTTACATAGCCCGTCTGCACTTGTGCAACGCAAGCTGCATTATCTTCATGGATAATTGTGGTGGTTTGCACAATGTTCATCCCACATGACTGCTGGATGTGGTGAACCATTCGGCGGAGCCAAGCGCACTCTCGTGCGGCTTCATAGAGTGCTATAATTTCTGAGTGGTTCATCGAAGTAGCTGTAAGGCTTTGCTTATATGATTTTCATGAAATTGCAGTTCCACCACATAGAAATACATAGCATTTTGTCACTTTGCGGTATGCGGGTCTGACAGATACCCAACATCTGCATAGCCAATCAAGTTCAGATCTTGATTCTTTCTATAGAACAATCCAAGGTCCTTACTTCCTTGGAGGTATCGAAAGATGTCCTTTATGCCTTGCCAATGCTTTTTGGTGGGCTCTGCACTTTACCTTGCTAACAGGTTTACGGCAAATGCAATGTCCGGTCTAGTGCAGATTGCTAAGTACATAAGTGCTCCAACTGCACTCAGGTATGGGAATTCCGGTCCCAGGACTTCCTCCCCCTCTTCCCTAGGTCGGAAAGGATCTTTTTCTTGCTGTAAAGACCTCCCGATTATCGGTACTTTCGAGGGAAATGCTTTCTCAAAGCCAAACCTTTCAAGCACCTTCTGAGTGTAGGTCGACTGATGTACCAAGATTCCTTTAGGGACATACTCAAGCTGCAGGCCTAAGCAAAACTTGGTCTTGCCCAAATATTTCATTTCAAATTCTGACTCCAAGTAGGAGATTGCTTCTTTTATGTCTTCGGCTGTCCCGATGATGTTCAGATCATCTACTTATACAGAGATGATACATAATCCATTCTGGGATCGCCGTATAAATACACAAAGACAGTCTTCATTGTTCGTGTAGCTTTTCTTGCAGAAAAAGTAGCTTAAGCGATTATACCACATTCTTCCAGATTATTTTAGTCCATACAGTGACTTTCTGAGTTTCACACTGTACAGATTTCTATTTGCTCTGTCTTGATTCAGGAGAGGGATTCCTTCAGGGACTCTCATATAAATCTCCGAATCCAAGTTACCGTAAAGATATGCAGTCACAACATCCATCAATTTCATTTCTAAATTCATGTTCACTGCCATTTAGATCAAATATCTAAAGGTGATTCCACTCATGACTGGGGAGTAGGTTTCTTCATAATCAACTCCAGGACGTTGAGCGAAACCTTGTGCTACCAGCCTTGCTTTGTATCTCACTACTTCGTTTCTTTCATTTCTCTTTCGAACAAATACTCACATGTGCCCAACGGGGTGTATGTGGGGAGGTGTGCGGTATACAGGCCCAAACATCTCTCTTTTGTTCAGAGATATCAATTCAGTTGGTATTGCCTTCTTCCAATCTTCCCAATCTGATCTTTTCTTACATTCAGCGAGCGATGCAGGCTCGGGATCAAGATCAATGATGGTGGCAATTTGCGAAGTAGATATCAATATTGGCTGTTGTCCTATTCAGGGACTCTCCCGTGTGCACATAATTTGTAACTATTTCTTCATGAGTTGCTTCTTCTGGAGCGATTGCTTCTGCTGGAGCTTCACCTTGCGCATCGCTTCTTTCAATTGCGGTGGCAAGTCCCTTTAATTTTTCGGCTCTGATGTGTGCGCACACATCCATGCCAATGGGGATATTCAGATCCGGTATGCCCTTTTCTGAAGGTGTCATACTTATATCAGGTCTCAACTGGCTCCCCTTCTCATTCTGGGGGACTTCAGTGATCGGCTGTGATAAGTCCTTCTTATCGTTGTTCACCAGGCGTCCCCGGTTACTAAGGATTCGAGGAACTAGAGTTCTCATCCTCTTTTTTATTTTTCTGAGGCCTCTGGACGAGATTAGGGATACCTTCTGCTTTCTTTGGTATTTCAACCCTCTCCGGTGCAGTGCATGCAGGCACATGCGACTTAGTCACGCTCTTCAAATCACTAAAGTGATCAGGCAGCTGATTTGCTAATGCTTGCAAATCAATTGTCTTCTGGACTTCTATTGTCTTCTGGACTTCTCTTGTCTTCTGGACTTCTATTTGCTTCACTATTGCGCGGGTCATGAATTCTCGTGGCTTGCCATGTAATTTCCTGACATTCTTCATCAAGGGGTTGATTTCCTCCCCCTAATGTTGGGAAATCTTCGGTGCTGACCCTGCGCTAGTTGCATAGGTGAATGGATGTTGTAGGCCGAGGGTCTAAGGTTGATGAGATTCGCTGCATGTAGGACTGCATGTCCTCAACATGTAGCTGACAAATTACAATTATGCAAAAGGGGTCGGGTCATAAATTTAATTCTCTTAATTAAAGCCTTTGCTAAGCCATTCTGGGTATGGACATGCAGTACCGAGTGCTCAACTGCAATTCCCATCGCCATGCAATAATCATCAAATGCCTTTGAAATAAATTCTCCGGCTGATGCGAATGATCTGCGAGATCAATTTTGCAAAGCTGTGGTTTCTTATGGATAACAAACCCACATATGACCACTTCGAAGAAGTGTCAATGAGCACCATGAAATACTTAAATGACCCTGAGATGGGCTGAATGGGACCGAAATGTCTCCCTGGATACGTTCCAGGAATGCAGAGACTTCATCCTTCACTTTCAGAGTGGAGGGTCTTAGTTTCCCGGTGGCACATACGGGGCACACAAAATCTTCATGATTCAGGAAATTCTTCACATCAATATTACGCCCATGCGAGTTATTTATTATGTTTCTCATCATCCTAGGACCTGGGTGGCCTAATCTGTCATGCCAGAGACAGAATAGTTCAGAGCTTCTAAATACTGTCTTTAGGACAGTGTACGCTTCAGGCACCTTAATGTTGGTATAATATAACCCAGTTTCTAGTGAAGGAAGTTTTTCTAGTACCCTTTCGCGCTTCGTAATGAGCAGGTATTCCTTACCGTACTCTTCTTTAGTCTCAACGTGGAAACCATTGGCGCGAATATTCTTAAAACTTAAGAGAGTTCTAGTCGATTTTGGGTACAATAAGGCTTCTTCAATGACCAAAGTTATGCCCATTTGTGGCTCTTCCTGAACCAATTATACATGCATCGCTTCTGGCGATTGTCGTAAGACTGCTAGTGCTCTTACGAGTCGACTAAAAAACTTAGTCTCTCTTATGCGTTGTGCTGCTGCTAGCTAAGCACACTTCCTTTACAGGGCGCTACACGCATTCTAATATAGAGTATTATATTAATATGTATTAGAAGGCATTCAACACATAAATAAATACGCCAATATCAGAACATATCATGCCATCGTAAACTGAATAAATGAATGAATTCTTCAAATATCATCCAACCATCATGAGAAAATAACAATTCTTAAGTACCATCCATGCAAATTCTAACATATTCTTCCACACAAAATAAATGACAATTAAAGTCGAAATGCATTCAGTGCACTAGACTTCTTCTGCTATTTTCTCGGGGGTGACGTTCTCTTCAAAAGAAATCATGGCGGTGGCTGCTTTTAGGTCGAGAGGGGGTGCTGCTGTCGTGATGGTTTCAACCTCCATCGGTGCAGGCAGCTGTTTAGAACTCTCCCCCTCTGCCGATGCAGAGTGGGCTTCAAGCTGCCCTTTGTCATCCCGCTTTGGCTTGTTAGCCTTATTTTCTCGTGGAGCATCTGATTTACCTTTCTGGGCTGCGGTCTTACCCTTCCTTCCCCTTTTCTCTATCAAGGGCTTTCGCATCTTGTTGCTCCCGGCGTTGGCTTCACGGCCAGTGGAGCTCCCAGATGGCTGAGTGACTTAGTTCTTGCGGAGAACTTCGTCCTGAGCTTCCGCAACTTGCATCATATCAATCAATTCGGCATATTTCTCATAGCCATCTTGACGATAATTGCGTGCAGATTATACTGCATTGGGGTGAAAGGATTTTCTCAATTTTCTGTATTGGGATACAAATCCTGTGCAAGGCAGAATTGTTTTCCCTGACCGTCTTAAAGTCGGCAAACCTCAGTCTGATCCACTCCTACTCTGCAGAGGAAGAATGGTGTACTTTAGCCTCTCAAACCTGCTTCTTGAGTGCGGTCCAGAGTGCTAGCGCGCTTCTCTGCCATATACTCATTCTTGAGAGTGAGGCAGAGGTGGTGCCTAAGAAAATGAAGTGCTTGATCATTCTCCTCAGGTATGGGTTGGGCGTCATTCAGCCCGCCAATCCCAAAAGCCACGCGGAGCTTCTTGGCTCCAAGCATAATCTTGACATCGGATGCACATGTCAGATAGTTTTGGCCATGCGGGGCCAGCTCCTCGAACTCCCGGTTCGTGATGCTAGTCATCTAAATATGTATATAAATTTACTGCTGGTAAACATGCACGGAATAATTTACTACGGGTAAATAAATGGTACATAATATTCTCGTAATGTTCCAAAATTTTCTGTACATTTTCTATAAATTTTACTGCTAATTTCGGCGATTAAAAGCAATTTAAACAATTACAATTAATTAAAAATAATAAATAAATATAGAGAATAATAATGGCAGAAATAAATAAGGTTCAAATGCTAAAAAGAATTCAAAATTCGAATTCCCGAGGCCCTTTTATGCTAAAATATAAAATTTCAGCAAATTCTGCAATTCTAGAGGGTTTTTACGGAAAATTTCAGTTCAAAGAAAAATTCGCGTAATTTTCTGATTTACTGAGGGGTTTTCTGCAAAAATCTGGACCCATCGCAAATCTGAGGACCTATCGGTAATTTTTGGAATTACGAAAGTTTTTCTGCAAAATTCGGGACTAAGATGCAAGTTCTGGGGCCTTTGGTAATTTCACGGAAGGTGGAGGGCTTTTTTGCAAAATAGCCGCCCCACCCAACCGGTCCCCTTTTTTTTTGTTTCGGCCCATCTTTTTCCTCCCCCCACCCCCGCCCGGCCCATCACGCCCGATCGGCCTGCTTCGGCTGAAAAACCCTCGGCCGGCCCATTTGGTACACCGGCCCACACTGCCGGCTAAAGCCTCTCCCCCCCCCACGCCCCAACTAGGGTTTCCCCTTTGCCCACACTCAATGTGGCGGCAGCGGCAGCTACAGCTGGGCATGAGCCGGCATTCGGGCCGGGCGATGGGGAGGGGGTCGGCCGGCCTCGGGGCGCGCATCAAGCGGTGGTACCGGACGGCGGCCGGGCAAGCGGATGGTGAGGCCGATGCGGCGGACATGCGCCGTCGGGGCGACGAGCAAGTGGCGGCCGCGAAGCGCGCGCGCCGTGGAAGGCGAGCGGCGGGCGCGTGAAGACCGTTGATGCGGCGTCGCGAGCCGATCGAGCGCGTTGGCTTTGGTGTACGGGCGGTGATCTACCAAGTCAGCGATGGCGTGCGGGCGATGGTCGATCGATTGGCGGCGCGTGCAGGTCGAGGCCGGGACGGAGGCGGCCGATGGCTCGAGGTGGCGGCGGCTCCGAGTCCGGCGAGGCGCGGTGCGAGCCGGCCGCGGCGGCCGGGCGGCGGCCACATACGGTGACGGCGCGTCGCGGCGGCGGTTCTCGAGGCGAATCGAGCGCGGTTGTGCCTCGTCAGAGGCGATGGCGGCGGTCTTGTGCGAGGCGAGTAGCCGGCGGTGCCATGCAGGGCGCGCGGCCAGAAGCGACGCATGCGGGAGCACACCCGATCGACGGCTGATGGCAGGGCCAGTGACGGCTTTGGGCCGGCGTTCTATGTCAGGCCGGCAGCAGCCATGCAGGGCCGTCCGTGCCAAAAATTTTTCGTGCAATAATATGCAGATACCAACTCGAAACCGAACCAAAGAATATAATTCCTTATTCTATTTCTCATGCAGTTATCATGCTGAATCAAACGAAACCATGCAAAATTTTGTTTCCAATCTACGATGCAATCAACATCTACCCCGTTTCGCAATCTACCGATCGACATTGTGCCGGCGATTTCAGATCTGCTCGTGGTAGATTGGGGCGGATTTGCATCGTTTCTAATCTACAGCGCAATCAACATTTACCCCGTTTCACAATCTACCGATCGGCATTGTGCCGGCGACTTCAAGTCTGCTCACGGTAGATTAGGGCGGATTTACACCGTAGAGATTCAATCTAGAACGCGAAAAGAAAATACAGATTCAAAAGCGATCTTGAAAATTCAATCTGTGCTTCGATGATTACCTTCGTTCACCTGAGCGAAGTCGTGCTGATAACGCGTTGAGGAACCGTCGCTGGCGACCAGTCCGAGCGATTCCTCTGTTTAGAACAAGAACGAATCAATCACAGAATCACAGAAGAATAGATTAAACAAGCGATTCCTCTGTTTAGAACAAGAACGAATCAATCACAGAATCACAGAAGAATAGATTGAACACACAGAGAGATATAGAGAGAACTCTTGGTCTTTCTTTATTGCTTTCATTCATGTGTACATAATGAGGAGGTATGACTCTCTATTTATAGTCTACGGTGGGGTGCCCATATATGTCAGGACTCTAGGCTGGGCCCAGGGTTTCCTAACATTAATGACTATTTTGATTGGTCATATGAAAATAATATCATTAGAATATTTATGGATAATATTTTCATAATACAAATATTTTATATTATTTTATGAATATATTTGTGTACAAATTAGTGATCCAAGTTGCATAATGAAGACTGTATTAATGACAAAAGAAAAATTTTAAACAGAGTGAGTAATTCGTAGCGAACTACGCGTACAGAGTCGGGACCTTGAACGCGACTCCATCTGTGTGGGCGTGCAGGAATATGATTCATTTGATCGTCGGACCACCATGATATTTTGCCCACGATCTCCAAGTTGATCGGGCTGCCATGGTGAAGACCGGTCAGTTATGGTCCTCCGGCGAGTGTGAGAGGATAGTTAGCACCTGATACGAATGCAAACTCTATGTACGGCACGGGCGCATAGATGCGTGGCTTTGGTCCTAAGGATTGGTACGAATATCGTTTTAGATAGATTGTAGTATTAACAAAAGCTTGCATATATGATGAGTGTATCATATAACGGCAGCTTATGGCCCTGTTTGGATCCCATAGTCTAAAGTTTAGTTGTCTAAAGTTTTGGACTAAACTTTAGTTGGCTAAACTTTAGCCACTAAACTTTAGTCGAAGGTCCTGTTTGAATCCTGTACCAATGGATAGGACTAATGTTTCAAAAAGACCATACTACCTCTCCTCGTTTCGTGCGTCAGCCATTAAATGGGAGGTGAGAGACCAACATGCATGGGTAAACACGTCTTTGTGCCTAAGAATCCAAAACTTTAGACCACTTTAGTTCACTTTGGTGGACTAATGGTCTAAAGTGTTTTTTAGGGGTTAGCTAAAGTTTAGATCTAACTTTAGACCATCTGTTTGGAGACTTTAGATCTAAACTTTAGTGACTAAATTTTAGATGGAGGGATCCAAACAGGGCCTATGGCTAAGGATTCTAAGTTCCAAACAGACCCTACGTATACTCGCCTCATGAGCAGTGCACACCAAATCAAAGTAGCCACATATAATAGATACCACTACTACAGAAAGCCTAATACTAGACGGCCAGTTACAGACGGTTTAACAAAACCGTCTGTGACCGATACTAACACAGACGATTTTAATTTGAACACCGTCTGTGTTGGTGGCGTCGGAGAAAACGCGTATCACAGACAGTTCTTACCAATGAACCGTCTGTGATACTAAAGTATCGCAGGTAGTTTGTATTAAAAACCGTCTGTGATAATGACGCTAGGCATTTATTGTGCTGCTCGGAACCGTATCTGTCCTCATTTCGATCCAGATCTAGCCGGTACTGCACTCTTTCGTTCAGGAGACAAGCTAGGCGATTTCAGGCCAATTAATTTGGTAGGAGGAGGCAGAGATTGAATTTTGAAGATTCATACTTTCCTAATTGCTCTAGATATGGTTAGTAATGAAATTTTTTTTTTGCATTGCAATTTAGATCTAAGTAATTGGTGAGTATTATTGAAGATGGTTTGCAAAATTGTTGGTTATATAATAGCTGTTGTGTTTATAATATGAATTAAGCTAGCAAATTAAGCCTCAATGCATGTGGCGGTATATATGTAGTATTAATTAATTAATTTAATTTTTAATACTAAGTTGTTATATATATACATAACGTAGGACTGAAGTTGGATGTATGCCGTGAGCCGTGTGAATGAAGTGTACATTAATGGCGTGTCTGCTTTTATAAGAGCTACCGATGAGGATATGCTGAATAAGGGGTGGAATATATGTACTGTCCATGCACTGACTGCGAGAATTTAATGTTTAAGAACCGAGGGCAAATTGAAACGCACTTGATTCGGAGGGGTTTCAAAAAGGGTTATACGTATTGGACCAGTCATGGCGAAGTCAATGATCATATGCCACCGGATGACATCGCCGGTGAAGTGAATGATATGCTGCCAGATGACATCGCCGGTGAAGTGAATGACATGCCGCCGGATGATGTCGATTGTGGATCAAATTCGGATAGATTGCACGATGACAATCTGGATTAGATGCTTCGCGATGTAGAAGAGAACTATGATGAGAGAGAGTATGTTAAATTTCGGGGATTGATGGAGGACTCGGAGAAACCTTTGTTCACGTTCTGCAGGTCAAAGTACACGAGGTTGTCGATCGTGCTTGAACTGTTGAATTGAAGGTAAGCAACGGTTGGTCCGACAATAGTTTTACGGCACTGCTAGGTCTTTTAGCGGACATGCTTCCGGAGGGAAATGAGTTACCTAAAACCACGTATAAAGTCAAAAAGATTCTTTGTCCGTTGGGATACTATGAGATACGGAGGAAAACCAGTATTTACGGGGGAACCCATTAGAGTAGTAACTAAATTTCATGTGTCGGCATACTATGAGATACGGGGGGAAAACCAATATTTCAAGAGAAATAGCACAGGCATCTGGTCAAGGTACTACCGGCACAACTTAATGTACAAGGTCGTCGAGAAGTAAAGAGTCGAGGAGTAAGAACATC
Source organism: Dendrocalamus sinicus (assembly GCA_036346575.1). Lineage (NCBI taxonomy): Eukaryota > Viridiplantae > Streptophyta > Magnoliopsida > Poales > Poaceae > Dendrocalamus > Dendrocalamus sinicus. The sequence continues at coordinate 13,894,528 of CM070666.1, read as the reverse complement.
CACTAGGTAATTTACAGCCAAGGTTTATGAGGCTAACTATCCAGTTAACAGAAAACAAAATATCCAGTTAACAGAAAACAGCCTGCAGACACCGAAAACCCAATCGAAGGTAACAAAAACAACAGCTCTACAATAAATCTAACTTTGTACATGGAAACAGCCCCCACAGAACCTGTCATGTCGACAAAGTTCAAGCTCAAAAAGTAAACCAGGTATTTGGCGTATCTCCAGTTCAGTCCCAGGTTTCATAGTCTCCTGCAGGCAGGGGTGAAAAACGGACACAGATAATCCGTTTTATCCAATATTTGTATTTAAGAAAACACAAATATGGTAAATAAAATTTGTATTCAAAAATATTTGTATTCGAGAACATTCATATCCGTATTTAAGAATATTCGTATTTGCATTCGTATTCGAGAATATTTGTATTCGAGACTATTCTATTCGTATTCGATCTGTTTTAGGAACCCAGGAAAACCCGGACGAATTTTATGATTCAAAATTTGGATTTGGACGGTTTGAAACTGGTAACCATTCCAGTAACCAGTAAAAAACCGGCAAAACAGCTGGGAATCTGTTTTATCCGATATTCATATTCGAGAAAATCCGTATTAAAAAATATCCGTATTCGCATTCAAGAATATTCATATCTATATTTAAAAATATTTGAATTTATATTTATTTTAAATATATAGATTTGTATTTGTATCCGTTTTCATCCCTACTCCTGCCAGAGTCCAGGTTGTCTAGATTGGGCCCTAAGTATACTCGCCTCATGAGCAGTGCACCCATTAGAGTAGTAATTGAATTTCTTGTGTTGGCACACCCTCTCGGCCACGATCCGCCTGGGTTCGGGTCACTACTAATATATAAAATATCCCCGTTTTCTCGTTGGCTTTCACTCGCCTGTCTCATGAGAGATGCGGCGGTCGTTCGGCCGCTCCGGCCACGATCCCCATCTCGTCACCTCCCAGGCGCAGGTGGAGCCAATGGCCGCTCAGCAGCACCGCTTTCCTTCCCCTGATCTTGGCTACCTCTTTCCCTTCAAAAACTAAGCCGAGTAGGCTAGAGAGAGCAGAGGAATCAAGAGAAAGTTCACCGATAGATCCAAAGTTGATTGGTGGCGACTTGATTCGCTGCTGATTGGAGACTTTGGGACTGAGTGGCAGTGCGCTTGCCGGCTTGATCTGGTCTTGATTTATGCGATTCTTGTGGGTGCTTTGTATGCTTCGGTGTCCACTTCCGGGTTCTGGTGCACGGAGGTGTCTCACCTCCTGAGGCTTGTGCACGTGACAAGATCATCTTTCTTGATTGGCTTTGTGCGGCATCAACTTGCACCTCAACTTCATGATTTGGTTAGTGCCGGATTAGAAAGTTGGGCTTGTATATCCGATTACCTCTCCGGTGATATCCTGGTATCCGTTGGTGATTGGTTTTCTAGAACATCATATTTCGATGAGCCTTGCCTTGTCAGCTGTCAGGTGGCTTTGACTGCCACCGCACAGTGAGCATTTCTCTGCATTGTTTATTTCTATTGTGCAATAGTTTGCTGTGCTAGTTAATATCAGTTTATGTTGTAGGTGTGAAACCCAACATAAGTGTGGGGGTGGACGTCGGCCGTTTGACGGACCATCGTCCACGAGAGTAAAAATAATACAAGGATTTATACAAGTTCGAGGGTCCGAGAGGATCGCCCTACTCCTGTCGGTGAGTTAACGAGGGGTTACCTCTGGGGAGGGAGCCCCTGAAGGCTCACCATTTTAATGTCCTTCTTTATTGCTTATGAGAACTCAAAAGTTCTCCCTAAATGAGAGATACATGGGGTATTTATAGACTCTTGGGCATGTACAAATGACGAAAATGCCCCCTATTGAGGTTGGTAGTGTAAGGGTACAAGCGAGGGGTATAGTTGTCCTTTCTATGCATAGTTGTGTTTCTTGGATCTGTATGTAGGCATCTTCTACAGGGCAGGCCTCGTTAGTGAAGGAATAATTTTATTCCTCAAACAGTTTATAGCTCTGAAATTTGTGGGAAGATCTTGCACTAGGAGGAATTTTGAATGGTAGAATGTGGGCTTGGTGATTGCTTGATGAGGAATCTAGTCGCTTCTGAGATCTCAGTGATAATTTTTAAGTGATCTGCTAGTTTGTGTTGTCAATTGTTAATTTTTTACTTTAGTTCAGTGTGTAGTATCTCTGATCTGCACTGAATTTAGTTGAACCCAATTGTCTCTACTGTAGCACATTGCTTTACTTGATTCTGCTATTGTCATATCTCTGTTGATTACTTTTCAGTGGATGTTTCTATTTTAGTTCCAGTTAGTGCTTTATAAGAGTAATTGAGTCTTTCATATGTTTGAGATAATGTTAATATTGGCAAATTAGCAGAATAAAGAGAGATTGTCAATGTACTTGTTGATCTTTAGACAAGAGTTGAGAAGGCCAAGTATTTAGTACTTGAGCAACTCCTTACCTGAGAGCAATATATCATATATCAATCTGTGATTATGCAGATTTCAAATGCTTACTTTTATGTACTATATAGCATATTGCACTATGTTAATGTTCTGAAAAGTTTATTTGTTTAGAGAGATAATACACATATACTCATGTTATTTTCATATTGCTATATGTATGTTGTATTGTGCTTGATTATAATTAGAATTAAAATGGAAATATTGCTAAAACTGCTTAATTTTCAACAATCCGTAAAACCAATATTTGTTGAAATGGCTTCATCTTCTGATTTCATTAAACCGAAAGTCTTTGCGGTGCTAACTTTAAGCGTTGGCAAGCCAAGACAAAGTTGTGGTTGGTTGACCTAAAACTATTTTGGGTCATGTCGGATTCTCCAATGCTTCCTTTGGAAGGTGTGGATAAAACTCGTTGGGAGAATGCAAACCATTCAACTTTGTCTAGGTTGTTAGCTGTCTCGTCAAACCAACTTTTCGATGTGTATGTCAACTTCACAGAGGCCCAAAAGTTGTGGGATGAACAGAATGAAAAATATTCAGAAGGGGATAATGGGAATGAATCTTTTTTATTGCTAATTAATTAAATTACAAGATGATACAGGGACAGCCGGTGAAGAAGCAGCTCCATGAGCTACAACATGTATGTGATTTACATCAGTACGACTGTCTCCTGTCAGAGAGTTTTCAAATAAATATCATATTGGCCAAGTTACCACCTTCATGGTGAGACTTTGTGACCGTTCGGAGACACATTAAGGAGCGCATGATGATTAATGAATTGCCAAGCACAATTAATGTGGAGGAGCATGCTAGGGCTAGCAGTGATGAAAAGTCCCATGTCCCAAGCCCACTAGGTGGAGCTCAATAACTATAAGAGCAATGAGAAGAAAGTCAAGAATCATCCCCAGAACAAGCACAAGACCCAACCAATGAAGAAGAAGGTGACCATTACCTATCATGTATACGGTAAGGAAGGCTAGCAAGTGCCATGACCGTAAAGGCAAGGGACCATCTCCAGAATAGCACAAGAGTAAGGCAGAAGCCAATGTGGCTATAGCCAGTCCCATCTCAGATGGCTATGTACCTCAGGCCTTTATGACAAATTGATTAATTGATTGGTGAATTGATATAGGTGAAACTAGGCATATCTATGCTGATCGTTCATGTTTCTCTTAATTTCAAGGTGATGCTAGTGGCTCTGTCCTACTGATATTGGAAAAGCCAATACCAGCTGTCTTAACCTACTGCGATAATTAAATCATTCTGGTCAAGGTGAAGAGTAGGAAAGACAATATGAAGTCCTCAAAACACATTAAGAGGTGACTTAAGTCAGTTCGGCATGCCAGAGTGACTAGTGTAATCACTATGGAATACATTCAGTCCGAAATGAATCTAGCAAATCCTTTCGCTAAAGGAATGGCGAGTAAGGTCATTCATTCTTGCAGCATCAAAGGGAATGGGGCTCATACCCATTTGATGGTCTTGAACGGTAGTAACCTAATCTAGAAGAGTGGAGATCCCATGAACTAGGCTCTAGGAAAACAAATTGTGAAAGATTGAGAGTACACATTAGAGTCCCATTAGCTACAGTATTCTAAACTGTATGGCAGGTTGAGCGATAGTTCTTAATGAATTCGGTGCCTTATATGGCAACGGGAGTTGTTCTACAGAATTCATTGGAGAATTCACCTAAATGAGTATGGTCGTAGGGTCATGAGCAAAAGAAAGTCTAGGTATGCTTTCTTAAATACTCATGAAAAGATGTAGGAACATGACCATAACGTTCCAACCCGAGAGGTGCAGTTCAGCTACCTTATACAGAGTGTAGCTTAAGTGAAAACTCTCACACCAAGACACTCGATCAAGGCATAGTCCTCCTTTGCCTGTGTAGAGTCACAACTTGAGTTGCTAGGCATTCGGTTCAAACCCGAAAGGTACCCTTGTCAAAAAGTTGTATATCAAACAGCTGACCTTCAAGAAGTATACTATGTTGCAAATTGAGGTAAATTGGTGAGGATTGTTGGGCATTTTGGTAATTTTCTTAAATTCCTATGGGCCCACGTGTAAGAGGAGAGAGAGGAAGGGATAAGGTTCGGCTTTGATCTCGTCGTGGAGAGGGGATCTTGATCCCCTTTTTCTCGTTGGCTTCCACTCACCCGTCTCATGAGAGATGTGGCGATTGTTCGGCCGCTCTAGCCACGATCCTGATCTCGTCGCCTCTAGGGCGCAGGTGGGGCCAAAGGCCACTTAGCGGCACTGCTTTCCTTCCCCTGATCTCACCTGCCTCTTTCCCTTCAAAAGCTGAGCTGAGCAGGCTAGAGAGAGCGAAGAAATCAAGAGGAAGTTCACCAGTAGATCCAAAGTTGATTGGTGGTGACTTGATTCGCTGCTGATTGGAGACTTTGGGACTGAGCGACATTGCGCTCGTCGGCTCAATCTGATCTTGATTTCTTCAGTTCTTGTGGGTGCTTTGTGTGCTTCAATGTCTAGCTTGCTTCTGGCTTCTAGAAAGCAGAGGGGTGGACTCACCTCCTAAGGCTTGTGCGCGTGACAAGATCATCCTTCTTGACTCGCTTTGTGCGGCATTAACTTGCACCTTAGCTTCATGATTTGGTGAGTACCGGATTAGGAAGATGGGCTTTGTATCTCCGATTACCTCTCTGGTGATATGCTGGTATTCATCGGTGATTGGTTTTCTAGGACATCATCTTTCGACGAGCCTTGCCCTATCAGCCATCTTGGTGGCTTTAACTGCCATCACACAGTGAGCATTAATCTGCCTTCTTAATTTCTATTGTGCAATAGTTTGCCGTTCTAGTTGATATCAATTTATATCTCTAAAATTTGTGGGACGATCTAGCTCTGGGAGGAATTTTGCATGGTAGCTGTGGGCTTGGTGATTGCTCGATGAGAATCTAGTCACTTCTAATGTCTCAGTAATAATCTTTAAGTGATCTGCTAGTTTGTGTTGTCAATTGTTAATTTTTACTTTGGTTCAGTGTTTAGTATGTCTGGTCTGCACTGAATTTAGTTGAACTCAATTATCTCTGTTGTAGCACATTGCTTTACTTGATTCTGCTATTGTTGTAGCTCTATTGATTACTTTTTAGTGGTTGTTTCAGTTCCAATTAGTGCTTTATAAGAGTAATTGAGTCTTTCATATGTCTGAGGTAATGTTAATATTGGCAAATTAGCATAATAAAGAGAGATTGTCACTGTAGTTGTTGATCTTTAGACTAGAGTTGAAAAGGCCAAGTATTTAGTACTTGAGCAACTCCTTACCTGAGAGCAATATATCATATATCAATATGTGATTATGCAGATTTCAAATGCTTACTTTTATGTACTATACAGCATATTACAATATGTTAATGTTCTGAAACACATCACACTAGCCACACGCGTTGATGGGTCGCCATGTGTGGCACACTTCGTGCGCAATAAAATGCTTCATGGCATATTGGTGCTTTCGTTCGTGAGTTCATTTCCTTCCTCCTGCCAGAGACACTCAAAGAGACCGAGAGAGGTTGAGAAGGGAAGCCGTGAAGATTGTGTTGTTTTGGTTTGGAATTTGAAGTTTGTGCAATTACGAAAGTTGTAGATTGACTTGTGAGTATCAAGAAAAGGTAATTTTCATCTACATGCGACTACGGTTCTAACATTTTGATTAGCATGTAATTAGCTAAATGGTAGGGTCTTAGTAGAGAAAACTGACTATAATGTGGTACTAAAGGTCGGGGTGTTACGTACATAATTAACCTTGCTCAATATATGTGGTGTGTGCATATGGTTAGTTGAGACATGATTCCATGGTAGATAGCTGCAGCTCGATAGAAAATTACAAATACCTAGGCCTGTACACATTGTTAATAATGGTTTGGGTAAATCAAGTAATCCAGATGAGAGATGCTTCGTATTGATTCTATAAATCATGTACTGCATTGATTCTATAAATCATGTACTACAAATTATTAGTTTTGTATTTGTAGCATATTTATGACCAACTGATACACCAATTAATTAATAGCATATTGTACAAACAATGTCAATAAAATACTTATTTTAATTTTTGAAAATATATTTATTTTCAAATTGCACTAGGGTTACTTTTACCTAACAGTTGGAGAAAACAAAAGTCATAGAGCAAATGAGTGCAAATGTTATCATAACACCAGTTTTCTTTTACCACACCCCTATATGTGTGGAACATAGATAGTTGTTGATGGGATCCACACCTATAAATTTACATTATGTGCTCATGCATTTCATGAATACAAGTCCACTTGGCGTACTGTACGAGCTCTTAGATGGTATGATCATTGCATATCATGTGCTAAGTGGGTTTTGGATATTCAAGATTTATTCATGCTCTATGAGGATGGTTTCGTGCGCGATGGACCATATGTGGTGGACCTATCAAACTATGACTGAACCGTGATCCGAGCACCAGGTCTAAGGGACATGAGCCTCTCGGAGTTGAGGAGGTGTGTACATTCCGTATTCGATCGGGCCATTGCAACAAAGAAGCTACGCATCTAGGCATTGTATGCCTCAGTGGTGGGTGGCGTAGGGGAGACCTTTTGGCTACCTTTGAAGATGACAAGTGACGCGTCATGGGGGCAACTACATGGAGGTTATGTGCAACCCTGCTGTTGCGAGAGAGGATGGAATCATCTGGCACAGGTGGTTCGGGTGGAGCTGCAATTGATGAAGTGCCCTGGCACAGGTGGTTCCGGTGGAGCTGCAATTAATGAAGTGCTTGGGTTGGTCTCTAGTGGTGATGTAGAAGCTGGTGTTGGTGCAAATGCGGTCAAGGAAGTGGGTGACAGAGACCTTAGGAGGTGTGTGGAGGATTTTGAGCTAAACAAAGGCATGGGGAGATGGTAGGCAGCTTGTATTGATTGCCACAAGTACCTTGCCAACCAGGGGGAGACATAGAAAGCGAGGAGGATGTGCAAACAGATAGTTTCGGAACTGAGGAAGATGGACAAACTAATACGGGAGGTTGTAAGATCGAGGAGGCCGACTAGAGGGGGGTGAATAGGCGGTTTTAAAATTTTCGTCTAATTTCAAATAGCAATTTTAAACTTAATGATTTCCTAGAGCAAGTAAACAATAGTACTACTAAACAATCTAGAAAGGCTCAATTGATCACTAGTACAAGTAATTGACTAAAAGCAATAACAATTAGCTTAGGTCAAAGTTTGCTACTCTAACTAAGCAAGCAATCAAATTATTCAAATGAAGAGAATTCCTTAAATGAAAGTAAGCACAAGAGAGCAAACCACAATTGACACAATCACTTTTTACCGTGGTGATCGGAGACTTGCCGGTCTCCCCTAGTCCACGTTGAGGTAAGCCCGAACGAATCGGACCGGCTCCATGAATTGAGCCTAATCACCTCGATCACTAGTGGTAGCCCTTTCCCTCTCCGGGTAGGCGAGCTTCGAGCCTTCACAATCTTCCGGGCCTTCTCACAATCTTCTTGAGAAGATCACCGGAACCTCCGCCAAGCCGTCTAGGTGCCGGCAAGCACCAAGAGTAACAAATCACAGTGGGCTTGATCACTCTCAAGTGCCAAATGGATCAAACTAGGATGCAATGCACTCGAAAAGGCTCAACTACCTCAATTGAATGCTCAAGTGTGCAAATGAGGTGTAAGAGGTTGCTCTATGCTTATGGATGTTCAATGGGGATTCAACAACCAATACAAGTGCTGGTGGGGTTGAATTTATACCCCCACCAACCTCAAATAGCCGTTGCAATAAACAATCCTGAAATTTCAGGGAAAACGAAACTACCGCCGTTGTAAGGGCGGTACTTCCGGATTTCCGCCGACTCTATAGAACGACTATGTCAGACGCTCAGAAGTGACCGTTGGACAATGAGTGCGGTACTACTGCCGTTGAAAACGCGGTACTTCCGGATTTCCGAAAGTTCCGCTCCTTGCCCCGGTACTTCCGATCTCAGCGAGGTTAACTCCAACTCAGGGCGCTCTCTGGAAATAAAGTTCCGCTCAAATGTCCGGAACTACCGGCCTTGTGATAGTTCCGCAGTTCAATCCGCGGTACTTCCATTTTTCCAGAGGCTAAGTTTGATTCCGGGCGCTCTCTGGAATTAAAGTTCCGCTTGGGAGGCCGGAACTTCCGCGCTTGCGGTAGTTCCGCCATTCAACCCGCGGTACTTCCGATTTTTGAGAGACTAAGTTTGATTCCGGGCGCTCTCTGCAATTAACATTCCGCTCGGAGGCCCGGTACTTCCGGCCATACTGTAGTTCCGCCCACAGAACGCCGGTACTACCGAAATTTCTGGCAATGCATGATTTTGATTCAATTTTAATTTCTAAATGCATGCATGATCCTAAATTGATCCATAAGGCCCATAAGCACATGATCAAACATTTTACCATGATTCCTCTTAATAGTACGGCATCTAATCTATAATCCGGTCTTCCAACCATTCTCCAAGACCGGTAAAAATAAAAGATCCCTAAACTATTTACCTTGTCGACTTGGAGCCCTTTGAATCTTGCGACATCTTTTTATGTGCCTCTTTCCTTTACCTTGAGACTAATTCTTGCAAACACTTAACACACAAATTAGTCCCATGATCACATAGTGTCATTAATTATCAAAACCAATATTTTTAGGGGCCTAGATGCTTTCAGAGGTGTATTAGGTGTTGTTGTGACCACCGATGTTGCTTATGTCTCCTCTAGATTGGATGACATCGCTAGTTTGCCACAGCTAGAGGGGGCAGAGTGGGGGTTCAATAAAGACACTCTATAGTTAGTGTAGTGCTTCCCTAACAAGTGTGCCGCCCAATATGCCATTGCCACATACGCTGTGAACGTCAGCCAGACATATCAGGTGTGTAGATTGAACCCTGACATTTATATCTTCAAGTGTGTGGATGATTCTTGCCCAGGCAAGGTACGTGCGTAGCGATTGAGGGGCATGGTCACAGACTTCTAGATAACAATGCTAAATGATCACACATGCAAGCTTGCTGAGCTACTTCATAGGCACCGCAATGTGATGTCCTCATATGTTGCCAGCCTAATAAGCCACCTGGTCATCGCAGATGTTTCTATCTCTCCAAAGCTTCTATTGGTGAATGCTGTCAATATAGTGTGGTTCCCAGTTGGCTAAGCAAGGTATGGCGGGTGAAACAGAAGGTCATGGAGCGTATGTATGACACATACAAAGAGGCTTACAACCTAGTCCCAAGAATGGTCCATCAGATTACAGAATCAAATCCTAGCACATACATTAACAAGCTCGAGCGGGTGTATCCCACCAAGGGGCCAAATTGCTTTATTCTTAACAAAGTCTTATGTGCCTTCCATCAGGTGATCGAAGGCTTCAAGTTCTACCATCCCGTGTTGACAGTAGGTGGCACCTTCCTATCTGGCAAGTACAATGGTACCATCCTCACTGCGGTTGCAGTCGATGCAAATGACTAGTTACTCCTCGTGGCCTTCGCAATTGTGGAGAACAAGAACACGGATAGCTAGTTGTGGTTCCTAACAAATATGAAGCAAGCAACGGTTTAAGAGCGGCCAGATGTGTGTATCATCTCAGGTCACAACGCTAGGTTGTTGTCTATGTTGAGCACAATGCAGAACGGGACACGACCACCATTCCAATGGAATGACGTGAGGAGCCGTTGGTGTATGAGGCATCTCGCGGCCAACTTCCACACACAGTTTCAAAGCAAGGACCTGTTAAATATCTTTAAGAAGCTAAGCATGCAGAACCAAAGATGAAAGTTTGAGGCCATGTGGAGACAGCTCAACGAGGAGATAGACAAGCATGCGAGGCATTCGGACCATGCCGAACAAGGGGCAGCCGTGGGAGGGTCCACGCGAGTTAAGGAGTTCACACATTGAATGAACTCGCATGCACCCAATTTGAAGAAATTATTTTTGCTCCATGGCACCAATGGTGCAAGGTACAAAATCATAACGACCAACATGTTTAAGGTGCACAACAGTGTCCAGAAGGACATCTAATCTTTACTGATCACTGTAATCATCGAGCAGAGCTGGAACCATACCGTCAGGTACTTCATGAACAGAGCCATGTTGGCCAAGAAACATTTGGAGGAAGGCAAACAATTCTTAGAAGTAATGCAGGCGAGCTTAGACAAGAAGATTAAGAAGGCTCGTTCACACATTGCTTGTATCATGGACGGTATCAGGAAGAAGTTCGAGATCTATCTCAGAGAGAAGTATGTCATGGGTTAGACTAGAAAGGATCATAAACAAGTCTGTACGATCAATGACAAAGCTTTCTGCACCTACAATAAGCCATAGCTTCTTCACAAACCATTGTACGCTGCATGCAAGGCGTGGCACTAGGTCTCGGTGCATTACATATCAAAGTACTATGACATCCACCACCTATACGGCACTTGGAGTGCCGAGTTCCATTCGTATGGACTGGAATGTATTACAGGGACCTCTAGCCAGGGCAGGTGAAGTGAGTGCCAAATAATGCACTCGAGCAGGCTAGTCATGAAAGACAACAATCCCACCACATCCGTAATAACATGGACGATAGCTAGCATGGGTAACGGGTTAGGCGACTGAGGTGCAAACTTTGCAAGACAGTCGACAACTACCCAAACAGGGCTAGCTCGAGCAATGCACCATAGTGACCAAGTTGTATTGCCCATGTCATGATGTTGTTTGGTTGTTCAAATATGTTCATATGCACTCCTATTATTTTTTGTCGTGTTGTACATGCTCGAATGTGTCGGACAATGGTACGTTCATTGTAATGCTTTCAATGCGTTTGAGTTTGTGTTGTAATGCATAGCACAATGATTCGTAGGTTTCAAGCTCTGTATTCATAACTTCAATTTTTTCCTGTTGTGCTAAATTAGGCAATGGGACGCACACTGTGACTTCCTGCCGTATGCTTCACTTTCACTTTGCTTTTTGTACCTTCTATTTTTGTTACAGACTAACTTGTTGCTCTATGTTGCTCAAGAGATGACACACCCTCAAGATGACATCGCGTATGAGCTGCTTGACCCACGCTAGGACGGGTGACACCGATGCTAGGCATGGACATCCGGCATCTGCCCTCTAAGCTTCATCCCAAGACAACAAACTGGAAGGTACATATGGCTGATAGGTTCGACCACCCAATCCCCGAAAGAATATCAGGGGTGCCACATTCATGGCTATGGCGGTAAATGACCTACTCCATGGACACGACTGAGGAGGTGGTATGCACACACTACCTCGTATACCTGTTGTTCCTATTTAGGTGGGTCTTGTTTCCTACCACTTAGGGAGATCAGGTGCACCCTGACTACATCCATCTGGCTGAGGCATTAGCATATGCTTGGCCCAATGAGGTACTGTAGTACAGTTAGGGCTCTATGGTGCTTTGTGCCACATACCGAGGCATGTGTGATGCCTCACAACGTAGTATGGTCGGGGAGTCAGTCCTCGTGGTATGCTACACCCTGTTGTAGCTATGGTTGTGGGAGCACTTCATGGTTGGTTAGTCATACTTCTAGAGCATCGTAAACCCTTTCCAGCTTACCCCCGAGTTTCATGGTCAGGGCAATGGCGCTGACCCTGTTGAGGTGCCCGCAATGGATACTCGTTGGACATGTGGTCACTTAGTGTGGGCTAGGGAGAGACGGAGGCATGTCTACCTAGAATTCCTTGCAAACACAATCCCCTACGACTTGCTGACACTTTACAACATGGGAGGAGTAACACCGTCGATCGCCTCCTAGGTGTGATGCCGCCACCTACAATGGCACGAGGTGACAATGAGGACCATCACTTGTGGTGAGCATAGCGACGTTGCCATGCTACAAGGCAAACACCGATGATAGCCTCCACCTCACCACCCATAGCGTCTCCCTCTGCACCTCCATCCACACATCTGTCACACTCCGACAGTTGTCATAGCTATGGTCGCTCATCCTCCACGCACCTCCAGCTAGCGGTACAGTAGTTGTGAGCTATTGGCCTCATTGTTTGTTCGTGCACTCAATTCTAACATATCTCTCACTACTGTTTGTTCTTGCAACACTTGCAATGAAATAGCAGTCTCCTACAGCTGTTGTCGTCACGGCGGGAGATGCAGGACTAGTCTTCCTCACGGGGCCGACGAGGTGCGACTCTAGACAGCGACCCTGACTCATCCTAGCGTCAGAACGACGTGTTGCCCACATTCGCACATGGCATTCAGTTTGACCTGCATGAGTGCCACGAGTGGTTTGCCCAGACGTACGAGGGATACACTATGCAACATTACAACATGGACTGGCTAGGAGGATCATCGTCCGCACAGCCACGTACATCGGTACGCTATAACGTACTTAATGTAACTTTTCCATTGCATGCTACGCTGAACTAAAATCTCATGAAATCCACAAGTCTGGACAGAGCAATTCGGACAGGAAGGCCAAGGTCCGTCGTCCGCACTTGGGACTCACCAGGTAAATGCCTTCCTACATGACTTCGCATTGCAAACGTCCTAACTTCTGCCCTAACCCAGCTTCACCCTTCCCGGATGATGTGCACCCCTCGTCGAGCACCTAGGTGGACGAAATGCTCAGGCCTTGCTCGGATACCTACAGTGAGTTGTCCGCAGTGCTGCCTCCCACCTAGCCCACCTGCTACGGCTTGTGAGACGTACGCCGCTCCCCTGACAAACTCACCTTTCCTTAGGATCAGCTACGTCATTAGTGCAAGTGGCAAACGGACGCACCATGAGTTTATGAATATTGTCTTCAGTACCATTGTGTTTTTTCCTGCAATCCTCTATATGATGTATGTCTGTCCAATGTATATCCATGCCTTTATCTTCGATTGGGCATAGGCGAAGCATGGCAAGACGATGTGTTGGGCGACTATGGTACTTTTGGCGGCCATGTTGCCTGCAACAACGACGGTGACGGGGAGGATGGCCTCAACACCTATTGGTCTTTTTGTCTATTGATATAATCTTGGCGCCAATGAAGAGCTGGCGATGGTGGAGATGGCAAGAGCGGTGATGGCGATAGCTGCTATGGCAGCGGCATCGGCCTCTCCATCGACAAAGGGCCACGCTAGTCGTACTCTCTACCGCTAGAGTCTTGGGTATTCGAAGGAGGCGGCTATTTCAGCCTCTCTATCGATGAAGGGCCGTAGCCTCCTCTATTAGAGTCATGGGGACGAGGAGCTGTAGGCGGCTGTGGTAGTAGCGATCGCGCCATCGCCCACGAACCGTAATCATCTAAGGGCTCCCTTGCATTGCCGGCACGGTGAGAAGGATCGGCGCCGGCGGGGGACTATGCTTCCAACGGCGGTGGCCTCCCATTCAAATGGCCACAGGGAATTAAATCTCTTGCTTTGCTCCTTTTCCTGGTGCAATGTCGCTGGCTCGTGCTGCTGCTTCTACTCCTCGGGAGCGCTGCAGGAAGGGAGACGCGCCGATGACTTTTCTTCCCTATCAGATCTCAGCTAGGCTATCATACTAATTAGCCTAGCTCTAGAAGAAAACACATATATTGTGCAAATAAACACAGAGAACATAGAAGAATTTGCGACTATAATTATGTAGTTGAGTTTTTTGAATACCTCTATTCTCTTGCTTTTTCTTTCTTCTTATAAAATTGATTACAAGCTTTCTCATTATATAAGCTAATGCTACTATATATATATATATATATATATATATATATATATATATATATATATATATCCTATATATATATATATATATATATATATATATATATATATATATATATATATATATATATATATATATATATATATTATAGACTTTAAGTTGATCACGACTTCAATTTAAGCAACACATGAAGATAAATTCTACTGTGTCTCAAACTTAATTAAAACTCTAAATTAAAATTATTTCTAACATGTAGTTCCCCATCGGTGGCACACGTCACATACACGCACACCCTCTCCCATGATCCGCCTGGATTCGAGTCGGTACTAATATATAAATGTATACGAAATCAACTATATACAGTGTTTCTACGCTCGCTCCTCGGAGAAGGGAACTGCAAAAATCCTAAAGTGGTGTTGATAGTTACTCCATCCATTAAAAACATACGATGTTTTAGAAACCGTGTAGTTAAACTCCCTTATATTTGATTACTAATATCTATTTTGATTGCTCACATGAATATGATATCATTAGATTACTTATGAACAATATTTTCATAACACAAAAATCTTATATTATTTTATAAATATATTTATATAGAAATTAGTGATCCAAGTTACATAACAAAGAACTATATTGACGACAAAAAAATATATATTTTTAAACGGAGTGAGTAATTAGTAGTGAACTACGCGTATAAAGTCGGGACCTTGAACGCGACTCCATCGGTGTGGGCGTGCCTGAATATGATTCATTTGATCGTAGGACCACCATGATAGTTTTGCCCATGATCTCCGAGTTGATTGGGCTGCCATGGCAGAGACGGGTCAGTTATGGTCCTCCCGGTGTGTCGAGGCTAGTTAGCACCTGACACGAATGCAAACTCTATGTACGGCGCGGGCGCATGGCTTTGGTCCTAAGGATAGGATTGGCACGAATATCGTTGCACAAAGATTGGGGTATTAACAAAAGCTTGCATATATGATGAGTATATAATATGACAGCAGCTTAATGCTAAGGGGTGCCAGTTTACTGATAGATTATGGTCTTTTTTTACTATAGTTAATTTATTTTTTTACTGTAACTAATATGACTTATTTGACATAGTTAAATTTAAAATAAATAAAATATAGATTAACTCATCACAGATAATACAAAAGAATCCAAAAAATCAGAAAAAAACAAAATAAAAAAATAATAAATTAAAAACCGAATCCAAAAGCGATAGCTGAAATAAGTGGAGCCTAAGGCTCTTGAAAAGCGTTTGGAAAAGCGTTTTCCTGAGTTTCCAATAGGCGCTAAGTGTACTCACAAAGCAAAGTAGCCACAGATGATAGATACCCATTAGAGTAGTAATTAAATTTCGTGTGTTGGCATACCATGAGAGATAGGGGAAAAAACAATATTTCAGGAGAAATAGCACGCGCATCTGATCAAGGTACTACGGGCACAAATTAATGTACAAGGTTGTCGAGAAGAATATCCACTAGATAATTTACAGCCAAGGTTTATGAGGCTAACTATCCAGTTAACAGAACAAACTGTAGACACCGAAAACCCATACGAAGGTGACAAAAACAACAGTTCTACAATAAATCTAACTTTGTACATGGAGACAGCTCCCACAGCCTGTCATGTCCACAAAGTTCAAGCTCCGAAAGTAAAACTGGTTTTTGCAGGTTTCATAATCTCCTGCCAGACTCCAGGTTGTCTAGATTGGGGTTGGTGTCTCTGAGGGCGATCCCGCCGTGCCCGTGCCCTTCAGGAACATTGACAGCTTCGATCTCGGTCGGTCGCATGCTGTAGGGGTTTGCATTGCCACTGTTGCGTGCCTCAGCTAGCTGGAGGGTGTATGCATGAGGCCAGAAAGCTGCAAAGGAAACGTTACCATTTTCTATGACATACCGGACAAAACCCAAAACTTGATAGGTAAAACAAGGAAAAGGATGTACCATCGGCATCGTAAGGGTACGGGAAAAATTGCAGATAACAAAATGAAGCAACCGTAAGACCTGCGAAGCGAAGAGGCCACAGGCACAATTAGAAAAAAAAAATGATGTGTGTATTTTAGGACCATATAAGGAATGATGTGTGTATTTTAGGACCATATAAGGTCCTCTTACATGGATATATAAAACTATCAAAATAGCAAACCTATAACAGCTCCTGCAAATACATCTTGCCAGTGATGCCAGTAGTCATCCACTCGAGAAACAGCCACGAGTGCAGCAGTAAGTAGAGGCAGAAACACTATGCACAGCTTTGCAACATGGCCTCGACGATCAAAAACAGTGATTTTCCCAGCTAAGTACCACGCAAGGAAGCCTAGACCAGCAAAAGACCCTATAGTAGTTTAACAAACGGTGAAAACGAAAATGTTAGATGATCTAACCACAGCACCATTTGACGGAATTGTACCAGAACAACCATAGATGTGCCTAAAAAAACTAAAGAATCACAAGTCCACAACCTATTATGGTTACTAGGAAATTAGGCAGACATTGTCAATGATACAAGATGTAAAGTAGCGAAGTGATAAAGAGGGTAATTGATATACTTTAGACTTCATAAAATATCAAGTTATCAACAGTCCCTCAATTTCATGAGGCACGCCTCAAGGTGCCTCAAATGTATACCAGTTTCGATATTGCTTTGACATGAAAATTAGTTGTTTTTTCTCAGAAATATATAGAACTATCAATCACTTTCAACTTCTCAATAAACTTCATGAGGCATACTCAGAATTTTCGGCACCTATCACAGGGCATGTTTTGACTGCAATATTGAGGTAAACAGTGTCTGGTTATAAGATATGTAACTCCAGTTACTCCATAATGTGGCAGACATGAGAAACCCAATATTTGATCCTACATAGCAGTTCCAGCACTACCTACCACCCCAACTGCTCCTACACCAAGCAGCAACCAAGCATCTGCATCAGTAGGCCCTTCATCAGCACACCACTGCACCAATTGCATGCTTGCCACTTCCGGGCTCCCAGCCACAATTGCAATAAACTAGACGCCGCATTGGGATGTCCTCATGCCCAATTGAAGCCTTGCCACCCATTCCCAGCTCCCCTGGTCCCCAATCACATGTTTGCCACTAAGCCAGCCACTGCAAACTACGCACTCAACCACACTACAGCTAGTCATTACTTGCTCCCAGGTCCCAGCCCACCCTGCATCGAAATGATTTTTTTATTTTTTTGCCACATCGTACTTGCAAGGGCATTTTAGTGTGTTATCACTCGATGATATTAAACCTTTTTAGGTGTATAATGGGGTTTTGAATCATGCGGTGCATAATGGAGTTTTTCCTCTCTAAGATAATGTACGAAGAGCTGGCCAAGAATTTACCAAAGGCAACATAAGGTATATTGAGTATTTATGTCATTGCTTACATGAAGTGTGCCCACTTGGAAAGCTCTTGTGACCTTCTTTGATGACACTCTTCTCTCCATGGCATAAAACGCCAGTAGTGACATTATCATAAACCTGGAAAGAGAGTCCTTGAATGAGTTTGTCCTTTTGGGTTCCATAAATGATAAAACATTTGAACAAGAGTGAAGCTTTAGCTTAGAATCCTACATCCTTTCCATCTGGGAAACAGCGCCAGAAGAAATCTGGACGTGGGCGGCCCACACCATCCTTAATTGCATCAGTGATCACTCCAGTTATGAGCACCGAATATAGAACCCCTACAAGAATTCCATTGTTCAGCATTATTTCGTTTATATATCATATCATATTTGTAGGATCAAGAATACGTAAAATACCCAGTATGCCATGATGCAAATCATAGAAAATTTTCATTTTGAAGTAAATTCCACCAAAGATGACACAAGGTAATACAATTCCAATGATCTGCAAATCAGAAAAATAGTTACCAAACTGAAAAGAGATTTTTGATTGGCACAAAAATAATGTAAGAGATCAAAGACATATTCAAATTTAGGACACAAGAACACACCGGAACACACCAAACGGGCACCGTATTGCCTTTCAATGGATATCTCAAGTCAGTCATCATGTCCCTCCCGACGAAACGGTGAAAAGGCTCAATTATATTCAACAGTCCATCTATAACAGCAAGGAGGACAAGTATTATCCAGTCATACATGTGAAATCTTGCCACTTTGGTTCCATGGGATTTTATAGTGTAACACCCTAACTGGATATCTGCCATTGTGTCCTATAAATAACAAAGGGAGAAAGACAACAAAATGAGTGAGTGAGTAAAGTTACAATAACTACTAGATTGGCTGAGGATGTAATGCATCTATAATAAAATCAAAGATAACAAATTTCAAGAAAAAGCTAATAAAAAACCAGGAACACTAATACTTGCAACAGTTCCAAAAGAAGATGATGTTATTCTTCTTGATTGCCTTTTGTAAAGGGTGTAAATATAGTTATCCAGATCCTCCAATAGATACCATGAACACTAAAATCAAGTATAACAGCCAAGTCGTATACCATTGGACATTGGCTCTTTTTTATGAGTTTCTACATTCTTGTATTTCCTTAGTTTATTCATTGCACATAGTGCTGCTACAGTTCCACAGTATTTCCGAGTTTCAACTGAAAACGAACATGTTTACAAGCTATACTTTTCATTTTTCAAACATTAGCACCTGATATGGCAGTAGTATAACTGCACATAATACAACATATTTTATACGATTTTTTACGCATGGACCCAGTGATTGAGGCATTTCAAACTGTAGAGGTGAATATAAATAATATAACTGAAAGTTCACTTTTTTATATACAAAAAATCAATATAAGGCTATAAGCATTGCCAAAAAATGTTGCTAATCTTCATGGCATCCAAGGAAACTTCGAACATACAGCAGGAAATTACTGGACTCATATGAATAACATATCAAACATGGTAATGCCAAGGATTGAATATAAACTTCCCAATTTTCATGGTGAAAAAAAACGAAATCTAACAGCAGTTTAACAGCCAAAAGAGTCCATCCTAGGAAGCACGAAAATTCTGGACCAAGTCAAATTCCAAGAAAACTACTATTAGAAGGCCACTATTAAGATTATTTATCCAGAACTTAGTTTCATCCCTTTTATCACTTGGGCAAAATGTGATAGTTACAACTGAGGTGAGCAGGACGACAATGCAAATATTTGCCGGGAAAAAGTAATATGTTCTAAAAAAAATAAACAAATAAGATTGCAGAAGCTTGGCTATTCTAGAAACGCTGATGATTTATGACCATCATTAAAGATTTCACTTATGGAATGTCAACAAAAGCATCTGAGATCTGGCAAATAATTTGCAAGAATCAGCCAATTTAGATTAAATTCTAGGAAAAGCTAACTATTGCAGTTAACCACTAACTAAACCATTAAGGTGCATCCCTCCAGTTGCAATCATTTGAGAAGTGTAAACAAATGAAGAGTTGAATGTTGATAGAAGTTTGTGACATCCACTAAACTCCAATTCAGGCGATTAACACAACATGTTCATTCTAGTACAGGCAACTGACATATTTTCCATGTTCCCAGGCAACTCATGAGGCACACAAAGTAACCCAACTCCAATCAGTGGTAGTCCCCTGGGACACACAAATATAACCAAAGATTGTGAAAGCACTATGCAGACATTTCGCCCATAAATATTTTCAAACAAGATCTCAAATCACATGCTAAGCTCAGATTCAGACTACAATGGTGTCAAACAATCTGCAAAATTCGATATTCCATTCCAACTGACAGAAATAAAACAGGCTCGGAACTTTTTCAAGAATGCCACAAGCAACCTGCTGGCCCTCGTCAACTCATTGCCGGTAAGAGCAACTCCTACAGCCTGGTTAAATACATCTGTAAAACCCATTATAGCTATTATGCTAAAAAAAAAGCAGTCCAACAGTCTCGCTATGTCATTTGCTATTTTTCCTCGCTCGGTATCCCGTTCTTCTCGCTGCCCATCTTTCCCGAGCGAGAATTGCTTGCTATCTGCGGCGCTAATCCTCCTCCGCGCGATTTTCTTCTCCGCGCGCTGACTCGCGCAGCGCGAGTGCTCGTAGGGCAAGCCGTGGCTTGATTTTTGCCTCTTCACCTCCGCAGCCGCTCCACCCGCCGCCTCGCCCGCTCTCGCCGCCTCCGCTCCACCCGCGCCTCGCCTCGCGCGCCTCGCCGCTCGCCCGCCTCCCCGCGGCCTCGCCCCTCTCGCCGCCTCGCTCCGCGCCGCCCCTCGCCTCCTTCACCTCCGCCCGCCGCCGCCTCGCCCGCGCGCCTCCGCTCCACCCGCCGCCTCCCGCGCGCCGCGCGCCGCCTCCGCCGCCCCGCCTCTCGCGCCTCTCGCGCCTCGCTCCACCGCCGCCTCCCGCCCCCTCGCGCCTCCGCTCCACTCCGCCTCCTCGCCGAACCATTTCGAAGAGGAAGGGGCAGCCACCATGTCGCAGCGCCATCGGAAGGGATCCGCGTCCTCGAGCCACGCCACGGGACCCCAATTTTCTGCGCTCTACTCGTTGCCCATCTTCCGTGGCCGCGGTGGGAGCAACGGCAGGTTAGCGTCGTTGCCTTGGTTAGAAAATGTGGGGTACTGGCTGCGGCGTCGAGTCCTTCCTCCCAATGCTGCTGCCGCTGCATCGGCCCCCTTGTCTGGCATGAACTCTGGTGAGTTCGAAATACCCAGATGCAATATTTATATTTAATAGTCAGGCCAATTCCAAATTTACATGTGAGCTGAGATGCAATTTGTGAATAGCTATCTATTGCGAGCAATTTGTGAATCGAGGGTTGTTGGTGTAGAATCTTAGGTTGGCTTGATCTGTCTGTGTACATCATCT
Source organism: Dendrocalamus sinicus (assembly GCA_036346575.1). Classification (NCBI taxonomy): domain Eukaryota; kingdom Viridiplantae; phylum Streptophyta; class Magnoliopsida; order Poales; family Poaceae; genus Dendrocalamus; species Dendrocalamus sinicus. The sequence goes on along the minus strand of CM070666.1, from coordinate 13,873,593 downwards.
AGTGCAGCCAGTAGCAGCAGGAAACGGTGAATCAATCCTTTCAGTTTCTCGATCGAAACGGTGAATCAATGCCATATATGCACTTGATTTTCTTTGTACAGAGACAGAGTGCATCTATATAATTCATTTCTTTTTGCTATATTTGGGGAGTTATTCAGATCTGAACTTATTTTAGATTCTTAAGAGCTAGTTTTAGATTCTGAACGGTGAATCAATACTTATTTTGGTATACTGCTTTGGTCCAATTACCATGACCCTCTCCGATGACATAGTCTTCACTAGTTTGTGGGTTTTGAATTTTGGCTTCATGGATACTAGTGGATTTGGCTTCTGCTCTATTGTGTACTTATTCCAGTGTTGGGCCAGTCTTTAAATTGTTTATTAAATGTGTTAAAGTCTTGTAATTCATGTTGTACAGTGTTGTTAATTAAGCATCTTCTCTGATGTTGGATAGTATACTTGTTAAATGATATAAGAATGCCCTGATTTAGTCTGGAAAGATTTGTTGTATTCAAGTACTAGGATTTTCTGGTAAATTTAAGTTGCATGTCTATTCCTTTAGCCTGGTGGAGGACTACACATTGCAGTGGCTCAGTTTTGTTTGCTTGGGTGCATAAAAACGAGAAATGTGCATATAAGTTAAATATACTTAACTTGAAGTATCGTAAATGGCCTCTTATATCCAGGCCCTTTGAATTGAGGTGCATCTCTTAATTTCTACTCAATTGTGATGCAAAATATTTTAAGAGTATATCATTCATTTAACTGTGTACATTTTAAGAAATCTTTCAGTTTGAGTTTGCTGAAAGAATGTTGCTGAAACGCTGCACTGCACATTGAACTGCACATTGGACTGAATTGTAGATTTCAGTGTATGATCTTGATTGTCCATGTGTTATGTTTTCACAGGCGCCATGGATTCAGAAAGATCTTTTATTGACATGATTACAAGGGGTTGTAATCCTGCTGCTTTGTCTGATAATGTCCCACCTCCTAATGAAAAACCAGCAAGTGATGATGCCCCAACAAGTGTGAAAGGGAATCAGAAAAGGACCAAGAATTTCAGCGTCGAGGAGGACGAAATGTTGGTCTCTGCATGGCTAAATGTGAGTTTGGATCCGGTGCACGGAGTTGATCAATCACGTTCGACATATTGGAAAAGAATATATGATTATTTTCATGGCAACAAGACATTTGATTCTGATCGAACGCAAAGCTCCCTAATGAGCCGATGGTCCGGTATTCAACATGATGTGAACATATTTGCTGGTTGTGTTTCAAAGATAGAGGCTAGGAATCAAAGTGGCTTATCTATCGATGATAAGGTTAGATAACATACCTTGCCTTCCAATTGTATATGATGTTTGTCTATCTCATACAGTCTCTATGTTTTTTCAATTTGCAGCAAGCAAACGCATTAAGAATGTTCAAGGCTGAGGACAAGCAGCACCGGAATTTCCCGTACATGCATTGCTGGAAAATATTGAAAGACCAGCCCAAGTGGATGAATAGGAGCAATCGAGTGGAACTCGAAACTAGCAAGCAAAAGCAAAAGACCACGGCGAATTCAAGTCCAGAACGGTGCACAATTAGTTGATACTACTAATGGTGATGATAGTCGCCGCAATGCCTACAATCGGACAGACCTACGTGGGGAAGAAGAAGGCGAAAGACAAATTACGACAACGTTCAAACATCGAAGCATTGGATTATCTGTTGGCAAAGAAGAAAGAGGCCGACACGAGAAGGATTTGAAGAAAGAGGAGAGGTGCAAAAAGCCTTCGCATTGCGGGAAGAAAGGATCAGAATTGAGGAAGAAAGGATCAGAATTGAGAAAGAGAAATTTGAGTTCAAGAGGAACCTCGAAGAAGAGAGAATTATGAATGTCGATACGAGTACCATGTCCACCAAACAACAGCTGTTCTATGACCAGCTCCAGAATGACATACTTGCAAGGTTTGTTCGCTGCCGATTGATTCCTGCACGGTCTTGCTGATGACGTTTGGTGCCGATCGATCCTTGCGGTTTCTGACATCTGGTTCGGGTGGTTTTGCAGGAGGGAAGGCTAAGCCCCTCATGGATGTGGAGCAAATCATCAAGTAGGGTGCTGTTTGCTTGGCTTATTACTTTCTTCTATGTCATAAATGTAATCTGTATGGGCCTTTAGATTTCTGGTTTTGCTTAGTTTTAACTATCCATTGTGTTACTTGATACGCCAATTCTACCAGTTTTCTCTGGAAACATAATCTGCATTAGTATCAGGTGATGTCAACAACTCGGAATTGTTGCAACTCTAACCCAAAAGGCAAATGTAATAATAGGGAAGGAAAAGTGGTGATGTGTTGGTTGTTTTGCAAGTAAATAAGGATGTCTATTTTTATTTGAATCAGGCAAAGCTGAATTCCGATAAGCATTTTGTATGTTATTTGGCCAATCTAAGATGCTGTGGCAAGTATATATTTGGTTTAACTAGTGGTTTCGGAGGGTGCAATGTTTTGATAGTTCTTCTGAATTTTTCATATTGTTTCTTCTGAAACAGCTGTCCTTTATTTTGAAAATTAGTGCATACACAATAGACAGGACAATACGAGTAACTGCAGTGATCATTTACAATTGATATACATTTGACATAGTTCTGATTTCCTCTTCCTTTGCAGAGTGATCTTGCGTATTTGCAGAAGAAGAAAGAGGAAGAAAAGGTGAGGCCAAGTTATCTTGTATTTCTTTTGTTCTGCTTAGCTGGGGTACTTATTTGCTCACATGAACTACATGATTTTCTTCACGGACAGGCACTGAAGGAGCTGAAGTCCAAGGCAGGACAGAAGGGTGCATTGGGAGGCTCTGGTCTCAAGAAAAGTGGAAAGAAATGAGTCTCTGGTTACCCATATGTAATACTGAACCATCTATCTATCTGTGTTGCGCTCCACTATGTGGCGTTGTAACAAGCTACCTTTAAAGTGTGTCGTGCGTTTAGCAATGTTGCAGTTGGTTGCTTGATCCGAAGATGTTTCAGCCTCTATTCTGCTAGCAATGACTAAGAATCGGAATTGGAATCGGAGACAAAACTACTGAATGGAATCGGAAACGGGAACATGAACAAAACTGCCAAACTCTTTCGGAAACAAAACGATGATCATTCAGTAGTTTTCTCCATGTACCAAAAGCGCCTTAATAATTAGTACTATACTTCTGAACCGGAAACGGGAACATTAACAAAACTGCCAACGCTTTCGGAAACAAAACGTAGCACTCTATGTTCTCATTTTGATGATGTGGCCGATTTAAATATAGATAAGAAAAAATTTTAGCTAGGTTGTTGTAGCACTCTTCTTTTTTGGGGAGTTTTCTATTTTACATGATAGCTAAATCAAGAGATTTAGCATTTATTTTTAGCTAACCTCTTGGAGTTGCTCTAAGCTACAAACTACCTCTGCTTATAATCCTCTGTTGCTGTAACTGGTTTCCTAAGGAATTAAATAAATTAGAATGGAACTATGGAAGCGCTGTATGCTCCTGCTGCTCTGGCCATAGTAAGGAATTGACAGCAGAGACAAACACTACTCGGTAGGGTGGTAGTTATAGAAATATAGATGCTTTGATTTAAGCGCAGGAAGTTAGGAAGGAATTGTTACGTCGCTTCTAAGTTGAAAGACTTATCATATGAAAGAATAGAGAGTTGGGATATTAATATGCAACCACAAAACGAATTTAACATCAATCAACAACAACCAAGTTGCGGAACAATAGTGTCCACCCTGACCAATGATCCTCGAAAAACGAAGTGCATGTCCTACCAATGGTTCTCATTTGATCCATTAAGTCAACTAGATGTTAATCTACAAAATTGGAGACCAGCGATTAAGACAGTGAAATGATTCGTCAATGTCGAAATTCAAGCTAATTGGCAGCAAACACAACGCTTTGACATTTTCAAGAATAACGGCTTACACCAGCTATCTATTGCCTCCAACATTTTAAAGATTGCTAGGAGTTGTTTGCCAACTTGACCCCAGGGGCGGACTTAACGTGGGGCATGGGGATTCAGTTCAACCCCCAAATTTTTTTGGAAAATAAACTGCGCCCGCACCTTGGGTGGCAAATCCAACGGGGTCACTGAGATCGATCGATCTTGCCCGCGGAAGAATAAGAACCTAATCGAACCACGCAGCAAACAAACCAGCAGCTAACTGGACGGGGAGATTGAAAGATGAGGAGTGTTCTTTCAAACTATCATCCAGATTTATAACCGTTAAATTAAAGATTCAATGACTCTGACTTCCCAGTGCAAAAAAATGCTCCCTTAAGGAAAAAAGGGGGCGTCCGATCTAACGATCGTTGGAATAAAACATCGGTGAGGCTACACGCTCCCAACAAAGATTTGGGTTTGACCGCGAGCTCTTATTGGAACAGTCAAATCCATCCAATCAAGGTATGGTTTACCAACAAGAGGAGCAGTCAATCCAAGTCGGGGGATCTCCACCCGAAATTTAAATTTAAAGAACCACTCAACCACCCCCGCCCCACCCCCCACACACACACACACTGATCTTAACAGAAACAAGCCCTAGATTTGAGTAGCCAACAAGGACTCCGGATGAAACCCAACTGCACAACAAGGAGCACATGCATACAAGCCATTAACACAGAGAAAGAACATATCCTTGCACACCAACAAGCAAAAAAAAAACAAATTCACAGGAGAACATATGAAACGAGGAAAAGAAACCAAGAACTCACCGGACAGTTCTTCTTCCTCCCCTCGCGGTGTGAGACCAGCGGCTCCTCGAGCTCGCGCCCAGACCCGCCACAGATCAGCGCCTCCGTCCTCGCCCCCTAACAGAAGAGAGAGAATTGTCGCACCCCCGCGGTGATTATCAGCACACAGAAAAGCAACCAAAAAAGAAGAAGCGGAGAAAGGGAAAGAAAGAGAACCGCTTCCGAGCTAATCCGATAATCTCTGGGTCAAATCCTATGCGAATGGATACCTGAAATCTTGCTATATGTCGCGCGCGCCTACCCACACGCTCGCTCCTCTCGCTTTCTTCCCCTGCGCGGATCGCATTCGGAGCCGCGGATTGGATTCGGAGCGGCGACAAGCTTTTACTGTGTAAGAGCAAGTTTAATATTACAGATAGCTGCTACCTTTAATACATTTCATGTCATCAAAAGATAATGATGCAGTCAATTCATACAATAAGCTGGCTATAAGAGCAAGTCCAATAATAGAGCCAAGTGTTTGGCTAGAAGCAAGTTATAAGAGCAACTCCAGCAGGAGCCCTCAAATCAGAGCTCCTACTTTTGATTTGAGGCTCCCTACTTTGAGGGCCTTTTTGAGTTGAACTCAGTGAAATCCTCAAATCGGGGCCCTCAAATTCATTGCAACTGAGAATGACATGTAGGACCCACTCCTCCTCACCTCCACCCGTCTCCTCCACCCGCGCCTCCTCCTCTCTCTCCGTCGCCGCACACCTCCTCTCCTCCACCCGCGCTCTCCTCCGCCGCCGCGCTCTCCCTCCTCCGCCGCGCCTCCTCCTCCTCCCCGCGCGCCTCCTCTCTCTCCTCCCGCCTCCTCCTCTCTCTCTCCGCCGCCTCCTCCTCTCCTCCACCCGCTCCTCCTCTCTCTCCTCCGCCGCGCTCCTCTCTCTCTCCATCCGCGCCTCCTCCTCTCTCTCTCTCCGCCGCGCTCCTCTCTCTCTCCACCCGTGCCCACCGCTCGGCGCCGCCACTCTCCACCTTCTCCGCCGCCACGCCTCGGATCCTCCTCCGCGCCACCACTTCTCCATGGACGGCACCACCTGGCGAGGCGGTGGACGAGCCGAGGCGCCGGCAGAGGCATCGGCGCGGCGACGAGCGAAGCGCCGGCGGAGGCGCTCGCGAGCGAGGTGCTGGCGAGGCGCTGCCAGCAGCGGCGGCGAGCCGAGGCGCCGGCGAGGAGGCGAGCGAGGCGGGCGAGAGCGAGGAAGCGAGAGGAGGCGGGGGCAGCAGCCGGAGGCGGGCGGGGATTTTTCACCGACGCGGGGGAAAAACGGAAATGAGAGCCAGAGTAGGGGGCCCCTGGGAATGAGGGCTTGAAGGCCTCATTTGAGAGGCCTCTTATTTTTGAGAGCCAAGTAGGGGGTCTGCTGGAGTTCAATTTTTTGCTCTGGCTCTCAAATATGAGGTTTGAGGGCTCAAGTAGGGGGCCTGCTGGAGTTGCTCTAAGAGCCAAGTTATACAACAATCTGTCTTCTATTTATCTACAAAAGATTTTTTTATTATTATGTGGTACCATGTCTCACATTCTCTTTCCTACTCCTCCTCACATACATTTATTATCTGCACCCACCACTGCATAGGCTCTCGTGTGCAGCTTGTTGCTTGCATGAGAGCCAAGCTCTCCTCTCTCTCCTCTCTTCTCTCCTCCACATCAGCAAAAATGCTGACTAGCTTGGCTATAAGACCATTGTTGTACTTGCTCTAAGAGCATCTCCAATGGTTACAAGTCAGTTAGCTCATAGCAGTACACATCAGCAATAGTCCTACGTGGAAGAAAGAGAAACGTGAAAACCAAACCAACTAGCGCCGGATCTTGGGCTAGTCTCGCTCAAAAATCGAGAACGGATGAGCCAGCCTTTATTACTATAAGCCAACTTAAGAGATAGTGTACAGGGAAGCTGGCTTTTAATGTGCTATCTCTTATCTGAGGTGGCAAACTATGAGCTAGTTAGTTGGCTCAACCATTGGAGATGCTCTAAGGGCATCTCCAATGGTCTGAGTCAGCTATCTATATGCATGTACACATCAGCATATATCCTATGTGGAGGAAAAAGAGTATGCAAAAAAAATCGAGCCAGCTCTTCCTTAAGCACTAGTCTATAACGCTAAACGAGGCAGCCTCAATAAATTCTGTGTGTGCATGTAAGCATCAAATAGCTATCCTTATAGATAGTTCTTTAGAATGCTAACTTTAGTGTGTACTATATAGATGATGTGGAAGTCTTATAGTTAGTTGCTAGCTATAACCATTGGAGATGCCCTAAGGGCAGTCCCAATGGGTGGTTTCTATGACATTAAATAAGGTGTCAAGTAGGCAAAATGCTGATGTGTCATTGGAGTTAAGGAGGAGAGATAAGGAAATGATTTCTTATACAAGAAACCATGTCTACATGGGAACCAAGATAGAAAGAGCTGTGATAGGTAGATGATAGGAGAGAGAGGATAAATGATTGGATGAAAATTTTATTTGTAGAAACTATCCATTGGGAGTATAGTTTCCATGGGTAGTGTCTACATTAATTGGCAAGTATAGAAACTACCTTATAGTTTCTGCATTGGGAGTGCCCTAAGTTATCTCCACAAGAGCTCTCAATCATTTAATACATACATGGGTATTGATAATTTAATACATGCATAGGTATAGCAATTAGTTCTATGGGTACATGCATAGATAATACCTCTTTTCCTGTGCTATAGCCTGACTCTTGCATGAGAGTCGGTTTGGCTCTCTCTCTCCTTTTCTCTTCCCTCCACACAGGTCTATGCTAACATGAATTCCCTTATAGCTAGCACAGTCAGCCTTATTAAACTTGCTCTAACGGGGCACGGATGGCTGTATATAACAAACGAATTGGAGATTGACACGTGGCTAAAAACGTTGTTTCAATACTGTTTAGCACTGTAGTAAAAGTATTGGTCTCACAGAAAACACCGGGACCTTAAAAAATACGTCTCTTACAGTAAAAATATCTGTGCTACAGTTCGGTGCAGTAAATAATACAGTAAACAATACTTATGCTACAGTATATGCTACAGTGCAATATGTCGCGTGTCACCGTTCTATTCATTGGTTATACACATTCGATAATAAAATTTTTCCGGAGGAGCGGGAGGGGACATTCGCTAGTGGAGGAGGTGAAAGGGGTAGAAAGGCTCTTGTGGGGCCATAGCTGGTGCAGTGCCTTTCAACCATTCTTTAGTTTGATCGAGAGTCCGTTTGAAAGTCCGTTTGAACTTTTGAATAATGCTTTCAGCTTTCACTCCCCGAAGGATGGAGATAGTGCCAAAGATTCTATAGATGTTTGGTTGTCTGCATGTGCTCATGCAGCTGTATGAGCGTGGCTAGGCTGAGGAGGGAAGCTCCTCAGCCACGTTTCTCCTCAACCTAGCTTCAGTTGATTTTTTGCATCCATTCGTGCAGGCTCTCCTTCCATGCAGGCAACCAAATATCATCTCCCTGTATGCGCTGATGCGAGCCACCCCCATGCAGATAATCAAACAGACCCTATATGTTCCAGATGAGAGCGTTTTAATTTTCTCTTGACGTGATATCATTTGAAGTCCCAAGCTAGAGTTAGTAGGTGGGGGCTCGTGGGGCTTATAAGTTGAAGCCTTGTTAAAATGACATTATGTAGTACTCCCTCCATTCCTCAGTAGAAGTTATTTTGGATTTTTCATAGTCTCCAACGTAACAGTTTGGAGTATATATTTGTATCATTATGATGTACCAAAAAATATATTATGGAAGTAGTATTTTGCCAAACAAATATTGACATTAATTTCATATAGTCATGAACTTATACACTATAAGATATATTAATAGTTAAAGTCCAAAAATTTTGACTGTACGAGTATGAATCCTACGAGGACTTATATTTTGGGAGGAGGGGTAGTCCTGATCAACTCGGTTTCGGCTTCTGGCTTATTTTTCACTATTCATAAGTTTCGTCTTTTTCTGAACTTTTGGCTTTTTGTTGATCTTTTTTGCCGGTTCTTTTTTTCCCGTATTTGTTTGTATTGTACGTAATGGGCTAACATATTTTTTTATTTTAAAATTTTTTTAAATTTAATTATGCTAAATAAGGCTCTATCAGTTATAGTGTTTTTTTCAGCCAGTTACAGTGTTTTCAGCCATAAGCCATGAGCTTTTCAGCCGAACCGATCACCACCTAAACTTCGCGAAGGACCATCCTGGCTAAGTACTTAGACGTTGTGGTCTGTTCTTTTTGGCTGCGGCTTATGGCTTTTGGCTGTGGCTTTTGACTTTTGGAGTGTTTGTACGAGAGATTACAGAGTAACAGAAACTTACGTGCGATTTTTGCCGATATAAATGAAGTCAGTAAAGTATGTACTACAATTAACTAGTAGACCTTATCTTAAAAAAATACTCCATTTAAAAATTAGTTACTGTAGAAAAGTTGAAAAGTAAATTTTAGAAGCTGAAAAGAACATGGCCTAAGTTATTATCGTGCAGGCTGTCGTTTGAACATCTTGTTGTTCACCGGAGCTGGCAGTGTTCCTAGCTAGGTGTCAGTAAAAGGAAAAAGAACATGACTGATTTTTAAGGAATGTCACCTCGACTGTATGCAACTGCAAAGGCAAATCATGTACATGTAGACCCTCTTCCTTTGTCCAACTAGCCCAGGATTTCTCGTTTTCTTTGTGAGGGAAAAGAAGATGGATTTCAACGTAGCAGGTGACACTTACATCGAGTATTACAATGTTACTGTTTCTACAAACCAAAGCGTTCTAAATCATACTATAGCATGTGTATGGGTGTTCATATCCATCATGCGTTGGCATTTTTGTTAGAGGCAAGTCAAATTTTCTTCTTTAGATCAAGATCCAATGGCGCACGAAAAATTTACTTTAAAAAGGAGAGCAGACGCATGGTAATAATTAGCAAAACAGTAAGTTTTTAACAACAGTAAGTTTGTTTGAGAAGTAGGCCACACCCGAGCTCACGGGCACCTACATTATTGCAAAAAAAAAAAATCCAAATATCCATAGGATAATATTCTTGCGTCCAACCAGCTGGACACTAAGGCTTAAGCATAGAAAAGAACAAAAGATGGGGGCCACAATGCAAAATTGCCTGCAGCTAGACCTATTCTTTTTGACTACAGCTTGTGGCTTTTGAGCTAAGAGATTACAAAGTAACAGAAACTCACATACGGTTTTTGCCGACATAAATAAAATCGGTATAGTATGTACTATAATTAATTAATAGACTCCATCTTGAAAAAATACTTTATTTAAAAGTTAATTACTATAAAAAAACTAAAAGCTGAAGTCAAAAGCAAAAAAATAACATGCCAATGAATGGCCAGTGGTTTTCGCTGGCCGCACCAAACCTGACTCCGTCGGCTCCAGTTGTTACTCCCTCCACGGTAAAATTGGATCATTTCAGCTATGTGTGCATAAAGTACATGGAGAAAATGAAATTTTGAGCTTTAACCTCACAAAAAAAATTAGTATTAAATAATAAATATATTTTATCTCTGCTATATCCTTCACTAAACATAGGTTATTATCGCAGAACATGTGTGGTAAAATGTTTGAAATTCTGATCTTTAATATATCTAAAAATATAGACTGTTTACATAGAAATAAGATCATTAGATTTATCTTGAAAAATATTTTTATAGTACGGAATAATAATTTTTATTACTACTTGTATATTACTATAAAAAAACCATGGTCAAAGTATTGCATCGAACACCATAAAAATAAAAAATATTATATACTTTAGTGATAAAATTTCAATGCATCGAAATTAGTGACTTAGAATTCAAATTTTAAGTCCCTAGAAGACGATAATTGTTTTACAAGTTTTTATTTAGAGGAAGATCCCTCCCCAAGGTAAAACCTAAATCTAGCGAAGACCAAAGGCTAATGATCCACCTGAAGCAAACATGATTACGCAAAGGAACATGTCATTGGATCCAGGGAACAGAGTAATAATGATTGTTTGGGGTTTATAAGATGAAGTCTTGGGGCTGTTTGGTTGCTAGCTACACTTTACCAACAAAAATTACCACACTTACCTAAGTTGAGGTGCTCAAATTCTTTGCCACACCTTAACAAAGCTAAGGGAATCTTGCCACACTTTTTTGAGTCATTGACGCGTGGGACCTAAGGGAATCTTACCATAACTGTGGCTGCAACCAAAAACTCTTAAAGTTGGTCAAACTTATCTAACCTTAGACGTGGTAACCAATCAGCCCCTTGATAACATGACATTGCATACTACTCCCTCCGTTCCTCAGTAGAAGTTATTTTGGATTTTTCATAGTCTCCAACGTAACAGTTTGAGTATATATTTGTATCATGATGATGTACCAAAAAATATATTATGGAAGTAGTATTTTGCCAAACAAATATTGACATTAATTTTATATAGTCAATTTATACACTACAAGATATATTAATAGTTAAAATTTTAAAATTTTGACTGTACGAATCTTACGAGGACTTGTATTTTGGGATGAGGGGGTATTAAACTTCGCGAAGGACCATCCTGGCTAAGTACTTAGACGTTGTTATCGAGTTCACGAGTTTCAGCCTAAGTTATCATATATCGTGCAGGCTGTCGTTTGAACATCTTTACTTGTTGTTTACTGGAGCTGGCGGTGTTCCTAGCTAGGTGTCAGTAAAAGGAAAAAGAACATGACTGATTTTTTTAAGGAATGTCACCTCGACTCAGTGGCGGACCCAGGATTTGAATCCAGGGTATGCCTAACTAAAAAATTATTATCTAATATGGTATAATCTAATACAAGCAAAAAAGGCGCATCAACTATTCAGGCATATGCCCCCAATCCATCTAGCAATCGCACAATTTCGCACAATTTACTCTTTTCTTAGAAACTTCATAAACATATCAAATTCACTAGCAAGATAGTTGCATGAGAACTGGTTCCAACAGACAGGCAAGATAGCTGCATGAGAACTAGCAAGATGGCAGAGGAGCTCACCGGGCAATTCCAAATTTCCAATCCCAATTCCCGATCCCGCGGTGGCGGCGGTGGCGGTGCCGCGCCACCTCGTGCCACCGGCGGCCGGGCGAGGAGCCGGCGCCGGGCGAGGCGAGGCGAGAGAGCCGGGCGGAGGCGAGGCGCGAGCACGGGCCGGAGGCGGCGGAGCGGGCGCGAGGCCGAGGCGGCGTCGGAAAGGCTGCGGGCGCGGCTGGGGAGCCCGGATCCGGCGTGGCGGCGCGGCGGCGCGCGGTCGAGCGGAGTGAGAAGAGGCGGCGCGACCACGACGGGCATGGACGGGCGGGGCGGCCGGATCCGGCGGCGGCGGCAAATCCGCTGATCGCATCGGGAGAGCGGTCAGCGGCGGAAGCTCGATCAGCGGATCCGCCAATGGAAGCCGGATCTGGCGCGGCGGCCGATCTAAGCGGCCGGGAGGCAGCGATCGGGCGGATCGTGACGAGGACGACAGCGGCGCCGGCGAGGCGAGGAGAGCGGAGGCGAGGAGCCGAGGCGGAGGCGAGGGAGCCGCGAGGCGAGGCGAGGAGCCGGGGCGAGGCGAGGCGGATGGGCGCCGACGGAGTGGCGGATAGGCGGAGGCGAGGCGGAGAATCGGGTCGGGACAGCGCGGTCGGAGTGACTTAGGCACGGGAGTTTTGGGCCAAATGCGGGTAGTTTCAGGCCTATATGGACTACCACTGGGCCGCCCGCCTCCTGTATGCAACTGCAAAGGCAAATCATGTACGTGTAGATCGTTTTCCTTTGTCCAACTAGCCCAAGGATGTTGGAAAAATTGAGATGGATTTCTCCTTTTCTTTGTGAGGGAAAAGAAGATGGATTTCAACGTAGCAGGTGACACTTACATGGAGTAGTACAATTAGCATACTAAATCATACTATAGCATGTGTATGGGTGTTCATATCCATCATGCGTTGGCATTTTTGTTAGAGGCCAGTCAAATTTTCGTCTTTACATCAAGATCCAATGGCACACGAAAATTTTACTTTAAAAAGGAGAGCAGATGCATGGTAATAATTAGCAAAACAGTAAGTTTTTTAACTACAGGAAGTTTGTTTGAGAAGCAGGCCACACCCGAGCTCACGAGCACCTACACTACATTATTGCAAAAAAAAAAATCCAAATATCCATAGGAAGCAAAGAAACGAACAAAAGATGGGGGCCACAATGCAATCCAAATATCCAAAGCAGGGGCGGATCCAGCGGTGGGGGCTCGAGCCCCCCTACCGCTACCGAACCCTTGGAGCCCCCCTGGAGCCTCCCTATAAATTTTTAGCTATGGATGTATGGTGTAGAAGGGGTATAGTGGAGTTATGTTGCTGTATCGCTTTTGTTCAGCCCCTCCTAAAATTTTTCCTAGATCCGCCACTGATCCAAAGGATAATATTGTTGTGTCCAGCCTGGACACTAAGGCTTAAGCAAAGAAACGAACAAAAGATGGGGGCCACAATGCAAAATTGCCTGCAACTAATGAATGGCCAGTAGGTTTTCGCTGACCGCACCAAACCCAGGGTCTGTTCTTTTTGGCTGCGGCTTTTGGCTAAAATTTTTGAATTTTGGCTGTTTACGGTACAGATTACGGAGAGATCGATACTCACTTGCGATTTTGACTGGTACAGATGTTGGGCTTTTAACGTGTACTACGTTTAACTTATAGACCCGTCTTAAAAAAATACTCCGTTTAAAAGTTAGGTACTGTAGCGGCTGCGAGAACCCGGGCGGCTTCTCACCAACCGAACAGGCCCCCAACTCCGTCGGCTCCGGTTATTACTCCCTCCACGGTAAAATTGGATCATTTCAGCTATGTGTGCATGATGTATATGGAGAAAATAAAATTTTGAGCTTTAACCAAAAAAATTAGTTTTGAATATATTTTATCTCTGCTCTATCCTTCACTAAACATAGGTTATTATCGTAGGACATGTGTGGTAAAATGTTTGAAATTCTGACCTTTAATATATCTAAAGATATATAGACTGACTACATAGAAATAAGATCATTAGAGTTATCTTGAAAAATATTTTTATAGTATATAATAATAATTGTTATTACTACTTGTATATTACTATAAAAAAACCATGGTCAAAGTATTGCATTGAACACCATAAAAATAAAAAAAATATTTTAGTGATAAAATTGCAATGCATCGACTTAAAATTCAAATTTTAAGTCCCTAGAAGAAGATAATTCTTGTACAGGTTTTTATTTAGAGGAAGATCCCTCCCCAAGGTAAAACCTAAATCTAGCGAAGACCAAAGGTTAGATCCACGTGAAGCAAACATGATTACGCAAAGGAACATGTCATTGGATCCAGGGAACAGAATAATAATGATTGTTTGGGGCGGCGAATACCTCGACAAAATATAACAATTCGAAGAAAAATAATCACAAACCAAATTCCTCGCTAGATGTAAGGACATCTGCAATGGTTCTAGCTAGCAATTAACTACAAGATATTACAATCCGGATTCCTCTGTGATTCCACCGCACTATTCCCTGGATCAGTAGATAGTGCTCACAGATTACAGTTCTGATTATCAAAGTACATATCATGCGGAAGCGTAAATATAATAGTAAACTTACTTATGGGCGATTAGGCCGAAATCAATAAATGGCAGCAGCGGAATGAAGCACACGGTGGGACCCTCAGGACATGCCCACAGCATGACCAACCGGAGGTTCGCGACCTAGCCCTTGACATCTTCATCTTCTCGGCCAACTTGTCCAATCTTGTTGCTGAGACGAGGTGATTTGATTCCTAATTCTGTATTTTGTCGCAAAAGCGAGTGTGAGCACTCCAACCCCGTGCTCCGCGAGCCAATACACAGAATGCAAATAAATAGTATGCATGGCTTAACAAAGGAGAGGCTCGGGTTGTTTTATTCGCCATAAAACGCGTCTAGTAGCATTTCTATTATTATATCATATCGTTGTTTTTGTGACCTAAAGACTCCTCACCGCAAATGACATCATTGACTTAATCCACCAAAGACTCACGCTCTTTATTAACTGCTATCTAAGACTCCCAACAGCGATTGCCATAATTGACTTAATCCACTGAAATTACACTTCCTTTATTGAGTGCTCTCTAAACTCCAAACAACATGTGTCATCCTCTATTCAATCCACCGATCATATTCTTTCTGTATTGGTTGCTGTCTAAAACTCCAAACAGCGAATATCATCATTTATATAATCCACCAATCATGCACTCATTGCTGCCTAAGACTCCAAGCAGTGAGGGTCATCCTTTATTTAGATCCACCAATATCTTTTGTATTCTAAAATCCAATCTTGTGGTTGCTAATCATCGACTCTTCATTTCTAAATTCTAATGACTATCCAACATAATTGCTTTTAAATCCACCAAAATCCTTCGCATCGGGACTTCCTAATAATTCAATCCTTTTGTTATTGATCCAAAACCATAATTTGTACTCCCAGTAATTAATCTTGTTTTCTACTATCTATTTCTAACTAATTCACTAGTATACATCCCCAAGGATATTAATGATCAAGTCTACGACTCACTAGTATACATCCACCAAGAATATCAATGATTAAGTCTACGACTCACTAGGATACATCCACCAAGAATATCATTGATCAAGATTATAATCCAATAATTGTAATCATTCCTCCAATATTCCTAGAAATTTAATTCATCCATCTAGTATTTGATCCAATCTTGTTAATCCCATTACTGCCATCATCTTCCAAGAATTTATATTAGTTGTCAGTGCATCCCTAATACTCCAAAAATCATTTAAATCATCTATCTAACCTATATACTCATTTAGACTCCACCAAATTACTTCTCCCAGATCCCACACTATCATTTCCTTTTTATAATCGACCTGAGTCCACCAATATCTTTATGTTTTTACCACAAACTTCCATCTCCTTTACTCATGACCCTGTTTATTCCACCCACATTTTATTTTGTAAGAATAGAAATGCCACTATTTGAAATACAATACATAAAATTTCCTGAGACCTAGCAGCTTTGGCACAAAACATAATGTTCAAGGAATATTAACATGATTTTCCATACATATGGCATCACGCCATACGCCTAATAACACCATAATTTTGCCATACATATGGCATCACACCGTATAACACCTTTCAGCGTTATAGCCCCTTAACTTACCACTGGGACAACACCCAGGACAACTCAAATCAGGGCTTTCCACTGCCCTCCACTTTTCCATTCCCACCCATAAAGTATTTTGAAATAGAACTATATCTAGTTAAGTTCCCATGTCCGCCCTTGACCGTGGGCACGGCTATTCGAATAGTTTTGACTCTGCAGAGTTTGCACACTTTACCCACAAGAGACAGTTCCCTCGTTGCCCCACGCGATTCCTTAGTCGTGCGGTTGAGCGAACCATCACAGTAACCGTTCAAAGTACCTCGCCCCTTCCATCATCTCACCCTATGGGTCGTTCCCACTTGCGGTGGGTCTCATACGTTGTGCGGGATGTTCTCCTTCGAACGCCTAGCAGCTGGCTACCCACATCGCTAGCGCCACGCAGAACCTCACCCTCGCGGATGTCCCATTCAAGCCCGCCACACGCATGACCACTTGCACCACTTCACTCCTCCACTGATGATGATGACTTTCAGGGTCCGGTGAATTTACTAGGCCAAGTTGTACTTTACAGACTTGTGGTTGTACTTGTTTTACACAGGAGGTCATGACAAGATTCAGTCCTTAGGGTTATCTGGGCGGTTCTACCACAAACCACACTCTCGTGCACACCTGCACCATACCCCCCGAACCATCCACCCAGATAAATAAGTAATTCGAGGTTTTTGAGAATAAAATAGCCATATCCAACATACACCAGTCATTACCACCATGACTGCCAACCAATTTTTCTCAGGATTAAAAGTGATGCTTGGGCGCTCTCGCGCCCATGAGTATCTAAACAATACTAAGCATGGCAGATATTTAGAGACTTATTTTCGAAAGGTTACTATTATAATTTTGCTAGGGCGACAAGGTTCACACATTCAAATATTCCAAAGGAGGTGTAATATTATTCAAAGTAAACAATAGGCATGTAACTAGAATCTTAAATTAACATGTATTTGCATATAACATAACAGCATGCAATTTGATAATTTAAACCAAAATAATTTGCAGAAAATGTAGGTTCAACATGATCAAAGTATTGACTCGCCTGGCGCGGTCTTGAGCTCACACGATGCTTTCTCTTGAGTTGCTATCCCATATCTTCGCTCTGCTTTGACCATGCTTGGTTCGTGAAATCTTCAGGACTCTAGTTTCTAATTATGCGATAGACAACTGAATCCAAATAGAAACAAATAACTCAAAAGATCCAATTCAATCCGAATAAACTCAATTTAGTTCTATTATAAGTCAATGGTGTTTTGGGTGATTTGAGGCTTGGTCGGTAATAGAATACGACGACTCGATCTTTTTATTACGAGCTTCTTCTACTATTTTTATATTTATCAAGGAAGTTTCATGAGTTAGGTTAGACCTATGATTTAATGTAAAGGTTTAGCTGGGTATTACTTTGTCGAGCGCTAATATTCAAGGCATTTTGGCCTACCGAATTAATTTTAGAGTCTAGGTATATAGCATTTTATGGGGTGATATTTTATGTAGCTTCAGTTTTCACTAAGCCTATTTCAACTTGAATTAGAATTCAGTTGTATGGGTCATATCTTGTTATTTCATGCTCATCATTAGTATCTATTAAATCTAGTATTAAGAGTTAATTAATGGTACCATTATTATGTTATCTATGCTTTAGTTACTGTTAGGCTTAGCCTTATTTCTAATTTAGCTATCTGGGCAAAGCTTGGTATGTATCATTTTATGTGACCCTAATTACTTGTGTTAATGGTTACATATTTACTTTGGAGTATCTATATGTCCGTGAGATTATTTTAATGCTTGATGACCGAGGGCTATTACATTTTGGTATATGTATATTATCACAACCTTTTAATTTGAGTGATCTCTGAAAATTACTGATACAGTTATTTTATTCCTTAGCATTAGTATCTTGCATATTTTAATTAATCTTATATTTACATAGGACCGAGCTCGCTATACCCAAAATTTACTCCTCTAAATTCATTGTTGAGAATTATTTATCGGTGACGTGCTAATGGCGAGGATTTTATTAGAGCCATCTAATTTAAATGTTTATGGTCACGCTATACTGTTTAATTAATTTTATGAAGAGGCCTTACTTAATTAAACCTACCCTTGCGATTTACTCAATGGCAGCATGTCAAATGGTAGCTCGTATATTTAATTGTGGTCTAGGGTAATCTTTGTAATTTAAACCTTGCTTTTATAACTAAACAGGGTATCCAATACCTTTATGAAGTTTTTGAATAATTAACCCAAGTCATCTTTTATTAATACCTTAGAATTTAGATTTGAGTTAAATGTTCTAAACAACATACATAACATTTAATCTATTATTACAGCTCAAATAACCTTATTTTATATCCTAATCAAATTTATTATCTCCCCTAGATTATTCCCTAATTTCCCATAATTTTTCTGAACTAAAATGGGCTACAAAAATTCAAATAAAAATGGGGAAGCAAGGGGCGGCCGGCTGGATTCGAACATGGAACCTGCGGCGTGCTAATTGCTAGTGCGTGCCCTGTTAGCCAGGTGGGCGAAGGCTTTAGACTGATGGAGGAAAGGTATTTCGCTACACGAGGTGAGGGGGCAGCGAGGCAAAACAGGGGACATTGGGCGGCCCTCGGCGCCGAGTTCGCCGGCGGCAGGCGGTGGCCGGGTGGGTTGGTCAAGCCGGTGAAATGGAACCCTGAGGAGGCGAGCAAGCTAAAGGGGAAGGTGGCGCGGTGAGGCGGCGGCAGCAGCTCGCGGCCGCGGCAAGGTGGGATCGGGCGGCGACGCCGTGGTGGAAGAGGAGGATGGTAGGGGAGCACGAGCTGGAGGAGAGTGCTAGGAGTCTCACCGCACGGTTGGTCAGCCGGAAGGTTGCCGAGGTGGTGGCGGCGAGGACCGGCGGGCGCGGGTGGAGCTCACGGCCCGGCGAGCTGCGGTGGGGGAGGAGCTCCGGCGACGGTTGGAGAAGGTTTGTAGCAGTGAGGAGGTGCTCCACCGGCGAGGAATCGAAGGGATTCTCGTCGAGGAGGGAGCGGCGCTGGCGGCGGCGGATTTGGTCGGCGGTGAGGAAGATGGGCCGTGCGACGAGCTTGGTGCTCAAAGATTCGATTAACTCAGAGGGGAAGTAGCTGGGGAGCAGAGGCATGCTGTGAGGCATTCGGGGTGGTGGGGCGTCGTCGGAAGGCCGGGAACAGCGTGGAGGCGCAGGCGGCGGCCGGTGGTTCGGAGCTAGCGCTCGAGCTCGGGCTGAGCAGGAGAAAGAGGAGGGAGGCACGGGGGAGAAATTGGGCAGCAGACGCTTCGTATATAGCTGTAGATGGCGGGGATCGGGCGGAGCGGGGGAAGCCACCGGGCAAGGCGCTGCGTGGCTCGGTGCGCGGCGGTGCAGGGTGAGGGGACGGTTCGGCGCAACGCAGAGGGTGAGAGCAGGCGGCGTAGAGCAGCGAGCGGACGCGACTGGACGCTGGCGATGGCGACGGGTCGGCGCAGAGGGAGGCAGGGCTGCGGCAGGCGCATGATGGCGCGGGGAGGGAGGCGTGGGACAATCTCAGCCACGCAAGAATGAAGAGGCAGGAAGGGAAGGAGAAAGAAGACAGGGAAAGAGATAGTTTAGTCCGGGCCCACTGGCAGTGACAGTGAAGATAAGAAATAGGAGAATAGAATGAGAGAAAAATAGAAGGCTTCATCAACTCTGGAATTTTTGGATTGCATTTAGAATTCAAGCTTTAAATTTTCAACTATTAAATGAGAGTTATTATTATTATTATTGCCTATATTGCTAAACTCTTCCTTGCACAATTTGTATATGCACATATATATATGTATATATGCATATGTGTTGGTATTTTATTCATTCACTTTTTTTATGGCTACTTATGTCATTATTTCCAAAATGAGATTTTATATTTTAACTCAGGTTTCTCCCTCCTTATACTGGATCATCTTTTCATATTTATATTTGAAATTTTATCTTTCTATTATTTGCACATTTTCTTTTAGGGTATTACTAATGTTTGTTTCTTTTTGAGCTTCTTCAATTTTTGGAACCTCAACCAAATTTCAGAAAAATGCCATAAAAATTCAAACTCAAATAGAATATTGCAAAAATAATTCAAGAAATTCATATTTTCAAATTCAGATTTTTCAGGATGTTACAAACCTACCCCCTTAAATGAATCTCGACCCCGAGATTCCGGTAGAGTAGAAAGAATGAAGGTGGGTTATATTGGCTAGCAATGGGTTTCAGGGTGTTGCTTGACGTATAGTTCCTTAGCTCCACAGAGAGATGAAAATCTGCACATTAGGGGTTAGCACTTGGAGAAGTCAAAAGGGACGAGAGAAACCTTGTTCTTCTGGATAGGTCGTAGACTTCCGATTGCTTGCTCCTTGATTTTGTTGTCTTCACATCATCGTAGAGTGGAGTGGTTGCATCGTTTGTTGGGCATATGGTTGTAGAATTTCATATTGATAGGTGGGTAGCAATGGTCTGTGCCCTAGGGGTAGAGGGCCTTAGGAATGCAGAGGTGACGATGAACATTTCTATATGGTGGTCTTTTGTCCTTATCGCTATAAGGCTCCTGGTCTTGCAAGTCTTCTTGTACTGGTTCGATTAGCTCTGAGTCCAGGCTGTCGCACCTCCAACACATACATCATGGTAGTTCTTTGACATTTTGTCTCTTAGTGCTACCCCCCTTAAAATGGGTATCACTAGTCATTATTCGTCTCTTCTAGTTCCAGGCACAATGGGTCTTGTGGCGATTTGGTGACTCACCAGTTGTACTTTGGTTGCCTTGGTCAGCAATAGATTCAAGGAGCAACCTTGGGGCAAGAGCCTTGTTCTTCGCAGCAATGGGAGACCTCGCTCAGTGGACACTCTCCTGACGGTGGTCTTCTTCACAGTGATGTTGTTTTCCTTAAATACTGGAAGGTTGCAGAGTCTTCACTTCTTCTTGATTGCCCTAGTTTGGGTTATCCGTTATTTCGCTTCTGTGGATCCAATGGGGTTTTCAGCAAAAGGTGAGAGGGATTAGCATGAGGTAAGGATAGAATCGTGGGGATAAGGTAATCTAAACCCATTCGAATTTTAAAAGAGTATACCCCGGAAGCTGGGGTGATACAGAACCACACAAATTTTAAAAAGCAAGCTTTTCCCGTGACTACAAAATAGGACGCCCGAGGGCAAAAAGGCTGTGCACAGGGCCCAATGAAAATCTTGCGACAGTACAACGTCTACTCGGGGAAGCACACATAAGAAGGCACAAGGTTCTTCTGCATAGTCCGTTTAAAACATGACCATCTTGTCTTCATGAACATCTTCAACGTTCCTAACCTTAAATTTTTAGAGTAAGGGTACGAGAATAGGAACAAAATTTTCCTTTTTTATCCATAGAAAGAAGAGGGAAGTATTTGGAGTAATTTGATTGATATTAGCACTCACTCTTGTGTTATCGTTTTGATGTTGGGGTAAGAGAGCTTTAGAAGTACAAATGGCTAGGACAGAATAGAGATGAGAAGGAATCGCCTAAGAGAGATGAGAATGAGCAATACTACTTATATTTCTAGAAATAGAATTTTTAAGAAATAATTCTAGTTATGAAACTATCGGCTAGGCTAACTAGGTCACGACCTGCAGTCGATATGCTCTGATACCAACCCTGTCAGAGCCCAGATATTACAATCTGGATTCCTCTGTGATTCCACCGCACTATTCCCTGGATCAGTAGATAGTGCTCACAGATTACAGTTCTGATTATCAAAGTACATATCATGCGGAAGCGTAAATATAATAGTAAACTTACTCATGGGCTGATTAGGCCGAAATCAATAAATGGCAGCAGCGGAATGAAGCACACAGGTGGGACCCTCAGGACATGCCCACAGGCAGCCAACTGGAGGTTCGCGACCTAGCCCTTGACATCTTCATCTTCTCGGCCAACTTGTCCAATCTTGTTGCTGAGACGAGGTGATTTGATTCCTGATTCTGTATTTTGTCGCAAAAGCGAGTGTGAGCACTCCAACCCCGTGCTCCGCGAGCCAATACACAGAATGCAAATAAATAGTATGCATGGCTTAACAAAGGAGAGGCTCGGGTTGTTTTATTCGCCATAAAACGCGTCTAGTAGCATTTCTATTATTATATCATATCGTTGTTTTTGTGACCTAAAGACTCCTCACCGCAAATGACATCATTGACTTAATCCACCAAAGACTCACGCTCTTTATTAACTGCTATCTAAGACTCCCAACAGCGATTGCCATAATTGACTTAATCCACTGAAATTACACTTCCTTTATTGAGTGCTCTCTAAACTCCAAACAACATGTGTCATCCTCTATTCAATCCACCGATCATATTCTTTCTGTATTGGTTGCTGTCTAAAACTCCAAACAGCGAATATCATCATTTATATAATCCACCAATCATGCACTCATTGCTGCCTAAGACTCCAAGCAGTGAGGGTCATCCTTTATTTAGATCCACCAATATCTTTTGTATTCTAAAATCCAATCTTGTGGTTGCTAATCATCGACTCTTCATTTCTAAATTCTAATGACTATCCAACATAATTGCTTTTAAATCCACCGAAATCCTTCGCATCGGGACTTCCTAATAATTCAATCCTTTTGTTATTGATCCAAAACCATAATTTGTTCTCCCAGTAATTAATCTTGTTTTCTACTATCTATTTCTAACTAATTCACTAGTATACATCCCCAAGAATATTAATGATCAAGTCTACGACTCACTAGTATACATCCACCAAGAATATCAATGATTAAGTCTACGACTCACTAGGATACATCCACCAAGAATATCATTCACTACAAGAGAAGTGCCATTTTTTGACATATCATTTATGTCATAATATCTAAAATTATGTCATAATTCACCTTTTATGACATCTGTGTGACGAAAATCGTTATGTCAAAGAATGAGCGTCACAAATTTGTTTAATGACGCTTGTTTGTCCCGTGTCACAAAAATTATGACATTCATTTTAATGTCACAATAACTTATGACATTTGTTTTATGTCACAAAATCCTAGGCCTTGCCACGTAGGCAGCTGCCACGTAGGATAAAAAACGTCATAAAATGTTGACGTGGCGCTGACTTGACAGATTTAAAAACGTCATAAAAATGCTGACGTGGCAGATATAAAAACGTCATAAAAAATGCTAACGTGGCGCGCGACGTGGCGATTTAAAAATGCTTAAAAAGAAACGTCATAAATTATTTGGGATTTGAAACAAGAATTGGGCTATTTTTTCTCCGCCCGATGGGTACCATTTTTATGATTGCAGCCCATAATTTTTCAGCCCACAAATTTGAGCCCATATATTTTTATCAGCCCATACATTCAAACCATCCAACAAAATGCACAAATAGTTCTTTGTCTCAACACACATTCAAATCAAATCAGTCCGATATTAAATATCAAGCATTTCATGCATCACCAAATTCAAAACACATAAAGTTGGTGTCTCAACACAAATTCAAAACAGATATAGTTGTTGTCTCAACCTCATCATAGGTATCCATATCAAAATGATAACTCTAGCCACCAAAATTTCATCTATAGCCTAAGTTTGAGAGCTTACTACTCAAAGCATCGATGATGCAAATTTGCTGCCAAACAAGGAACGAAGGAAGCCTTGGATCTCACTTCCTTGCTTCCTCGACTTCTCGTTTCTTACGCATGCTTCTGGCTGCATCATTCTGATCCTCTACCTGCTTCTGCAGATTACCCATCTGTGCTCGAAGCTCTGCTGCTCCTGCCTTCTCAGCATGTAGTTCGCTCTCAAGCTCATGGACACGCTCATTCATTGCAGCAGCCTTGGCATTCCTCTTCATTGCTGCAGACTGCAAGCCAACATTTCGAAGGAAAGTTGATTTTGGAAGAACTTGAGCTACAGCTTGGATAGGAGTTTTCGGATCTTGCCCTTCTTGTGTTGGTTGTGCAATGATGGCATCCATTTGAGCCTAGCAATAGCACAAAAAATTCAGGTTTCTTGTATCCCAACTGTTGTTCATCATATAAGATAAGATAGAGAAAAGGTACTCACAATGGCATCCTGCACATTCTCACTAAAACCTGACTTGCTACTGCAGTGTGTGTCCTTGAAAATATCAATTGCACTTGGTGGTGCATCCTTATATTTTTCTTGCTTCTGAAATTACATGAAAACAGCAAAATAAGTTAACCGAACAGATCTAGTTGCATCTCTGAACATACATTTTGCTTCTGAAATTACATGCAAATAGGAAAACAAGTAACCAGAATAGATATATTTGTATCTACGAAAATTCATAGCATTAAAACAGATCATCGTGCCAAAATGTAGGGTGATCTACGAAGTGGATCCTTCCCAATGTTTAAGCACGCATTGCTACCCGTTAGGAGCGGTTTGATTGGAAGCGAATATTAGGATCATGACAAGTTGAGAATTCACAATCTTGTCGCACCATATCTAAAATAACTATGTTAGCTAACATTAACTTAGGTAGTATAGCTTATTTGCAACTAGAGTTGTTACCAAGTACTACGCATTCCCCAAAAATGCTAATCTGTCAAACAGAGTCATGTGTTAATTGTAACTGTGAAATTAAATCAATAATTTTAACACACGATACAATGAATGCATGTGGCCTGAATGTATTATTTGGTATGTTTGCCCCATATAAAGATCCTAAGTACAAACAGTACTTAAAGCCACTGCACAAGCGATATCGTATTTATAATCATGGGAATAAATTTGTAACCTATTAATACTGGGTAATAGGATGCTTCTTTCTTGATTGCTATCAATATCATTTAAATGGTTCACTACCACCAAAATAGAACGCATGATGTATACATGCATCAGCCCTTGCATTATGATTTCCTTCATCTTTGATTGTGAACTCTGATCGATGTGATGCACAAGTTTAGTTTACCAGTTTGAAATGGGTCCCAATTCTCGCACACTGCACTTCTGATTATTTTAGACTGTCTAATGTGCAAAAAGTATCTGCAATAATAAATCTTTTTCTAACAAATTCTTCACATACACTTGTTTCTAAGGATTCATTCTTCAGTAATGAAAGTTTGGTAGATTTGAGGATTTCTGTGGTTGGGATCTGTTAGGAAATGGTGATAATGCATGACATGATGTTTGGGAGGCCAGTTTAAAGCATAGTGAAATGTAGTATGTAAACATATCACTGTGTAGGCTGACCGATATGCAAACAGCAAAAGAATTTACTAAAACTGATTAGGCCCTTATTGGGCTCCAGCTATTTCATATATAATATTTATGAACCAAATTGAATATTGATAAAGTTAGCTATTTCATATTGACAAGTCATGAACAGCAACAATGATCCATTTCTCAGAATAATAGCAATTTGACACATCTTTATGATAGTTAGATTGCATCTCTACAGCAGCAGAGCAGTTGTAGCCTCAATATCTCAACTAATAAACAGAACTGTATAAAGATGCAGCGGTTTATCTTACGGTGACATAGCATTGAGAAACATAGCTCCGAGATCCTGTCGCCTGGTGGTATTGAACTTGCGCACGGCTATCTTTGCTTTTCAGACACTTTTCCTGTAGAAAGGAAAACATTAGTGGACAGATGATCCATTGTCTTTAAGGCATCATTTGTGAGAGATATTTAGAAAGGATACCTTGTGCTTTGGGGTAGACCACATGTCCACAAGTTCTTTCCACTGCATGTCAGTCATAGTGGGCAAAGGTGAAGTTGTTCTCACTTGGTTCGCCGGTATGCCATCGAAGTATTGCTTCTTCAGTTTGTATCTCATCTGCCGCTGTCCTTTTTTGAGCAAATCCGTACATGCAGCTTTCACCGGCTCAGTGGTTGTGTCGATGGTGAATTGACTCTGGAAAAGAGAATGAACATATGGTTAGAAGGCCACATACAATTTCATATACAACATATGGTAGTTTAGTCAATTCCTAACATACAGCTGTTACTCTGGTGATAAAAATTCATGGAGTTACTAAAGTCGATCGATTATGATGCCACATGTCTTGCATGTGCAAGAAATGTTTCTCAGGAAAACGGTAATTTTGAATCCACTGACTATAGAAGCTACAAAAGACAGATATTAATTTTCTAATAAGGACTCAAGGGCATTATCAACGCATAAAACCTGCCAAAAACAAAATAAGCAACCACTTTGTTGACATAATCTTTCCATTAAATAAATACAGATCCCAAATTGTTCGCTCAGATTACATGAATATTTGCGGAAAGTTATTCAGATGAGACTAGAGTCCAAAATGATAAACCCAAATTCATTCTAATCCCCAAAGTCAACCATTACGGGAAAATTCATATGGAAATTTCGATAAACATTTCTCATAACAGAGTATGAGCCTGTTACTCTGGTTGTTTGGAAACCTACAAAATTTAGGACCAGGTATTTTGAACAGAAAGATCCCTGTTGTAGCTATATGTAGCAATAATAATTTCATATACAACATATGATAGTTCGGTTAATCTTCAAGGTTAAAGTCATAGTTTAGTCAATTATTATTGCTACATACAGCTACATACTTGTTAGGGAAAAGAGAATGAACATATGGTTAGAAGGCCACATACAATTTCATATACAACATATGGTAGTTTAGTCAATTCCTAACATACAGCTGTTACTCTGGTGATAAAAATTCATGGAGTTACTAAAGTCGATCGATTATGATGCCACATGTCTTGCATGTGCAAGAAATGTTTCTCAGGAAAACGGTAATTTTGAATCCATTGACTATAGAAGCTACAAAAGACAGATATTAATTTTCTAATAAGGACTCAAGGGCATTATCAACGCATAAAACCTGCCAAAAACAAAATAAGCAACCACTTTGTTGACATAATCTTTCCATTAAATAAATACCAGATCCCAAATTGTTCTGTCAGATTACATGAATATTTGCAGGAAAGTTATTCAGATGAGACTAGAGTCCAAAATGATAAACCCAAATTCATTCTAATCCCCAAAGTCAACCATTACGGGAAAATTCATATGGAAATTTCGATAAACATTTCTCATAACAGAGTATGAGCCTGTTACTCTGGTTGTTTGGAAACCTACAGAATTTAGGACCAGGTATTTTGAACAGAAAGATCCCTGTTGTAGCTATATGTAGCAATAATAATTTCATATACAACATATGATAGTTCGGTTAATCTTCAAGGTTAAAGTCATAGTTTAGTCAATTATTATTGCTACATACAGCTACATACTTGTTAGGGAAAAGAGAATGAACATATGGTTAGAAGGCCACATACAATTTCATATACAACATATGGTAGTTTAGTCAATTCCTAACATACAATTTATTACTCGGTGATAAAAATTCATGGAGTTACTAAAGTCGATCGATTATGATGCCACATGTCTTGCATGTGCAAGAAATGTTTCTCAGGAAAACGGTAATTTTGAATCCACTGACTATAGAAGCTACAAAAGACAGATATTAATTTTCTAATAAGGACTCAAGGGCATTATCAACGCATAAAACCTGCCAAAAACAAAATAAGCAACCACTTTGTTGACATAATCTTTCCATTAAATAAATACCAGATCCCAAATTGTTCTGTCAGATTACATGAATATTCGCAGGAAAGTTATTCAGATGAGACTAGAGTCCAAAATGATAAACCCAAATTCATTCTAATCCCCAAAGTCAACCATTACGGGAAAATTCATATGGAAATTTCGATAAACATTTCTCATAACAGTATGAGATAGTTACTCTGGTTGTTTGAAACCTCTGAATTTAGGACGGTATTTTGAGCAGAAAGATCCTGTTGTAGCTATATGTAGCAATAATAATTTCATATACAACATATGATAGTTCGGTTAATCTTCAAGGTTAAAGTCATAGTTTAGTCAATTATTATTGCTACATACAGCTACATACTTGTTAGGGAAAAGAGAATGAACATATGGTTAGAAGGTCAATTCATAGTCTACATAGTTCGGTTACTTACACCAATTTTTCCCACGTAGTTCTGAACAAGAGCATCACCATCTTTCTTATAATGCTTCCAGTGGGTGTAGATTGGGACATGGTTCCGTAGAATAATACCAGCTTCTGATGCAAGTTTTGCAGCTTGCAAAGGTACCTCTGGTCGCAGGTTTCCTTCAGCGATGTGCACTTGGATCTTGCTACTTACCCCCTTAGAAATCCTATACAAACCCCTCCCTACGTGTCTTTTGTTGATACTTTGACCTACCAGGAATTCAGAAATCAAATAGATGAAATCATAGGCCCATTACTTGAAATATGTAAATCATTAATAATGTGTAGAGAGGGTATAATCACTTGCCTCCATTAGACGGCTCGTTACGGTCGTTGGATGGGATATGAGCATCTTCTGTGGAACCATGTTCGGTGCGATGTTGGAGCAGGGCGTTCTGTGGAACCATGTGCTGGGTCTAATGTTGGAACAGGGCGATCTTCCTGATCTGAAGCTAATTCCCTTGTCCTCTGCCTAGTCACTCTTGCCGGTTGGTCCTGCTCCTGAATGGTCTTGCCGGTTGGTCCGGCAGTAGTAGACACGTTTTCTGGCAAACTCTTGCTAAGTTCATGCTCCAAATCCATCGTGGTCTCTGCATGATAGAAGAAATTAGAAACAGAACAAATAATTCTGCATAATTAAGACAAATGAGTAATCATCACGGATCATTACGTATACCTTATGAACTACTCCTTCCTCAATGTCCTCCTCATCTTCAGGTTCATACTGTGAGCCAGAGTCTTCACGATCAGGAAATGTGCGCTTTGATCTTGTGACATTCGAAATGAAGTTAATGGTCCTAATCCAAGAGAACGAAACTTCCGATTGTTCAGCATCATGTTTTGCATCCTCGCCCTCTCATACTCGGTCATTGTCTCTTACGTACACAAGAGAAAAAACCAAACATTAGTTTATAATAGATCTGCTGGTTCGATCTTGAAGTATCGAACTTGTTCGCATAATGTGTTCGAATGCTTGAATAGAAACAAAAATAATGCGATCTTGTTCAAAAGGTGGTCAACGACATAGTTGGTGAGTTAAAAATTACTACATGACAACAAGTTGAAAGTAAATATTATTCATTCTTTAAGAATTGTAAAGGGGATGATGAGGCCTAGCTCTCTTATTCGCTTTTGGAAGATCAGCAACATATAATATGAAGAAATGGATAGCAGTTCTGTACATAAATAAATGAACAAAAAAGATGAGACAATTATATATATAATGCTCCAAATCAAATCAAGAGATCCTGCATCGTTGATAACAGCTTATTGGCGACATGGTATCCATATGGCAGGTGGTTTGGTAAACATAACAACTGTCAATAAAATCTAGATCAAACATTTGTGGGTGCAAATTATGTGAAGTTACAGAAGAACAACATCTGTCTTCTTCCTTGGCATCCTTGCTATTATAGAAAACAGAACAGGGTTTACTTCTAGATCAGTGAATGATTCTAGATTAATGAATGACAGCAATGCATGCAAAATCTTTGAGAACTCTCTACTAGGTATTGATGGTTGTAATCCAATGAACAATAAGCAATAGAAAGTAGTAGAACAAATAAAGCTATCAAAGCAATTCAATACGTATTATACCCCATATAAATATACTGATTTTTTGCTAAAAAAATTTGGGTATTCAAATGAATACCCATGAATTGTGCTAGATCCGCCTCTGCTGCACACCATATGGATTGCATAGAGGGGGCGTTGAACGAGAGGTACCCTGTGGTTGACTCCTGGTTGAGGGCCGGTTGGCCACCTTGCGACCTGGAGCCATCTCCACGAGTTAGGGCGCCGAGGAAGCGGGACAGTCGTGGTCGAGGCGGAGCGCGAGGGCGCGGTCGAGGAGCGGCCGGAGGCGCGGTCGGGGAGCAGCCGAGAGGCGCGGTCGAGGCAGCGCGAGGGCGCGGTCGAGGAGCAGCCGAGGGGCGCGGTCGGGAGCAGCCGGAGGGCGCGGTCGGGGAGCGGCGGAGGGGCGCGGTCGAGGCGGGCGCGAGGCGCGGTCGGGGCCTCGGGAGCAGCGTCGCGGCAGCCTCCGTCGAGGAGGAGCGAGGCGCGGTCGAGGAGATCGCGGAGGGCGGCGGCTGTGGACTGCGGCAGTTTTTGGGGTGATTTGGCTTGAATAGGTTAGCGTGGGGTTAGCGTGCAGTTTTTATGAGATTGTTGTAGTATATGTGTGCGTAGAAAAGACATTTTGTCTCCAAAATTATGGTGTCTTGGGATCCTTGGCGCTCTCTGTACCAAATGATTTTTGCCGCCCAAAGGCCTTTCCCGCATATTAGGCCAATTAATTAATTTAGGGAAAACCCCTTCAACCCCATAAATTTATGAAAAAATGTATATTTTGCCAATTAATTTAGGGAAAAAACCTTTAGGCCCATAAATTACATATCTAGGGGTGTGTTTGGAATTATATTTTTGCCATCTACGGTTCCTCTTGATTAATTGGAATTGTAGGGTGTGTTTGGTTTAGGTGACAGTACCCGGCGCGTGCTCCTCCCGACATGTTCAGCCGCGCCATTCCCGCCGCGCTCGCCGCGTGTTCAGCCGTCAACACGCCCGTCCTCAGCTTCAACCTCCTCGCCGGCGCCGTTCCCCCGGAGCTCCTCTTCTCGCGCCGGCTCCGGAAGGTCGACTCGCAGTGGGGGCTGTTGGCGGCATGGCCCCACCATGTCGGGAGGAGCACGCGCCGGGAGGCCGGCGGGA
The DNA here is from genome assembly GCA_036346575.1 of Dendrocalamus sinicus. Taxonomy (NCBI): domain Eukaryota; kingdom Viridiplantae; phylum Streptophyta; class Magnoliopsida; order Poales; family Poaceae; genus Dendrocalamus; species Dendrocalamus sinicus. Next base: position 13,842,972 of record CM070666.1, on the reverse strand, counting down.
GGGAGGCGAGGAAGGATAACGACTCAAGATGTTTGGGTGATGACCTGATGGTACTGACAAATCCGATGGCGATTAGTACGGATAACCCTGTGCCTAACTCTAAGTCCATCAAATGACAACACAGGATGGTTGGATCAGGAATTTGACGGTCCATGCTCATCCGATGCGTGTACGGATACCTATGCACAACTCAAAGTCCACTGATGATGACTCAAGATGGTTGCACGAGGACCTAATGTTACTGAAAAATCTGATCGCGAGTACAAATACCTGTGCACAACAAAAATATTTCATGAAAATATATTCATGAAATGCATGGGCTGATGTACTAATTATTTTGGCAAAAAAAATATTCATGATATGGGCTAATGTACAGGTTAATTTGCAAAAAAGCGTGACAACTCAGGATGGTTGGATGATGACCTGATGGTACTGACAAATCCGATGGCGATTAGTACGGATAACCTTGTGCCTAACTATAAGTCCATCAAATGACAACTCAGGATGGTTGGATCAGGAATTTGATGGTCCATGCTCATCCGATGCGTGTACGGATACCTATGCACAACTCAAAGTCCACTGATGATGACTCAAAATGGTTGCACGAGGACCTAATGTTACTGACAAATCCGATTGCGAGTACGAATACCTGTGCACAACAAAAATATTTCATGAAAATATATTCATGAAATGCATGGGCTGATGTACTAATTATTTTGGCAAAAAAATATTCATCATGATATGGGCTAATGTACAGGTTAATTTGCAAAACAGCGTGAAAATACCAAAAAAAGATTGGGCTTTAGACTCGAACCCAGGACCCAACGTTCGGAGCCATGCACATCTACCACTGGACCTTGAGCGTATGTTCGATGTGGAACAGGTATTTTTTTCAACATGAATGCGCCTGTTTCTGAAAATACTTTTAAATTATACGTAAAGTGATATAAAGGAGCCCACGGCGAGGCAAGCGGTGGCTACAGCACGGAGAGGCTGAGGCGAGCAGCACCGACGACTGCGCTTGGAGCACCACCGCCAGATCTAGATGTAAGGAGAGAGCCTACACTAAAAGCTAAAGCTGAAAGAAAGGGAGGTGGGGGGGGTGTTAAGTGGGAGGAGCGGGGATGGGGGCTCTGTTGGGAGTAAGTCACCTCCGGGTTGTCGAGGAGAGCGACATGCGAGTCGGGCTCTGGTTTCTCTTACGTGCCGCATGCCCAACTTCCACTATTTTTATATAGCCATTCTATGTACTTTAATATAAATGTTAATATCCTGAAATTTTGATTACGCTGGAAAAATATAAGCGAGTTCGAACGCGACACATCGTTCGGTCAATTCTTCCATTCATGCGCCCAACCAATCCGAAGTTGCGGACACAAAATTAACCAAACAGCACACAAGATAACTTCATAGTCGACCGAAAGCTTTTATTCAGTACCATGGCTGCGGCGCCGGGCATCCATTATTTCGGTTGCGATAGGTTTTCAGAGAACACAACAGAGCGGTTGGTTTCTTTTTTCCCCTCACATCTCGCTTGAAATGTCATGCAGCTAGTTTCGACGTCTTGGTGGCGAGCTTGCCTTCCTTGACGATGTAGTTCTGCGCAGCGAAGTCCTCCCCTTGAAGTACACATCAAGCATATCCTTAACCCCCGCCGCATACCTCAGCTGCAGGAATTGTTTGTTCGCCGTCAGCACCACAGAACCACGATCGATGGCGGCAAGTCACAACAATTAAGTTATGAAGTAAAAGGTCAAATGTTTTAATATCAGCCTATCATAGCAGTCATTAGTGGCTTACAGGAGTCCAAATAACCAGCCGACTTAATATATCTTGTTAAACCCAAAGTTACGTTCTACATTGGTTCGCAAGGACCGAAGCAATGCCGATGTAATATAAGTCACCCTTAGAATAATAAAAAGAGAGAATCCATGTGTTTTTGAAGCATGACCGGTCAAATTAATTCAGGCCTCACCTTGTTACATACGGTCAAGTTATTTAAAAGATCAGGTCTGTTACTGTTAATACTTTGTGATATTTGGCCAAACGGGAGTTGCTAGTTCAGAAACTAAAGAAGAAAAGCCAAATAATTCTGCAACATGATCAAGATAAATCGGCACTACCACTACATAGTTTTGGTTGGATACCATCGATGCCAATTTAATTTTTGATCGTTCTACGCTTGCACTAGTTAAGTGTGGTGATGCCTGTGGAGAATAGTGATCGGCGACTGGTTACTTGCCAAGAATTTAAAATGGTTGCAGATGCCTGGTTAAGTTTTTTTTATAAACAACTTTGTCAGTATTCCTCAAAAAAAAAGATATGTACCACCTAAAATGTGAGTGAATACAGTTTAAATCAGTACTACTTAGTAATTCATAGTAGTACTAACTAAAGCAATCGAAGGTTTCAACTCTCAAAGCTATGTTCTGTTCATTTTGACTCATAATGAAGAAAAACAGAAAATACACATAAATATTCACTATGCCAGTTTGCGGTGACTTTTCAATTAAATAATCCAATACCTTTTGAGCAATATTATCGATGTAACACAAAACGCCCCTTATTTGGACAACTTTTCCTTCGATGGCTCATCAGTGCAATCGCTCTCGGACATGACAAGCCAAATTGAATGCCAAACATAAGTAACAAGCGAAGAGAGAACTTATATGATATCTCAAGTTATTTATAAAGTACCAAAAATGCAAACTGGTCGGTTGCGGATCATGCATGATAGACTCACATGTATGTGGCGAACACACACAGAGGTAGCAAGAGGGTGAGGTGTAGGGCTCATGATCATCTTACAGACGGATGGGTGCGTGAGTCCTTCATTTGGCGGAATAATAAAGGGCCACTGCAGTTCTTGTTGCTTGGATTTTTCAGATGATACTCATCCCTTTCATGTTACAAAATTTTCAAACATTACCACAGCATAGAATAACCACTCGAGGAAAAGTAAAAAAACACAAAAGAGCAAAAAGTGATGATAAGAACAGGAAGCTATACAAAAATGAATTAAACGTATCAATATCACTGCTACTTTTAACAATATGTCAAAAGATGTACAAAAAAATCCATGTTTCTTTATTTTCTTCTATCTTATTTTCTAGATCCTAAGAATTCCCAAATGGAATCTGTTTCTACCTAATGAGTCCATGAAGCCAAATAATGAATTATTTTAATTTATAAGACCAAAGGGAAGTCCAAAAGGTTTTGAACTAGGCTGGCAGTTATTGATAGGCTGCTCCAGCAACCAAGAAAATTGTGCATAAAGATTCAAGGCTAGGAGATCATTCCATATACAAATTGAACTCAATACACATAACTACCTATAGTGCAGATTACATACAAAATGAATTAAAATTATTTACCTTTTTCTAAACATGTTCATCTTTTATTGTGTATTGTTAGTATATAGGATATTTCACCTTTGATCATGATATAATACAGAGTTATTATCCTATTAGGAGCATATGAATGGAATCTACACTAAAACTTAAGCCCACATTTATGTATTTGAGATAAAAGAATTATGGTCCAGGAAAAAAAGTGTAGCTAGCATGAAAAATAAAGAAAACTGAACATAACTATTTACCTTTCTGGATCACTACCAACATTCCTGTAAGGAGAAAGAACATGCTCAGGTATTAAGGAACCACTTGAAAACTTGTGGCATCCACTGTTGCCCAAATTTGAGGGTACAGAAACACTTCTTTCCAAACTTTCACTGTTACAGTTGGCACTTTTATGATGTTCAATTTGTGGGAACTGCTGCACAGGTGATACAGATTCCACGCTTGGTTTTCACTTGCAAGATATCACAAGGAGATTCATATTTAAATGCAGTAGCTAGAATGCAAGAAAAACAATATAAAGCACCATCTTTTCATAGACCAAGAATAGCAAGAACATAGTCACTGAAAACATATGACACATTGATGCAGCCCATATGAGAATGCAAAATAACATACGACCATAAAAAAAATGTAACATGATTGGCGTACCATAATGACCAAGACTACTCATAATCACTCTCATCATCATTGTCTTCTTGAGGGATTGATGGACATTCATTGTCACTCACGTATTGCCATCCGGTTTCATCTTCATCGTTCGACTCATTTTGTTGCACTTCTGCTCGTTTCTCTACGGATGTCATCAACTACTGATAGCATCAACACTAACAAAATCTTCATTGATCGACTGTTCATTTCCTAGATTTCCTTCATTAAGTTTAACTTGAACACCTTCACAATCATCATCTTGGTAGGACAGTACCGAGACATTAGGTATATCATCGTTTTCTTTTTCAGCCACACTCCACAAGTGCCTATGTGAAAACTTTTGAACAACTCTCCATTTTTCACGATACTTGGTGTCTTCTAGGTAAAAACTTTGTTGCTGTGATGCAAGAATAAAAGGATCATCCTTGTACCAAAACTACCATGGTTTATGCTTTTGAAGAACCCATCTTCCTTCATTCTGCACTTCCTTCCATGAGTGTCAAACCAATCGCATCGAAACAAAACCTTTGTCCGGCTATCACTCAAATTTGAGTTGTACCTCAACTCGATTATCTCCTTCAAGCAACCATAAAAATCAATATTCTGGTTCTCATGTGTACCCTCAACCATAATTCCGCTATTCTGTGTTCTTCTATTTTTATCACGGTCCATAATGTGGTACCGGACACCATTAACAAGGCATGCTGAAAAAACTCGAACTCTCAAATCAGGCTCACATGACAATGCAAATAGGTCATCGTTTATGTCTTCTCCCTCCACGTAACGGAGTCTGGCAATCTGCACGAACACAAAAAATGCATGAAGACTAAAACCAATACATCTTAACAGGCTAAAAAAAATTAATTGACATCAAACTCACGTGCTTCTTAAACCAGGATGAAAATTGCTTCTCACCGATTTTTCAACATCAAGACATCCTTCATCCTCCAAGCTGTTTCTTGTGTAACCTGAAAATGATAGTTCATTCAGACATTAGTGCTAATAATTAGGTTATATGAAAATAACTAAAAGAGTTAATGGGCTGACATACTCAATATATGGCTCCACCTCTGGGCAATTGTTTAGTACAAACCAAATCATTTTTTCATAATCATGTTCAAGATATGTAATCCTCGGTGCTCCAAGTACATCGACTCCATGCTGGAAAACAGAGAGGTCACCTTTTCTCAAATCAACCCGCTCTCTATTCCTACCCTCTCGATTGTGCCGTGTCTCCACATCTTCACCAAAGTACCTTGAGCAAATTGTCAAGCACTCAGCAGCGACATATGCTTCTGCAATTGACCCTTCAGGTCTTGCCATGTTCCTAACAAACCGTTTCAATGTAAACAACCTTCTTTCCACAGGGTACATCCATCCATACTATACTGGACCTCTAAGAATTGCCTCATCAGGTAAATGTACAGCCAAGTGCAGCATCACATCAAAGAAAGAAGGAGGAAATATTTTTTCAAGTTTGCACAGAATGATTGGGATTTCATCTCTCAATCTTTGCAACACATCTAACTTCAAAGTTTTGCACACAATTGCTGAAAAAGTTACCTAACTCAGCAAGTACTTCATATATGTCCTTGTGCATGATTCCTCGGACAACAACGGTAAAATCCTTTGAAGTAGAATATGACAATCATGTGTTTTAATCCTTGGATGTTGCATCCATCGAAGTGACACATGCTAAGTTTGAAGCGTATCCATCAGGAATTTTACACTCCTCAAAAATCACGAAAGCAACCTTTGAGTTTTAGTCATTGTGTAAGGGCATGAGGAATACTACATGAATTTCCATCACGGATCAAGTGCAAATTTTTCCTTATGCCCATGTCCTCCAAATCAAGCCTAGAATTTACATTGTCCTTTGACTTACGGATATGCCTAGAAATGTACCAAGGATGTACTCACATATATTTTTTCAATGTGCATCACATCAAGATTATGCGAAGCTTCAAACTAGACCAATATGGCAAATCCCACAAACAAGATCTTCGCCCAAACTTGGCCTTCATTCCGCTTTCTCTTTCTACTTTCTGGATGTTTTCAGGTCTAACATCCTTCGCCCTCTCTAGCTGCTCCATTAGCTCATCCATTGTAAATTCCTCTGGTTTCTCACGGTTTTCAACATACCATCAAACACCTTCTTCCTCCTCCACGGATGGTCCCTAGCAAGGAAACACCGATGGCCAATATAACATATCTTATTCCTTATACTTCTGGAGCAAGGATTTTTGTCACAATGCACACAAGCATAATAACCTCTTGTGACTCTACCTGATAATGTGCTCAAAGCGGGATAATCATGAATGCACCATATTACTGCAGCATGTAGGTCAAACTTCTTCCCACTAAGTGCATATGAAGTACGGACACCTTTCCAAAGCTCTAGCAACTCAACAAGTGGCTCCAAGAAGACATCAATATCCTTTCCTGGGCATTCTCTACCAGGGATTAGTAGACCCATGATGAAGTTGGATTGCTCCATACATTCCCATGGAGCAAAGTTGTAAGGGATAAGAAACACTGGCCACATGCTGTACGAGGAACTCATTTTGCCAAATGGATTGAAACCGTCCGTAGCAAGGCCAAGTCTGATGTTCCTTGCATCTTGTGCAAACCACCCATATTTTTTATCGAAGTCTTTCCATGCCTCGCCATCAGCTGGATGGCTGAGCTCATTCTCTTTTAGTTCCCTCTTCAACTTGTGCCACTGTGCCTCCTCTGCCATTTTTTTGGAAGAAAAGAATCTCTTCAGCCTAGGAATCAACGGAAAATGCCGCAACACCTTCTGAGGAACCTTCTTTGTTCCATCATTATCTTTCCATCTTGATGCACCACAAATTGGACAAAGATCACTTGCTTTTAACTCCTTCCGAAACAAAACACAATTATTCGGGCAAACATGTATTGATTTGTATCCGAGGCCCAATGCACGAATAAGTCTCTTTGCTTCTTGGTATGATGCAGGAATAGAGCAATTCGGGAAAGCCGATGACAACAACTTCAGTACTGCGGTGAATGCAACATTAGAAATCCGATAAAAAGACTTGATATGAAGTAACTTCACCACAAAAGAAAACCGTGTATAATGTGCACCAGGGTAGAGCTCCTGCTTCATCTCTTCCAATAAAATTGCAAACATAGACCGTTTCCCTTTACCTTCCTCTTCAGCAGTGTACAACTCCTCTACCATACGACGAATTCCATCATCCTCGTCGTTTTCGTCATCCACGTTCATACCAAAATCCTCATTCAAACTAGTATGTTCATTCAGATTGTCTTGATGTTCATGAGGTTCTTGATGTTCATGTAATACAACCTCCAATGGTTCTCCATGATGAATCCATTTAGTGTAAGTGCTAGCCATCCCATAAATGTACAAGTGATCCTCCACTGTCCTTTAAGTTGGCGAATCCCATTCAAACACCTACGACATGGACAGAGCACCTCTTCTGTACCAATACATCTCTCCGAAACAAAGGTCATGAACTCGTTCACCCCATCCACGTGTTCCTTGCTGAACATTCTACTATTGATCCAAGATCTATCCATCTGCACCAAATCAAGAGATACACTAGCTCAAAAAAATATTACATATGATACTTGACCAAAGTTATCTTACATGTGACATGCAATGCATAGTAGTTGGGCATTGCTTTATCTATAATAATGGGTCAAAGATATCGTCAACAATATTGCTTATCCAAATAACACTTATTGTCTAATAGGCTTTGCTATATTCCTAGCTCTGTAACATAAACTGAGACAAGAGTTGGTATTGTCATGAAAAATTCAACTTGAATTTGGTACAAAATCAGTAAGCTACTTCTAAAAACTAGCATGTAAGATTACTTCATAGTTTATTCGACACAATGGTGCACCAAAACAAATCCATACCTTCGAGGATCTTGGAATGCTGCTGCTGGCATGGTTCTTTGAAAAGACGCGTCCTCACCGGCGGCTACACGCCACGCTTGCCGTGCCGCAGCGAGCCAGCCCTTCCGACCGCGCCTAGTAGGCACAGCGCACCAAATCATGAGATAAATTGGTTCAAAATATTTTACATATGATAATTGACCAAAGTTATCTAACATTTGACATATGCCATGTATTTATAGCAAATCTGTATACAGTAGTTCAGCATAGCTCTCATATTCAAGCTATATACCACAAACTTCTAATACTTTAGATATATGGAATCCCTGTAATTGCTCATGAATTATGAAGGAAAGCAACATTTTAGGTGTCCTAACATATTGACCGCTATCAAACTAAATTGTGGAAGGTGACCAATTGCAGAGGTCTAAAGCAAAATCAAGAAATATGAGATGTTTGAGACCACATTTTAATTGACTAATTGCTATTTGGGAGCTCTTTCACATTTATAACAGCTAAGCAAATGTTGTAAAGCAACAAGAACTTAGTTGCCTACCTGATACTATATGCAGTTGTGCTCAATAGAGTCCCAGTATCCTCAACTCCTTAACATGGCTAGGATCAAGATCTGGCACTCGATCAGTTCCTTCAAGATCCTCTACAATATATTCCTGCCATAAGAGGAATATCAAATAGTGTGAGATCATGAGCAGAATATTATTTTTCTCAACAAGTGCTTCATGTATGATGCAGGTAATATATGCAAATGTCATGTACACAGATAGTCATCTGCAAATAAACAAGAAAACAACATGCATGTTAGTACTTGTACAATCACAGAGACTAACATTGCTGCACAAACACACTACAAGAACACTGATCACAGACAAATAAACTAACCCACATGTACTAACAGCTGAATAACAGAGTATAATCACATGACTGAACAATTCACTTAGACAGAATCGACAAAATTAACAGAGATCACTATTGCTTAACATATACCACATGAGCAGATTGACACCTAATCTCAAATAACATCTCGAGAAGCACAAGCTTCATCACGATGCATAATGAAACATTACAATGCTCAACAATGCATCTCAAATCTCAATTTAACATTCACAGTTCATGTAGTAATAGCAATCGAGAAAAAAGAAGCTAAACAAGAAAAATAAAGGAAAGAGGAATATCCGGAGATGAACCGTAGAGTATAGCAGAGGAAGCAAAGTAGAGAGCGGCCGGCGTGGTCGATGAAGTGGTGCCGAGGAGGAAGGGGTCGCCGGACTCGGTGGAGGTGTCGCGCTGGTCTCGGTGGAGCGTCGATCTGGAGAGGTGAAGGGATTGATGCCCCAGCGGGTACGGCTGGTGAAGGGAATGCAGGAGAGTCTGGGCGGTGGCCTTGTAGAGATGGGGGTGCTGAGGTGAGATGGGGGTGCTGCAGGGCGGAACTCGCCAACGCCAGAGCAAAAGAAAGGGGAATCCGGCGGGGTGATGGCGGCGTGGAGGAAGAGCAGAAGATGGCGCAGAGGGGAGAGCTGCCGGAGGGAGTTGACTGCGGTAGGTGGTGTGCTGGAGGGAGAGCGGCCGGCGAGGTAAGGCCAGGCCCTCACCGGCGCAGGTGGAGAAGAAGCAAGGGGGTAGGAGGAGGAGTGAGCGACTGAGAGCAGGGAGCCGCCGCGGCGCCACCGGAGGCCGGATCCGGACGACGCAGGCAGCCGCGCGCCGCGAGCGCGACTGCGACGAGGAGCCGCCGCCGGGATTTCGGCGAGACGCCGCACGCGTGACTGTGGGAGATGCAGATGCCGAGCGGACTGCTGTTGGCTCAATTTTTTTACCTGCGCGCACCCCTGCTACTAGATAAAAACGACAAACTGCAACGACTAACACAAGCATCGCTGTAGCCCAGTGGTATGTCTGCTCCTTCGGATACCTGAGTTCGAGCCCTCCTGTTCGCCATTTAATTTTTGTTAATTCCTGCGCGCGCGCCTGCTACTTGGCCTAATGGTCAAATAGGTGGGCTGAATACATGGGAAAAAAAAGAAAAAAATGTGCACATGGGACCCACTCGACTAGGTGGCAGTTGGGCCCACATGCCACCTTGTACAACAATATTAAAAAACAATAAAATATTTTATGACACACCATCCTTGTCATAGATTTATGACGATTGCAAATTGGTGTTTATGACACGACAAATATTGTCACGATATGGAATTTGACTACCTTTAAGACGTTTTTTATGACGTGCATTTAGTTATGTCACTAAGTTGAAATGCCTCCAAAACAAACGTCATAAACTGATCGATTTAGTGACCTTTTGATCAGATGTCATGCCATAAACGTCATAAAATGACACATCTCTTGTAGTGATTGATCAAGATTATAATCCAATAATTGTTATCATTCCTTCAATATTCCTAGAAATTTAATTCACCCATCTAGTATTTGATCCAATCTTGTTAATCCCATTACTGCCATCATCTTCCAAGAATTTATATTAGTTATCAGTGTTGTAATCCCGCAATTACCTTTGCATCCCTAATACTCCAAAAATCATTTAAATCATCTATAAAACCTATATACTCATTTAGACTCCACCAAATTACTTCTCCCAGATCCTACACTATCATTTCCTTTTTATAATCGACTTGAGTCCACCAATATCTTTATGTTTTTACCACAAACTTCCATCTCCTTTACTCATGACCCTGTTTATTCCACCCACATTTTATTTTGTAAGAATAGAAATGCCACTATTTGAAATACAATACATAAAATTTCCTGAGACCTAGCAGCTTTGGCACAAAACATAATGTTCAAGGAATATTAACATGATTTTCCATACATATGGCATCACGCCATATGCCTAATAACACCATAATTTTGCCATACATATGGCATCACACCGTATAACACCTTTCAGCGTTATAGCCCCTTAACTTACCACTGGGACAACACCGAGGACAACTCAAATCAGGGCTTTCCACTGCCCTCCACTTTTCCATTCCCACCCATAAAGTATTTTGAAATAGAACTATATCTAGTTAAGTTCCCATGTCCGCCCTTGACCGTGGGCACGGCTATTCGAATAGTTTTGACTCTGCAGAGTTTGCATACTTTACCCACAAGAGACAGTTCCCTCGTTGCCCCACGCGATTCCTTAGTCGTGCGGTTGAGCGAACCATCACAGTAACCGTTCAAAGTACCTCGCCCCTTCCATCATCTCACCCTATGGGTCGTTCCCACTTGCGGTGGGTCTCATACGTTGTGCGGGATGTTCTCCTTCTAAACGCCTAGCAGCTGGCTACCCACACTGCTAGCGCGCCACAGCAGAACCTCACCCTCCGCGGATGTCCCATTCAAGCCCGCCACACTGATGACCACTTGCACCACTTCACTCCTCCACCGATGATGATGACTTTCGAGTCAGGTGAATTTACTAGGCCAAGTTGTACTTTACAGACTTGTGGTTGTACTTGTTTTACACGGAGGTCATGACAAGATTCAGTCCTTAGGGTTATCTGGCGGTTCTACCACAAACCACACTCTCGTGCACACCGCACCATACCCCGAACCATCCACCCGGATAAATAAGTAATTCGAGGTTTTGAGAATAAAATAGCCATATCCAACATACACGATCATTACCACCATGATCGCCAACCAATTTTCTCAGATTAAAAGTGATGCTTGGCGCTCTCGCGCCCATGAGTATCTAAACAATACTAAACATGGCAGATATTTAGAGACTTATTTTCGAAAGGTTACTATTATAATTTTGCTAGGGCGACAAGGTTCACACATTCAAATATTCCAAAGGAGGTGTAATATTATTCAAAGTAAACAATAGGCATGTAACTAGAATCTTAAATTAACATGTATTTGCATATAACATAACAGCATGCAATTTGATAATTTAAACCAAAATAATTTGCAGAAAATGTAGGTTCAACATGATCAAATTATTGACTCTCCTGGCGCGGTCTTGAGCTCACACGATGCTTTCTTTTGAGTTGCTATCCCATATCTTCGCTCTGCTCTGACCACGCTTGGTTCGTGAAATCTTCAGGACTCTAGTTTCTAATTACGCGATAGACAACTGAATCCAAATAGAAACAAATAACTCAAAAGATCCAATTCAATCCGAATAAACTCAATTTAGTTCTATTATAAGTCAATGGTGTTTTGGGTGATTTGAGGCTTGGTCGGTAATAGAATACGACGACTCGATCTTTTTATTACGAGCTTCTTCTACTATTTTTATATTTATCAAGGAAGTTTCATGAGTTAGGTTAGACCTATGATTTAATGTACAGGTTTAGCTGGGTATTACTTTGTCGAGCGCTAATATTCAAGGCATTTTGGCCTACCGAATTAATTTTAGAGTCTAGGTATATAGCATTTTATGGGGTGATATTTTATGTAGCCTCAGTTTTCACTAAGCCTATTTCAACTTGAATTAGAATTCAGTTGTATGGGTCATATCTTGTTATTTCATGCTCATCATTAGTATCTATTAAATCTAGTATTAAGAGTTAATTAATGGTACCATTATTATGTTATCTATGCTTTAGTTACTGTTAGGCTTAGCCTTATTTCTAATTTAGCTATCTGGGCAAAGCTTGGTATGTATCATTTTATGTGACCCTAATTACTTGTGTTAATGGTTACATATTTACTTTGGAGTATCTATATGTCCGTGAGATTATTTTAATGCTTGATGACCGAGGGCTATTACATTTTGGTATATGTATATTATCACAACCTTTTAATTTGAGTGATCTCTGAAAATTACTGATACAGTTATTTTATTCCTTAGCATTAGTATCTTGCATATTTTAATTAATCTTATATTTACATAGGACCGAGCTCGCTATACCCAAAATTTACTCCTCTAAATTCATTGTTGAGAATTATTTATCGGTGACGTGCTAATGGCGAGGATTTTATTAGAGCCATCTAATTTAAATGTTTATGGTCACGCCTTCTGTTTAATTAATTTTATGAAGAGGCCTTACTTAATTAAACCTACCCTTGCGATTTACTCAATGGCAGCATGTCAAATGGTAGCTCGTATATTTAATTGTGGTCTAGGGTAATCTTTGTAATTTAAACCTTGCTTTTATAACTAAACAGGGTATCCAATACCTTTATGAAGTTTTTGAATAATTAACCCAAGTCATCTTTTATTAATACCTTAGAATTTAGATTTGAGTTAAATGTTCTAAACAACATACATAACATTTAATCTATTATTACAGCTCAAATAACCTTATTTTATATCCTAATCAAATTTATTATCTCCCCTAGATTATTCCCTAATTTCCCATAATTTTTCTGAACTAAAATGGGCTACAAAAATTCAAATAAAAATGGGGAAGCAAGGGGCGGTCGGCTGGATTCGAACATGGAACCTGCGGCGTGCTAATTGCTAGTGCGTGCCCTGTTAGCCAGGTGGGCGAAGGCTTTAGACTGATGGAGAAAAGGTATTTCGCTACACGAGGTGAGGGGGCAGCGAGGCAAAACAGGGGACATTGGGCGGCCCTCGGCGCCGAGTTCGCCGGCGGCAGGCGGTGGCCGGGTGGGTTGGTCAAGCCGGTGAAATGGAACCCTGAGGAGGCGAGCAAGCTAAAGGGGAAGGTGGCGCGGCGAGGCGGGCGGCAGCAGCACAAAGCGGCCGGCGGCAAGGTGGGATCGGGGCGGCGACGCCGTGGTGGAAGAGGAGGGATGGTAGGGGGAGCACGAGCTGGAGGAGAGTGCTAGGAGTCTCACCGCACGGTTGGTCAAGCCGGAAGGTTGCCGAGGTGGGCTGGCGGCGAGGACCGGCGGGGGCGCGGGTGGAGCTCACGGCGCCGGCGAGCTGCGGTGGGGGAGGAGCTCCGGCGACGGTTGGAGAAGGTTTGTAGCAGTGAGGAGGTGCTCCACCGGCGAGGAATCGAAGGGATTCTCGTCGAGGAGGGAGCGGCGCTGGCGGCGGCGGATTTGGCCGGCGGTGAGGAAGATGGGCCGTGCGACGAGCTCGGTGCTCAAAGATTTGATTAACTCGGAGGGGAAGTAGCTGGGGAGCAGAGGCATGCTGTGAGGCATTCGGGGTGGTGGGGCATCGCCGGAAGGCCGGGAACGGCGTGGAGGCGCAGGCGGCGGCCGGTGGTTCGGAGCTAGCGCTCGAGCTCGGGCTGAGCAGGAGAAAGAGGAGGGAGGCACGGGGGAGAAATTGGGCAGTAGACGCTTCGTATATAGCTGTAGATGGCGGGGGATCGGGCGGAGCGGGGGAAGCCACCGGGCAAGGCGCTGCGCGGCTCGGTGCGCGGCGGTGCAGGGTGAGGGGACGGTTCGGCGCAACGCAGAGGGTGAGAGCAGGCGGCCTAGAGCAGCGAGCGAACGCGACTGGACGCTGGCGATGGCGACGGGTCGGTGCAGAGGGAGGCAGGGCTGCGGCAGGCGCATGATGGCGCGGGGAGGGAGGCGTGGGACAATCTCAGCCACGCAAGAATGAAGAGGCAGGAAGGGAAGGAGAAAGAAGACAGGGAAAGAGAGAGTTTAGTCCGGGCCCACTGGCAGTGACAGTGAAGATAAGAAATAAGAGAATAGAATGAGAGAAAAATAGAAGGCTTCATCAACTCTGGAATTTTTGGATTGCATTTAGAATTCAAGCTTTAAATTTTCAACTATTAAATGAGAGTTATTATTATTATTATTGCCTATATTGCTAAACTCTTCCTTGCACAATTTGTATATGCACATATATATATGTATATATGCATATGTGTTGGTATTTTATTAATTCACTTTTTTTATTGCTACTTATGTCATTATTTCCAAAATGAGATTTTATATTTTAACTCAGGTTTCTCGCTCCTTATACTGGATCATCTTTTCAGATTTATATTTGAAATTTTATCTTTCTATTATTTGCACGTTTTCTTTTAGGGTATTACTAATGTTTGTTTCTTTTTGAGCTTCTTCAATTTTTGGAACCTCAACCAACACTACTAGAAAATCCCCCTAACGCAACGGCGAAAAATCGTGGCAATAGGGCCAAAATCGTGGCAACAGGTACCAATTGCCACAATATCACTTCGTTGGTAGCCGTTGCAAAAAAGTGAGTGGCGAAAGGTATTTGCAATGGTTTTGCGTCCTGTTGCAAGAGCAATGCTAATTGCAACGTAATCATGCGTTGCAGGTGATAGGTGTTGCAACATACCATATTGTGGCAATACGGTATATTGCCACTTTTCAATCCATTGCAAAAGGCTTTATTACCACGCATATGTTTCGTGGCAGCAGGAGCTAATGCCACGTCGTTGTTTCGTGGCAATAGGTTATAATGCCACGATCATTTCTTCATTGCATTAGAGCATTGTTGCAACGCGATACGTCCAGTGGCAATAGTCCCTATTACCACGAAAATAAGTTCGTGGTAATAATATTTTTTGCAACGGAGGATGTTTCGTGGTAATAATCTTTTTTGCAACGGAGGATGTTTCGTGGTAATAATGTTTGTTGCAACGTAAGATTTTTCATGGCATTAGAGCATTTTGCAACGCAATGTATCTAGTGGCGATAGGCTCTATTGCCATGGAAATTAGTTCGTGGTAACAATATTTGTTGCATCGGAGGATGTTTCATTGCATTAAAGCATTTTGCAACGCAATCTGTCTGGTGGCAATATGCCCTTATAACAATGAAGTACAAATGTTGCATTTACATATATTGCAACAGAAGGTTTCTGTGGCAATGCATTTTGCATTCTGAATTCGGTTATTAAACATTATTTGAACAACATTAAATAATTATAAATTTTGCAACAACAATATGGAATGAAACCATCATTAATTGTAATATATTGCCAGTAAAATAGTTTGTACAATCATCAAGCAAAAGTTACTATTACTATAGCAATGTTATTGAAAACTGGTAACTAAAATTGATATAACATAAATATTCTAGCTATATTAGGCTTCAGCATAGCTTGTTTGCATCAACATTCTGCTATCTTGTCTTAACCTTGCCATGACTCCGAGTCCGAGTGATCCTGTTAAAAAGAACAAAGGAATCACATCTTAATCTTACAGAAACATGACATGCACACATTGCAAGAAATTATATCAGAATCTCAACCTACTTTATCATTTATGTTTTACTGAAAATGAAGTCACGAACACTATGACTAGTTGCTTAAAGTAATATTCCAATGGTCACAGCAGTCAACAAGAGTATGGTGTGGCTTTGCAATGACATGAAGCAAGTATTTCATCATCTTGGCTATGCTGATCTAAATACGATACTGCATATATATCCAACATCAGATGCAAAGGTACACAGAAGGATTTCTGTGATCAGGTAAAATAATCTTATGTGCTAATGGACCAAACACTGTAAACATCTAATAACCTATGGATGTAAAACCTCAGTTCACTGCAATATAAAAGAACATCTCTGTGACGGTTGTACTAAATGCATGAACACTACAAACAAGTATTTCAGTTTTAGATAGCATAAAAAGAAATGCAACACCAACTGAATTAGTATGAGTTCACTGCAGTTGCAACTTGCAAAATACTCCTAATTATGTAGGATTCTCTAGAAAGATTCGAGGAATGCTTAATTTGTTTATTAATCAGGTGAATCTTGAACATGTCCAGAAAACAGAGGTTGGTCACTGTCAAAGGAATTAGTGATGCACTCACAACTATTTCTTAAACAAAATGTAGTACTAGTAACAATACGGTTGTCTAATAAACAGTGCCTAAGAAGAGACTAAAGTACATTACACAGAGCAAGTACATTATTTATTGGTGATTCATTTGGCTACCAAATAAGCACATCTTGTAGATAGTACATGACAGACCAGTGAGCATATGAGCTGAGCTGAGCTGATGAGCAAGTGAGCATAGCCACTGGCAAGCATCCAACTTCCAAAAGCAAGCTTGTGGTTTTTTGTCAAGTAGTGGACAAATTGACCAGCAGTGGACCCACACGGCACAGGCAGCACTGACTTCTGCTAAGCTGCTATGCACTTTCATATACACATATATCATGTATGTGGATGCCAGTAAAGCATTGACTGGGGTCATGGACCCATAGGCCATGTTTCGATAGCAAATATTTAAATAAAATACCTTAGGACTCCTCGACATGCTTAACTTATTTTCTCACAGAAACTACTTGTAACTTAATTATGTACGTCTCAAAATCTTTTCTTTTTGATAAACTACGGTGTGAGACTTTCAATTCTTGCTTCTATTACTTCATAGTTTTCTGGATTTACACCTTTGGAGTTTCTTGTTCAGTAGTGTGCCTAATAATGCAAGCATCATTAAACATTTAACAATTAGTGGCGAGAAGCAGAAAAGAGAACTACGGTATGTTATAAAAGAGAAACGATGAGTGTCTGTAAAAGATTAAATCGTCCCACGAAATCATGCTTAACATGGCTATTAAAAATAAATGAACAATTAGCATAATACTTAAATTGTTGTTTGTTATTTATGCTCTCCGATGTCAGGTTGCTTCTGTTTTAAACAAGTACTCCTCGACATGGCGATCTAAATCTAAATCTAAATCTAACTGTTTGCAAAAATTACATTGCATGTTAGTACTCTGACAATGATCAAAAGAAATTACAGATTTCTGGAAGATCGCCTTGCTGCCTTAGCCATGCTTTATAAGTTAGGATTGTTTCCTCCCTGTAGTCATCTTGTAAAGCTACACTTAACAAATATGTTAGCTGTCTGGTCAAAACAACACATCTTATATTAAATGCAATGAGTCTGGCAACTTAACTTACGTGTCTCTGGGTCTTCGCGTTGCAGTATTGCAAGCCATTTCTTGTATGCATCAATATCTACTCCTGAAGTTGGTTCATCACCATTTGGCCGCTGCCTTGGTCGCTTGATGGGGGTTATGCTCACTTGCAGACCTCTTGGTTGATCTTTTGTCAGCACAAATCTGATTTGTTTCTCCCTCTCATTCTCTGATATATAGCATGGCTTCTGTTTGGTGGTTAAAATCGAGCGCCTCGAGTTTTGCCTGAGCCCTACCACATCGCTTCTTATAAAATAAGAAGTCCCTCCCAGAGTACCCAAGCTTCGATTTGATATACATCAAGTTGTAAAACGTGATATAAGCCTTGTCAAGTTCTAACTCGACAACTTCGACTTCTGGATCTGCCCCAACACAATCAAACTTGATATTCCAAATCTCTTCAATGAACCTGGCACAGTATAAATTGAGAAAAGTGACTTTATTAACATGATGCCTAATAAGTAATGATTAAGAATAGTAAATGTACAAGTACTGTTAGCTGTTACAAAGCATGAATTTTTAAATATGAAACTTTGTTGCAAACAAATTTTTCATGTACAGAAAAATAAAAGGTAAAGCACTGTCAATCCAACCCTGCATTATGAGCTATTAAAATTGAAAGATCTGTACATTGCATAAAGACATCAGATTACCTTTCAAATGGGGTTGATCTATTATAAGTTTAATCTAAGTGTTAAATACTATGGTGTGCAGTCGTCAATTCTACTTGTTTATCTATTCTGGATAGAAGGATGTATTGATTAATATGTTCTGGATAGAAGCAACTAACAAAGTAGTAGCAGCTCGAGGATTCATTAATATTACAAAAAAATTTGCACTGACTACCTTCCGTAGTAGCCCTGAACTAGTATCACTTTAGAAAAAAAATTATTGGTACACCATATGTAATACAAGTTTAATCTACCACCAGGGGCCAAATTATCCCACAAATTGGTCAATTGTATTTCTTTAATACACGATAGGACAGAGTAATATAGAAGTATGCCCTGCGTATCAGCTAAAGGGGATTTCAAGCACTTAACACTTAATCTCCAGAAGTTCCATCATTTAAGATTTCAACTAAAGGGGATGCGAGAAGCTAGAATTCTAGATGGGCAATCACCAATCGATACAAAGCGTCTCTAATCTCTACTCTGGAGTCCGGATAATAAATAATAATCCCTACGGTCCCTAAGCATCAGAATCGTCTCTAATCGTTTGCAAAAATTACATTGCATTACATTGCGTATCAGCTAATCCGATTTGTTTCTTATTTTGCAGTGTCACAAACCCAACATAACCCTCACATCAATCCGCACCGTAGACAATTTATAAGATTAGGGTTCGATCCATGGATTAGGGTTGGATGCAGCAGAAAACTTACTTGTCAGGTCGGGGAAGATCCACCGATATCTCCCCAGCCTTGATCGTGTCAATTATAGAAGTGTCAGGTTGGCCGAAGTAGTCGGCGGCGGCGTGCTGCCTGGATGAGTCGGCATCGCGGCAAGAACCAAACCGAGGAGGGCTGCCGAGACGAAGAGGAACGTGGCGACAACGGTGGAAGGACCGGGCAAGCCGGCGAAACCCTAGCCTCCACCAAGACACCTTCAGCCTCGTGCACCGCGTAGTCTCTCTCCCGCAGATCCCAAGCCGCGCAGCCTCCCGTACTTCTTTTCCAGCGGCGGCGGCGGGGCGGAAGGACGGGGGTTAGGGGTGGGCGACGCGAGCGGGAAGGGCGAGAGAGAGAGGAGAGCGAGGGAGGCGGCGTGGGGCACTGGGGCGAGAGACCAGGGAGGAGGCGTAGGGCACTGGGGCGAGAGACTGGGGAGGCGGCGTGGGGCACTGGGGCGAGAGACCGGGGAGGAGGCGTGGGGCACTGGGGCGAGAGACCGGGGAGGCGGCGTGGGGCGCTGGGGCGAGAGATCTGGGCTGTACGTTTGCTCCGTGTCCCGCGATCCAACGGCCGGAGATCGCCGCACACCCAAACCAGATCGGTTTCTCTTTAATAAAGGTATTGGAATATGGAGGGAACTTTTGGCGGGGTGTTGAATTCGTTGTAAAAATTTGGTGGGAAACAATTTGATCATATTTGGTGGGAAACAATTCCTTGTAAAAATATTACCAAATGAATCATAATCTTGATCAAGTCCCAAACTTTGTTCAATCCAAATTGGGTTTAATTGTACAGAGCGTTCATTTAATTAAAAGCAAATGATAGTGGAAAATAAAGGATCTATCACCAAAAATTACCGTGATCTTGTGCAATGCAAGTTTCTCACAATTGTACAGCTGGTGAGCAAGTGATCAATTGTTTCCTCAGCTTGGTCGCGATGAGGACACTGAACTGGATGTGGAAGTCCACATTTGGCAATTTCAAAACATACTAAATTAAGGTTCAGGAGCGTGATAAATTATAGTATCCAAAACAAACTATGTAACATAAAATTTTTAAACAAAAAAATCATCATCAGCTCCTTGCCCAGAACCGTGCACTGGTGCTACATATCCATCATCAATGTAGGTGTCATCATCATCTTCTTCATCTGCTAATCCAATATCATTTGGTTCATCTACGGATTCGGCAATCGCTTTTTGAATTACAGAAGCATCACCAGTAACACCTTCTATCTCAGACCTTCTCCAGTTCATCAAGACTTCATGGCTGCCTGAAGCAATCATGTCTTGCACTCCCACATCCAGTGAGTCAAGATCGATTCCTCCCTCGCTTTCTGAATTTGCCGATTCCGGCACGGCAAATAAATTTCTGGGTTTCATTCTTACAACAGTGCGCCAGTCTGGTTTCTTTGCGCCATTCACATAAAACACCTGCTCAGCTTGTGTACCCAGAATATAAGGCTCATCTAAATAACGCAATCGAGTTGTATCGATATCAATAATTCCATACCGATCCCTTTGGTACCCTCTTCCTTTGTTCTTGTCGGCAGTAGGAACATCGAACCAGTCGCACTGAAACAGTATCACTTCCTTACCAAAAGGAAAATCTAGTGTGATAATCTTTTTAATCACGCCATACCAGTCAATATTGCCAGAACTGCCATCTCTTGAAACAACAACACCACTGTTCTATGTGTTAAGGTTCTGCTCTATCTGAGCTGTACGAAAAAGAAATCCATTGATGAAGCATCTGTTGAAAACACGTGCTCGTTGGTCTGGTCCTTGTGAAAGACCATACATCAGATCACTTGTTCCTCCTTCTTCATTAAGTTTGCTGATCTGCAACCAGTAATAAACCCTTTTAGTTCTATACAGAATTGTCAGTTAGTCAGCAAATATACAAAGAAAAAATTCCAACTCACTGTGCGCTCAAACCAGCCTACAAATTGTTGCTGGTGTCGTTGCTCAACACTCCGAGTACTGATTTTTCTAAGTTCATCCATATGCTTACTACAATATTGAAAAAGAAGGCTCCAATTATGCCACCTACTTTCTTCTTCACGCTGCTTCCTCTTCCTAGTGGACTTCCCAAAAGTCACTTGCTCAAAACTTTCGTACTGTTGCAGCACCCCTTTACCACTCAATGGCACTGGAGACTCCCTGGTTTCTACTTTGTTATTGAAGCTGCTCTTGTTCTTGCGCCACCTGTGGTCCATAGGCAGAAAGCGGCGATGTCCCATATAGCAATGCTTAGACCCAAATTTCAACCATAAAAAGTCTGTATCCTTGTGGCAGTATGGACATGCAAACTTGCCTTTTGTGCTCCAACCAGATAGCATCCCATATGCTGGAAAATCATTAATTGTCCACAGGAGAATTGCACGCAACTTAAAAAAAAAATTCACCTTGCCATCCCATGTCTCAACACCCTTTAACCAAAGATCTTTAAGCTCATCAATCAGGGGCTACAAATATACATCAATGTTATTTCCTGGAGAAGTAGGACCCGGTATCAACATTGACATCATCCAATAAGGCTGTTTTAAGCACAACCAAGGTGGCAGGTTGTAAGGGATTAAAATGACAGGCCATGTAGTATATGAAACATTCAAAGATCCCAAAGGATTAAAGCCATCGGATGCAAGTCCCAACCTAACATTGCGAGGATCCAAAGCAAAATCCTTGTACGTTTTATCAACATGATTCCATGCCAAGGAGTCAGCAGGGTGCCGCATTTTTCCATCTCGGACCAGGCCCTCGTTATGCCAACGCATATATGCGGATGTGGCTGCATTCATGTACAACCTTTGCAGTCGAGGAGTAACTAGGAAATACCTTAGGACTTTTTGTGGGACACGCTTCTTGGCTACCTCCTCCTTATGCGTGGAAACAATCGGTTTCCATCTGGACTCACCACATGTTGGACATGTATCCAACTTAGCATAATCCTTCCGAAATAACACGCAATCATTCACACAGGCATGTATCTTTACGTAGTCGAGGCCAAGATCCCGAACAACCTTTTGCACTTTATCCAATGTGTCTGGAACACAGTGACCTTCAGGGAGAACAAGCGAGAACAACTCAAGTATGTCCTCTAATGCATCATTACTAATACCATACATGCACTTAATCTGAAAGAGCGACAATGAAAGATATCTTAGTGGCCTCCTTGCAACCTGGATACAATTCCTTCTTCGCCTCTGTTAATAATTTAAAGAATTTCTTTGCTTCTTCATTTGGCTCTTCATTAATAGTACCTATGATGTCTCCATGTATAGCACCCTTATTAGTGTTGAAACCGGTTCATTCACAGCACTACGGTCACTGTTGCGCCATCATCGACATCTGTTGCAGTGGTGCCCTCATGTAAATCATCTTCTCCTTGGATGAAGCTTTCATCAAACCCTCCGAGAACCAAATGACTCGAACCTCTGTTTTTGTTCGTAGTTCATGCAACGACATCTTCTACATGGACATGGTGCAGTTTCTCTGGAGCGTCCCACCAAATTTAATTTCAATAAATTTCTTGAAACCTTTTGCCACTCATCTGTCGTAAAATGCATGCGCATCCAACTCCTACCATCAACGAGCATGTTCTTCGGTCCAAATGAACACAAATAACTAGTTCACCCACGCAACACAAACAAAGACAAAAGTAAACATATATATTTCAAATCATAATTACTGTATATTACCCCCTCAGGTATATTCAAACAACTTACTTTTAGTCAATACTGGACATGAAACGATTAAAAATTTTCTTATCAAATAGATCAACTTTATTTTAGATGAATTCAAATAAATTCAAATAAAATTTAAATAAACTCTAAAAGCTAAAAAATCAGAATCAAAAGATATATCTCAATTTTAGATGAATTTAGGAAAAAAAATTGGGTCAATCGGAGTTCGGACGAGGGAGAACAGGCCTCTGGAAAATCTGATTTGGAGAAAAATGCTGAAATTCGGAAATCGCACTGTGCTGTGGACCCGGCGTATGGAATAGTGGGGGCAAACCGCTGCTGGCGAGCGGCTAGGGCTGAGGTGGCGGCCACGTGGCGACACGTGTGCATGGCACGTCGGCCTAGGGCTGACATGCCTCGCTTGCGTGGCTGAGCGGTCTACGGCTCACAGCTGTGGGTGGGTCCCATCTGGCGGTGGCGCGGCGAACAACGGACTGGGTCTACGGGAAGGCGGAGAGTCGCGGG
The DNA here is from genome assembly GCA_036346575.1 of Dendrocalamus sinicus. Classification (NCBI taxonomy): domain Eukaryota; kingdom Viridiplantae; phylum Streptophyta; class Magnoliopsida; order Poales; family Poaceae; genus Dendrocalamus; species Dendrocalamus sinicus. The sequence goes on along the minus strand of CM070666.1, from coordinate 13,819,664 downwards.
GTGCGCGGGTGCGGTCCAGCTGGCGGCGGGTGGTGTGAGGCGTCGCGGGCATGGGTAGGGCTGTAAAAAAAGCTCGAGACTCGTGAGCTACTCGGGTTCGGTTCGTCTTAGACTTGACTCGAGTTCGGCTCGAATTATAAACGAGTCAAGCTCAAGCTTGAGCTGAAGCTCGCAAGCTTATCGAGCTCGAGCTCGAAAAGCTCGAGTAGGCTCGTTCATTATTGCTAAGCATGACTCTTTAAAGTGTATACACATGTATTTCAATTTTTTTATCAATTGTATTGTCCAAATCACACCGGGCTTATAAATAAGACAATGGTTTAAGCCTAAGAACAAGATAAACGCAGATTGGCTGCTTATGATAGATAAAAAGCTAAAGACTCGTGAATTACTCGTGTTTCGCTCGTCTCAAGTTTGACTCGAGATCGCGCGAAAGATAAATGAGCAAGCTTGAGCCTAACTCTAGGCTCGGGTGATTTCGAGGCTCGGTTCGAGTTCGATTCGATTCTCTAACAAACTCAAGCTTGAGGCGGTGAGCTCGCTCGAGCTCGGCTCATTTACAGCCCTAGGCGTGGGCGACGAGGCGGCGGGTGGCAGGTGAGGCGGCCGGCGGCGGGCTCACCGGCGACGGCAACGACGGCGCAACGGTGGTCGACGACGGCGGGCGGCGGCGACGGACGACGGCGGTCGGCGGCGGCGGCGATGGGGACGGCGCGACGACGACGACGGCGGCGAAGACGAGTGGTCGGCGACCCTCGGCGAAGAGACGCGCGGCGGCGCTATGGAACGGCGAGCCCGGTCGGGCCCTTTATACCCGCCTCGAGGATGGCGGCTCGTGCACGCTCGAGTCCCCGCGGATATGGAAAGCGCGGCGGAGTTCGCAGCGACACGGCGGCGGTGGCGGCTTCACCCGTCGGAGACGGGACGAGTCGGGTTGGGGACGACCGACAGGTGGCCCGACCGCCGGTGGCGAGCGGCGGACGGCCAGATCGGCCGCGGCCGAGGGGCGCTGGATGGCGACGCGTGTCGGCCATCCAATGGAGAGAGCGGCGCGGCGCGCGCGCGGATGCGTGCGCGTGGTGAGGGGCGGGGCAGGCTGGCCGGGCGGGCCGGTTTGGTGGGCTGCGGCCCACTTAGGGTTTTTTCGGATTTTTAGGCTTTCTCTTTTTCAGAAATTTCAATAAAGACTTTTGAGCTCTAGAAAATAGCAAATAAATCCAGAAAAAACCCAAAAAAATTCCAAAAATTCCTTGAGACTCCAGGAACGCAAATAAAATATTTTTGGCAAATGTTAATGTTTAACGTAATCATGTTAAACCCTTTTAATTTATGAAAATTCCAATTAAGCTTTAATTAATTCTAGAAAAATACAAATGGTGAATTTTATTTTAAAAGCTTCAAAAAGACTCTGAAAATCGGGATGTTACACAGACGTACTTCTTGCAATGCTCGGAGAGTTAGAGATGGAATGTCGCGTTGATTGGCGTCAGAAACAGAGACATGAGCGTATCCGCGTCAGCGAGATTGATTTTCCAGGGGTTACTCACGTGTCCTTTCCCATAACGCAAATACTGTAAAAGAATAAGTGCACAAATATTTGAATAAAACACATGCCTAGCCTAGTGGTAAGAAAAAGGTTTATGACCGTGAAGGTCCTGGGTTCAAGACCTAGGACATGCTCTTTTTTTCTATTTTCGCTTAAATAAATTGTGGCAACACAATTACTTTTTGCCACCCAACAAGTTTTTCTTCCAACAAATTTAAATCGTGGCAAACCTTTATTGATGCAACGCTTTACAATTTCGTTGCAACATATACAAACCTTTTACAACACTAGTTAAATATTATGACAACGCAATCAATTTGTGGCAATAAAACATTTATTGATGCAACGCTTTACAATTTCGTTGCAACATATACAAACCTTTTACAACACTAGTTAAATATTATGACAACGCAATCAATTTGTGGCAATAAAACATTTATTGATGCAACGCTTTACAATTTCGTTGCAATACATATCAACCTTTTGCAACGTAATTTAAAGATTATGCCAACGTAATAAATTCGTTGCAATATTGTCACCTCATCGCAACCACTTAGAATTTCGTTGCAATAACATCAACATATTGCAACGAAATTCAAGATTATCACAACGCAGGAAATTGCGTGGCAATATTGTCAGCTAATCGCAACGATTTTGAAAGTGGTGGCAATAACACCTACCTCTTGCCACGAAAGTCAAGATTTTTGCAACGCAATAAATTAGTGGCAATATTGACCACATATCGCAACATTTTTTTCCAAACTATGGCAATAAGGCCTACCTATTGCAACAAATGTTGTGCCGTTACAATGTGTTTCGTGGCATTAAAGGGATTTTCTAGTAGTGAAAATTTCAGAAAAATGCCATAAAAATCCAAACTCAAATAGAATATTGCAAAAATAATTCAAGAAATTCAGATTTTCAAATTCAGATTTTTCAGGATGTTACATGCAGAAAGGCGAACCTAGATAGGATGGCATCCGGCCTTTGCTGGCATCTCTGGAGAGGCCTATCGGCCATGGTGAGTTTTTGTGTTCCCAGGCAATGCCTTGTTGGAAAGCCCGGTAGCCGGAAGAACTTGGTACTTGGTAGTCAGAAGGATTGGAATTCGGTAGTCAGAAGAACTTGGTACCCAGTAGTCGGAAGAACTTGATACTTGGTAGTCGGAAGAACTTGATACTTGGTAGTCGGAAGAACTTGGTACTCGGTAGTTGGAAGAACTTGGTACTGGTAGTCGAGGACTTTGCGATCGAGTTTTGTAGATTCCGTGATCATGGTTGGTGATTGGTAGTCGAAGGATTTACGGTCGGAGGTCAAAGGTGTTGCTTCGTGGTCTGTGATCGATACTCGTAGTCCTCGAGTATGTGTTGAGTCACTAGTCTGACAAGCTGTGTTTGGTGGTCAGACTGGTCATTTTGAGTGATCTGAAGGTGAGTTTTGGAGAACGTAGAACTTGTGGTCGTAGATGGTTTGATTCTTATATATGGATGAACAAGGGTGTGATTTGCTTGTGTGGACTAATGACAATCAAGTTGGGAAGAACTTGTGTCGAAAAATATTCTTTGGTCTTTGCATATGCAGGTTGGGTGTGAAGACGGTCATGGTCGGTGACGAGGAGAACCGGGATTAGGAGGGGGAAATCTAAGGTCCAGACGGTCGATGTTGTCACGAGATAGACGGGCTCACACTGGAGTACGTGGAAGATCAAAGGTGGATAATGCGTGGAGAAACTATAGGGAGGTGCGGTTCTAGAGGCTTCGATACGAGAGGTTGATGCGTGAAGAAGCTACGGGAAGTACAGTCCTGGAGGCTTCAACACGTGATGAGTTGGAAGATGTTATGGAAGGAGTCTATAACTTGAAAGGTTTAGAAATTGTGTAAAACCCTTGTTTGGTTGGGTTTCGGGTCACTTAATTTTCTGAATCGTTAGGATTTCGTGTTCATGTTTGATGAGAACACGGTTTAGTACGTTAAACTATAAAATTAGGAATAGGCTAAGAGTTTACGTGTGGTTTTTGTGTGGTTTTTGGGAATATTAATAGAGAAGGTCCTGAGAGGGATTTTAGGGGTGCTTTTGAGGGCACTTTGTAAACCCACGAAAATCCAGCAATAAAAATCACCTTGAAGCAATCGTGTTATTGATTCGCAAAAGGTGTTGAGTCGGTGCTGGCAGCATATGTTCTATGAATCATCTTCAGCCTATTCTTGTTACGAGCACATAGGTGTTGAGGCATTCAAGCGGAGGAAAGGTTACGACTATGTGCAAAGGGATTGAGCAAGTGGTTGAGCAAGAAGTCTAACGTCGAGCGGTTGAAACTTTCATCGAGCATGAAGAGATTCAAAAAAAGCAGGTACAATCATTCACCCCCTCTTTGATTTTCATCGTCGATCCTATAGTGTGTTCAAAGTTTCAAATCATTTGAAGTTTTCCTGTAAAAGTTGTGTGCCTTTTAGTTTTGTTCAGCCTGAATTATCAGTTGTAGATCTGAGGGTGTGGTATAACCGCACCTTACATGATGATAGTACTGCTCAGTGGTATGACCACACCTTACATGGTGGTAATATTGCATTGAGGGGTAAAACCTTGTTTGGCTTTTTTTTTTTTGAGATTTCTTTGTGAGTGCCTAAGCCTTGATATTCATAGTTTTTCTTAGCTATTGGAATCAAAGTTGGTGGAATAATATGATTTTCTTAGCTTATGTAGCTAAATGAGTGAATGATTTGAGAATACTAAAAGGGAAAAGTATGAAATAGTCATTCACCCCTACTCTAATTGCTTGACCCTTGTTTAGGGCTGTTGAGGAAGAAATACCTAGGGGGGAATTTCTTTCAAAGTGATAGCAAAGGGGAATCACAATTTTGGAAGGGTCTTCATGCTGTTAAGAGATGTCAAGAGGGGGTAGATTATCAAGTTAGTGATGGAAAGGAAACTTTCTTTTGGGAGGATGCCTGGTATGGGAATTGTCCCTTAAAACATAAATTTCATAAGCTCTTCTAGATACCTTTAGGAGAGGTTTTTGACCCTGCTGAGCTGGAAGAGTCGGAACAAATGCAAGCTATTATATCCTCCTTTGAAATAGGAGAAGGGGTTGATGAGATGGAGCTTAGAGAAATCAGACACTTTTAACACGAAGTCACTGTAAGATAGGGGTAACAAATCAGTACTTGAGCAATATTTTGAAAGCAAAGATTCCTGAGGTTAAGAGTTTCCTGTGGATGGTCTATCAGAGCTCTGGGCATATTTGGCTCCATTGGTGACTTTTTCCCCCTAAAAATAGTCCCTATGCTCTCGTATTTCCAAATCTGGCCCCCTAGCCGACAGTAGGAGCAACAACAAACGATATGTGTCACCTATCGTGCTCCCCGTTTGTACCAAGTGCTCTACTCGGAGGTATCTCCCCGAGCGCAGTAGGTGCACGTGCCCCACCATGGCAGCAAAGGTGCCGCGGTACCCGAGCTCGGCAAGTGTTGCCGTGGTACCTCGACTTGGCAGGTTGGTAGGGTTGCCTGTTGAGCTGGTGCTACACACGTTGAGCCGGTGCTTGTTAAGGCCCCACTCTAAACGGATTCAGCTTTTAGCCTTTTAATTTCATCTTTTTTATGTCTTTTTGGCTTTTTTGCTTCCCCTTATTCCTTTGCATTGTCCATGATGATACAATTTTTTATTTTTTATTTTTAATTACTCAAAAAAATAACAGCTGTTACAGTGCATTTCAACCACTACAGAGCAAAAAAGGTAGAAGCCACGACTTATAAGCCGCAATGAATAGGCATAAAGCCAATAGTTGTGTTACTGTAGAGTCATGTAGATTAGTGGTAGCAGTGGTACTGACTACTTGGCTCAGAATATTTAGGGAGACAATCATGTGATGTCTTTATCCTTTCGGATAACAAGAACCTGCTAAGTCTGGTTACCGAGGCACCTGCTGCCGTGGTGAGACCTGTGCATGCACCACACCTGGGGAGATTAGGGATGAAAACGGTCGGAAACGGTCGGAAAACTCCTCAACCATTTTCTACTTCTACATTTGAATACGAAACGAAGCTAAAGCAAAGAGCGGACAAAACGAACGCGAACTTACGGAATATCGAGAATTTCGAAAACGAACCAATTCGAGCGGAATTATGTCGAACACGGTCGGTATACGAAAATTCAATACGGAATACCGACTTGTAGGACCAAGTGCATAACAATTAATAAGCGACTAAGTACATAACAATTATCAAGTGCATGATCAAGTTCAAGTGCATATAAAACACAACTAAATGGTTGGACATGAGAACAAAAATGTAATCACGTAAACCGGCTCGTGGAGCGATTGGCGACCCGTGTTCCTATCAACATGTGAAACGTCGAAGACCAACTCTGTTTTGGCCTAATCATAGCATCACCGGTCAACGCCGGAGCTACGGAGACGTGCCATTAGGCCTAAACTACATTATATAAGTAAACAGAATTTAGGTACTACAATCGACAAAGAAGAAAACTTTCAGAATCCCTCGAGACCCATTTAAAATCACGCACACAGCTGAATCAAACCGGTGCAAATGTATCTCCATCCAAGCCCAAACCACAAAGGTTATGGTCGAAGGATGGACACTTCAATGAGAGCGGTACTGCTATTTCTGATGTCAAACGGCACTTCCTATCGGTAGGTCTTGAGCTCTTCACAGGTGGAGCAGACGATAACAAAAACTTACATAGACAACCAGAATTAACATGGAAGAATGCAGGAACATAGCACATTGCACAACACTATGCTTGGAATAAGCCTCGAAAAGCGGACTATGTTTCGTCACTTAAAAATCGACGGTAATTCCAACATGTATAGCTAATCATCATAGGCTTAATATTGCATTGCATATAATTTAGGAGGCACAAGAATTAAAGGTAGAAGAGAGTACTGACGGATGAATAGAAACTGCCTCAATACGTTATACGAAACCAAAGGAACACTAAAAGCCCAAACATAAGAAGAATAAGATGGGACTCGTGTAGTATCATCGAAAAGAAATGCATTCTCATTCACAGCGAGGTAAAAGCAGCGTGTCGGAAGGTGTCCTAAGATTGTTTGAAGGTTTCATCCTCGATACTACAAAAATCCATAAACCAAATCGAAAAAGAAAAGAAAAGCGCTAATCCGTGATGGATTCAGATGCAAAGATGGGTGTACATCATATGGACGATGGAGCCGCAGATCAAGTGTTGGATTATGCATCAATTACCTCCTCACAATCCAAACAGATCTTGAAAGGGATAGCGGCAAAAAAACCGAAAAAGATTAATTGGTTCGATTACGCGGTGAAGACACAACTAGATGGTTTAGCGGCCGGTGGCTGCACGGCTTCAGCGGCTGCATGGGCGTCGCGTGCGGGGTGCGACCGTGCGGGCGTGCGGCGGAACTAGCGAATGGGATTAGGGATTTAGGGAGGAGACAGCCAGAGAGCGCCGCGCTGGTCGTGAACTGAAATTTGGGCGGCGGGCACTGGGCCAAATACGGTTCCAACGAATTTACAATACGGTATATTCCAAATATAATGTAGAAAAGTAGAAAACGGTCGGAAAACGCCTAAACCGTTTCCGTTCCGTTTCAATTTGGTATTCAGTATTTCGAACGAATCGAATTTGTCGAAAATACGAATTCGATCGGGTCAAATGTAGAAAACGATGCGGTTCGGTACGGGATATTTCCGTTCCGTTTTCATCCCTAGGGGAGATGCCGCGGAGTGGAGCACCTACTGCGGATGGGAAGCGTGGTAGGTAACACATGTCGTTGCTTCCACAGTCGGCTAGGAGGCTAGATTTAGAAATACAATAGGGGAGACGGCTATTTCCACACAAAAAAACGTCGCTAGTGGGGCCAAATTTGTCCAGGCTTCGGTCTATCTCGACAGAATACCTCCGGCAGAACACCTATCGATCAGGAACTGGCAGGAGGGTTAAATTGCAAATTGTGTGACTGTGTTAGAATCTACAGACCACATAATGTTTAGATGCCCCATGGCTAAATTTGTCTGGAGTGCATTGAGAGATGTTCTAGGTTGGAGCAGATCCCCGATGAGCATACAGGAATTTTTTGTACGGATAACCCATTTTTTATTCGAAAATACAGAAATATACCTGCGACAAAATTTTTCACACAAATAGGCTTGAGTCGCCAAACCATTGGGCGATTTACGCTTGTCGCCCCACCCAAAAGCGACTTATAAAGAATCTGGTAACCATTGGGCGATTAAATGTAATCGCCTCCCCGTTAAGCGATTAAATTGAATCGCCCCCCGTTCGGCGACATAAAAAGAGTCGCCCAACGGGGGGGCGACTGCATGTGGCTACAGCCCGGCGGCCAAGCCCTCTTTTCTTCCCCACGGCTGCTCGCCAATCTACCTCTAGGCGACTGCATGGTGATCCCGTCTTTCGGTTTTGTGAATTTTCTAATTTGAAACTCGTAAAAAATGTGGTATAGTCACATATAGTGTTAAGTCACACAAGAACTGGTATTTAATATTTGTCACATTACTTGATATAGAAATAATTTTCCATACGAAAAGAAGAGATAATAGCATTGTTTGAATTTAAATGAACTTTATAATATTTTCCATTACATGCATGACATACACCCATCACTCCCCACCCTAAGGTGCTCCGTCACCGCGCCCGCGTCCTGCCATACGGCCCCGCTTGGCCGTCCTCCGGTGCAACGGATTACGAGGCGGGTGACGAGGGTCCGAAAAAGTAAAACGATCGGTGGGTTTCGCACCGCGCGCGCCGGTGGAGTCACCGCACCTGCGGTTGTGTGGCCTCGGCACCGGGAGGCCATCGCCGAGAGAACCTCCGGTGCTGCGTCGGAGGACGGCCCGTGCGACCCAGAAAAACCGGTCCACCTCGATGTGGCCCGGGAGAAGCGTCCCGCTGCTGGTAAGGACCTGCAATAGTAATATCGTTAGTTCGTTGCATGTCGTCTTAGGATAAAAACAAGATCGGACGATGCGTACCCGTACATGGCGCCATGAAATCATCCGTGTGGAAGCCGGGGATGTACGTAGGTGTATGAGGCCGGGACCAAGCAGAACTCCCTGGCTGGTCCGGGGGAGGTGGACGTGTCCACGTAGAACTCCCTGGCTGCTCCGGGGGTGGACGTGTCCACGTACTACCTCCGGAGTAGTGCCACGCTGGTCGGGGTGGCATTGGTGGTCGGGGTGCCACTGGTGGTCTGGGTGCACTGGGCGTAGATGTGGAGACCACCGGTAGCCTTGTGCAGGATAGTAGGCTAACGATACGTCTACACCCTGCCTCCATCCGTCGCGCAAAGCTGACGGCCTCCTCGCGGGTCAACTCCCCACCTGTGCCCCACCTCTGCACTAGTGCGGAGGACTCCGACCACATCGCAACACCGACGTCAGCCTGGACAAAAAGACATAGAATGGTCCATCATCGAAACGATATTGCCATTTGAGAATTTTTGAAATTACAAGTTACGTACCGCGATGTGAGCGTCGCGTGCGAAGTGCGCAGGGTACACGTCTGTCGGTGCGGCGACGTGTGGGGCAGGTGGGTCAACGACATGTACCACTGCACGAGTTCGCCCCAGTACCAGATGAGGTACTCGCGTAGTCGGCTATGTCGTATGGCGGTCCTCCTCCACGCGGTCATCCAGCGCACCCTCCCATCGCGCAATCCGGTGCATCCTCTGGACCAGTCCGCGCCTTTCTTGGCGCCCGCCGTGTTGTGCTGTTTATGGAACCATTACGTAATGTAAGTACTTGCGATCACAATAGTAAGTACGCATAAAAATATCGAAGCGATCACTCACGCGCACGCGCGGGCGGAATCGGGCGCCCGACCGTACAGAAGTGCTCGCCGCAGCCCAAACTGCCGCATGACTCGCTGCGGTGCGTAGTCCTCCACGTAGATGCCGTACACGAGCTTCCGGCGGGTTAGCGGCTTTGGTCACGCCAAAGCCAAGTCGCGACGACCCGTCAGAGCACGGGCCTGCTGCGCCTCCGCTGCGTAAGGCTCCCGCGCGCGACGCCGGAGTCTGCGAGGCGGTCGAACTGCTCCACGAAGGGGTGGTACGCCCGCGTGACCTGCACGTGCGCGAACTGTACCTACAAGAAAGGCAAATTGTTTAGTACGACAATCGTTAATAAGTTGACTACGATAAAATAAAACTCACTCGTCGACGACACCAAATAGAACCCATCGTCGGCCGGTCGATGTCTCCCCCCGGGTACATCTCGGCCCCGTAGGGACCCATGTCGTCTAGTACAGGTCGTCCGAGACTGAAGCGCTCGAACGACCACAACTGCAGCAGCAGGGGACATCCCGTGAGGATCGAGTTCGCCTTAATCCTCGTGCACGCATCGCGATAAGAGCGCGATGCGTCGCGGCAAGCGCGCCGATCCCACCTGATCCGACGGCCTCGCCTTCCGCAATCGCCCTCGCATAAGCGATAAGGCGCGCGTCAACGGTGTTGCCGTGGCTGGTGGTGAAGAGCACCCAACCAAACAGCCACAGCACGTAAGCCTCCAGGTGGCGCGCGACCTGGTAATCGTCAGCATCTGCAACCATGCGCTCAACCTGAATGCGAACAAGTTCTTATTAGTATGTAATTGCACAAATAAGAGTTTCGAAGACGCGATCGACTTGAAACACCACGTACCCGGTACTGTGCCAGCCACCTCAGCGTCGGTCCATGCTTCTGCCTCTCGTCGAAGATGTGGTGGTGACCGGCCGGTGGAAGGACCCCCTGGAATCTGCCGAGCAGGTCACCGCGCCACTCGGGCGGAGCCTCCGGTAGGAAGGCAGCGTCTCCCGCGACCGGAAGGCCAAGGAGTAGGGACACGTCCTGCAGGGTCGGCGCCATCTCCCCGACTGGTAGGTGGAAAGTGTGCGTCTCAGGCCGCCAACGGTCCACCAAAGCCGTCAGTAGGGAACGGTCGAACGGGAAGCGTCGTGATCGCTCCACGCCCGCCTCGTCCCCCTCCCCGGCCAAGGCACCTCCGTCCTCATCCGTGGCCTGCACCATCCGGGCAAGAGGGAGAAGTCCGGCATCCCGCAGCCTGCAAATAAAGTGAAGGTCAGCATGAAATGTTCTTATGGTAATACTAAAACGTTGGCGTTGTGCAAACCTCGACAGTCCAACGGGGGTCGAGTCCCCAGGCCACATGAGGTGTGCGTGTCCGGACCACTCCCAGCTCAGTCGACTCGTCCGTGCTTCCCGGTGGCGGCGCACGACGGGAAGCGCGGTGCACGCGGTCCAAGTGCTCATCCAACAGCGGGTACCGCCAGTCACCCGCCATAACTGCAAAATTATCTAAATGTAAATTTGTACACTACATTTTCTACAATAATACATGAAAAATACTATACAAAATTTTGACACAACAATTTTCTACATTTAAATTTTCTTCATTTCAATTTTGTAAAATGCATCTACATTTGTACATTGAATGATCTACAATAAATTTCTAAAGTAAATTTTCCACAATAATACATTACAAATATTATACAAAAAACTATATTTTTCTACATTTAAATTTGTACATCTAAATTTGTAAACTGCATCTACATTTCTAAATTTAATGTTCTAAACTAGATTTTCTAAACTAAATATCTAAACTAAATATCTAAGATAATTTTCTAAACTAAATTTTCTAAACTAATTATCTCAACTAAATATCTAAACTAAATTTGTAAACTAAATATCTGCACTACATTTTCTAAACTAAATTTATCTAAACAAATTTTCTAAAGTACATTTTCCACAATAATGCATTACAAATATTATACAAAAAACTATATTTTTCTACATTTAAATTTGTACATCTAAATTTGTAAACTGCATCTACATTTCTAAATTTAATGTTCTAAACTAGATTTTCTAAACTAAATATCTAAACTAAATATCTAAGCTAATTTTCTAAACTAAATTTTCTAAACTAAATATCTCAACTAAATATCTAAACTAAATTTGTAAACTAAATATCTACACTAGATTTTCTAAACTAAATTTATCTAAACAAATTTTCTAAAATAAATTTTCTAAAATTAGAAAAATACCTACAAATCCCGCGGCTTCTCCTCCTCCTCTCTCTCCTTCTCTTCTTCCCTCTCCTCCCCCTCTCCTTCTCTTCTTCCCTCTCCTCTCCCTCTCCTTCTCTTCTTCCCCTCTCCTCCTCCTCTTCCTTCCTCTCTTCTGCTTCTGTCTTCCTCGCGCGGCGGAGAGTGAATGGCGAGCAGGCGTGGGGAAGAAAAGGGGCTTGGCCGTCGGGCTGTATTCACATGCAGTCGCCCCCCCGTTGGGCGACTCTTCTTTATGTCGCCGAACGGGGGGGCGATTCAATTGAATCGCTTAACGGGGAGGCGATTGCATTTAATCGCCCAACGGTTACCAGATTCTTTATAAGTCGCTTTTGGGTGGGGCGACAAGCGTAAATCGCCCAATGGTTTGGCGACTCGAGCCTATTTGTGTAAAAAAATTTGTCGGGTATATTTCTGTATTTTCGAATAAAAAATGGGTTATCCGTACAAAAATTTCGAGCATACAGTACCTCTGGGATGTTGTTCGGGAAAGAGGTGACAGAAAAATAATGAATACAATGCTTACTCTATTGGGAGCTGTTTGTTGGACTCTTTGGTTAACACGCAATGACATGGTGATTTTAACTTGAACACGCAATGACATGGTGATCTTTACTTGAACCCTCCAATTTTGCCGTTGTTTAAGGGTCCGTTGTAAAGAGCTTAAGTTTCTGGTTGTTAGTTTTTAGCTAAAATTATACTGCAGCGGGTGTTAGCTTTTTCTATGTCATTCAATGAAAAAAAAATTAAAAAATAAAAAAAACCGTTATATTGTCACAGATAATACAAAAGAATAATAATAAAAAAGGCAAAGAAGTCAAAAAAAAAAGAAAAGAAAAATCAAAATTAGAAATCGATATATTCTAAATAACTTCTAATTTAACTAAGTCCCAAGCAAAATACTGGAGTCGTTTAGAGCTGGTCCTAAACTGCATTTTTCCTTACGGCGATGAAACCTTTGGAGCGGCAAAAGGACTGATCCAGGTTAGAAATAGTGATCCATAAAGTGCTCGTGCGCGGGAAGCAACTACAAGACCGTACTGTTGATAATGGCAGGCTACCTCACGCTCTTGATCTGCAAGATCTAGGCTTCGTTTATAGTCATTTTAGCTTTTTGTATGTTGCTTGTTAGAGATATATGTATAGTTTATTATTCCCCATTGTTATGAGGGGTTCTTTGCATATTTACCACCTGTACTTTGTGTATATATACCGACCCATTGGCCTCATATTGAATACAAGCGCTATTCATAACATGGTATCAGAGCCTAGGGTTTGTCATACCTAGGGTCGTGCTTGTCTCCGCCGGATCCTCTCTCCACCGGATCCTCAGATCGCCGGATCTACCCAGGCGCCGCCGCCTCCTCCCCGCCTTCCCCGAGCCACAGCCGGATCCGGGCGCCGCCACCGCCTCCCGGTCGTCTTCCCCGAGCCGCCGCGGTCGGCGGCGCTGCCTCCTCACTCACGCCGCCGCCTCCTCCCTTTCGGACGCCGCCACGACCGCCGTCCTCCGTCGCCTCGCTGCCGACTCGCGCGCCGAGGCCGCCTCGCCGGAGCTGCCGCTCCTCCGCCCGAGGCCGCCGTGGTAGGCCGCCTGGCCGGCTGCTCGGCCGGCGCGCCGCCGCCGCACCGCCGCCGCCACTCTCGTGAAACCCTAAGGGCTGCGTGCGTGTGTGGGCCGGAGGCCCACTACCGGCTTTAAGTTTTTAGCCGAGCCGAAAAAAACGTCGTTCTAACCGCGCGCGTCCGGCGCCGCTGTTAGACCGTTGCCTTGGTCACCGCGCCGCCCGGCGCCGCCTACCAATGGGCACCGCTTCCCTCCTCGCTGCCGGTGATCTTTGATGGTGTTAATTACACCGACCGTGTCTCACATGCGCATCCACATGCGTGGTCTTCGTCTCTGGGGCGTCCTCTCTGGCGATGTCACCGCCCGCCTTGCCCTATTCCTCCGACGGCTTACGTTGCATTGCCCCGACACCGATAAGGCTGCTGCGAGGCCGCTCGCCTTGCCGATGATGAAGCCGCCTCGCCTACCAGAGGCTCGATTCCTACAAGGATCGTCGACCGCCTACACTCGGTGGTACGATGGCGACGCCGGTGCTGCTGTCTTCATCGCGATGTCGGCCTCGTTCTCTTACGAGGTTGTGGGACTCCTTCGGCTTTCGGATGTGGACTCATCTTCGTCGGCGCACGAGCCCTCCGGTGATGCCACTGCACTGTCCGTGGTCCGCCAGAGCACTCTCTTCAGCAGGTGATGCTACCGTTGACGCTTTACGCTCGAGTTACGCATTCGCATCGCTTGGACTCACTTCGACCGCCGGGCCGCCGCACTCGTCCGTCTGCTCGGATGTACGTGCTTGACACAGAGTTTCAGCGGGTTTACGAGTTCCTTACTCGCCGCCCGTCGAGTTCGAGCAAAGGTGTGCCCGGCTCCTTGCACGCCACCCTCGTGTCACTCTCCGGAGGCTCTTACCGAGATACGCGCGAGGAGACTCGCCTCGAGTGGTGCTGGTCCGATGCCACTCCCCTCGTGCTCGCCGCTCATCCGCTGCTACATCGCCTCCTCCGGCCGCTACCACAGTGGTGGTGGCCGTCCTCCGTCGGAGATGGCCGTCCTCACTGCTTTTCCTCTTTGCGACAAGGTCGGCCACATTGAGTCGAGTGCTATAAGAAGAAGCGGCATCTTTCACGCCGTTCTTCTCGGCACTAGTGCTTCTACGACGACGTGCGCATCGACTTCTTCAGAGTTTCTCTCACCGAGCGAGGAGATAGCGACTTCGACGCCTACTTGCCGCTCCGGTTCTCCTCGCGAGTTCTGCTGGTTACGCTCATCGACTCTTGGCACCGAGAAACCACCCCTACACGATCAGTACCTCCCGTGGATTCTTGATTTCGGAGCATCTTTCACATGACTCGATCCTTCCACTCTGTCTTCTATTACACCTCTTGATTCTCCTGTCAGTGTTCTTACTGCTGATGGTACATCTCTTTCTGTCTCTGGTCGAGGATCTCTTAGCAACTCATCCTTTCATGTTTCTTCTGTTGCTCATGTTCCTCGCCTTACCATGCAGCTTCTTTCTGCTGGGCAGATTACTGACCTTGGTTATCGGGTCATTCTCGACTCTGACTCTTGTTGTGTTCAGGACCGCCACACGGGAGCTCTGGTTGGTTCTGGCCCTCGGCGCCGTGACTCACAGCGTCTCTGGGAGCTTGACTGGCTTCACCTTCCTTCCGCTGCCACCATCGCCGCCGCTTTTTCCGCTACGCCACTTCCGTCTACGGCTCTTTCCAGCGGTGGCATCACCGTCTTGGTCATCTGTGTGGATCTCGCCTGTCGTCCTTAGTTCGTCGTGGTCTTCTGGGGTCTGTCTCAGGAGACGTGTCTTTAGATTGTCAGGGCTATAAGTTAGGTAAATAGATTCAGCTTCCTTATCCTCATAGTGAGTCTGTGTCTCAGCGCCCTTTTGATCTTGTTCATTCAGATGTTTGGGGTCCGGCTCCTTCGTTTGAAAGGGGTCATCGATATTATATCATATTTATAGATGATTTTCTCGCCACACTTGGATATATTTCATGTCTTCTCGTAATGAGGCCTTGTCTATCTATAAACAATTTGCCACTATGATTCACACGTTCTCCACTCCTATTCGTGTCTTTCGTGCCGATTCTGCGGCGAGTACCTCTCGTTACTGCGCAGCTTCCTTGCTGAGCGAGGCACTCTCGTTCGTTCTCTTGTCCCGGTGCTCATGCTCGAATGGTGTCGCTGGCGCAAGCATCGTCACCTCCTTGAGGCGGCTCGTGCTCGATGATCACCGCCTCTATTCCACCTCACTTTTGGGCCGAGGTCGTTTCCATCGCCACCTATCTCGTCAACATCCAGCCCTCTTACGCTCTTGGGAGCGATCCACGTGAGCGTCTCGTGGTCTTCTTCCGACTACTCTACCCTTCATCTGTTTGGCTGCGTTTGCTACGTTCTCCTCGCCTCGAGAACGCACCAAACCGACCGCTCGACCGTTGAGTGTGTCTTTACGGGATCTGATGCCGAGCACAAGGGCTATCGTGCTGGGATCTGCTGGTCGTCGGATGCGGGTTTCTCGGGATGTGACTTTCGACGAGTCTCGTCCATTCTACCCACGTCCTGCCTCTCCTTCGGCTTTCTCTGTGGAGTCTCTGTCTTTCTTGACCTTTCCAGATACACCTATATCTGTTTTGCCCTCGTCCACCTGTCCCACTGAGTCTTCACATATCCCCCCTGTGGCCTCTCCGCCGTTGTCGCCGCCTGTGTCGTCTCCTACGACTCCCCAGGCTCCTCCCACTACAGTACCTTTTCCATCTTCTCCTGATGCTCCATCTTCCCCTGATGGGTCATCTTCTCCTCGCTACGCTCTCCGCGATCGCCAGTCGATTCGGCTTCCTGCCCGTTTTGCCTTTGCTGGCGCAGCTACTCGTGAGCCTGTCTCCTACCGGATGTCTTGTTACTCATCCCGAGTGGCAGCTTGCAATGGCCGAGAGATTGCTGCCTCGAGCGTCCTGGTACTTGGGATCTTGTTCCTTTTCCATCTCATTCTCATCCCATCACGTGTAAGTGGGTCTATAAGATTAAGACTCGCTCTGATGGCTCTCTTGAGCGCTATAAGGCGCGTCTTGTTGCTCGTGGCTTCCAGCAGGAGCATGGTGTTGACTACGACGAGACTTTTGCTCCTGTGGCCCACATGACCACTGTTCGCACTCTTCTTTCGGTGGCCTGCTCGCCATCGGTGCATTTCTCGATTTGATGTCAAGAATGCCTTTCTTAATGGCGAGTTGCGTGAGGAGGTCTACATGCATCCGCCACCCGGGTATTCTGTTCCTGAGGGCATGGTTCCTGTCGCCTTCGTCGCTCTCTCTATGGCCTTAAGCAAGCCCCTCGTGCTTGGTTTGGCGCTTCTCCTCTGTGGTCACTGCTGCTGGCTTTTCAGCTAGTGATCATGATCTGCGCTCTTTGTCCACACTTCGCCTCATGGTCGGACTCTTCTTCTTCGTATGTTGATGATATGATCATTACGGAGATGATTCGAATACATTGCCTTTGTCAAGGCTCGTCTTAGTGAGCGTTCCTTATGTCGGATCTTGGTCCTCTTCGTTACTTCCTTGGGATTGAGGTTACTTCCACTCGGATGGTTTCTTTATGTCCCAAGAGAAATATATTCAGGATCTTCTTGATCGCGCTCTCTCATCGATCAGCGTCTCGTTGAGACTCCCATGGAGCTCAATGTTCATCTCCGACTCTCGATGGCGAGCCTCTTTCGATCCGACTCGCTATCGTCATCTTGTTGGGAGTCTTGTCTACCTTGTCTTTGTTACTCGTCCGGATATCACTTATCCAGTTCATATTCGAGTCGGTTTGTTTCAGCTCCCACTGTGTCCACTACGATCACCTTCTTGAGTTCTGCGATACCTTGGCGGACTATCTCTCGCCGTCTCTTCTTTCCACGTTCCAGCTCGTTACAGCTTGTGCCTATTCGGATGCTACTTGGGCGATGATCCTCCGATCGCGGTCTATCTCTCGCTTCGTGTTTTTCTTGGGGTTCTCTTATTGCACGGAAGACGAAGAAACAGATCGCAGTTGTCCCGTTCGAGTGCGTAGGCGAGTTGCGAGCTATGGCTCTCTTGACAGCAGAGATTACCAGCTACGGTGGTTACTTGAGGATTTTGGTGTTTGTCACTACACCGCCCCTCTCTTGTCGACAAGATGCAGTGCTATCGGTGATTGCTCGTGATCCCGTGAAGCATAAGCTCACCAAGCATATTGGTGTTGATGCTTCTTTCATGAGGTCTTGTGTGCATGATCAGGTGATTACTCTTCAGTATGTGCCTTCGGAGCTTCAAATAGCGGATTTCTTCACGAAGGCCCAGACTCGAGCACAGCACAACTTCTACCTCTCCAAACTCAGTGTTGTTGATCCACCATGAGTTTGAGGGGGGGGTGTTAGAGATATATGTATAGTTTGTTATTCCCCATTGTTATGAGGGGTTCTTTGCATATTTACCACCTGTACTTTGTGTATATATACCGGCCCATTGGCCTCATATTGAATACAAGCGCTATTCATAACATTGCTGTCCTCTTTTCGAACTTGATTTGAACTTCTATAGTAAACTGGTTTCCCAGTATGTAAACAACCTGTTGCTTTCAATTAAAGGCAGGGCCATATAGGTCTTGATATGTTGCTCTCAATTAAAGGCAGGGCTATATAGGCCTTGATATGTTGAACCCTAGTTCGATATTTTCTTACCCTTAGAGGCGTTCATATTAACTATGGCAGATAATTTTTAATTAAAAATAAATAGTAATATTTGAAAGAAGTGACTTTTAAAGCAAAGCAGAAGCGATAAAGAAAGTGAGGGAAAGATATGTGCGCGAGACGAGAGCAAGAGGAGTGGAGTCCGTGATGTGCCTATGACTCATGTGTTATCCTGAAGCGAGATAGAGGTGAGAAGAGTGAAAAAGCCACGTATTCATAGTGACTTTTGGTTTCTCTACATAGAAACCATAATCAGAAGTCGATATGAACGCCTCTAGTTTCATGACAACATGTGGGAGAGAGAACCGCACAAACCATGGGCGGGTTCGGCAAGGCTTAAAGCCGGTTTATGCTCGTACTATATATAGTAACTAGCTTTTAAATGATGTGTTTTTTCAACACGGGGTCAATATGAAGATTGTAGTAAAAAATATACTAAGTTCAGATGTATCGACTAAAATAACATGCAACTATTTTTCTATATATACTACCTCTCGTAAACAAGTAGAATTTAAATATTTAAGTTATAAGTCATAAATCAACAGTAAAAAAAATTCATCCTATATATATATTTTTTGACCTCAGGGGGGGTCACTATCATGATTCTCCCGTGTTTGATTTAGCCGCACACCACCGGCATCAGAAAGGGTACCCAAACTTCACGCGTCCGCGGCAGGGTGTTGTCGGGACGGTCACTTGAAGCGTCCGCGCGACTACCCGTCTTCGGTGGTGGTTCACTTGTTTTTGTCGTTTTGTGCCGCACTTGGGCTCGCTTCCCCTTCCCAGCTTCCGCGCATGCTTCTGCAACTCTGCCCACGGGCCCTATGTATAGGCAAAAACTCCTATGTTGTTCTGTTTCTTTGTCGTTTATTTTTTTAAAATTAAAATCAAATAGCTTTTCCATTTCTATATCGTTTTAATTAAATTAAATATGAGACAACTTTCTACCGACACCTCTCAACTATAGTACCTTTCAACTGCATGACCTTCTCATATTTTTCAATTAGACAACTTTTATCTATATAAGTCCCGCGTAGACAGCTTTCAACCGCCCAACTTTCTACTAGACATATTCAATTAAACAACTTTCAACTAGATGCATGTTATGTATCATCAATAATAATTCAGTCTACCCTAACAACCATCTAAAAAGCAAGTATGCAAGTGTTAAAGGACTCACATAAGCTAGCTTATGGTTAGTACGAACTGTCAATGAATGCTACTGTCTCCACCCAATATAAAATAATACAAAGCGACGGGAACGGAAGCTCATCCCGACAGGAACACCACTTCCTGCCGCCGTACCGACCGAGAGTGCGCACAAACGCGTCAGCGTAGAATAATGTCCTCGTTATAAGAAATTATGGTAATATTTGTATTATATTCTAAAAAACTGTTTTTCTATAGTAAATATTTTTTTTGTAGTACATAGTTTTTAAACTAAGTATTTTTAAGACGGGATCTACTAGTAAATTGTTGTACACGTTGTAGCGTTTTCATTTATACCGGTAAAAATCACACATAAATATCTCTCTATAAGCTGTTACTATTTATAAGTCAAAAACCAAAGATAATATGAATAAACCCTATATTAGGTGTACATGTTTTACGAAAATCCGGATAGAAAAATAGAAGAACTGGTGTACTAATAAAAAATATTGGAAAGTCAATAACTTTTTTTTGATAACGGAAATCTTTATTAATAAACCAAGAGCAGTACATCAAGGTGATACACAGTCTTGGAATAAAATTTCCAGCCTCTGCCTCGTAGGAGGCACACAGCTAAATCAATCAAAAACAAAGCATAATCTAATGACTATCAATCCGTAGACTAGATCGCCACCCATATGCCCGGGAGTAGATATCCTTGGCCACACAGTCCAAATGTTGTGAGGCCGCCACAACTAAACCCTGCAGATCCGTTTTGTGAAGGATAGCCCATGAACGGAGTCGATGAGAAGCTGCGAAGATAACCTGCAAGGGAGAAAAAGATTGTTGCTTTTCAAAAATAATGTCATTTCTGTGTAACCAAATTGACCAACAGATAACTGCTGCCCCAAGCAGAACTAGTGGTTTCAAGTTTTTGGTGACACCCGTAAGCCAACTTCCAAACATATGTGATACGCTTTGGGGTTTCTTTATGTTTAGGGATATTTGGGGGACACTCCAGACCGCTCTAGCAAAACGACAATCAAAAAACAAATGCCTAATTGTCTCGTCTTCGTGACAAAAGCAACATGTTTTGCTGCCTGTCCAGTTACGCTTAGCTAGATTATCTTTAGTCAACACAACACCTCTCTGTAAATACCACAGAAAAACTTTCAGTTTCAGTGGTGCCTTTAGTTTCCATAATATCTTATTCAAATTAGGTACATCTGTAAGGAACATGGCTTGATAGAATGATTCCACCGAGAATATGTCAGTGGCATGGACCTTCTTTACAAGAAAAAATATTGGAAAGTCCTACCAAAGTTGTGACACAGTAATGGGCCCTCGTGAAGCTTGATCTTTCCTTGCTGATAGGGTGGCAACCTACAACTGAGCGACGAGGCAATGTTTCGTACGGCTCCTACCTCCCCCTGCTCGTGGAGGCGATGGCGGCAGCGGCAGCGGCAAGGACGGGTTTGCTCCTGCCGCTGGTTGGCTGCTTCTCTGGCTTCGGCCCAGTTCGGCCACGAAATCTCCGTGGCAAGTCAAAATTCACATTTCACGGTGACTATTATCTTTTGGGAGCGTCTATGCATCAACCGGATATTTTCTTTCTAACTATTATCCAAATTTATGTTTTTTAGATTAGAGATCAAGGGGCTCTTGTTTTTTAAGGAGAGATGTTTTTCAAAGAGGAGGTGGTAGAATTCAAGAGGGAGAGGGGAGAATTCATAGCCATTAGATCTAAATGATGAGTTTTTCAAGAGGGAGAGGGAGAGGGGAGAAGTGTACTGATGAGGAAAGAGAACATGTGGCTAGTGGATTCAGGTTGTTCCAGGTGCATGACCGGTAATTCAAGATAGTTTTTCTCCCTCATTAAGGCATCCAATGATGAGTTGATCAATTTTGGGATGTCTCAATAAGTACTGTGATATCTAAAGGTACAGTACACGTTAATGATAAATTCATTCTCAAGGATGTTGCTTTGATTGCTGATATTCTTACTAAGCTGGTTGATACTTCTCGGTTTGTTCGTTTGCGGAGTGAGTTGAGGTATGTCATCCAATAGGATTGTTTTAAGGGGAGTTCTTCTTGTATGTCATTGTGAAGACTTATTTTTATTTTTTATTTTTGAGAACTTGAATTATTATTTAAGCTAATAATCATGAAACAAGTCATGATATGTGTTTTGAGCTTTCTTGATCATGATTTTACATGTGTAGATTAGTAAGGCCATAGTTAGCTATTTATTAAATGTGATGAAATTAATTTGAGCTGAAGCTCAGGAGGCCGTTGTGGATATCTCCCAGTGTAAGACATGATTTATTGAAATAAATTATAATCAAGTGTCAATAATGTGCTTTGTGTTGAGTTATATAAATCTATGTTAAGCTTTGTGCTTTAGTTTGGCATTGTGGCTCACTTAGTTCTTGATTCTAGTATCTAAATTTAAATCTGTATTTTTATATGGCTATCTTCTTTAGTGAGACCTTTAACGTAACTAGTCATTTTTGTGAAGGTCTGCCATGTATATTAATTTGCTTAATCACGTTATAATCTTTTCTTGGTCTGCTTTGTTATATATGCATGCTTATGATCGGGCAAGCTCCATAAGAGCATGACTTTGTACGCATCACTTCAATTGGTTTAAATAATCTTTTAAGTTTTCATGGTGTGTTTAAAAAAATCTTTTAAAAAATGGATCAATGATACTTGGATGTAAGTTCTCTCTTTGCTGTTTCTTCTTTTTATGCCTTGATGCTTACATTACCTGTAGGGGGGGTGAATGGTGCCTTCAAAAATCGCCCCGAAGTATCCACATACTTCTTCTCCGATAACTATATAAGCTATGAAGAAGAAGGTTCAAAGCTCACTGGAAACCAACACAGATCAAACGACATGAGCAGAAGACCTCCCGAAAATTAAAACCACTGACAAAAATATCAAATAAAAAAGAAAACCTTGAACCTCAACTTCAGAAAGATTGAATAGCAAGAAAGAGAAGATTTGCAGAGCACCTAAGAGCCCACAAAACAGAAAATAATTTTGTTGACAGAGCTAAAGAAACACAGTAGATGAAGTGCCCAGAGCTTGTCACCAAACTTGAGTAGAAAAGAGAGCAGAGTTCTAACTTCTGTTCAGAGACATTCCAAAGCTCCCTAAATGAAAGATCACCGAAGAAGGTACTCTTTGCCGAAGAGAAAAGAACTTGCAAACATAAGCCGATTGCACAGGGACACTGCAGTGAAGAGCATCTGGTTTGACCGGCAAAATAGCCCCGGTCTGACCGGCAAAGATGGGCGGCGGACCACGGCGATCGTCCGGTCTAACCGGCGAGAACCCGATCGATCAGAGTAAAAGCTAAACCGGTTCTTTGTATTTGAAACGGATCGCTGCAGGTTTAATTTTGACTGAAAAACAAAAACCGAGATACTGACTTTTGTCGACAACTACAAGATTGAAAACATCAAAGCAAGCAAACTAGAGCATTTAGAATTGAAGCTGATGCCGAAAAGACTGAAAAGAACATATACTGCAGGCTGAAAAACAACAATGCACAGTAATTACTGAGAGGGTCTTTCCAAACCAAAAATGATTGCATAACTACTGTGATTTTCAGAACAAAAGAGCAAGACTACAAACTCAAACGCAAAAAGGACCTTAGGGAGAAAGGAATTCAGACAAAGAACAAATACAAACTAAAACTCTAAATTTTGCCAAGTTGAAGTTAGCAGGAGAGACTAAACTCAAATTGCTTGTGATTTTCAGTTCCTTTGCTCATGAGATTTTGAATCCTACCAAGAAATGACATCACAACAAGGAATAACAGACCAAGAGCAAACAATCCTCCAAGACTTCAAAGCACCAACCTTGCCCTGACTCCAACCCTAGCTTTTGCAAAACAGAGGAAATGAGCACGAGCTGATTCTTGGGAAGAAGCTAGCTGATAAAAGGATTGCTCTCAGGAATATAGCAGCCAAATGGCTTTGAGATGATTCCCCGTTCAAAGCTAACCCATTTTGCTACTTCTTGAAGAGAGATTCAAATCAAAATCCAAATGACACAGAGAAGAGCTGAGAGCAGGGAAGAAACAAGAACTAAAGCAAAAGCTCAAGGGAAAGCAAGGAAATCATAGTAGCTCAAACTCAATCCATTTCATATTGATTCAGAGACATGAGCTATTACAAATGATTCTTTTACAACCCTCTCATCCCATTCTCACCACTAAGAAGAGCTCACAAACTGAGCACCACGCGAGAGGAACACACACACTGAGAGCACTACTCTCTTGCTTACTTGCCGGCTGCACACTGCCTTCCCTTTCCATTTAAAGAGTGACCTCACACCCCATATGGAAAATCAAGAAAGGTTAGCCAACATCCACTCCAAAGCTTCTATCCTGGCAAGGAAACAAGTCAAAGGGGCTTCCCTGCCCACCACCTCTCCTTACCAGACTAGAACCAAAGGCAAAGCCCTACAACCAAATTTTGGAGGGAAACAAGCACTCCACTCCAAACTCTACTCCTGGGTCTTCAACCTGTCAGCCTCAACTGATGTGGCACCAAGTAGCACTACAACTTTGGTTAGTGCTTGCAGTTCTGTGCACAATGTTCAAGAAGCTTTGAATACCAATTCTGAAGTTTCTAACATGCACAAATGACATATTTGGAAAGCTAATGAAGTCTATTTTCCAACGAATCAAACGGCACTTGATTTGGAGCTTCCTACACAAAGTTATGGCAATTTCATTGGATGCTGCACGAGCTGTCCGGAGAGACGCGCGAGACTTGCAAAACATAAAGAGTTCGAGTATTGCAATGCAAATAAGGGTAAAATCCGACCACACCATGACTTTCTAAAGATTGAGAAGGATTCCTTTTCAGGTTCCAAACGGATTTGGAAGCCCCTTGAACCAGAAAACAAAACATATAAAGATTTGAAACCGATTCGGACTCGGATTGGGACAGCTGGCAAGACCGATACTAAAACGTCCATAACTTTCACAAACGGAGTCCGATTTGGGCGTTCTTGGACTCGTTGGAAAGCTATTTTGAAGCCCCACATAATGGACAAGGTGCCAGCCACGAAATCCTCATAGTCAGATCGCAAATTAAGAGAGAATCCAGAGGTAGCAGTTTAGGTATTTCCTTTTAGTTCGTATTGAGTTTGTTTCGCCTTAGGCCAAGTAGTGCGTGAGTTGTAATCAAGGCCGTGCATTGTGCACCAATATAAGGCCAGGGCCTTAGCCCCATTGTAACTTAGACTTTGATTTGAGAAATAGAAACCAGAAAATCACCATGGTTTGGTGGCCATTGTTGGCGTGTTCTTGAGATTTCCATCGAGGAATTGCTCTTGGTGTGTTGAATCCAATTGTGGTGTTGGATTCTACTCGCTGAAACGGTTTCTCTACCCTTTGTTCACGTGCTGCGGTGTGCGTGGAAGAAGGCTTATCTTGGAGAGGGCATCTAACAAGGCGTATCGTGAAAGATCAGGGCCAAAGCAACGGGGTTCAGCTAGCTTGCTAGTGGATCCGCATCATCTTGGTATCAGAGCGTGGTTGATCACGGTACGAGATTGCTGAATTTTTTCTTGATGGCGGGTTCTATGAAGATTGAAGATGGCAAGGCGCGACATAATCATGCCGATCCAATCAGGGAGGTGCCCCAATATGCAGCGTCTTTGCCGCCCGAGGTACGAATTGGATTTGAAGCGACACGTGACTACTTCTTAAGTTGTCACCGGAAGCTTGAAGGCAAGGTTGATGATTTGGGGGCGCGAATTGATGCTTTGACGGAGGCGCTACGCAACCAGCCACCACAATTTCAGCATGCTGAACGGGGACCTCAATATCCCGAACGGCGTGCACCATATGAAGGCAACGAACATGAGGAGGTCTTTGATGGTGCAGCGGTCTTTGCTCCACAACCGCGCCATGCTCGGGACTACCGTGGTGCTGACCGTGGTAGGGACATGCGTGGCAGAGGTGCTGCCCATGGTGGAGGTATGCATGATGGTGTTGGGTTTGCTCAGCGTGTTGCCGTGGATGATGGAATTAGGCGGATAAAAATTTCTATCCCATCATTTAATGGTAAAGCTGAACCGGAGGACTACTTAGATTGGGAGGTGCGTGTCGAACAAATTTTTGACACCCATCACTATACTGAGGATAAGAAGATCCGTTTGGCGACAATTGAGTTCACCGGATATGCTCTTGTTTGGTGGAACTAATTGTGTCGCGTAGGAGCTCGTCCAGATACTTGGGCACAACTGAAGAATATTTTGAGGCGACGTTTTGTCCCAGCACACTACACGAGGACCTTGTACAACCGGCTACAACAACTACGTCAAGGTAATTCTAGTGTTGATGAATATTATAAAGAGATGGAGATGTTGATGATCCGTACAGGGACAGAGGAGCATGATGAGGCTACTATGGCACGTTTCTTTAATGGGTTGAATGAGGATGTGCAAGATAGGGTGGAGATGGTCAATTACTTCAACATCCAAGACTTGGTGCATCAAGCTGAACGTGCTGAACAACAATTGAAGCGCAAACAAGCCAAGGGTAGGCATGCCAACACTCAAACAAACCCATGGAGGCGTCCATCACAGCAAGGCGATGATGTGGGTTCACCCTACAAAGTGGCGGCATCAAGCCGTTCAAATGGTGCTCTTTCAAAGGAGGCAAGCAACAGAGGTAAAGAAGCAACTAAAACTGATTCTAGTTTGCCTTCTAATGCTCATGCTAGAGAAATTGAGTGTTTCAAGTGCAAGGGAAGAGGTCATATGATGCGTGATTGTCCAAATCAACGAAGAGTGCTTCTCACTAAAGATGTCTATGCTTCAACAACTTCTAGTAGTGATTCTGAAAGTGAAAAATCCGATGATTCCAAGGAGGATGTTGTCTATTGTGATCCAGAATTGAATGGTGTTAATCTTTTGGTCCGGAAGGTGCAAAGTAAAGAAACTGAAACAAAAGGACAGCGGTGGAGTGTTTTCCAAGCGGAGTGCAAGATCAAAGATAAAGCATGCAAGTTGATCATAGATGGTGGAAGTTATACCAATGTGATTAGCAAAGATTTGGTGTACGCTTTAGGGCTGTCCACGTGGAGGCATCCTCAACCACATCATGTGGAGTGGCTACACAACTCCGGAAGGCTAAAGATAACTCACAAGGTGCGTGTTCCGTTTGTTGTTAGTGACTATGTTGACAAGGTGGATTGTGACGTAGTTCCAATGGATGCATGTGGGTTATTGTTGGGAAGACCATGGCAATATGAACGCAATGCTACGCATGAGGGCCGGTCCAACACATATACATTTGTACATGAGGGAAAGAAGCATGTATTGAAACCAAAATTGGAGAGTGCTATTCATGTTGATGAAGAAATTACAGCCAAGAAGAAGCAAGCTCCCAAGATTACCCCAAAGCCGAGGACGGCTTTGCTTCAAGGAGGGGAGGATGATGTGGCACCAAGTAGCACTACAACTTTGGTTAGTGCTTGCAGTTCTGTGCACAATGTTCAAGAAGCTTTGAATACCAATTCTGAGGTTTCTAACATGCACAAAAGATATATTTGGAAAGCTAATGAAGTCTATTTTCCAACGAATCAAACGGCACTTGATTTGGAGCTTCCTACACAAAGTTATGACAATTTCATTGGATGCTGCACGAGCTGTCCGGAGAGACGCGCGAGACTTGCAAAACATAAAGAGTTCGAGTATTGCAATGCAAGTAAGGGTAAAATCCGACCACACCATGACTTTCTAAAGATTGAGAAGGATTCCTTTTCAGGTTCCAAACGGATTTGGAAGCCACTTGAACCAGAAAACAAAACATATAAAGATTTGAAACCGATTCGGACTCGGATTGGGACAGCTGGCAAGACCGATACTAAAACGTCCATAACTTTCACAAACGGAGTCCGATTTGGGCGTTCTTGGACTCGTTGGAAAGCTATTTTGAAGCCCCACATATTGGGTAAGGTGCCAGCAACGAAATCCTCATAGTCAGATCGCAAATTAGGAGAGAATCCAGAGGTAGCAGTTTAGGTATTTCCTTTTTAGTTTGTATAGGAGTTTGTTTCGGCCTTAGGCCAAGTAGTGCGTGAGTTGTAATCAAGGCCGTGCATTGTGCACCAATATAAGGCCAGGGCCTTAGCCCCATTGTAACTTAGACTTTGATTTGAGAAATAGAAACCAGAAAATCACCATGGTTTGGTGGCCATTGTTGGCGTGTTCTTGAGATTTCCATCGAGAATTGCTCTTGGTGTGTTGAATCCAATTGTGGTGTTGGATTCTACTCGCTGAAACTTCGGTTTCTCTACCCTTTGTTCACGTGCTGCGGTGTGCGTGGAAGAAGGCTTATCTTGGAGAGGGCATGCAACAAGGTGTATCGTGAAAGATCAGGGGCAAAGCAACGGGGTTCAGCTAGCTTGCTAGTGGATCCGCATCATCTTGGTATTAGAGCGTGGTTGATCACGGTATGAGATTGCTGAATTTTTTCTTGATGGCGGGTTCTATGAAGATTGAAGATGGCAAGGCGGACATAATCATGCCGATCCAATCAGGGAGGTGCCCCAATATGCAGCGTCTTTGCCGCCCGAGGTACGAATTGGATTTGAAGCGACACGTGACTACTTCTTAAGTTGTCACCAGAAGCTTGAAGGAAAGGTTGATGATTTGGGAGCGCGAATTGATGCTTTGACGGAGGCGCTACGCAACCAGCCACCACAATTTCAGCATGCTGAACGGGGACCTCAATATCCCGAACAGCGTGCACCATATGAAGGCGACGAACATGAGGAGGTCTTTGATGGTGCAGCGGGCTTTGCTCCACAACCGCGCCATACTCGGGACTACCGTGGTGCTGACCGTGGTAGGGACATGCGTGGCAGAGGTGCTGCCCATGGTGGAGGTATGCATGATGGTGTTGGGTTTGCTCAGCGTGTTGCCGTGGATGATGGAATTAGGCGGATAAAAATTTCTATCCCATCATTTAATGGTAAAGCTGAACCGGAGGACTACTTAGATTGGGAGGTGCGTGTCGAACAAATTTTTGACACCCATCACTATACTGAGGATAAGAAGATCCGTTTGGCGACAATTGAGTTCACCGGATATGCTCTTGTTTGGTGGAACCAATTGTGTCGCGTAGGAGCTCGTCCAGATACTTGGGCACAACTGAAGAATATTTTGAGGCGACGTTTTGTCCCAGCACACTACACGAGGACCTTGTACAACCGGCTACAACAACTACGTCAAGGTAATTCTAGTGTTGATGAATATTATAAAGAGATGGAGATGTTGATGATCCGCATGCAGGACAGAGGAGCATGATGAGGCTACTATGGCACGTTTCTTTAATGGGTTGAATGAGGATGTGCAAGATAGGGTGGAGATGGTCAATTACTTCAACATCCAAGACTTGGTGCATCAAGCTGAACGTGCTGAACAACAATTGAAGCGCAAACAAGCCAAGGGTAGGCATGCCAACACTCAAACAAACCCATGGAGGCGTCCATCACAGCAAGGCGATGATGTGGGTTCACCCTACAAAGTGGCGGCATCAAGCCGTTCAAATGGTGCTCTTTCAAAGGAGGCAAACAACAGAGGTAAAGAAGCAACTAAAATTGATTCTAGTTTGCCTTCTAATGCTCATGCTAGAGAAATTGAGTGTTTCAAGTGCAAGGGAAGAGGTCATATGATGCGTGATTGTCCAAATCAACGAAGAGTGCTTCTCACTAAAGATGGCTATGCTTCAACAACTTCTAGTAGTGATTCTGAAAGTGAAAAATCCGATGATTCCAAGGAGGATGTTGTCTATTGTGATCCAGAATTGAATGGTGTTAATCTTTTGGTCCGGAAGGTGCAAAGTAAAGAAACTGAAACAAAAGGACAGCGGTGGAGTGTTTTCCAAGCGGAGTGCAAGATCAAAGATAAAGCATGCAAGTTGATCATAGATGGTGGAAGTTATACCAATATGATTAGCAAAGATTTGGTGTACGCTTTAGGGCTGTCCACGTGGAGGCATCCTCAACCACATCATGTGGAGTGGCTACACAACTCCGGAAGGCTAAAGATAACTCACAAGGTGCGTGTTCCGTTTGTTGTTAGTGACTATGTTGACAAGGTGGATTGCGACGTAGTTCCAATGGATGCATGTGGGTTATTGTTGGGAAGACCATGGCAATATGATCGCAATGCTACGCATGAGGGCGGTCCAACACATATACATTTGTACATGAGGAAAGAAGCATGTGTTGAAACCAAAATTGGAGAGTGCTATTCATGTTGATGAAGAAATTACAGCCAAGAAGAAGCAAGCTCCCAAGATTACCCCAAAGCCGAGGACGGCTTTGCTTCAAGGAGGGGAGGATGATGTGGCACCAAGTAGCACTACAACTTTGGTTAGTGCTTGCAGTTCTGTGCACAATGTTCAAGAAGCTTTGAATACCAATTCTGAGATTTCTAACATGCACAAACGACATATTTGGAAAGCTAATGATTTCCAACGAATCAAACGGCACTTGATTTGGAGCTTCCTACACAAAGTTATGGCAATTTCATTGGATGCTGCACGAGCTGTCCGGAGAGACGCGCGAGACTTGCAAAACATAAAGAGTTCGAGTTTTGCAATGCAAGTAAGGGTAAAATCCGACCACACCATGACTTTCTAAAGATTGAGAAGGATTCCTTTTCAGGTTCCAAACGGATTTGGAAGCCCTTTGAACCAGAAAACAAAACATATAAAGATTTGAAACCGATTCGGACTCGGATTGGGACAGCTGGCAAGACCGATACTAAAACGTCCATAACTTTCACAAACGGAGTCCGATTTGGGCGTTCTTGGACTCGTTGGAAAGCTATTTTGAAGCCCCACATAATGGACAAGGTGCCAGCCACGAAATCCTCATAGTCAGATCGCAAATTAAGAGAGAATCCAGAGGTAGCAGTTTAGGTATTTCCTTTTTAGTTCGTATTGGAGTTTGTTTCATCCTTAGGCCAAGTAGTGCGTGAGTTGTAATCAAGGCCGTGCATTGTGCACCAATATAAGGCCAGGGCCTTAGCCCCATTGTAACTTAGACTTTGATTTGAGAAATAGAAACCAGAAAATCACCATGGTTTGGTGGCCATTGTTGGCGTGTTCTTGAGATTTTCATCGAGGAATTGCTCTTGGTGTGTTGAATCCAATTGTGGTGTTGGATTCTACTCGCTGAAACTTCGGTTTCTCTACCCTTTGTTCACGTGCTGCGGTGTGCGTGGGAGAAGACTTATCTTGGAGAGGGCATCCAACAAGGCGTATCGTGAAAGATCAGGGCCAAAGCAACGGGGTTCAGCTAGCTTGCTAGTGGATCCACATCCTCAACCGAACCCGCTTCCATTTTGCAGCCTCGCGCATTTTACCGAAATGCCCCTGCCGCAACTTCCTGGAAGCTTCCTGCTCGCACAACCGCAACCGGCACCCTGACCGTCTAGACCTCGACTCCTCCCTGAGTCTAGTCTCAATCCGCTCCGCTACACACAACCGCACCCGGCATCCTGACCATCTGGACCTCAGCTCCTCCCTGAGCCTAGTCTTGGTCCTCCTCATTGTTGCCCGTCGTGTCCACCTCTAACAGCTCCGGCTCCTCATCTCCCGACTCACAACCACTTCAGCAGCCTCGATTATCTTCGACGTCTCCGACCGTCTGAACCTCAACACCTCCTGTGCCTAGTCCCGGTCCCCCACGCCTCACCATGACCTAGCTCCGAAGTCCAGCAGTCACACAGACAAACAAACCGTCACATAGCACCGCTCGAAACAGCATAACCAACATTAGCATCAATGAAGCATACTCAAACACAAAATAGCCCAAACGACTGATCAAGAAAGAGAACAACTGTCCTAAGCACACCCGATCGTGTTCGACCAAGTCCGACCGAACCAAACTGCGCCATGCATCGTCTTGGCGCGAGCCAACCAAATCAAACTCAAACTTTTCAGAACACGAGTCAATTACTCATCACAAACATGGGGACACCTCCATATGGTCTCTCAATCTCCCCCTTGATGAGTATATTGACAAACACAGAAAAAGCGCATAAAGTTGAGTTTGTTTTGAAAGTCATGCATGGTCTGAAGTAAAACAAAGAGACTCAAGACCATGTCGACAAAGGAGCAAAAGAAAGAGCAAGTTTTCCTCAAAAGCTCCAGAAAGTTCCCAAATGGTTTTTTCTCTGCTATTCTCCCCATTTTGGCAATAAAATCATCAAGAGGCAAGGAGAAAAATAACTCATGATTTGGATGAAATGGCTGAAGATTGTTTATTTTAAGCATGATGAGCCATGAA
The DNA here is from genome assembly GCA_036346575.1 of Dendrocalamus sinicus. Taxonomy (NCBI): domain Eukaryota; kingdom Viridiplantae; phylum Streptophyta; class Magnoliopsida; order Poales; family Poaceae; genus Dendrocalamus; species Dendrocalamus sinicus. The sequence goes on along the minus strand of CM070666.1, from coordinate 13,788,272 downwards.
GATTATCCAAAATGACCTTTTGAGTATTACACCAAGCCATAACATAAAAGAATGCTATCAAGATCATAACGGTTCATGTATAGACAAGCTAAGCCAAATAAGTCATAATCTGAAAATTAGTCGAATGTCTTAGCATGTCAAGTTATCCAAGAGTATAGTCTAGCTAAAGGTATCCAAAGATGATGCAAGCCATGTCAATAATCTAAGCTAGTATTGAATCATTTTAGAGTGCTATAAGTTCAAGAATGAATCATTTGTTCAAGTACTTGGTATTTTTGTGATGAAACAAATTTAGCATAGTTGACATGTTTTTCTTTTGAAACTGATGGCCGTTTCCAATCAAAATTTTAGTTTAGTCATGTGCTAGGTCTCAAGCCTTACGCGACCACTCCAAGCTAGAAGCTTAAGAAGATGATCTTGGTCATCCAAAACTCCTCTTGAGTTCATGCCTAGTGCAATGGCAAGCAGTCTCATGAGAAAGAATTGGTGAAATCAGTTCTTTCGCACAAAAGAGATCTTTTGCTAGTACTGAATTTAGTTCAAGAACAAGAAGGTAATAATAACTCATGCTTCATAAAAGAACTTGTATAGCTCAATCTAAAGCTCAATAAAGATTCAAGACTCAACTCATCCTATTCGACATGGCATGAATCATAAGAGGATAACTAAAGACAGACTAGTCTTAAGAGCTAACATGACATGTCTTAATCCAAGTTGTACATTTTTAATCAACTTATCATGGCAAAGACTAGACTACACATATACAGTCATGATAATTCTAGCAAATAAGCACAGATCATAGTAAGATGTAAAGCAGTTGATTCATGTCAAATAAGGATAATAGTCAAGGCTCCAAGTAATTATATTACAATATAGAATGAAATGCAAGGAAATCCAGCTCCCCCTCAACATGAGATGCACTTTTGAGTTCAAGTTGAGTTATGTCAGTATTAAGATCTAGAAACTCCCAAATGCACTCCCCCTGAACCAAAGCAATAAAAACGAGAAGCTGGCAAGAAAATCAGAAAAGGCACCCCCCCTGAACCAAAGCAATAAAAACGAGAAGCTGGCAAGAACCATGCACCGTCTTGGCGCGAACCAACCAAATCAAACTCAAACTTTCCAGAACACGAGTCAATTATTCATCACAAACATGGGGACACCTCCACATGGTCTCTCATTACCAAAGGGGGGATTTGTGAGAGATTCGTGGCTTGTGGCTTAAAATGCTTTTTCGGCTTTAGTTTTTCACTTAGACCTATTTGAAGTCATGTTATGTCGGACCTCAGGTCAGCAAACCCAGATCTTCTGTGATTTCACCGCACTATTCCCTAGATCAGTAGATAGTGCTCAAAGATATATTACTGTATATAAAAAACATATCATGCGGAAGTGTAGATAATACAGTAATAACTCACCCATGGGCCGATTAGGCCGAAATCAAGAAAATGTAGCAGCAGAACTTCACACAGGTTGGACCCTCAGGATGTGCCCACAAGCAGCCAACTGGAGTTCGCGACCTAGTCCTTGGCCTCATCATCTTCTAGCTCTGTCGATCCCTTTTAAAGCACCGCAAGCTTGATCTTCTTTTCCTTCCTGACTGATTGATGGTAATTAAGCAAGAATAAGACTCAGCAAACCACCACACAGGATGCAATAATAATAGATGCAAAGCTGTTAAGGGAGGCTTGAGGTTCTTTTAGTTGCTAAAAGAATTGTTTTGAAAGTACAATAAATAGAAAAGCTCCTGAGACTTTGCAATTTTAACTAAAACAGATTTTATAAAATTGATTGTGAGAATGCAATAATAATAGTAGTGCAGATTACATCCACCTTTTACGGTGCATGGCTACCTCCACCAATGCTAATTTCTACCACTGGAGTACTTCCCTCCAGGAAAAATCAAAGTCAGAGTACTTCTCTCTGATTTTTGAAATAAAACTAACTCAAGGAAGTTCCCATGTCCGCCCTTGACCGTGGGCATGGCTATTCGAATAGTTTATTACTCTACAGAGTTTGTACATTTTTACCCACAAGAGACAATCAACCCAACGGGTCTACACGATTCCTTAGTCACGCAGATCAAGAGATTGTCATGAGGCCTTTACAATACCTCGCCCTATCATCCTCTCACCCTTATGGGCTTATCCCTCACATAGAAGGTCTCATAAGTTGTGCGGGAAGTTCCACCACAACGTCTAGCACAGCTAGACTTCTGTCTCCACAACGTCTAGCGTAGCTGGCAAACATCACCCGAACGCGGTGTCCAATTCAGGCCGGATTTTTATTCCTCCTGCACAATCCCTCCTTTCCCCTACCTGTGAGATGACTTCAAGGTCTAGTAAGTTATTCATTCAAGCCTACAGTTTGCCAGCTTGTGGTTGTAATGTATTACATGAGGAGGTCATCACAAGATAAGTCTTTAATTTGTCCAGGTTGTTCATACGACAAACCACAATTTCTCGTGCCACATCGGCATCACCCACTCTTACCATCCGTCTAGATAGGTATAGCAATTTTTAGGGTTTTGAGAAGCGTAAATTAAGTTTGTCGCAAATATTCAGCCACATACATCCTGTGGCTGTCCCAAAGCAAGTTTGTATATTTAAAGGTTGATGATCAGGGCAACTAGTGCCCTGGATTTGACAAGACTAGCATGGCATTTTAATATGACCTATAACTAGTAAAGTTACTATTAACATCTAGGATGACAATGGTCAGGTGATTCAAGTGTTAAGAAATGGCATATTAAAATTAATGCAACATCAAGTGGGCATGTAACTACCTTACGTTTTGAGATACATTTGCATAATAAATTAAGCATGCAAGTTGATAATTTAAAGCAATATAATTTTGCATAAAATGTAGGATCAACATGATCAAAGCGATGACTTGTCTTGCTTGGTTTACCACGGCCTTGATCTAATTCAAAGCCTTCTCAATCAGTGATCTTAAAATCCTGGTCTTCACTTTTACCCAAGTCTTGATCCTATTCAAATTTGTCGCTTCGTCGAGTCTTCATATTCTAATACACGGCAAATGAACAAAACAAACCAAATAAATCCAAACACTTTAAATTCCCAATTAAATTTAAATTATATATTTATTACGATTTGAGAATAGAAAGATGATTCGAGTTAGTGTGCAGTAAACACAGCGGTAGATGAATTGAGCAAAAGAAGGAGGTGACTGAGTAGCTTTATCGTGAAGGAAAATTAGGATAAGGAGGGATCAAGGGTGAAGAAGTATCCACCGGAATATTCTGCTTTGGAAATACTGGTGGCCAAACGCAGCCGATTGATTTGTATTTATCAAGGAAATTCCATAAGTCACGGAAGACATATGGATAGATGGGAGAGATTATCCAAGTTATTGGGTATTATTGCTGAGTGGTAGAACTTGGTGATTTTAGGTTGTGGGTTTTACAATTTTAATTACTTGAAGTAACTTGATATTTCAAGATGCAATATTATCTAAGGTTATGCAATATTATGTAAGGGTACAACTGCCAACTTAATGAACCATTATTGTTAATAACTTATTTAAAGTATGGAGTTGGTCATTCTAGTCCAATTGTTATTATGAGCAAAGTTGATTATTCTACTTGATTAACAAAATTATTAGAAATGGCCAATGGTTCCGATTTACTGGAAAGGGGCATTATAAATTAACAGGGATCTTCTTGATAAAGTTGCTTCTTGCATTATTAATTATTCTCAATCATTACAGACAAATTTAAATCCTGAGATAACGTTGGAGATTTGGATGTGAGACAAGGATTAATGGTTACTTTTTCTTGTTTACGAATTCTTAATCACAAACATCCGTTATTTTAAATTTTGGCATTTTAAGATAAATGTTGAGGTATTTACCACAATTATTTTAAGCACTTTTAAAAAGATAGTTTTCATGATTTTAGAGATGAGCAAACCACACTTGATCTTGTATGCGGTATGCAAATTGTTTTTGAGAGATAAACTCATTAGACAAGGTAGATTAAATTTCCATTATTTGAAGTGTTAAAATTAATGATACATTTATTCAAATTATTACATTAGTTATCTTTATTGCCATTTTCTTATTTGTCATGAACTTAGGCAAGATTAAATGGGCATAGATCTTCAACCATACAAGAGGATTAGTTTATTAACCTTTATTTGCATGCAATTAACCAAAGTTAAACTTTTAATTTAATTTCATAACCCTTTTATTTTAATATCACAATTAAATTCTTATTCCCATTTTTATTTACAACTCATATTTTATAATATTGCTCCTTTGAATATTTATTCAATGTTAATTTACAAATTAGTCATATACCAAAGAATATTGAGACATGCATGCAAGAGTTTGGGACACTTAACTAGCTGGACCCACTGGTCATAAGAGAGAGAGACAGAAAGGAGGGGGTGTCTTCGGCTGGGGCAGAGCTAACACAGAGGAGGGAGGCGCCAGGTGTAACGTCCTGAAAAATATAAATAATAAATTATGGAACTTTTGGATTATTTTATTTGCTTTATATTTGAATTTGGAGCTTATTGGCTTTTTGTAAGTATAAAGGAATTTCAAAAATAAAAAGAAGGAAGAAATCAACACATAAAATAATAAAACATGAGCATCAAATAAAGAATATGAAAAGATGATCTATAAAAGGTCAAGGGAGAATATTTGGTTAACCATAAAATCTCACCTCTAAAAATAATGGAATAAATAGTAAAGGAGTATACAAAATAAAAATGTTATGTTAACAAATATATATATATATATATGTGTACATACACAAAAATCAGAAAAAAGTGAAAATATGTATATAGGTATATACCCTAGGATGTATGTGCAAATGCATATACATGTAAAAAAAATTCAAATGCAAAAGCAAAATAAAATAAAAAGAAAATAGAAATGAAAGAAATAAGAAAAGAAAAAGAAAAGCCGGGCGTCACCCCGCCCAGCTTTCCTCACGACGCCGCGTGGGCCAGCGCCTGTGCCCGCCGCGCCGGCCGCGCCGCCGCGCCGCGCGCTCGCCGCTCTTCCGCGCCGGTGGCCCGCGCCGCGCGCGCCTCTCGCGTCTGGCCGGTGGACCCGCTCCTGCGCCCGCGTCTCGCCGCCGCGACCGCGCGCGCGGCCGTTTTCCGGCCGGTGGCCCGCCGCGTCTTCTTCCTCCTCCTCTTCTTCCTCCACGCGCCGCGCAGCCGCTCTTCCTCGCTCGCGCTCTCTCGCGTTAGCCGCAGCCAATCCCCTCCCTCTCTCTCATACCCCGCGGGCAAATTCAAAGAACCATATCCCTCTCTCTCCCGCGTGATCTTGGGGAAGATCTCGTCCATCCCCCCCTCGCCGGAGTGAACAGGGCAGCGGCCACATGTCGACCTCGCCGCGCCTCCTCCCGACTATAAAAACCTCGTCTGGGGATCTCTACCGCGCCGCAACGCATCACTTCTCCCTCCCCTGGCCGTAATTGCACTGAGAAACCCCAATTCCCCGCCGGCCACTCCTTCTTCCCGGGCGGCGCCGCCCTTCCCGCTGATTCCGGCCGCCCGAGCTCAATTCCCTGCTCTGGGACCCTCTCTGGAGCGTCTCCAACACGTCCCCATTCTTCTCCTCGCCTCCCGTGGTCTCCACTTCGCCGGCCACGATAGCCTCCTTGGACCGCCGCCGTCGCACGCCGCCGGCTCGCTACCGTGCTCCCCCGTCCCCGCCGACTACACCGGAAGACTCACCAGCACACGAGGATTGTAAATCACGAAGTCCCCGAGCCTCCCCGACCACCGCTCGCCGCCGGCCACCGTCGCCCCCGACTCCTCTGCCCGGCCGCCTCTGAGAGCCACCTCAAAAGGGTATGCTACCCTTACTGGGTAGGCAATGCCTCCCCCGCTCACTTGGTTATCACAGCGCGTCTCTCCTCCCCCCTTGCTCCCGCGTCGCGTGTTCGAGCCCCAGCTCCGCGCGCGCGGTCGAGCAATTCTTTTATTTTCCCCGACTGACAGGTGGGCCCCACATGTCGGGCCATCGCAGACAGGCCGCCACGACCACTGGCCCCACCGGTCGATGGCACATCTCGCACCAGCCGGCCGACAGTGGACCCTATGAACAGAACCGACCCACATGTCAAGAGTACGAACATAAAGAGAAGTTTAAAATAAATCTGAAAATACCGATGGACCCTACATGTCGATTTTAGAATTTTTGGATTTGACCAAAACATAGAACTTTGACCAATCATAACTTATTCATTTTAACTCCAAATTAAGTAAGACAAATTTCTAAATTCATCTAAAATCAAGATCTATCCAATGGAACTGAAATCATAATTTTTAGAGTTCATTTGGATTTTTGGTGTTATTTGGTTTGATTCGCTGCCTTTTCTTTTTATACAAATTTTGGCGTGAGCTAAAATAGCTTACGAGGCTCAAGAGGAAGAGTTCGAGGCAGCGACACTAGAAGCACCAGAGAATCCGGATCCCGACCACTGTGACCAAGGCGAGTCAATACTTTGATCATATTGAACCTACATTTTCTGCAAATTACTTTGTTTTAAATTAACAAAATGCATGCTGTTATTTTTATGCAAATACATGCTAAACTTGATATTCTAGTTAAATGCCAATGTTTACCTTGAATAGTATTACCCCTCCCTTGGAATGATTGAATGTGTAAACCTTGTCGCCCTAGCAAAAGTATAATACTAATATTTCGAAAATAAGTCCATAAGGATATGTTATGCTTAGTATTGCATTAATACGCAGGGGGCGCTGAAATGCCCCATACATCATGATCGCTTTTAATAATGAGGAAATGGTTTGGGCAGTCATGGTGGGAATGACTGGTATATTTGACATGACTATTTTATACCTTCCAAAAATCTCAACATGCTTAAATATCTGGGCGGACTAGTTCGAGTGTGTGAATATGTGGTGTAGTGGATGCACAAAGTGTGTTATTGGTAGACCGCCCAGATAACCCTAAGGACCGAATCTTGTCATGTCACCCGTGTAAAATAGTACAACCACAAGTCTGTAAAGTACAACTTGGCTAAGTAGATTTATCGAAAACTCTGGACTCATCTCACAAATAGGGGGAGAGTAGTAATTATGCAGGGGCAAGGGAAGGCCTAAAGGGACACCGAGTGAAGGGTGAAGTTTCCCAGAAGTGCTAGCGCAGAGGGGAGTGGAGCCCGTACGCTAGTAGCTGTGGGGAACATCCGTGCAACATATGGGACCCACCGCAAGTGGCGATCTCCCATAGGGGTGAGATGACAAAAGGGTCTAGATACTTTGAAAAGTCACCGTGATGGTCCGCTCAACCACATGACTAAGGAATCGTGTGGGGCAACGGGTTGATCGTCTCTTGTGGTGAAAGTGTACAAACTCGCAGAGTCAAAACTATTCGAATAGCCGTGCCCACGGTCAAGGGCGCACATGGGAACTTAACCGGATATAGTTCTATTTCAAAATGATTTGTGGATGGGAATGGAAAAGTGGAGGCGTGTAAGGCCCTAGTTTGGAATTGTCCCGGTGTCGCCCCGGTGGTAAGTTAAGCGGCTATAACGCTGAAGAATTGCTATATGGTGCAGATGCCATGTAATGGTGGATGGAATCTGAATCACTATTATTACTGCAATCAACATATACGTGTATTCAAAATGCTAGGTCTTAAGGAATTTTTATATAATTGTATTCAAAAGCACTCTTCGCAAAAATAAAATAACCAAAGCCATCCTTTGATTAGCCATACATGTTATATACTGCATTCTGTGTGTTGATTCGCTGAGCACGGGGTCGGAGTGCTCACGCTCGCTTTGCGGCAAAAATCCAGAAACAGGAACGCAAGACCACTACGCCTACGAGGAAGCTCCCGCTACGGAGGAGAAGAATGACGAAGGAAACTAAGGCGTAGGCTTCGTTGATTAGACATGGACAAGTGGACATTCGGCGTTGTGTGCACGTATGTTACTAGTTAGTTGGTGACATACAATGCACACAGTACCTTCCAGTCGCTTGCCTGTGGATTTGGGTTTGCTTTTGCTGTATTTCCGCTGTGCGTATTTGTAATAATGGCAATTGGCCTGATCGGCCCCTTTTGTAAACTCTATCACCCGACGTGGTGTATTTCAGTTTATGTAATATAATGGTTGATTATGCGATGTATGAAATGATTCAGCAATGTACTGTGTGCACTAACCATCGATCCAGGATTAGTGCGATGAAACACTGAGAAGATTCGGATTGAAAAACTGGTCCGACAAATACTGGTATCGAGCATACGATCGCAGGTAAAAGCCGTAGAATGGTCGTTAGAAGCACCTTAGGTGGTAATTTCTAAAAATACAAAAAGCATTTTATATATATATATATATATATATATATATATATATATATATATATATATATATAGCGTATTATTGCTACTCGTACCTTTCCTAGTTCTGCACCCCTTCACTTTTTCAATTGAATATTTTAAAAACATTACTAACGCAAAGTAATTGCCTTTACAGATGGCAGGCAACTGGGATTACGTCGCTCATGGAGTTTATGAGGGCGTGTTCGCAAGAATCCTGCGTAAGCTCCTTCACTACCTGGAGTACCCAGAGCAGCCCATTTATCGTGGACGCCAGACATCTGCAGGAGGGGTGTACTGCTGGATGTTTGAAGTGTTCATCTACTTGAAGAGCGAACATGACCCACCCCACGTCTTCCAGACAGAACACCCAAGAAGCACCAGGTCTGCCGCACTCCAGGATGCTGCTCGTCTCGCCGCCGCCCGACTTTGTGACATCTACCAGATCTCCCTGCTCCACACACCCTTCTGCTTCTACCCTTCACGCAGGGAGGGAGTACGCCACAATGAGACCTACTTGCCGGTGAATGAGGATGATCCAAGGCTCACCCACCAAGTTGATCTTACCAGAGCCATGGGAGCAGCTCATACTGCTGCACTGGAAGAGATGACCGCCCTCCGGATGCACCTAGTTGCCCGTCACACCGAGGTGGCGACCCTTCGTGACCAGCTTGCCCAATGCCAGCAGGCATTGGCAGCCGCCAAGGCAGAGGCCGCAGCAGCTCAGGCACAGCTCCAGCAACCTCTCGCTCCATTGGCAGCACTGGCACCTCCTCCAGTGGGAACAGGCCCCCGCACCCGGTTGACTGCGCGCAAGAGCGTGCGACCTCCGAGTCTCCAGTCTGCACTTCGACGGAGAAGGCCTCCACCAAGCCGCAGCCCCCCACGTGCTCCCACGGACTCTGATGGTTCCGACCCATCGGAGTTTAGTGGCAGTCGATCCCGCTCCAGATCGCCAAACTACGACCCCTCCGTCAGTGGTGATCGCTACGCGGCATAGTAGTGGAAGTGTTGTCAAGTCGTGCTTGTAGTTTAAATGTTGCATCAGCCCTGTTATATTGTAGTTGCGGTCAAGTGAACTCTAGCTACTATGTTATTGTAAGCCCACACACCGGGAGGTGGCTATGTGAATGAATGTTCTTTTGGCGTTTATCTTGTATGATAATGAATGGCGAATCCGCATAAGGCCTTATGTTGAATGTTCTTTTGGCGTTTATCTTATGGTTCTTTTTGCAAAGAGGGTTGATACCCTTCCTTTTTCTTAAGGGTAGTGTTAGTATTAAGTTGTGAAGCTATAACTGCAGATGGCCAGCCAAAGGGTTACACGATCTCGAGCCCATACTGACCCTCATCATGCTGAGGTAGACTCAAACCAAGGCGCACCACCCGAAGAAAATCCGAACCCAGATGCTGACCTCCCAAACCCCCCAGTAAACCCCACAATGGCCCAAGTAATGGCACAACAAACCCAGATTCTGCAAGCCATTTATGCTGGACAGCAAGGAAGCTCTGGCGGACACAGAGCTGATTTAGGGGATTTCCAGAGGACCAGACCAATTACATTCACATCAGCAGAAGAACCACTGGAAGCAGAAGATTGGCTTCGAGATACCGAAAGAAAGCTGCGCTTAATTAAATGCGCAGAAGAGGATAAAGTCATATTTGCCACCCACCTATTTCAGGGAGCCGCCGCAGCATGGTGGGAGAATTATGTAGCTGCTAAAGGCCCAGAAGATGCTACCACTAATGATGACACTGAAGCTATACCATGGGCAGAGTTCAAGAAAGCTTTCAAGGACAACTTCATTCCAGCTGGGATAATGCGGATAAAGAAAAATGAGTTCCGCAATCTCAAGCAAGGGAACCTATCTGTCAATGAATATCTTACAAAATTCACGCAGCTGGCCCGGTATGCTCAGAAGGATATAGAAGAAGAAGAAGAAAAGGTTGACAGATTCTTTGAAGGGTTGAAAGATGAACTGAGAGTGCAGCTGATCACCCAGGACTTTACCAGCTTTCATCAGTTGGTAAACAAGGCATTGGCCTTGGAAAATGAGAAGAAGATTCTTGAAGCCAGCCGTAAGCGCAAGATGACAACTCAACGGCCACAAGGAAGATTTATCCAGAAATTCCTCAAACCTTCATTCTCAAGGTCCAATCAATCCAGTGGGTCAGCTCCAGCCTTTAGACCTGGTGGAAGTATGTCCCAAGCATCACGCCCAGGAGGACAGTTTGGTGGTACCAACCCAGCAGCAAACTTTAATTGTTTTAGCTGTGGGGAGAAGGGTCACTTTGCCAACAGATGCCCACATAAGCAGAATGTCCCTGTCCGCAGTCAAGCTTCAGCTCCTGGCAGGGGACAGCAGAGCTCTCAAGCTAGCAAGAACACTTCAACACCAAACCGAGGCAGAGTCAACCATATTACAGTTGAAGAAGCTCAAGAAGCCGCTGGAGTTCTCATGGGTACGTTTTCTGTCAAGACTATACCAGCACAAGTATTGTTTGATTCAGGAGCTTCACATTCATTTATATCTAAGGGGTATGCTGATAAGATGGGATTACCTATTTATACCCTTAAGAAGCCATTAGTGCTTAACTCACCAGCTGGACCAATTACTGCCACACTAGTATGCCCATAGGTGACCATTACCATGGAAAGGTGTAATTTCCTAGCTGACCTGATAGTGCTAAGCTCCCAGACCTTGGATGTTATATTAGGAATGGATTGGTTAGCTAGATACCAGGGAGTTATAGAGTGTGCCACCAGAACAGTGAGATTAACCAAGTATCCTGGTATGACCATAATTGTAAAAGTGGACCGGCCATACCGATGGGGCCGTGCCATATTTTACTGTGAGGACGTACCCTTAGAAGGAATGATAGTGGTATAGGATTACCCTGAAGTATTTCCAGACGAGTTACCTGGCATGCCCCCAGATAGAGATATGGAATTTGTAATTAACCTAAAACCGGGTGCTGCTCCAATCTCCAAAAGACCCTATAGGATGACTGTGGAAGAATTGGAAGAACTGAAGAAACAACTCCAAGAGTTACAAGAGAAGGGATTCATTAGACCTAGCTCATCGCCATGGGGATCTCCAGTACTATTTGTGAAGAAAAAGGATGGCACAGCCAGAATGTGTGTAGACTACCGTGATTTAAATGAAATGACCATCAAGAACAAGTACCCCCTTCCAAGGATTGATGATCTATTCGATCAGCTCGGTGGAGCCACGGTATTCTCTAAAATTGACCTGAGATCGGGTTATCATCAGTTGAAGATCAGGCCAGAAGATATACCCAAAACAGCTTTTACCACGAGATATGGACTATATGAATTTCTGGTCATGTCTTTTGGATTAACCAATGCCCCAGCCTATTTTATGAATCTGATGAACAAGGTATTCATGGAGTATTTGGACAAATTTGTCGTGGTTTTCATTGACGACATCCTTATATACTCCAAGAATTCAGAAGAGCATGCAGAACATCTGCGCCTAGTGTTGGAGAAGCTAAAGGAACATCAGCTGTACGCCAAATTCAGCAAGTGTGAATTTTGGCTGAAGGATATCAGTTTCTTAGGACATATAGTGTCAGCCGGAGGAGTATCCGTTGATCCAGCCAAGATTGCAGCTGTCACAGAATGGAAGCAGCCTACCTCTGTCACAGAAGTGAGAAGTTTCCTTGGTTTGGCCGGCTATTATAGAAGATTTATCGAAGGGTTTTCCCGCATTGCCAAGCCGTTAACCCAGTTATTGAAGAAAGAAAAGAAGTTTGAATGGACCAAGGCATGTGAAGATAGTTTCCAAGAATTGAAGAAGAGATTAACCACCACCCCTGTGTTAGTTCTACTAGATGTACGCAAAGATTTTGAGGTATATTGTGATGCCTCACATCAAGGGCTTGGATGCGTACTAATGCAAGAGGGCAGAGTTGTGCCATATGCATCCAGACAACTTCGTCCCCATGAAGCTAACTACCCCACTCATGATCTGGAGTTAGCATCAGTGATTCATGCATTGAAAATTTGGCGGCACTACTTGATTGGTAACCACTGTGATGTATATACAGATCACCAGAGCCTCAAGTATTTCTTCACTCAATCTCACCTTAATCTGAGGCAAAGAAGATGGCTAGAACTGATCAAGGACTATGATTTGAGTGTACACTACCACCCTGGGAAGGCCAATGTGGTAGCAGATGCATTGAGCCGTAAGGCTTACTGCAATAATCTTATGGTACAAGAACATCAACCTGAGCTCTACAAGGAATTAAAAGCTTTGAATTTGGAAATAGTAGGGCCAGGCACTCTAGCTGCCATGGAACTCCAATCAAGTATAGAAGAAAAGGTGATGATAGCACAACAAGAGGATCCAGCCATTTTGAAATGGAAGAAATTAATGGAAGAAGGGAAGGCACCCAACATGAAAATTGACCATGAGGGTACTCTACGATATGGAACACGTATCGTAGTCCCACATCACAAGGACCTTAAGAATCTGATATTGAGGGAAGCACATAGCTCTCCGTATTCCCTCCACCCTGGAAGCACCAAAATGTATCAAGGTATGAAACACTTTTGTTGGTGGCCCCGTATGAAAAGAGATATTGCAGAGCATGTAGCTTGCTGTGATGTGTGTCAGAGAGTGAAAGCAGAGCATCAAAGACCTGCAGGACTACTACAGCCATTGCAAATACCCCAATGGAAGTGGGAAGAGGTCGGAATGGATTTCATCATTGATTCCCACGAACCAAGTCAGGATATGACTCTGTATGGGTTATAATTGATAGGTTGACCAAAGTCGCCCACTTTATTCCAGTCAAGACAACCTACAAGGGAGACAAGTTAGCAGAACTGTATATGTCCCGCATCGTGTGTTTGCACGGTGTGCCAAAAAGGATAGTCTCAGATCGAGGTTCTCAATTTACCTCGCATTTCTGGGATAGTCTACATGAAGCTCTTGGCACTCACCTGGATTTCAGCACCGCTTATCACCCTCAGACGGATGGTCAAACAGAAAGAGTGAACCAGATACTAGAAGATATGCTCAGAGCTTGTGCGTTGGATTTCTCTAAAGACTGGGATAAATGTTTGCCATATGCTGAATTTGCCTACAACAATAGCTATCAAACCAGTCTCCAGATGTCACCTTTTGAAGCTTTATATAGCAGGAAATGCAGAACCCCACTATATTGGTCAGAGGTGGGGGAGAACATCATATTTGGACCCGACATCCTCAAACAAGCTGAAGAGAAGGTTCGTCTAATCAGAGATCGATTACAAGCAGCCCAGTCTCGGCAAAAGAGTTATGCAGACAAAAGAAGAAGACCACTGACATTTGAGGTTGGAGATTATGTCTACCTGAAGGTTTCACCTCTACGAGGAGTCAAGAGATTTAAAGTCAAAGGCAAACTTACCCCTCGCTATGTGGGACCATTTCCAATTGTGGCCAAGAAAGGAGAAGTTGCCTATCAGTTAGAGTTACCTCCAAATCTATCTGATATACACAATGTCTTCCATGTATCTCAACTCAAGAAATGTCTACGAGTACCAGAAGATCAAACCCCACTTGAAACCATTGAGCTTGAAGAAGACCTGACTTACAAAGAGCGTCCAATCAAAATATTGGATACTGTGGAGAAAAAGACAAGAACCCAAATCATTCGCATGTGCAGAGTACAATGGAGTCACCATTCCAAGAAGCAAGCTACCTGGGAACGAGAAGATAAACTACGACAAGATTACCCCGACCTATTCACTAGCTAGACTGAATCTCGGGGTCGAGATTCTTTTTAAGGGGGGTAGATTTGTAACGTCCTAAAAAATATAAATAATAAATTATGGAACTTTTGGATTATTTTATTTGCTTTATATTTGAATTTGGAGCTTATTGGCTTTTTGTAAGTATAAAGGAATTTCAAAAATAAAAAGAAGGAAGAAATCAACACATAAAATAATAAACACATGAGCATCAAATAAAGAATCTGAAAAGATGATCTATAAAAGGTCAAGGGAGAATATTTGGTTAACCATAAAATCTCACCTCTAAAAATAATGGAATAAATAGTAAAGGAGTATACAAAATAAAAATGTTATGTTAACAAATATATATATGTGTACATACACAAAAATCAGAAAAAAGTGAAAATATGTATATAGGTATATACCCTAGGATGTATGTGCAAATGCATATACATGTAAAAAAAATTCAAATGCAAAAGCCAAATAAAATAAAAAGAAAATAGAAATGAAAGAAATAAGAAAAGAAAAGAAAAGCCGGGCCGCGTCACCCGCCCAGCTTTCCTCCGCGCGCGTGGGCAAGCGCTGCCTGACGCTACGCCAACGCGCCGCGCCGCGCCTCGCGCGCGCTCTCCGCTGGCGGTGGCCCCGCCGCGCTCGCGCTCTCGCGTCGGCGGTGGACCCGCCTCGCGCCAGCGTCTCGCGCCGCGACCCCGCGCGCCAGCCGTTTTCCCCGACCGGTGGCCCCGCCCGCGTCTTCTTCCTCCTCCCTCTTCTTCCTCCACGCGCCCGCAGCGCCGCTCTTCCCCTCGCGCTCGCGCTCTCTCGCGTTAGCCGCAGCCAATCCCCTCCCTCTCTCTCATACCCCGCGGGCAAATTCAAAGAACCATATCCCTCTCTCTCCCGCGTGATCTTGGGGAAGATCTCGTCCATCCCCCCCTCGCCGGAGTGAACAGGGCAGCGGCCACATGTCGACCTCGCCGCGCCTCCTCCCGACTATAAAAACCTCGTCTGGGGATCTCTACCGCGCCGCAACGCATCACTTCTCCCTCCCCTGGCCGTAATTGCACTGAGAAACCCCAATTCCCCGCCGGCCACTCCTTCTTCCCGGGCTCCGGCGCCGCCCTCCCCGCTGATTCCGGCCGCCCGAGCTCAATTCCCTGCTCTGGGACCCTCTCTGGAGCGTCTCCAACACGTCCCCATTCTTCTCCTCGCCTCCCGTGGTCTCCACTTCGCCGGCCACGATAGCCTCCTTGACCGCCGCCGCCGCCGCGCGCCGGCCGCTACCGTGCTCCCGCCCCCGCCGACTACACCGGAAGACTCACCAAGACACGAGGATTATAAATCACGGTCCCCGAGCCTCCCCGACCACCGCTCGCCGCCGGCCACCGTCGCCCCCGACTCCTCTGCCCGGCCGCCTCTGAGAGCCACCTCAAAAGGGTATGCTACCCTTACTGGGTAGGCAATGCCTCCCCCGCTCACTTGGTTATCACAGCGCGTCTCTCCTCCCCCCTTGCTCCCGCGTCGCGTGTTCGAGCCCCGGCTCCGCGCGCGCGGTCGAGCAATTCTTTTATTTTCCCGATCGATGTGTGGGCCCCACATGTCGATCCATCGCAGACAGTGGCCGCCACCGCTGGGCCCCACGGTCGATGGCACATCTCGCACCAATGCGTGCGACAGTGGACCCTATGAACAGTAACCGGACCCACATGTCAGTAGCACAGAACATAAAGAGAAGTTTAAAATAAATCTGAAAATACCAGTGGACCCCACATGTCAGGATTTTAGAATTTTTGGATTTGACCAAAACATAGAACTTTGACCAATCATAACTTATTCATTTTAACTCCAAATTAAGTAAGACAAATTTCTAAATTCATCTAAAATCAAGATCTATCCAATGGAACTGAAATCATAATTTTTAGAGTTCATTTGGATTTTTGGTGTTATTTGGTTTGATTCGCTGCTTTTTCTTTTTATACAAATTTTGGCGTGCGCTAAAATAGCTTACGAGGCTCAAGAGGAAGAGTTCGAGGTAGCGACACTAGAAGCACCAGAGAATCCGGATCCCGACCACTGTGACCAAGGCGAGTCAATACTTTGATCATATTGAACCTACATTTTCTGCAAATTACTTTGTTTTAAATTAACAAAATGCATGTTGTTATTTTTATGCAAATACATGCTAAACTTGATATTCTAGTTAAATGCCAATGTTTACCTTGAATAGTATTACCCCTCCCTTGGAATGATTGAATGTGTAAACCTTGTCGCCCTAGCAAAAGTATAATACTAATATTTCGAAAATAAGTCCATAAGGATATGCTATGCTTAGTATTGCATTAATACGCAGGGGGCGCTGAAATGCCCCATACATCATGATCGCTTTTAATAATGAGGAAATGGTTTGGGCAGTCATGGTGGGAATGACTGGTATATTTGACATGACTATTTTATACCTTCCAAAAATCTCAACATGCTTAAATATCTGGGCGGACTAGTTCGAGTGTGTGAATATGTGGTGTAGTGGATGCACAAAGTGTGTTATTGGTAGACCGCCCAGATAACCCTAAGGACCGAATCTTGTCATGTCACCCGTGTAAAATAGTACAACCACAAGTCTGTAAAGTACAACTTGGCTAAGTAGATTTATCGAAAACTCTGGACTCATCTCACAAATAGGGGGAGAGTAGTAATTATGCAGGGGCAAGGGAAGGCCTAAAGGGACACCGAGTGGAGGGTGAAGTTTCCCAGAAGTGCTAGCGCAGAGGGGAGTGGAGCCCGTACGCTAGTAGCTGTGGGGAACATCCCGTGCAACATATGGGACCCACCGCAAGTGGGCAGTCTCCCATAGGGGTGAGATGACAAAAGGGTCTAGATACTTTGAAAAGTCACTGTGATGGTCTGCTCAACCACATGACTAAGGAATCGTGTGGGGCAACGGGTTGATCGTCTCTTGTGGTGAAAGTGTACAAACTCTGCAGAGTCAAAACTATTCGAATAGTCGTGCCCACGGTCAAGGGCAGACATGGGAACTTAACTAGATATAGTTCTATTTCAAAATGATTTGTGGATGGGAATGGAAAAGTGGAGGGCAGTGTAAGGCCCTAGTTTGGAATTGTCCTGGGTGTCGTCCCAGTGGTAAGTTAAGCGGCTATAACGCTGAAGAATTGCTATATGGTGCAGATGCCATGTAATGGTGGATGGAATCTGAATCACTATTATTACTGCAATCAACATATACATGTATTCAAAATGCTAGGTCTTAAGGAATTTTTATATAATTGTATTCAAAAGCACTCTTCGCAAAAATAAAATAACCAAAGCCATCCTTTGATTAGCCATACATGTTATATACTGCATTCTGTGTGTTGATTCGCTGAGCACGGGGTCGGAGTGCTCACGCTCGCTTTGCGGCAAAAATCCGTAAACAGAACGCAAGACCACTACGCCACGAGGAAGCTCCCGCTACGGAGGAGAAGAATGACGAAGGAAACTAAGGCGTAGGCTTCGTTGATTAGACATGGACAAGTGGACATTCGGCGTTGTGTGCACGTATGTTACTAGTTAGCTGGTGACATACAATGCACACAATACCTTCCAGTCGCTTGCCTGTGGATTTGGGTTTGCTTTTGCTGTATTTCCGCTGTGCGTATTTGTAATAATGGCAATTGGCCTGATCGGCCCCTTTTGTAAACTCTATCACCCGACGTGGTGTATTTCAGTTTATGTAATATAATGGTTGATTATGCGATGTATGAAATGATTCAGCAATGTACCTGTGTGCACTAACTACTGATCCAGGGATTAGTGCAGTGAAACACAGTAAGATTCGGATTGAAAAATCTGGGTCTGACACCAGGGCTGGTCAACGGCGACGCTGGCGGGGTCAGTCGGGGAAGGTGCTGACGATGCCCAAAATGGGAACCCGAGACCAGAGGGCAGCTGAGGGAAGTGACGAGCACAGCCAGGAGGCACCATGGTGGGCCGGCAGCGGTGGGGAGCGGCCGGGTGTGGGAAGACCGTCAATGGCGGCGGTGGCCGGAGGGAGAATGGAGAGAGATAGGGGAAGCATGAGTAAGAGGAAGCCACGGGGAGCTTACCTAGGGGGTCGGTGGAGCCCGAGGAAGGCCGAGGCGGGCTGGCGACGTGCACGAGCAGCGATGTGGTCGGGTCACCACGGAGGGGGAGCTCGGGCGACAGAGGGCGTCGGCCGGCAGTTGGGGGAGCTTTGGGGCACTGAGGAGCTACTCCCATAGCGAGGAATCGGAGGGAGGTTAGCTGAGGAGAAGGGGGCAGCGGAAATGGTGGTGGCCAGCCGGAAGCAAAGGAGTGGGCGCGGTGTGCTCAAGCGATGAATCTTCAATTAATTGAGGAGGAAGGTAGAAGATGTCTGGGGGCACGCCGTGACATAGGTGGCTCATGGAATGCTTGCGGAGGCGGACGGGACGGGGTGGTGGCTGGTGCGGGCAAGAAGGTAGCTTGGCCTTGCTCTGCTTTGGGGAAGAAGGGTTAGGGAGTCGTCGGGCTCTTTATAGCTCGGGGAAAGGTAGGTAGTGGTTGGCGCATTGAGGAAGGGCACAACAGAGGAGTAATGCGGGGTGGTGGCATCGTGCGCATGCGGGTGGCTGTAGGCCAGTGCGGGGGCATAGAGGAGCTGGGATTAGGCCGGTGGGAGAGGGGTGGCGCTAGGCTGGTTGCAGGCGTAGGGCTCGGGCGCTAGGAACAGCTAGCGCAACAGGAGGCAGGCAGTGCTAGCCAAGTAATGTTATGTGGCGTAGGCCTGGCGATGCGACGCGACATTAACGCCGAAGCTAGGGGCGGTACTGAGGAGTAACGCCAGGCGGAGGTAGGGCATAGGCCTAGGATAGCCGTAGGACATAGGCGCAGAGTCAAGGAATGGCAGGGGAAAACCGGGGGCGACTTGGCGTGGCCGGCGTGCGGGCGCAACGGAGCTAGGCCGTCGGCCGGGTGCAGAGGGCGCGGCGCATGGCTTTACGTGTGTGGAGTGGGGCTCGATCGGCCTGGGTGTGCACGTGCACAGTGCACACATGGGGACAGTCGACCATGCCGAGGGCGGGCCTGACTTGGCGGATGCGACTCGGCTGGGTGCTTGCGCTAGGCGCGAGTGACGCACAGGAAGAACAGGGGAGGGGGAAGGAGAAAGGAGGAGGCCAGGGTGGGTGAAGGCCAGGGGGAAAGGAAGAGGCCAGACAGGTTGGGAGAAAAAAAATGGGCCAAGGCCCAAGAAGATTTTAGAGAATTTTAGGAATTTCAGAATTTGGTTTCTTAGCTAAATCAATTAGATGGACAAAATTTTAATAACAACTTTGATTTTTAATTTCCAAATTTCAATGGACATCTTAAGATTTTTAATTTATTAATTGTTGTAATAAGATGGAAATTTTAATGTTAGCTGAGATTTTAAATTTCTAATCTTTGATTTATCAAATTCTAAATCCTAGTTTTGGACTTGCAAAGGAATTCAAATTCTCCTCCATTGATTTTCATAATCTCGGCTGCTGATCAAGGTTTGCATTTTATTAATTGGATTTTTAGCAAGGACCCCAATTCAAGAAACTCGAATAAATGCCAAAATTTTGAGATATACTAAAAACAAGTAAAAATATTTTAAAATTTTCACAATTACAATAGGTCCCTTTTTGGGATGTTACATGTTATGTTGAGGTGTTGTCAATGTATTCCTCAAGGAGGAGATTGTTAGACCATGTGGCTAAGTCTAGAATATTTATGATGATGAATATTTGACAATGTTCTTATTAATGTTATTTGTGACGTGTGGCATGTGTGAACTCATGTCGTTCAAGTTAAAAAGAACTTGTGCTGGGAAAGATATTGCTTTGGTCTTTGCATGTGCAGGGTAACTCGGAGCCGACCGTGGTCTATGGCAAAGACTGGGAGATAGCTTAGTGCAAAGTCACAGTGCAGAGGGTCAAGGATGCTGAAGGAGACGGTCGTGCTCAAGTTAGGATGTGTGGAGATCAAACATGGATGATGTGTTTTGGAGCTACGGAGGTGCGGTCCGAGAGGCTACGACACGTGATAGTTTGAAGTGTCCAAAGTTAGGCAGTGTGATAAAAGTTAAAAAAACTCATATTACGTAAGGATTTCAGGTCTCTTATTTGTTAGAATTGGATATAATCTTATGGTCTTAGAGATAAGATCATGGTTTGGGTCCTAGACTATAAATAGAGATGAAGTTAGATGTTAACCCTAAGATTGAGAGATATAATTTTCGTGTTAGGATTTGAGAGGTGCCAAAAGGGCACTTTGTAGCCATAAACACGTTGATCCAGAACTAAAAATTAGATCAATGTCGTTCTTCTTGATACTAATCACGGATTGATCTACTACTCTGTTCGTGACAATTTCGCCAAGCATCCATGTCGCCGAGACCACGCGGACTCCAGAGGCCGAGCAGATCGCACTAGGAACCAGGTGGCTTCATCAACTTGCTGCTGTGCTGCCTTCATTGATCCGCACATGGTCAAATTCATGCATGGCATCGGAAACGATCTATTGATCTAATACTAGCAGCATCGTAAGTAGCATGCATTAACTAATCAAGTTCAATTAGTAGATTGATTTTGCATGTAGGAGAGAGAAAACTCATTGAAAGCGACATCTTCAAATTTTTTATCTATTTGCTATAATACCGAAACACTTTTGCTACAGTACCAAAAACACAATTTGCTACAGTACCAAGAGAGAGAAAATTACTTTTTCTTTGTTGTCTTTTGTTTTTTTCTATTTTTGCTATATGACAGGTTAGACAATTAGAAGATAGTAGATTTGAAGGAAAAACTTTCGTTATGGATTACAATCATTTACTTTCTCTGATTACCATCAATAATCCTATATTTTAAAAATTGTAGCATGTACAATGAATGTGTTAGATAAATTTTTTTCATGCCTCTAACAATCACGTCCTAATGTTAAGCAAAAACTCATTGCATATGCTCAGGAAAACAATTTCGGATCCTCCAAGAAATCTGAAATTTGAAAAATTCAAAATTTTCAGATTTTTTGGGAAAATTTTGGCCGAAAAATTTAAATATGCAATTCAAATTCAAGAAATATGATTACATGAAAACAACAAATTCTTGGAAATCTTGATGAAATTTTGGCAAAATCTCAGTCAAATCTCGAAAAAAAATTTAACGTAGGCTGAATTTTTTGGTCAAAGTGGACTTTTCTCGGAGTGGCCGAGATAACAGAAAGTCACGAAATTTCATCCGAAATTGTTTTCCCTGCATGTTCTTATGGTATATATCGTTGCCTTCACCAGGCATCTGAATTGTAGAAAATACCCTTTGGCGACTATTCTCCTAGATTAGGGTTATATATGTCCTGATCAATACATTGTTTTGAGGGTACACGCGCCAAATATAAATTACAGCAAAATGTGCAACATATGGAACATATGAGCTGCGAAAGGGCTAAATAAGAGTGGCTGTATAGAACAAATTGGTACTTGTCAGGTGGTTTCCTGGTGACAGCATTTCTATGTAGTAAGATGTTTGTGGAAATATGAAACCGGGTAGAAAGTTCGACCTCTGTACTGAACAAGGATATTAGCAGTGCAGAAACACACATAACAAATTGATATAAAAATCCACTCCAGAAATGTTCCACTTCACATCTTAATATTTGTTTATTTATTTGCTGAGAAACTTTCTTGGCTTTCACCTGAATTTTCTGAAAGTGGCACTTTCCTCCACACCTTCGTTACCATCTCTGAACCTGGAGTGAAGCTGTGAAGGTCTCCTCCCTTTCTCAGGTTGTCCATTCTTTCTCTTACGCTTCTCAAGAAAAACAATCAATCGGTATCTTTCGAAGATGCATCTGTCGAGATCAGCCTCAACCTAGTCCAGGAAAGTTACATCAATATACTTCTGTGAACTCTGAAGAGACAAGTCACTGACACATTGGCACACTAATGTTGTTAGATTTATCGTGCTGTTTTGCTATATCTGATATAAAATATGAGATCCTTTCAATTCAGAAAGTGCATAGAAAATTATAGGATGCTCTGTACCACAGAAGACAACACAAGCACAAGTCTGCAGGTACTTGTGAGGTGGCTTCCTATATACAGCTGAAGTATGAACAAAACCAAGCGATTAGGAGCAGCTTCTTAGGGAGTTCCGGGAATGCTCACGGAACGACGTCCAAACTGGACATTCTGCAAATGCTTTTTTAGTTCCATTTCTAAATTTTTTTTGTTTGTGTACATATTAAGATTGAGTAAATTTACAGCTCCATTTTTTCAGTTCTTTTTTTAAAAAACTTGTAGTCCAACATTTTTTTTTGAAAATATTGTCCAACAAATCTGAATATATTATTTTGTATAATTTCTTGCAAACTAACTTCACCTATGTAGTTTTCTACATGGTCTGTTCTAAACCAGAAAAAAAAGAGGGTTGTGTTAGGCTTTATGAGCCAACGTAAAATTAAACCATCTTTTTATGGAATGATACCCATAATTTCTTGCAAACTTAATACACCAAAAAAGTCGCTAAGCAGAATCTTTTACCCCTCCTGAAAGAGTACAATTGTCACGAAACTTAACAACTTCTCTAGAAGGCAAGTAAAGCGGCGCCGATTTTTTTTACTACTAATAATTGACAAATACCCAATTACCAAAGTAAGAAACTTATTGCAAGAATTACAGAACTAAGAACGACTCTGTTATAAACAGCGTCCAGCTTAGGATGCCACAGAGCACAGGATGCTAATTTCCAGTTCCAACAAGTCCATCTAACGACATGAACAAATCAAAAGTGGGTCCCTATTCGATGGATCACGACGCTTGCGTACCAGTTGGAGTTTTTCTTTCTTTCTTTTTTTCTTTTGCCCTAATCTTTGTTCGGCATTTGCATGTTCGTCATCCCTTGCCGCGGCTCGGTGTAGGAGTCAAATAAAAGCTGAAGCTCACAAACCGGCTCAGCTCGTTTAGGGTTTGGCTTGAACTCATGAAATTATCAAGCCTAATCAAGCAACTCTTTTTGCTGGTTAAGCTAATGAGTTGAATTTGAACCAGCTCGCAAGTTGTTCGGTTAGCTATTTGGCTCGTTTAAATTAAAGACTAGTACTAAAGGTAAGCCCAATAAGATCTAAAGGCCTCCAACGCGCCGGCGACCCCTCCGCGCATCCCTAACGAGCTTAACGAATCTATCAAGCCAGTTCAAGGTTTTATTCTGAGCCGAGCACTGCTGATTTGCTTAACGAGTTAAGTTGAGCCGAGCCTTACTCACTAACGAGCTTGATCGAGCCGGGCCAAGCTGAGCTGAGCCGTGCTCACTAGCGGGCCTGATTGAGCCGAGCCAGCCGAGCTCCGTCTGCCGTTGTGCTGCAGCTACCTGACCGAGGGGGTAATTAATTGTAGCATAATACTTGTCAAATCATGTTCGGCAAAAACTGCTATGTACTTACTTTATGATACATTCACCATATACTCAAATTAAAAAAATTACAAAAAAATTTCTAGATGTACTTTATAGTTTATTTTACCTATGTATTAAATTTTAAGTTCAAATTCATTCTATGTTAATAGTATCAAAAAAGAGAAAATTCTAATAAATTTGAGCTCTTAACATTTGACATTTTTTTCTTTTTTGTTACTTTTAACGTAGAATAAATTTGAACTTAAGATTTTATACTTAGGTAAAGAAAGTTTAGATATACATGTAGAAATTTTTCAGAAATTTTCATAATTTTTCGTTTAAGTACCCGATAAATGTACCGTAAAGATAACTGTACAACAGTTTTTGCCATCATGCCCACCTCTTTTCTAATTGAGTTGTGGTGTTCTTTATTATAACCTAATCTAGACTAGATTGTTGCAAGATTAGAAGATGGATTCTTGGACTAGGCCATTAATATGACTAAGCTCATGGCAACGTGGACGTAAACTCACACTGTTATTTCTGTGTACTAACGATGGTTTCTGTACTTATTGAGTTATTTCTGTGTACTAATGATGGTTTATGTACTTATTGAGTTTTATACATTAGACAATTTACTTAAAAATTAAATTGATGACGAAACACGGATAATTCACTTATACTTTAACAATCAAGATCCGGTTGACGCAATTAAAAAAATAATTACAGCTCACTTCTATTCCATATCTTAGGCTTAGAGATCCTACACGTGAGGAGTGTTGAAGTATAAGTAAATTGTCCATATTTTCTCATCAATTTAAACTTTTGAGTGAATTGGTAGGTGCATGCAACCCAGTAGTACTTAAGGTCACAGAACTTACAAATATTTTATTTGAAATCAATTCACGTAAAACAAAGTAATACGACTTATTCCATCTTCTATATCTATCCCATCGTTGAGCGGCACCGGCCAATAGGAGGGCACCTACGGCGAGAGTCGGGCCCTACGGCGAGAAATGGGTTCTCTTAGGTTGTCGCCGGGCAGCTGTTTTGCAGGTGGGAGTGGCGGCGCACCTTGGCCGCTTTTGGCTTTTGGCACAGAAATGGTGCAATCAGTTGTTTTAAGAAAATAGAGATAGGAGGGTTTTATACTTGTTTCTCAGCTTTTTCTGGTTGTCTTCTGGGTTTTAGTTCTATACACTCTCGGCTACGCCCGACCGACCAACCAATGTCTCTTGCGGTGCGCTCAACCATGCGTGGACGTGCTGGAAATTAGCTTCCCTATCCGGACGTGCTTCTCTCGAGCATCCTGAACTGGACGCCGTTTATAACAGAGTCCTTAATTCTGTAATTCTTGAGCCACGTTGCTTACTTCGGTAATTAAGTAATTATTAATTATTATTAATAAAAAATTGGAAAGCGGCGCATGGACCACTGTGACCCACCTTTCAGAGAGACAGAGCATGAGCTTCACAATAACCTAGCAAGACATACAAGCTTGAGTCATTGTGTAACGTGAACTAAGCTTCTTAGTTCCTGGATAGTCAAAAATATTCATGCACAAAAGTAATGTTGCCGTTTCGACTAGTACTTTTTCCCTTCCTTACAAACATGCTGGCCAATCAGGCAAACAAGTTTCCAACACTACTACAGAAAACCGTATTACAGACGGTTCACAAACGTTATCACAGACGATTTTCTGAACCGTCTGAATTTATGGGTTAGTGATAATCAAAGGTTATCACAGACGGTTCGAAAACCGTCTGTGGTGTAAATATCAAAGACGGTTTGTAACTAAAAACCATCTGTGATAGATGATAATCACAGACGGTTTTTAAGTAAAAACCGTTTGTGATAGGTGATATATAATTTTTTTAAGTAAAAACCGTCTGTGATAGATGATAATCACATTGTATTTTTTATTGCTTTATCACTCCGGAATCGAGGTCTCACAAAAGGAACAGATCCATAATCAACGAACTTGTCAGGCTGCACAAGCTATACTTGGATGGTGCATGATTGCCATTCAAGTATTGTTTGTGCAGCTAACAAATTCGTTGATTTTCAGGCTGCACAAGCTATACTTGGATGGTGCATGATTGCCATTCAAGTATTGTTTGTGCAGCTGACAAATTCGTTGATTATGGATCTGTTCCTTTCGCGAGATCTCGATTCCGGAGTGATAAGAGCAATAAAAAATCATTGTGCGCAGTGGAACTCTCCATCTGATCTTATGACTTTAGACCACAAAAAGAAAGTGCACTCTCCTCGAATTAGTGCAAGGTCCGGCTGTTTTAATGCAGTTGTAGAGATGGCTGTAGCCTGTCGATAGGAATATCAATGTGCGTACATATATAACCTAACAAGTATGAAATAAATGTGGGAAGATTGACAAACCTTAGAATTGGTGATCTTCGAGTAATCGAGGAGTAGTCTCATATGGTGGTAAACGTAGAATCCACACGTGTTGCCCGGTTCCTGCTGGTGGCACTGCAAAAAATAGAATGTGTTAATTCAAGAGGCATTACTACCAAGTGTTGTATAGGATTAACTAATGTGTACTAGCGAATACCCGAAAATTGCGAACATGTTTCAAGGGCTTGGCCCTTTTCGTCGAGCCACGTGTCTGTGCAACGTACGTGGCGAACGACCTTCGTTATTCGAAAAAGTTAGATTAGTCATTCAGAAGGAAAGAAAGAGTACAATATAGTTATGTATGGAGAAAATGTACTTACCTATCGAGTAATTGGGCGATAGTTGTGTAGTCGTATTTGTTCTTACTTAGAGAATTAAGATATATAGTCTTGTTCCATTTTGGTATAATTACAATTAAAATCTAATAGAAGTGCTCATTGTATGGCATAAGAACAAATTCCTTATCGCGGTGAGCCAGCAGTGTTGATGTAATATAGCTCTCGACGAAGGATGCATCCTCGTTGATGGTATCAATGGCGACCAAGCGTGGGTCCAAGAAACCAATTGGTGGTTTCGATGATCTAGTTTGGATCAGCATGAATCTATATATATACACAGAAAAGCAACAAATTATATATGACACGCCCTAATGATTTGTCGTCAAGCCTCTCATATGTCCGAATCCCACCGAACCATCCTCGTTTGCAAACGACCCAAGTCACTTAGCGTACCACGTGTTTCTCCTTGCGCATGCTGGCACCCGGCATCCTAGACCATCTGGACCTCGACTCCTCCCTAAGCCTAGTCCTGATCCACTTCGCAGTTGCCCGTCATGTCCATCTCCAGTAGCTCCTGCTCTGGTTCCTCGTCGTCTCGGCTTGTAACCACCTCACTAGCCTCGATTATCTTCGGCGTCTCCCTGACTGTTTTGGGCCTCAACACCTCCCTATGCCTAGTCCCGATCCTCCTACGCCTAACCATAACCTAGCTCCGAAGTCCTACAACCAACACAACAAGCAAACCATCACATAGCACTGCACAATACATAAGAATAATCAATTTGCATAATCAAAATGTATCCAAGTGAACAATCTCAGCAAGCACTGGTCTAAAACAACTTACAAGTACTTTGAAGCACAAGACATGAGGTATTCGTAGCCCATGTGGTCCTACCAGCAATCTACAACCACTCAGCAAGTCGTTAGACCATCACACAGGTCGCTTCGACCATGAAACAGCTACGACCATCGCTCACAGCAGCTACGACTTTAACAGACCTGGTCGCTACAACTTACGATCACACAAGTAGAGCGCTACGACCATCGACCACGTCCAAGCATAGCTACAACCATCAACCACGGCCAGACAGAGCTACGACTATCGACCACAGCTAGACAGAGCTATGATTATCGACCACAAAGTCGTAAAAGCCTCTATCGACCACTAAGTCATAAAACCGACTACCAACCACCAAGTCGTAAAACCTACTACAGACCACCAAGTCGTAAAAATGACTGCCGACTTCAAAGTCGTAAGACCAGCTGCCAATCACAAAGTCGTAAAATCAACCGTCGACAACCAAGTTGTAAAATGAACTGTCGACTTCTAAAGTCGTAAAATTGATTGCCGATCACAAAGTCGTAGAATTGCTGCCGATCACAGAGACAGACAACAGTGGTCATAAAGAGCAAGTCGTAGAGAGCAAGCTTCTGCACAAACCACAAAAACTAAACTCAACCTCTAATACAAAGGTCATTTACTCATCACAATCATGGGGTGAACTCCACATGGTCTCACATCGCTACACCGATCGTGTTGCATAATCGCTCTGATGACGGTCCATACGATCGCCATAATCACCAACTCATCGCTAAATGCGATGATTGCTACAGTGGCTGACATCGAGTATGACGTCTAAAGTACTCCTCCAAGTATGACATCCATGGTACTCGATGTAACAACGACCGGTTCGCTACGACCACGACCACGGTCGCTACGACTATGACCACGGTCGCTACGACTATGACCACGATCGCTATGACTACATGGATAGGCCATGAGTCCTCCAAGCATGGAACTTCGATCACGTAGGTCGTCCGAGCACCGGCCGTAGCACTTCGACCATGCAGGTCATCTTTTGACCACACAGGTCGTCTGAGCACACTTCGACCACGCAGGTCGTCTGAGCACTGACTGTGGCACTTTGATTGCTACAATACTCTTATGAGTATGACACCCATAGTACTCCTCCGAGTATGACGCCCATAGTACTCCTCCGAGTGTGATGCCCACAGTACTCCTTCGTGTATGATGTCCATAGTACTCCTCTGGGTATCGACTTTCGACTACCGACCATCGACTTTTGACTACGACTATCGATAATCGACTATGATTATTGACTATCGACTGTCGACTGCCACTATTGACAATCGACTACGACTATCGACAATCGACTATGACTAACAACAATCGACTATGGCGTTATGACCACAAAGTACTCGGAGCTACAATGCTTGGTGTAGCTTTAGTACTGATCGTAATGACAACACAATGACTGGTTGTAACAACCACACACATACTACTCGTATCGATCACACAGACTGGTTGTAATGACCACACACAGACTAGTTATATTGACCACACAGACTGGTCGTAATAACCACACAGACTGAAGTACTCGAACACAATTGAGCAAAACACACATGCAACAAGATTAACCCAACAATCACCCCTTAATCTTGTGGCATCTTCTTTACATCAGCGTCAGTTCGTCGTCAGCATTTGCCACAACGAGATGCGCCTCCATTGCCTCCTTCTTGTTGGACTTATGGCATTCTAAAGCAAAAGTGTCTGTAATCATTACAATTAAAACACCTTACTTCTGCCTTGTCCCACTTCGGTACCGTTAGCCACCGCCGCCACCAGAACCACCTAAGGAGCCTTCACCTTCCTTCTTTGACAATCGGGTCTCCCACTCTGCATGCGTCTCCGTCGCCATTGTCATAGCGACACTCTCCCTCCTCCTGCATCTTCAAGCGACCGATTAGCTCTTCGATCGACATGTTTTTTATGTCACTGAATTGCTCAATCGTGGTGACGACAGGAGAGAATTTCTTGGGCACGACATGAAGAAACTTCCGCACGATGTAGGTCTCTTCCATCCTTTTGCCTAGACCTTATATCTTGCTGACGATTGTCATTAACCTCATTGTGAAGTCATCGATCTATTTAGTGTCCCTCATCCGCAAGTTTTCAAACTCGCATTTGAGGTTTTGAACACGCGCCTCCTTGACATGATCGGCACCGAGATGCATCATCTTTAGGGTGTTCCAGACCTCCTTTGCAGTCTCCTTCTCCGTTAGGAGTAGCAGCATGTCTTCTGGCACCACGAGGAAGATTTCCGTGAGTGCTATTTGATCTTGCCTCTCGTTCACACGCCCTGAGCGTGCATGAACACCTTCATCTTTACAGCCTAAGTCATGTAGTTGCTCCTCGTGAGCATGGGATATGGGAGGGAAATGCTGCCCTTGTGCGTTGATGCCTTCGGCTCGCTCCCATTGCCGATCTTTAGAATGTCCCCGTTGCCGGTGGCATTTTTCACGATCTTGGACGCAACATGGAGGAAAGTGTACACGACCACAAGCTCTGATCCCAAAATGTATGGATTAGCCCAAGAGAGAACTCGGGCTCTATTGTAGACGAGCCGGGATCGAAAGAACGGAGAGAGCCGATGCCCTGCTTTTGTTCTTGATCTACATCCAGATTGTCACCTAGGCTCTGATACCAGATGTGGGGGGTGTTTCGACCACTCGAAACTCTGATCTCAATAGTCGTAACTCGTTTACGATTGCACACCAGGTGTTGCCCTAGCCTCTCTCAAATGCATGCTTTGATGGTGGACTGAAGCACACAAACATAGTCGTGGATAGCTTGTCGGAGATGGGAATGATAAGGTGGAGCTAATAACAGGACTGAACACAAGAACTGAGGCACGATATTGTGGTGCAAACTGACGCACCTTTTCCTATGTATTCTCTATTATTCTCTGGCTCATCTTTCTCAAAAGATTTACATGGTATATATAGACACAACCGGGCCTCACAGTAGGCCACTCACCCATTCCACACGACTTTGACAATGACTACCTTGACGCTTGCCCATACTGAGTAGTTCACCAACTGACTAAAGACCCACATCATTCCACAACCACTCGTGCTGATGATTGCTACAGTGATTGGCTGCACACTGCTACAGTGACCGGCCTATACCTGACTGCCATAATCGCCAACTACTGCTACAGTGTTGACGATTACTACAATGGCTGATACCGAGTATGATGTCTATAGTACTCCTCTGAGTATGACTTCCACGATACTTGGTGTAGCTATGATCGGTTCACTACAACCATATGACCACGGCCACTACGACTATGACCACGGCCACTACAACTACATAGACAGGAGCTATGACCACGACCACTACAACTATGATCACAGTCGCTACAACTACACGGACAGGCCACGAGTCCTCCAAGCGTGGCACTTCGACCACGCAGGTTGTCCGAGCACCAGCCACGGCACTTCGACCATGCAGGTCGTCTAAGCACCTACCATGACAGTTCGACCACACAAGTCATTTGAGCACCGACCGCGGCACTTCGACCACGTAGGTTGTCTGATCACCGACCGTGGCACTTCGACTGCCACAGTACTCTTACGAGTATGACGCCTATAGTACTTCTCTGAGTATGATACCCACAGTACTCCTTCGAGTATCGACTTCTGACTACCGACCATCGACTATCGACTATGACTATCGACAATCGACTGTAACTATCGACAATCGACTACGACTATCGGCAATTGACTACAACTATCGATTGCGACTATCGACAGTTGACTACGACGTTACGACCACAAAGTACTCGGAGCTACAATACTCGGTGTAGGTTTGATATTGGTTGTAACAATAACACAAAGACTGGTCGTAATGACCATACACATACTAGTTGTATCGACCACACACATACTAGTCGTAACGACCACACACAAACTGATCGTATCGACCACACAGACTGGAGTACTCGAACACACTCGAGCAAAACAAACATGCAACAAGATTAACCCAACAAAAACCATGAGTGCAATCGTGCAAACCACTTTGACTTGATCACTCAATTAAGATAGAAACTTCCAGAAAATATTCTTGAAGGTAGTTTTTAATATAGCTCACATCCATTTAAAATTTCAAGTTCAAATTTTATTTGTGTTGGGAGAAACCCTCTGCAAAGTATAAGTTGAAAGAATTAATGGAAAAGTGGAAAAAAAAAGTTTCCTACTGACAATTCTGATAACTTGTTTTGAATTTAACCTTAAAATGTTAATGGGTGATGAAAACTCCATAGGCTATATGTTCTCAATCATTTTATCTTCAACACAAAAAAAGGCTCTTTGATCTTTTTGGGAAATTTTCGTTTTAATTTGGCGCTCACACAAAATAGTTTACATGAATTGCATGCACGCAACCACAGTTCATTGGATATGTATCTTAAATGGAAGCAGCGCGTTTTTGCCAATGAACTTTTTCTGTCTTCCACCTAAATTTTCTGAAAGTTGCACTTTTCCCGTTCACCTTTGTTACTGTGTTTTTCCCAGGTCCTCGTTTCTTTCTCTTCTCCTTTTCAAGAAAAAGACTTGCATCCAAGATCACAGGTTACATCCGTCCACATCATCGTAATTGAAGTTCAGTAGGTTGCAGGGAAAATGTACACTAATGCTTAATTTTCTGAACAGAAACCTGAGGCCTGTACGTCTTGCATAAACCAAGGGGTTCTTTGTCCTTTGGTTTGTTTTTATCCTTTGCTTTTGTTATACCTGGAGCTAGCAACCAGGGAAAACATTTTCAGCCAAAATTTTGTGAATTTCAGCGAATTTTGGTTTTCTCGGTGGGGTCCAAAAATTGGTCAAATTGATGTATTTTCATTCAAAATTTCAGGTTTAAATAGATTTTATAACTAACACTTGGAAAGAAATACTTAGCTAGCTTAGTGGTGAGGCATTGTGGTGGGTGAGCACAAGGTTATGAGTTCAAACCCTAAAATAAGGTACCATTTTTTTTGTTTTTCCATTTTCCCTAAAAAATTCAGATTTGAAATTAAAAAATTCAAACGAATCTTTTCAAAATTTTCTGAAATTTCCAAATTTTGGATTTATCAGTGAGAATGTTTTCCCTGCTAGCAACCTCAAAACATATATGAGATGCTTTCAGTTCAGGAAGGTGCATAGAAAGTCATAGGAAGGTCTGGACCACAAGCAACCAACGTATAAGCAACCAACGTAGCACCGTTAGCACGAAGCAGGTACTTGTGATGTGGCTTCCTACATGTATACAGCTGTAGTACTAGTAACCAACTCCGACTGGACGAGTTGCTTCTGCTTGCATGGGGTATTCAGGGAATGTTCATGGAAGAACGTCCATGATATAAATTGTTATATATTTGTGTATGTGCGTAAATATGAAGATTGAGTCAATTCATTTGCAGAATCCTTCATTTTTCTAGCTTTTCTTTCTGGTAAACTTTGCGACAAACTTGAAGAACGACTATCCTAAGAAAGATTTATTGTAAACCTTTAGTCAAATAATCAAGAGATGCTACTAGAAATCTCAAGTTCCTAGCTACTGCTCCAAGTCAATGCATAGTCCTTTTCCCCCTACTGAAAGTATTTGAATTAAGTACGTTAACCTAGCTAGTCTCTTGTGTCCAGTCATCTATAATTACCACCCAACTTGACCTAGCTAACTAGCTAGCAACTTCTCTTCAAGGTAAAACCAGCGCACAGACCGAGATGGGCCCACCGTTCAGTGAGACATAGCGCTTCACACATTGACCTTGCAATGCAAATTTGAGCCACCGTGACTTGAAACGAGCTGCTTCCTCTCTTAAAGTCAAGCCGGCATATCCATTTAAGCTACACTGCTGTAAAGGATTTCAGCGACCTTCCAGGAACCTACCCGGAACATTCTCCTGATGTTACAGCAACCAATTGAGAACCCCCTATATATAGTTTCAGTTCATCAGCTCCTTTAACTGTATTGAGCTTCACATTGTGTCCACTCTTCTGCAATTCTGCAGAATTTCATCCATCATAATGATGAGTGGTAATCAAAGATATGTGATGCTTGGGCAAATCTGTGCCGATGAACAAGAGGGGGATAGCGTTGATGATAGGCCTGAGGCGAAGCGGATGCGACGGATGCCGTCTTTCGCATCGTTAGTTCCCTATATATTTGCACTTCCCTTCAGTATATATTGTTAATGTTTATTATTTAAAAGTTTTCACTTCCTCCATTTTTGCCCTAAATAGTTAGACAACAATATTTTTTGTCAATTGGGTTTTTGCCTTGTTCTAGATTCTATGTAATCAGATCATGGGATAGGTAATGGAAGTTAGGTATCTAAGCGTATGTTTTGCAGAGGTGTTATATTTTTGTGCACTCTACTTACATACTGTTTGGTCAATTTCTGATCTCTTTTTGCAGAGTCATTAGAGAAGCCGTGGCTGCCGAAAAGATTCAGAAAATCTGTCTGACTCTAGAGCCGTTTTTTCGGAAGGCGGTATGATAAGAAAATTTAGCTTTGAATTTCATCAAGTGTTCCTTTTATGTGAAGTAAGCATAAGATAACAACTCAAATGTGTTATTGACAAATGGCATCACCATGCAATCAGAATTAAATCAATTTACACTAAATCTATTCAATTCCTTAAATCAGACCATGTAATTGTCCATCATGTGTTCGTATGTTGAAGCAAAATTATCAAAGATTCGTTTAGTTTGAGTTAATTCACACCTTATTAGGCTTTTTCTGCACGTATCCATCCAATGTTAATTTTGGCTTATAACTATCCATTTTATATCTTAATTTATAGGTTCATGAGGAATTGGAAAGAAGCCTTTCTAAGCATGGGAACTTGCTATACACGTAAATAAATTTCTTCTTCTATCTAACTACTAGGGACAACAAATTTGGTGCCACAAGGCTCATTTCTGATTTCCCACCTATTAACCTAACAGTAATATGTTGATCTCCAGAGCTCCTTCAGTACTTGTCAACGATGTCCACACATCACCATCGCTGAAGCTTGCCTTCACGAGGCCGCTGTTGCTGCCAATCTTCACCAACAACAAGCTCGTCGACATCGAGAACAACCCCCTCGAAGTCCGGCTCCTTGACACGTACAAGGCCAATACCCATCTTCTTGGCTCACCTGTAAAACTGGAAGTACTTGTGCTAGATGGTGACTTCAGGTACGAGGATACCACCAGTGAGGAGGGGTGGACCAGCGACGAGTTTAGTGGTGCAATTGTGAGGGAGAGAGAAGGCAAGAGGCCACTGCTTGTGGGCACTCTTAATGTAACAATGTCTGATCATGGAGTAGCCATCATCGACGATGTGTCGTTCACCGACAATTCCAGCTGGATCAGAAGCCGTAGGTTCAGGATTGGCGTGCGCGCCGTGCCTGGGAGCTATGACGGGCTGAGGATCCGGGAGGCGGTGACCCAGAGCTTCATGGTGAAAGATCACCGAGGCGAACGTGAGCCTACTACTCTTAGTTATGCTTTATGAAGAATGGGCAATAGCATTGTTCATGTCAATCTCTGAGTATAATGGAGTGCTTCGATTTAACACTTGTGCAGTGTACAAGAAGCATTTTCCGCCACTCCTTACTGATGAGATATGGAGGCTGAAGAACATAGGAAAAGAAGGGCCGATCCACAAGAGGTTGGAATCTGAAGAAATCAAGAACGTGCAGGACTTCCTGAAATTGCACACCTTTAACCCGGAAAAGCTCAAGGGGGTAAGTAGTCTTTGGCACAATGACTCCATACATGAATTCCATCAGATGTATCTCAAATTATAACAGTAGTACGTGTTGTTTATCTACCTCGCTTCCGAATTGTTCAGCTTGTTGGCATGTCTGATCGGCTATGGAAGGCGACCGTAAACCACGCGAAAATGTGTGACATGGGAGGGAAGAGCTACATCTTCAGGCAAGAAGAGTGTGGTGTCACATTGACAATGAACCCTGCAGGTGAGATCCTGGCAGCGAGAATCGGTGGCAAGACATTTTCATTGGAAGAGCTACACCCACAACAAATGGTAACTAACTGTATTCGATCGTTTTGCCATTGATTTATATTGGACAATCATGCAGTTTGCTTCTTAATTTCTTATAAGTCTGGTCACACTTATTGTAGCTACAAGTGAAGCAACTGGCTGTTCAGGCATACCAGCAGTGGGATCTGTTGGAGGAAGCTGACACAAGCAGGACGGTCTCTGATGCAAGAAATGGCCTGATGATGACATCAAGTAATACATTATTCAGAATTGTGCATTCTGCACATAGAAACGTAGTAAGTCAGTTCAGTAATTGTGATTCTTATCTGTCCTTAATCATGCAGGCAAACTTGATCCGGCACAGAGATCAATGCCGGATTGTTCGTCACTGCTGCAGCTTAGTGAGAGCCTGAGCCAAGATCAGAGCATCAGCTCAGGGCCTCATTGCAACAGATACCTGGACACCATGGGTGGAGCATCTGTGACCTCCAATTCTTCAGATTCTGTGGCAGCCGCATACTGGAACCAATGCATGGAAAATGACCATGGCTTGATCATCTGGAACAGCAGCTCAGTGTGGGATCAAGCGGACTAATACAAGCCCTGTTTAATTCTCCATTTGCTTGGTCAAGCAAGGCCGGAGTTTGTACAAAAATATATTTTCCAGCAACTTGCACCACCACTTCTTTTGCAGCATTCAGCTGGTTTTTTTTTTTGAGTGTGCGCGCGCGCGCAGTAGATAGCATGGTATATTATCAATGCTTACACAGTCTAATTTGCATTAGAAGAAGCTGTTAATATGTCTGTTACCATCAGCAGTACTTATACATCTATCTATACCTATACTAATTAGACACACTGAGAAAATTGCTACGTTAATCAGAGAAAAAATGGTCATCTATCTGTTGAAGGACTGAGATATAATGGTTCAAATCAAAACAAAGACTACATGCCAAGTACAACATGGGAATTGTTAATTCTGAAATTCGGAATTGTTAATTCTAGAAAATAGCAAATTCATTTCCATGTGAATATGTATATCCCATATATACTATTTCAGAATTAATAAATCCAAAAAATAGCAAACTGATTTGTATGTGGATATGTATTTCCATATATATAAATTCGGAATTAATAATTCCTGAAAATTGGAAATTGATTTGTATATGAATATGTATTTCCATGCATACAAATTCGAAGTTAAGAAGTCCGTAAAACAGCAAATTAATTTGTATGTGATCATGAATTTCCATCGATCTACACACACTCAAAATTAATAATTACATAAAATTGAAACGGATTAGTATACGAATATGAATTTCCAAATATACAAATATGGAATTAATAACTCAAAATGAGAACAGATATGTATTACAGCTGTATATATTGATTATCCAAGGAAGATTACAGAGTACACTTTATAGAAGAGAACTAGGACTAGGAAGTAAAGGGGGCAGCGGCCGGGAGGAACCCAGCGACGCCAGAGCTAAGGCAGCACGCTGGGAAGGTTCCCGGCGTCGAGCCAGCTAACGATAAAGCAAAGCATTAAATATCTAACACCCCGCGATCGAAACGTCGGCGGCAGACGTTGTTGGCTGGACGAAACTCCGTGAAGACCGAGGTTGGGAGCCCTTTGGTGAAGATGTCGCGAACGGGAGGTGGTTGGAACATGAAGAACACGAACAGCACGAATGGCGACCTTTTCACGGACAAAGTGGAGATCAATCTCAACATGCTTCGTACGTTGATGTTGAACCGGGTTGGTGGAGAGGTAAACAGCACTAACATTGTCACAGTAGACAAGAGTACTGCGAGGTAGCGGGTGATGGAGTT
This sequence comes from Dendrocalamus sinicus, assembly GCA_036346575.1. Classification (NCBI taxonomy): domain Eukaryota; kingdom Viridiplantae; phylum Streptophyta; class Magnoliopsida; order Poales; family Poaceae; genus Dendrocalamus; species Dendrocalamus sinicus. Next base: position 13,751,425 of record CM070666.1, on the reverse strand, counting down.
CATGTAGAAGTTGGCGCAACCAAAGAGCCGGCAACACCATTTGCTACTGACCGATATTCGATTCAGCACTAGAGCGGAAAAGCAGTGTCTTTGTCGTTTTGAAGACCAGGAGACAAGATTGTCACCAAGGAAGACTGCATAGCCGGAGGTGGATTTGCGGGTGTCCGGACAACCAGCCCAATCGGCATCAGTGTAGACGACGAGCTCAGAGGCAGCTATTGGCTGAAGAAGAAGCCCATGAGAGAGGGTGCCTTGGAGATAGCGTAGAATGCGCTTCACGGCTGAAAGATGTGGCTCATGAGGAGCATGCATATGTAAACAGACTTGTTGAACAGCATAGGCAATGTCGGGCCTAGTGAAAGTGAGGTACTGAAGGGCTCCAACAAGACTGCGATAATGCGTAGGATCAGCAACAGGGGCTCCATCTGCCGCAGACAATTTTGCATGAGTGTCAACAGGAGTGCTGCAAGGCTTGCAGTCAACCATGCCAGCACGCTGAATGATGTCCAGAGTGTACTGTCGCTGAGATAAGAACAATCCAGGAGGCTGCTGCTGAACAGATATGCCCAAGAAGTGGTGCAGAGGACCGAGGTCTTTCATGGAAAATTCTTGCTGCAAGGCAGTGATGGTGCGGCGGAGGAGAGAGTCACTCGACGCAGTGAGCACTATGTCATCCACATACAACAGCAGATAAACAGTCTCAGATCCTTGGTGGTAAATGAACAATGAAGTGTCAGACTTGGCCTCAACAAAACCAAGCTTTAGAAGGTGTGTAGCAAAGCGATTGTACCATGCTCGGGGGGCCTGTTTGAGTCCGTAGAGAGACTTGTTTAGACGGCAAACATGATCAGGCAGGCTGGGGTCAACAAAACCAGTGGGCTGACCACAGTAAACTGTCTCTGAGAGAGTCCCATGAAGAAATGCGTTCTTGACGTCCAGCTGATGAATAGACCATTTCTGAGAGAGAGCCAGAGTGAGAACTGTACGGACAGTAGCAGGTTTGACCACAGGACTGAAAGTTTCGTCATAGTCCACGCCAGGACGCTGTGTGAAGCCACGGAGAACCCAGCGAGCTTTATAGTGATCCAAAGAACCATCAGCATGAAATTTTTGACGAAAAATCCACTTTCCGGTTACCACATTAGCACTGGGAGGGCGTGGAACGAGATCCCATGTGTGATTGGCCTGTAGAGCATGGAATTCTTCCTCCATAGCAGCCCGCCAGTTTGGATCGACGAGGGCACTGCGATAAGTCTTCGGGAGGGGAGAAAGAGACTCGGCATGATAGACATTAGGCTGACGAAAACCGAGCTTTCCTCTGGTGGTCATTGAGTGATGATTGACCACCGGAGGAACAGGAACAGCACCCTGCGGCAGAGGTGATGGCCCTGCAGGACTAGAAGGCAGAGAGGTCTGTGAAGACCCCGCCTCCGCGGGCGTAGTGCGGCGACGAGTATAAACCTGGGTAATGCGCCGTGCTGGAGGCACATACATACCCGGGTTTGTTGAGGAGAAGGCAGGAGGTACGGCCTGGGGCAGCACAGGGCCTGACGGAGCAGGAGAGGACCCCGCGCCTCCAGGCGGAAGAGCACTCGAGCCCAAAGGCGCCACAGGCCTGGCCACAATGGGTGTGGCAGGAGCCACAGTAGTAGTCGGCGGCGTGGCAGGGATCTCATCAGCAGCTGGTGGCACTATAGCAAAGCGGCCGGTTTGTCTGTGGGGAGCCAACAGGGTGGCGGGCAGTGGAGTAGTGCCAGGAGTACCTGCAGAAGAGGAACCAGCAGGTGTGCCAAAAAGGGGAACCTGGGGTTCAAACTCAAGTAAAAAATCAAAATCATTAGTGGGAGGAGGGGATGGTGTCTTGGCAAAGGGAAAAGAGGTTTCATCAAAGGTGACATGGCGGGAGACAATGATTCTGTTGGAGGAGAGATCAAGGCACCGAAAACCTTTGTGATTCGAGGAGTAGCCAAGGAAAACACAAAGAGTGGAGCGAGGGGAAAGTTTATGTGGTGTGGTGGCGGATAAATTTGGGTAGCATGCACAGCCGAAGACACGCAGATGGTCGTAGGTAGGATGCAAACCAAAGAGAGTGTAGTAGGGAGTACCAGACGCTAGAGTTTTAGTGGGGAGACGATTTAAGAGGTAGGTGGCGGTATGGAGACCCTCAACCCAGTAGGAAGTAGGAAGGGAGGCCTGAAAGAGGAGAGAGCGCATAATGTTGTTGGTGGAACGAATTATGCGCTCAGCCTTGCCGTTTTGTGGTGAGGTATAGGGACATGACATCCGGAGGAGAACGCCATGAGTGAGGAAGAAGGACCGAGAAGAAGAATTGTCGAACTCACGACCATTGTCGCACTGAACACTTTTGATAGTGCAACCAAATTGGGTGGTGACGTAAGTAAAGAAATTTGTTAAGGTAGGAAAAGTTTCAGATTTGAGGCGTAAAGGAAACGTCCAGAGGAAGTGTGAGCAATCATCAAGAATGACAAGGTAATATTTGTAGCCAGAAACACTCGCAACAGGAGAGGTCCACAAATCGCAGTGAATTAAGTCAAAATTCTTGAGAGCTCGAGACGTAGATGAAGCAAAAGGCAGCCGAATATGGCAGCCTAGTTGGCAAGCATGACATAGAGGTTCACTATTGGAGGTATGATGAGTACAAGTAATAGCTGAACTACTAGAAAGTTGGGACAAAGCCTCATGTCCGGGATGTCCGAGACGTCGATGCCATAAGGTGGCAGGGGCTGCAGCAACAAAAACGTAGGGGGATGATGAAGATGCCGGAGGATGCGGGGTGTAGAGCGGTCGGAGCTATTGCACTGATGATCACGTTCTGGGAACGAAGATCCTTACAGAGAGGCCAAAAGGGTCAAATTCAATAGAACGGTGGTTGTCGTGAGTGAATTGTGAACGGAAATAAGATTCTTAATAATGTGAGGAGCAACAAGCACATTATTGAGGTAAAAGGACCAGTAACACGGTGTTGCGGTGGAAGTAATGAGCAGAATAGAACCATTGCCAACAATGATTGATGAAGGACGGGAGGATTGAGGGGTTGAAACAAGGAAATATTACGGTGTCGGTGTCATGTGGTTGAGGCGCGGAATCCATGACCCGATCGGTGGACGGCCGGTGGAGTGAGGGTCATGGTGTTGAAAGAGTTTGCCGGTGATTGCTGGTCCCGTGCGCCGTCCATGGTGAAGGTGAGGCGCTTGAGTGCGAGAGAGAGGCGATCGTCGGAATTGTTGCGCCGGTCCTGCTGCTGCTGGGGCATAGGCGGCATAGGAGAGAACCCGGAGGCATCGAGGAGTGCCGTAAGGATGTGAAGCCGCCATGAGCGCTGCTGCGGGCGGGGCGCCCACCTGCAGCACTGTGCAGCCCACGGTTCTGCTGCTGGTGCGGCCCCGTGCCACATGGTGATGGACCCCACCGGGGTTGTAGAAGGAGGGCGAGCGCGCCGCCTTTGCCACCGGTGCTCGGCGGCGGCGGCGATTGCCCCGTTGTTGGGGAGGGGCGGGGCTGGTACGGCCGGCGCGGTTGGTCTTGCTACCACTGCAGAGGCGGAGAAGCCAACACCGACGGAGTTGGAGTTGAAGAAGCGGCAGTTTCTTTCGCGTGGCGAGGAGAGCGATCGACGGTTGCGAAGACGGCCGATCCATGGTAAGTTCCTCCAATTGGAGGTCGCACGGACCTCGCTGAACGTCGGGAACGGTTTGGACCGCTTGAGAAGTGCCTTCATGTGGTCGTACTTCCCGTTGAGGCCGCGAAGAATGTTGAGCACAAAGTGCGGTCTTGAATAACCTCCCAAGATCACCAAGGGCGTCCACCATCCCTTTCATCTTGCGGCAGTAATCACCAACGGAGAGATCGCCGACAAACATGCGAAACTCGGCATCAAGATGTAAAGCACGAGCCGCGATTGCCCAGAACTGTTCTTCAATGCCGAGCCAAGTATCTCGCGCGATGCGGCGCGGATGCGACAGACTCTGGCTTCGATGGTGACAATACCAAACAGCCGAGAGCACCACACACTCCATCGGCGCCGGGGCGGGATGTCGGGCAAGCCACGCGGAGAGCACGTGATTGTCGGCGTAGCGCTCAAGAGTGAGCAAGACAAGGTCGCGCCAACGATTGTAGTGGGAGGACAGAGGATCGAGGACGGCCGGAACAAGGGAGCGGATGTTTTGAACAGCAGCGGCTCGTGCGTGGAGGTTGGCGATGGAGGCCGCCGAAGGAGGCGCGGCGGCAACGTCGGCGGCAGCATCGCTCATCGAGCCGCCGCCATCGAGGATGGAGCAGCGCGGGCGCGGCCGCGGCACCTCGTGCTCGAGGGTCGAGCGGCGCGCGCTCCGATCGAGGACGGCAAGGGCAGCACGGACACGCTCTCGGGCATCGGCGGCGCGCGAGGCGGTGGCCACGGCCGCTTCGAGGCGGCTGCGTGGCAGCTGCTCGCGCCCACGGCGGCGGCACGCTTTCGCGTTCTCGGCGGCGGCCTGCTCGAGCTCGAGCGGCGGCGGCCTCTGCGCTGGCGGCGCCACTGCTCGCGCGCAACGTGCGGCGGCAGCATCACCAGAGAGAGGAGGCTGAGCCATGGATGGCCGAGGAAGAAGCGGAAGGGAGAGGTCACAGGTCGTGAAGCCTCTTGATACCATGAGAACAGATATGTATTACAGCTGTATATATTGATTATCCAAGGAAGATTACAGAGTACACTTTATAGAAGAGAACTAGGACTAGGAAGTAAAGGGCAGCAGCCGGGGAGGAACCCAGCGACGCCAGAGCCAAGCGCAAGACGGGAAGGTTCCCAGGCGTCAAAGCCATAAACAAGAAAGCAAAGCATTAAATATCTAACACAAAACATTAACAAATTTATTGTATTCGAATATGCATTCCAACATACGTAAATTTGGAATAAAAATTATAGAAACTGCTGATTGAATTTTATATGAATAAATACTTCTATTTACACTATTTCGTAATTAATATACCCAGAAAATGGCAAATTGATTTCTATATGAATAAGCATATTCATATATACATATGGAATTAATATTTAAATAAATTCATGATAAATATTACAAAAAATAAAAATATATTTGTATATGAATTTGAACTTTCGCATATAAATTCAGAAATAATAGTACCAGAAAATTATGGTTTTGCATAAATATAAACTAGAATTAAAATATAACATTCAAATGTTTTTTCAAAGATGTATAAGGATGGAGTCTATATAAAATTTCCAATTAAACATGAATTAAATATTTAAACAATTCTAAACAAAAAGCAATTTGAGTGGAATTCATATATGCAATTAATTTTGATACATAACTAATATTTAAAGAATTCTCAACTAAAAGCAATGTTTAATTTTTTATACTAATATTATTTCCATGTATATATATATAACTAATAATTTATTAAATTCGGAATTAATAATTCCAAAGAAAATATAAAATTAATATGTATACAAATTTCTATTCCTATATATATGTAAATTTTGGTTTAAATTGGAAATATGGTAATATATACATATTTGAAAAATAAAAGGTCCAAAAAGATGTGCTTTATAAATTTGTGCAAGGGTGGACTTTGAATATAATTCTCCAAAAAATTTATACCAATGGCAAACTAGAAGATAAATATTTTAATTGGACAACGTGAAAAATTTTATATATTCATATAATCCAAAGTTTCCATTTATAACAAAACTATGATTCATGCTATTTATTATTTTTAGTTTAGTATTTGCATCAATCGATCAATGATTTTTTTAGTTATCCAATTTAATTAACTTCTCGTGACTCATTGTTTTATCCTTTGTGAGTAGATTTTCATTCTTACCAATTAGATTGCTAACCCAATAAGAACTTTAACCTTAGTTTTCAATCCTTCATATACTTAAAATATCTACTTAAAATTATGGAACTGTCTATAATATCAATAGCCCCGTGCGAATGCACGGGTTAGCGGCAAGTACTTGTACTGGTTAGACACTCCAAGGAAGCGTCCATGTGTACTAGAAAGATCTAACCATCCATCTAGTGAATCTAAGTTATAGTAGTTCAGATTAAAAGAAAGAGTCTATCTAAAGTACAATCTAAATTAACTTAAATTTGGAATAAAATTAATAAAAAATTCGCAATTTGCTTTCCATACGACTTTCAAAGTAACATCCAGAAATAAATAAATTTAGAATAATAATTAACTAAAAATTACATGACTAAAAGAACAATCGAAATTAACTAAATTTTGGAATAAAAAATAAAAGAGATTAGCAATTTGATTTCAATACAATTTCCAAAGTAAGATCCCTCAAAAAACTAAATTTGGAATAATAATTAACTAAAAATTAGATAACTAAAAGAAATAGTAAATGGCAAGTTCAATCTAAATTAACTAAATTTTGGAATAAAAATTAGAAGAAAATTAGCAATTTGATTTCAATACAATTTCCAAAGTAAGATCGCTCAAAAATCTAAACTTTGGAATAACAATTGAATAAAAAATGAAATTAAAATTATTATGGTAATTCTATCCTAAAACTGCAAATCCAAAATAAAAATTAAAAGGAAATTAGCAACTTTATTTCCATAAGAATTCAAAATTAAAATACCTAGCTAAAGAGCTATAATTTGGAATAAATAAATTTTCTATACTAGTTAGGCACTCTAAGGTAATTTCCACATTAATAAAAAAGAATAAGATATCGTCATCCATCTGGCTGACACGAGATATAGCAACTTAGATTAAAAGAAAGAGTCTATATCAAGTACAATAAAAAACTTAAATTTGGTATAAAAATAAAATAAAATTATCAATTTGATTTTCATATAAACTCCAAAGTAAAATCCCTAGATATTTGATATTTGGAATAAAAATAAATGAAATTTAGCAAATGGATTTGCATATGAATTCCAACCTAAATCCGAAAGTCAGAATTAAAAAATAAAAGAAAACTAGGAATTTGTTTTCCATGCGAATTCAAAATAAAAATGCCTAAATAGAAAATTTTGGGATAAAATTAAATGAAAATTGGCTTGGCGTATATCAATTCATCAATTAAGGGGCACTTTGTATATTTTTGTAGAACTTGGACACGTTATTTATAATTCATAGTTTAAGTTAAAATTTAAATTACATTGTACTTTCCATTCTCAACAAGTTTTACATTAAGTATTATTTTCATATTCTAAAAATTTCAATTTTTATCTTTTGAGATGCAGACTAAGAATCTTATCTAGGAATCTAGCCCGTGCATTCACGGGTTTCCGACTAGTATATATAATTTACGATTCAAATATGTTGTTCGCATAGTTGTATGTAACTATCGATGGAAGGCTGCTTCGCTTTGTTAAGTTGGGCTGGGCCATGACAATGAGCGGTGGTCCCCTGGACGAGATCCGTTTGATGGGGATACCCCACGCCCACGGCGAAATTTTTGTACGGATAACCCAATTTTTATATGAAAATACAGAAATATACCCGCGACAAAATTTTTTACACAAATAGGCTCGAGTCGCCAAACCATTAAGCGAATTACGCTTGTCGCCCCACCAAAACGCGACTTATAAAGAATCTGGTAACCGTTGGGCGATTAAATGCAATCGCCTCCCCGTTAAGCGATTCAATTGAATCGCCCCCCGCCGAACGGGGGGGCGACTGCATGTGCATACAGCCCGACGGCCAAGCCCTCTTTTCTTCCCCACGCCTGCTCGCCAATCTACCTCTAGGCGACTGCATGGATCCTGTTAAGGGTTTTGTGAATTTTGTAATTTGAAACTCGTAAAAAATGTGGTATAGTCACATATACTGGTATATGTCACATTATTTTGTAATTTTGTAATTAAGTCACACAAGAACTGGTATTTAATATTTGTCACATTACTTGATATAGAAATAATTTTCTATACGAAAAGAAGAGATAATAGCATTGTTTGAATTTAAATGAACTTTATAATATAACGCAGTAAAATGCCGCGTATTTATCCATTACATGCATGACATACACCCCTCACTCCCCACCCTAAGGTGCTCCATCACCGCGCCCACGTCCTGCCATACGGCCCCGCTTGGCCGTCCTCCGGTGCAACGGATTACGAGGCGGCGGGTGACGAGGGTCCGAAAAAGTAAAACGATCAGGTGGGTTTCGCACCCGCGGCTGCGCCGGTGGAGTCACCTGCACCTCCGGCTGTGTGGCCTCCGGTGCACCGGGGAGGCCACCGCTGGAGAGAACCTCCGGTGCTGCGTCGGAGGACGGCCGAGCCGGTCGAAAAAGCGGTCCACCTCGATGTGGCCCGGGGAGAAGCGTCCCTGCTGCTGGTAAGGACCTGCAATAGTAATATCGTTAGTTCGTTGCATGTCGTCTTAGGTTAAAAACAAGCTCGGACGATGCGTACCCGTACATGGCGCCATGAAATCATCCGTGTGGAAGCCGGGGATGTACGTAGGAGGCCGTGACCGCAGCGAACTCCCGGCTGGTCCGGGAGGTGGGCGTGTCCACGAGAACTCCCCGGCTGGTCCGGGAGGTGGACGTGTCCACGTACTACCTCCGAGTAGTGCCACGCTGGTCGGGTGGCGCGGTGGTCGGGTGGCACCGGTGGTCGGGTGCACCGCCGTAGGTGTGGAGACCACCGTAGCCTCGTGCAGACGATGAGGTCGACGATACGTCTACACCCTGCCTCCATCCGTCGTGCAAAGCTGACGGCCTCCTCGCGGGTCAACTCCCCACCTGTGCCCCACCTCTGCACTAGTGCAGAGGACTCCGACCACATCGCGGCACCGACGTCAGCCTGGACAAAAAGACATAGAATGGTCCATCATCGAAACGATATTGCCATTTGAGAATTTTTGAAATTACAACTTACGTACCGCGATGTGAGCGTCACGTGCGAAGTGCGCAGGGTACGCGTCTGTCGGTGCGGCGACGTGTGGGGCAGGTGGGTCAACGACATGTACCAGCCTGGTACGAGTCCGCCCCTGGTACCAGATGAGGTACTCCGCGTAGTCGGCTATGTCGTATGGCCGGTCCTCCTCTACGCGGTCATCCAGCGCACCCTCCCACTGCGCAATCCAGGGCTGCATCCTCCTGGACCAGTCCGTGCCTTTCTTGACGCCCTTCGTGGTGTGCCTGTTTATGGAATCATTACGTAATGTAAGTACTTGCGATCACAATAGTAAGTACGTACAAAAATATCAGAAGCGATCACTCACGCGTGCACGCGGGGCGGAATCGGCGGCCCGACTGGTACAGGAAGTGTCTGCTGCAGCCCAAACTGCCGCATGACGCGCTGCGGTGCATAGTCCTCCACGTAGATGCCATACACGAGCTTCCGGCGGGTCAGCCAGAAAGTCTGGTCGCGCCAAAGACGGTGCGACAGACCCGTCGAGCACGGGCCTGATCGCCTCCATCTGCGTAAGGCTCCCGGCGCGACGCCGAGTCTGCGAGGCGGTCCAACCGCTCCACAAAGGGTGGTACGCCGCGTGACACGCACGCGTCGCGAATCGTACTGCAAGAAAGGCAAATTATTTTAGTACGACGATCGTTAATAAGTTGACTACGATAAAATAAAACTTACTCGTCGACGACACCAAATAGAACCCATCGTCGGCCGGTCGATGTCTCCCGGTACATCTCGGCCGTGGGACCCATGTCGTCTAGTACAGGTCGTCCGAGACTCAAGCGCTCGAACGACCACAACTGCAGCAGCAGGGGACATCCCGTGAGGATCGAGTTCGCCTTAATCCTCGTGCACGCATCGCACAGGCCGCGGTACATCGCGGCAAGTGCGGCCGATCTCACTGATCGGACGGCCTCGCCGTCGCAATCGCCTCGCATAAGCGATAAAGCGCGCGTCAGCGGTGTTGCCGTGGTGGTGGTGAAGAGCACCCAACCAAACAGCCACGACAAGTAAGCCTCCGGTGGCGCGCGACACGTAATCGTCGACATCTGCAACCATGCGCTCAACACGAATGCGAACAAGTTTTTATTAGTATGTAATTGCACAAATAAGAATTTCGAAGACGCGATCGACTTGAAACACCACGTGCCGATGCTCGTGCCACCACCTCGGCGTCGGTCCATGCTTTCGCTCTCGTCGAAGATGTGGTGCCGATCGGCGGTGGAAGGACCCCGAATCTGCCGAGCGGTCCTCGCGCCACTCGGCGGGAGCCTCGGTAGGAAGGCGGCGTCTCCGCGACCGGAAGGCCAAGGAGTACGGACACGTCCCGCGGGGTCGGCGCCATCTCCCGATCGGTAGATGGAAAGTGTGCGTCTCGGCCGCCAACGGTCCACCAAAGCCGTCGGCGAGGAGCGGTCGAACGGAAGCGTCGTGATCGCTCCACGCCCCTCGTCCCCTCCCCGCCAAGGCACCTCCGTCCTCATCCGGGGCCTGCACCATCCGGGCAAGAGGGAGAAGTCCAGCATCCCGCAGCCTGCAAATAAAGTGAAGATCAGCATTAAATATTTTTATGGTAATACTAAAACGTTGGCGTAGTGCAAACTGGCGATCCAACGGGGTCGAGTCCCGTGCCACACGAGGTGTGCGTGTCGGACCACTCCCAGCTCAATCGACTCGTCCGTGCTCCCCGGTGGCGGCGCACGACGGGAAGCGCGGTGCACGCGGTCCAAGTGCTCGTCCAACAGCGTGTATCGCCAGTCACCCGCCATAACTGTAAAATTATCTAAATGTAAATTTGTACACTACATTTTCTACAATAATACATGAAAAATAGTATACAAAATTTCGACACAACAATTTTCTACATTTAAATTTTCTTCATTTCAATTTTGTAAACTGCATCTACATTTGTACATTGAATGATCTACAATAAATTTCTAAAGTAAATTTTCCACAATAATACATTACAAATATTATACAAAAAAACTATATTTTTCTACATTTAAATTTGTACATCTAAATTTGTAAACTGCATCTACATTTCTAAATTTAATGTTCTAAACTAGATTTTCTAAACTAAATATCTAAGCTAATTTTCTAAACTAAATATCTCTACTAAATATCTAAACTAAATTTGTAAACTAAATATCTACACTCTACACTACATTTTCTAAACTAAATTTATGTAAACAAATTTTCTAAAGTAAATTTTCCACAATAATACATTACAAATATTATACAAAAAACTATATTTTTCTACATTTAAATTTGTACATCTAAATTTGTAAACTGCATCTACATTTCTAAATTTAATGTTCTAAACTAGATTTTCTAAACTAAATAGCTAAACTAAATATCTAAGCTAATTTTCTAAACTAAATTTTCTAAACTAAATATCTAAACTAAATATCTAAGCTAATTTTCTAAACTAAATTTTCTAAACTAAATATCTAGACTAAATATCTACACTAGATTTTCTAAACTAAATATCTACACTAGATTTTCTAAACTAAATTTATCTAAACAAATTTTCTAAAATTAGGAAAATACCTGCAAATCCCGCGGCTTCTCCTCCTCCCCCTCTCCTTCTCTTCTTCCCTCTCCTCCCCCTCTCCTTCTCTTCTTCCCTCTCCTCTCCCTCTCCTTCTCTTCTTCCCCTCTCCTCCTCCTCTTCCTTCCTCTCTTTCACTCTGTCTTCTCGCGTGGTGGAGAGTGAATGGCAGCAGCGTGGGGAAGAAAAGGGCTTGGCCGTCGGGCTGTATTCACATGCAGTCGCCCCCCCGTTGGGCGACTCTTCTTTATGTCGCCGAACGGGGGGGGGCGATTCAATTGAATCGCTTAACGGGGAGGCGATTGCATTTAATCGCCCAACGGTTACCAGATTCTTTATAAGTCGCGTTTTGGTGGGGCGACAAGCGTAAATCGCCCAATGGTTTGGCGACTTGAGCCTATTTGTGTAAAAAATTTTGTCGCGGGTATATTTCTGTATTTTCGAATAAAAAATGGGTTATCCGTACAAAAATTTCTGCCCACGGCTACTAGTGTGTAGCCGAGGCAACAGAGGCCAAGGTTTAGAACCACATCGGCCAACAGTGCTCACCGTACTGTTTTTAGTGGTTTCCGATAAAATTTGGAACGGTGACTAATTTTTTTTATACGCCACACGTTGCGGCGAAAATTTGTAGAAATTAATTTTGTTAGTTGTAACATTTAAATAAATCAAGCTGAAACACGATAAAGTTTGAAAGAATTAGAAGATAATGCAAATAAGAGAATATTTATGATACTCAAATTTCATCTGAAGATTGTAAACAATAGAGGTAATGTGGCTGCATAAAAGAAGAGAGAAATACCATTAATTTTAGAGATTACTTTTTAATACATAAATTCATGCGCCAGTCTCTGGCCCTTCTTTTGCCCTCTCATCTTCACATTTCCTACAATCAGGTCCTTGAAGCCAATCATTTTTTCAAGTCATGCGCGCTCTGATATTTCCCTTCCAATTATAGCGGCCAAACTTTTGAAATATTAGTTATGGATATTTTTTTAAAATATTTAAATTACATACACGAAAATTATTTGTGTACATTTGTTTTGAAAAGTATTTTTATAATATTATAATTTTATTGAGTAGTGGTTTGGAACATATCGATGCCTAAAATGATATATTTTTGTGACTGAAGAGAGTACATGACGAAAAATTTAATGGCATGCTGCCGAAAAGAGTTAAGAGGGTATTAGAAAGAAAAACACACAAAAATGCATTGGACATAGTGTGCGCCTTACATATTTCAACAGCAGCAAAATAAAAGGAAAAAAGAAACACGCCCTGCACAATCGAAGGGAGGTGGCCAACTTAGTCAATGCAGTAATTGTGATGCTTTGTTCTCGACATGCAGGCAACATGTTGATCAGCCACACACGTGCACGCAGCCACACTTCCACACCTGAAATCGCTGAGGCCTGAACCACTCTCGATAAACACAAACGTGGAACATTGGACGATACGGCCGACGATCCTGCAAATATTGCAGAAGACAAAATATATACAAGCCGGATTTATATATTCATGTGGACAGAAAATCAAAAAGGAGAAGCCGAGAAATTGGCCAGAGAATAGGAAATCAAAATATATACAAGCCGGATTTATATATTCATGTGGATAGGAAATCAAAAGGAGAAGCCACTGCGGTGGCCGGCACGTAGCTCAATGACTTTAAGCTTGGTTGGGGCTTAGGAGAAGGAAGGGAGAACGGAGGTGAGCCATGGATTTAAATAGCTGAAGGGAGTGTTGTTCGGGTGTTGTGGCCGATGACCCAAGAGCAGAGCACGGGATGGACGGCGTGGCATCACCATGACGCAGCTCAGTTCAACGCTGGGATAGCCGGTGGCAGAGCAGGGCATGGACGTCACGCGGTGATGGCGAGGTGACTGGACGAGAGTAGGTGCCGAGGTGGTCGGCAGGACGTGGGCATCACAGCGAGGTGATAGCGATGGCTGCCACAGGGCATGGTGGGAATGTGCGTGGCATAGGGCTGACAGCGTCATTTGGGCGCTGCCACAGGAGGCGTGAGGCTAGGGAAGGCGGGGCCAGCTAACGAAGCGCCGACGCGGGAGCAGTGAGGAGAGAAGGGAGAGGAAGAAAGAAGAAAGAGGCCGAGCGTGATGCCAGGAAAACCGGCAGCGAGAGAAGAGAAAGGAGGGAGAGAGAGAAGGGAAAAAGGAAGGTGCCATATGGAAGAGAGAGGGGAGAGTGATGTAAGAACAGCTAATGAGGAAGGAGAACATGAGCTTGAGTGGGTTCTAATTTTTTATGTCATTGCTTGGTTGGACATTCGATGGTTCTTCACTTCTTTGATGGCTTCCAAGAGATTTCACTTTTTGAGAGACTATGTGGAAAAGGTAATGTAGTCTTACACATTATTGAGTTAAATTCTCAGGTTGCTGATATTGTTTCAAAACCACTTGATTCTGCATGCATGTTTTGCTCTTTTACGAAGTGAGTTAGGTATTGCATCCTATAGGATTATTTTAATGGGGAGCTTGATGTTTAAGAATTTAGGAAGCTTTGTCTATTATACTTGTCACATAAATCAACGAGTCCAAGCCATAGAAATTACATGATTATGGAGATTTATTTATCATATTTATTCATATGCTGTGTAGTTTTGATCATGACTAGTTATAATTAATTTGCTATACTTGAACTAAAATATGACATGGCGAAATACTTTGATTAGATTAATTATAGATAGTACTTTACGATGTTCATCGAAAAGGATTAGCTTGATTGTGAGTCTTATTTTAAATCTCCACTATGAGGCTTACATGTTTCATATTGAAATCTTTTATAATCATTCAATTTGGCATGTTATAAAAAATAGAAAGAAACATTTGAAAAGATGTATGTTTCAAGCATGTCATGGTACACAAACAAAGGGGCATAAAAAGTGCACAAGATGAAAAGAAGTATGCTCCAAGCATACCACCATTTACAAGAGGTAAGTTATCTTGAAAGAAAGTATGCTACAAGCATGCTACATGCGTAAGAATTGAATGTGGAGCAATAGGTTGTTATATGAGACTGCTAACTCGTCTAGATTAAAGGTTTGCTTTACTTTTAGGTTTTGACTTTTCGTAGTAATATCTTATTGTGCTCTTTATAATTGGTTTGGTTATTGTTGTGATACCTGTCATTAATGTGAACTGCTTAATCATGTTGAAGACTGGTTTTGATATTGCTATATGATATATGACTTTACATGATTTAGATAACTCTACTCAAAAATATGGCTTGGTTAAATTATTAAATCAATTCAAGGTGATTTGGATAATCTACAAAACTTTTTGATTTTTACTCTCATTGCTCCTTCTTAGAATTGTCCTTTCTCTGAATTTTCTTCATGATTACATTGCCAAAGGGGGAAAAATTGGAGAAAATGGAGAGAAATTTGGAGAAATTTGCTAAAACTACATCTCTTGTGTTGAGGGGTAGAGATTTGAGACTTGTGGTTTGAAATGCTTTTTGGCTTCAGTTCTTCACTTATATCTGTTTGAAACTAATTTTTATGCTATCTTGAGGTGTTGTCAATGTATTCATCAGGGGAGAGATTGTTGGATCATGTGGCTAGGTCTAGAATTTTTATGACGATGAATAATTGACAACATTGCTTAGTATTGTTATTCGAGGTGTGTGTGTACGGGGATTAATGTTGGTCAAGTTGGAAAGAACTTGTACCGGAAAAATATTTTTTGGTCTTTGCATATGCAGATTGGATGTGAAGCGATCATGATCGATGACGAGGAAACCGGGATCAGAAGGGTTGATGAAAAAAAATTGTGCGTCGGCTGTTCTGAGCGAACAGAAAACAAATAGCGAGAGACAAAAACACAAACAAGGGGCCTGTTTGGCAGGGCTCTAGAGCTGTCGGGCCCCCGGATTATCAAACCCGGACCCTCTGTGTATTTCTGCACTAGTCCCAGATCAAAGCTAGTGCACACAGTTAAACAGAATGGAAAACATCACCATCAATGATTTATTACAATAATTAGAGTACTGACCAAAAGGTCTCATTATTACATTGGAGGTTTCAAGACCTCGCACAATCCAAACACAATGAAGCAAAGAAAACTCAAAGCGCACTCCATCAATATGCCACAGCGATTGATGGGAAGCGCGACCTAGTCCTCCGGGAAGAATCCGTCACGACCACGGCAAGCGAGAGTTGTAATCACCTTCTTGAGCTTCATGATCTTCTGAGATTTATTTTATGTAGCATGTGAGTACATAAAGTACTCCGCAAGTCTTGGGAAAATGCATAGATGCAAGGCTTAACAAAGGAAGGCTATATGGTTCTTTTGCACAAAGCAACATTTTAAAATTCAATTACTACTAAATATTTTAGAAGGCAATATTTTAACCAAATAATTGTTCTAACAAAACTATCATTAATTCTCTAGTGAAGGTTCCAACTACCAACACTAGCTAACAACTTGGACCAGTTAATCTGCGGGTTACTTCCACCCTCTCTGCTCCATCCGCCAGATACCCTTCCGAGAGTTCCTCCACTCTCGGAGTACAAAACTTTGATTTTAAAACCAATACCAGAAATCTACCATGTGAATGCATTCCTTGCCCCCTTGACCGTGGGCACGGCTATTCGAATAGTTTTACACTCTGCAGAGGTTGTACAACTTACCCACAAGAGATAAATTATCCTAAAAGTCAACACGCTTCCTTTGGCATGAGACCCAGATAAAATATCACAAAGCCTTTACCTTACTCTAATCTAGCTAGATACCACCCACGAGGTTTCACCGCAGTAGGCTAACCGCCCAAACCGAAGCCCCTCTTGCGCCATATGAGTACAGAAACTGTCCCTCACTTTGTGAATAACCGGTCCATCCACGGCACCCACTTTCCACTGGTGGCACCTAAACTAGACTATCATAAGTTAGTCAGCTAGGTCGTACCCATATAGACTTGTGGTTGTACGGTTAATGCTCAGTCTGGACAAACACAAGCGTCGGTCCTTAATTGACTAGGGTGGAACATACACTTAACAAGATCTCGTGCGAACTGCACCAAGCCAAACCAACCATCCATCCTAATCTAAACCAACTTTCACATTTTATTTTATTTTAAAAGATCAGTGGCAACTCCAATTACCACTACATTTATAAACACAAAGGTTTCATAAACCATAATTTCCCATTTTCAAGAATTTCCAATGTATTAGATAGCATGACTAAGCATTATACTACCAGACTACTATTTACAAGTGGTTATAATAATCTCATTAATGAGACAAAGGAAACTTCTAGGGTTACAATGGTACATGGCATTCAATCTCAAAGGAGGGTATAACAAAGTTGGATTAGCTAACACCTTAAGATTTGAACTAAGGTTTAATGTAAATAGCAATGCACATAATTTAAATTATTTAAAAACATTTCAAAATCATGGGTTCAAGATGATCAAAGGAGACTTGCCTTCTTGCAGGGGCTCTGGGTCTTCTTGTTGAGGAGTGGGGAGGTCTTCTTCAACGTTGGATTCTACGCACGAGGGAAAAGCAACAAAACAAATAAATTCAAATAAAAATTCAAACAAACTCAAAAATTCAAATAGAGGCCATGGTTGGATAGATCAGGATTTTAGATGAATTTAGAAATTTGAATGGCTGAATTTGGAGTTAAAATGAGAAAGTTATGCTTGTTTGAAGTTTTCAGTTTGAATAAATCCAGAAATTAAGAAATTTCTGACAGGTGGGGCCCACTGGGAATATTCAAATTTAATCTTTTATTTTAATTCCGAGAATCCTGACAGGTGGGACCCACTGAACAGTAGACCCTCTGCGGTCGCCGACATGTGGGACCCTCTGCCGCTGACCTCATCCGCTTTGGTCATCGACAGTGGGACCCATCGAATCTGGACCCACTTGTCGACGCCGACGCAGACGGTGGGGGCCCGATGACGATGGCCCGCATGAGGCGGTGCCGCCCGACGGTGGGACCCACTTGTCAGCGCGGAAAATAAACGAAAAACTCAACCCAGCGCGCGGAGCCGAGGGCTCGAACGCGCACCGGGGAGTTGAGAGCGCGCGCTGTTAACCAGGGGGGAGGGGGAGGCTTTGCCTACCCATATGGGGTAGCAAATCCCTTTGAGGGTACCTTCTGGGTGGCGGCGGCAATGGTCGGAGGCGACGGCGCCGGCGGAGGAAGGCGGACGTGCTCGGGTGCTGCGTGAGATTGTAATCTACGTCGCGAAGGGGTTCGGTTGGAGTAGTTGGCGAGGTCCGGGATGAACGAGACGCGGCGGCGAGGGAGCAGCGGAGGTAGCTCGGGTGCTCGGTGCGCGCAGCGCTCGGCGACGGAAGAGGTGGCCGAGGTGCTCAGAGATTCCCGATGCTCGGAGAAGCTGTAGGTGGCGCTACGGCTCCGGGAGGTCCGAGGCGCGGGAGAGCTCGTCGGAGTTAGGCGGGGCTCGCGAGAGAAGCTCGGCTGCGGGCGTCTCGAGGCTCCGGAGGAGAGATGGAGGGTGGGCGGTGGTGCGGGAGAGGCGGAGGTCGAGGGCTACTTATAGGGCTCGGGAGGTGAGGCAGCGGAATTCCTCGCCGAAGTCGCGGCCGGGGTTCGGTTTGAATTGGGGATGAGCCGTCGGAGTCGACGCGGAGCTCCGGGCTTTTAGGGGATAAGGAGCGCATCTCCCCGGGAATTCAAATCCCTGAACGAATCGAAGATTGAGGCAGAGTTCGGGTAAGATTCGGTCGCCGGTTTCTTCGGGAGAGAGAGAGAAAGGAGGAGGAGTCGGCGTCCGCGAGGCAGACAGGCGGAATCGACCGGGGCCCGCGATCGGCGGGCGGGGTGCGTGGTGCGGATGGCGGCCACGTAACCGAAGGGAAATCGAGCGTCGAGCCGCCTAAGTGGAAGGGGACGGTGGATTGAGGCCAGCGCGGGACGCAGCTCATCCGGCCGCCCACGCGTCGGCGAGGAGGAGGTGAAGCGGCGCCGGTGACGGGCGGCCCGCTAGACAGCGAGGAGAGAGTGCGGCTGGATGGGCCGGCGGCGACGTGGCGGTATTCCACCCGCCCACGTGGCGGAGGAGAGAGTTGGAATTTTTATTTTTAGAAATTGATTTAGATTTTCGAAAAGGCTAGAAAATTGTTTAGGCCTCGAAAAATATGAAAATACCTCCAAAATTCCAGAAAAATTCACGAAGCTTCGGGGACATTTTGGACTGAATAAAATTATTCCCAACTATTGTTGATATTTAATTTTCATAGTTTGAATTACCTTTTACTTTTTAAAATAGGTTTTAAATTCCAGAAAATTCAGAAATCCAATAAAAGCCAAATAAGCTCCAATTACTTTAAAATAATTAACTTGAATTTAAATTTTCCAAAAGCAAATTTTTGGGATGTGACAAACCTACCCCCTTAGAAAGAATCTCGACCCGAGATTCGGATGGGTGAGGAAAAGATCGGGAACTCTTCTCTTAAATCATCTTCACGCTCCCAAGTCGCTTCCGACTCCGAGTGATTGCTCCATTGCACTTTACAAAATTTTATGACCTTGCTTCGGGTTCGACGCTCTGCTTCTTCCAATATCCTCACGGGATACTCTGGATAGGTTAGGTCCTCATTCACATTTACTTCTTCTAGTGACATCTGTTCCTCTGGTACCCGGAGACATTTCCTCAGTTGGGACACATGGAACACATCATGCACTTTGGACAATTGAGGTGGAAGTTCAAGCTGGTAGGCAACTTCTCCCCTTTTTGCCGTAATAGGGAAGGGTCCAATGAATCTAGGGGAAAGTTTTCCACTAACTCCAAAACGCCGCATACCCTTGAGAGGTGAAACTTTCAGATAAACGTGATCCCCAGGTACAAACTCTAATGTTCTTCGACGATTGTCTGCATAACTCTTTTGTCTGGTTTGAGCTGTTTTTAATCTGTCCTGGATTAGACGAACTTGTTCCTCCGCTTGCTTCAACACATCTGGTCCAAATACTTGTCCTTCTCCCGTCTCCTTCCAATACAATGGGGTCCTACATTTTCTGCCATACAGGCTTGAACGGAGACATTTGCAAGCTAGATTGGTAACTATTATTATAGGAGAATTCTGCATAGGGCAAACTCTGATCCCAATTAGCCTTGTTTGCGAGTACACAAGCCCTCAACATATCTTCCAAAATTTGATTTACTCTTTCAGTCTGACCATCTGTCTGGGGATGATATGCTGTGCTAAAGTTTAGATTGGTGCCCAAAAGTCCATGTAACTTATGCCAAAATCTCGAGGTGAATTGAGTCCCTCGATCTGACACAATCTTCTTTGGAACTCCGTGCAAACACACGATTCTGGACATATACAACTCAGCGAGTCTGTCTCCAGAGTAGGTAGTCTTTACGGAATGAAATGGGCGACTTTCACAAACGATCTACAACAACCCAAATCGAATCATACCCTGATCTTGTTCTTGGTAATCCTGTTATGAAGTCCATTCCAATTTCTTCCCATTTCCACTCGGGTATCTGCAAAGGTTGTAGAAGCCCGGCAGGTCTCTGATGCTCCGCTTTAATTCGCTGGCAAACATCACATAAAGCTACATACTCTGCAATTTCTCTCTTCATACTTGACCACCAATACCTTTCCTTGAGATCTTGGTACATCTTTGTACTCCTGTGGTGAATTGAATATCCAGACTCATGGGCTTCTTTCAGAATTAAGTCCTTTATTTCTTTCTTCTGCACGATAATTCTTTTACCAAACCGGATGATACCCTCCTCATCTTCCGTAAATCTGGTGCCTTCCCTTTCTTCATATTTTCTTGAATCTCCTTGACATACTTATCTTCTCCTTGAGCTGCCTTGATCATCTCCTCTAGAGTTGGTTGAACCTCCGAGTAGCCAGAATCCTTCCTCTACTACCTCTAAGTTGAGTTGCTGAAATGCTTGAAGTGCGGGCATACCGCCTTGATCCTGACTTCTGCAGTAACTCTTTCTGCTCAATGCATCTGCTACTACGTTGGCCTTTCCCGGATGGTAATGTATTCCCACATCATAATCTTTTATTAACTCAAGCCATCTCCTTTGCCTCATGTTAAGATCGGGCTGGGTAAATATATACTTCAGACTTTTGTGATCGGTATAGATTTCACAACGGTTACCAATCAAATAATGCCTCCATATTTTTAGAGCATGTACAACGGCAGCTAGTTCTAAATCGTGGGTTGGGTAATTTCCTTCATGGGGTCGTAGCTGCCTGGAAGCATATGCTACTACCTTCCCTTCTTGCATCAGCACACATCCTAGTCCCTGCCTAGACGCATCACAGAAAACTTCGAAGTCCCTTCTAATATCCGGAAGTGTTAACACTGGCGCAGAAGTCAACCTTTTCTTTAGTTCTTGAAAACTATCCTCACAGGCTTTACTCCATTCAAACTTCTTCTCCTTCTTTAGCAACTGAGTGAGAGGTCTTGCGAGCTTGGAGAATCCTTCAATAAAGCGACGGTAGTAACCAGCCAAACCCAAGAAACTTCTGATCTCAGATACTGACTTAGGTTGTGTCCATTCGAGCACATCATTTACTTTATCGGGGTCTACTGACACTCCCCCGGCAGAAATCACGTGACCTAAGAAAGCCACTTTCTTCAACCAAAACTCACACTTACTAAACTTGGCATACAGCTGGTTTTCTCTGAGCTTTTCCAAAACTATCCTCAAATGTTCTGCGTGTTCTTCCTCATTCTTGGAGTATATCAGAATATCATCGATAAATACAACCACAAACTTATCCAAATATTCCATGAACACCTTATTCATCAGATTCATGAAGTATGCAGGTGCATTGGTTAGACCAAAAGACATCACTGTATACTCATACAATCCATAACGGGTAGCAAATGTCTTTGGTATGTCTTAGGCCTTATCTTCAATTGGTGATAGCCCGATCGAAGATCAATCTTAGAGAAGACACATGACCCTTTCAACTGATCAAACAGATCATCTATTCGGGGTAAAGGGTACTTGTTCTTAATAGTCACATCATTTAGGGATCGATAATCCACACACATACGAAGACTACCGTCCTTCTTCTTTACTAACAGTACTGGTGCTCCCCAGGGTGACGAGCTTGGTCTTACAAAACCTTTGCTTAGTAACTCCTCAATCTGTTTCTTAACCTCTGCTAAGTCATTTGCAGACATGCGATAAGGTCTCTTGAAATTGGGGCTGTTCCATGTACCAGATTTATAACAAATTCAATCTCTCTATCTGGTGGCATTCCTGGCAAATCTTCAGGGAATACATCTGGGTATTCACATGCTATAGGCACCTTCTCCAAGGTTATTCCTTTCAAACTATTTAACTTACCCTCCTTCTGAGAATGTGAATTTGACTGAAACCTTACTTGAATCCCTTCCGTGTTGGTAAGAGTAAAAAGACGGTCAAGACAATCTATCTTTCCTTTATACTTGGCTAACCAATCCATACCAAGTATTACATCTAAACCCTTGGAGTCTATTATAATAAGATTCGCTAGGAACTTAACTCCATTAATATCCACGATTGCGTTAGGGCAAAGCGTGTTAGTCCTCATTTCCTTTCCAGAGATTGGACTAGCATGGGATTCTGTAATCTACGCACATCCCAATTATATTTTCCCACAACATCTCTTGACACAAAAGAATGCGAAGCTCGTAATCAAATAACGCGATGCAGTACCGAGTTGACAAGAAACTTACCCAAAACTACGTCGGTTGCATCTCGGCCGCTCGCGGTCACATGGTTGAGATGTCCCTCGCTCATTGCTGCGGAGTCTTTGGAGTTTGAGGAGTCCCACGGCCTTGTCCTGTGGTTGGAGCTCGTGTTGGAGTGGTCCCCAAATTGAAACGAACTGGGGTCACAGCTGAACGCTTCTGGGGGCAGTTACTGGCATAGTGCCCCATATTCTTGCAGTTGAAACACTGCACTCCTGCTGCTGAAGTTCGGTTCTGCTGTGGTTGGCCACCACTGCCTGTCCGGGGAACTTGGTTATTTGGGCGAGGTCCAGTGAATGGAGTCCGTGGCGCACTTGGTTCTGGGGTTCTGTGGAACTGAGGTGGGCTGGGGCGAAATCGAGAACTGCTCGCGCCCTGCTGTGCTTGAAACTTCCTCTTCAGGCTCTCATATAGCTGACGCTGAGCATCTTCTTGGACAAAGGCCTTGTTCACCATTTGTTGGAAAGTTGAATAATCATTGGACACTAGCTGCACCTTGAGATTAGAGTCAAGTCCCTGCATGAACCTCCAGATCTTGGTTGCCTCTGATGTGATCTCTTCAGATACATACCTGTACAGCTGGGTGAACTTGTTCAGGTACTCTGAAACACTAAGGTTCCCTTGCTGCAGTTGGTAGAACTCTCTTTTCTTCATATCCATGATTCCGTAGGAATATGCGCAGTGCCGAAAAGCCTCAGCAAACTCATTCCACGTGATAGCTTGTGCATTTCGATGAGCGGCGCGGTAATTTTCCCACCAATTAGCAGCGATTCCCTTGAGTTGGTGGGCAGCATATAACACTTTTTCATTGTCATTGCACTGAGCTAGAACCAACTTCCTCTCCACATCCTTAATCCAATCATCTGCCTCCATGGGGTCTACGGACCCAGCAAAAGTAGGAGGCCTTGTCCTCATAAACTCTCCCATCTTAGACTGAGGAGCTTGGTTGGATGCCTGAGGTGTTTGCTGCACTTGATTTTGAGCTAAGGCTTGAAGAAGTTGCAGTTGCATGGCCATCATTTGCTCCAAGCTGGGGGCTTGAGAAGGGGGTGGTGGAATGTTGTTCTCTGGCTGAGCATTAGCCTCACGGTTGTTGTCGAGGTTGCTCCTTGTGTTCACCATCCAAGGGGTTCAGTTAGTGAAGGTAAGAGGAAATAGCAAAGATAAGAGATCTGGGAGACTAAACCACATCCCAAACCAACACTTTTAAAATCACGCAAATAACTCAAAGAACGAGTCTTTTATTAAAATCAAACTAGGCTTAGGAATGGCTGTACCACAAGTGCACTTAGGCTTGATACAGTCCATCTAGCACACCGAAACATAAATACGCGTTCGATAACGTGGACATTTATTTGGGTACTACCGACTCTAAAGGCTACTAATCCTCCGAAAGATCGTTCTTCGTGGTCCTCCTCTGGTTCCTCTTGAGTTCTTCTTGAGTTCTTCCTCGAGTTCTTCTTGCTCCTTTACATGATGCGCGAACAATCACAAGTGGTGAAGCACGGGATGGTTACGATGGAAGCGCCAAACGCGAACGGAGCGAGAAGGCTTGCGCTTCTTGAGGGTGATGACCGTGGCGGATCGGGAGTCGCACCTTCTTGCGTCTTTGTCATCCGACGCGAGTCGAAGTCGAGTGGTGCGGGTTGTTGGGGACGGCAAGCGTACAGAGAAGATGGCGTGTAGTCCACTATGGGTGAAGACGGCGTGTAGTCACCGCGGCCACGAGACGCCCCACTCAAACTCAGCTGCTGCTCGCTCGAGAAGGCGTGCGCCGGTGTGTCGAATCTTGGTAGTTGGAAGTGAGAAGCATCCGGAGTTGTCCAATCTCCTCCGAGCTCTAGCGTAAGTGATGTCCATTGCCGGGTGAGCTGCACTGATGTGACGATCGAGGATCGTCGGTGATATATCAAAGGATCTGGATACCTCTGTCCGGCGAGGTTGATGAAGAAGCAAAAGGGGACCGATGTACAGCATCCTTGTGCGATGGCACAGCTCGTCAAT
Organism: Dendrocalamus sinicus; assembly: GCA_036346575.1. Taxonomy (NCBI): domain Eukaryota; kingdom Viridiplantae; phylum Streptophyta; class Magnoliopsida; order Poales; family Poaceae; genus Dendrocalamus; species Dendrocalamus sinicus. Next base: position 13,727,264 of record CM070666.1, on the reverse strand, counting down.
GGCGAGGCGTGCTTGCGTCTGGACGGCGTTAAAGCAATGGGACCGAGGATGGGTGATGGGGTATGTGTGGGAGTTGAATTCCCCTTCCGTGCATACAGGAATACTTCCATCGCCCAGAGTCTCGATCCAGAATCCGCGTCTTCCGTCCCTGAAAATGGGCGGTTGGCGGTACTCAGACATTGCATCAAGCGTCGGAGAAGGCTAGCGAATGCTCGACATCCTCTCCATGTGAATAGTAGTCCCACGGGAGTGGCGGAGGATGAACCGACCATCTACAAAGTTGAATAAAGAGAAGTTTAGTAAAAGTTTTGATAAAATAGAGTTGGAGACCGAGCGAGATCCTAAGTAAGAAGAGAGTAGAAGCAAAGAGACTTATATATTTTAATATACTCTTTTTATAAATATAAGTCCTTATGGTTTGCCATTCCTAAACTAAGTCACGTCCTGATCATAAATAGGCTCGATACCATCTCTGCCGGCCCCGGATTATCAAACCCGGACCTAGTGTATTTCGCACTAGTCCCGGATCAAAGCTAGTGCACACAGTTAACAGAATGGAAAACATCACCATCAACGATTTATTACAATAATTAGAGTATCGACCAAAAGGTCTCATTATTACATTGGAGGTTTCAAGACCTCGCACAATCCAAACACAATGAAGCAAAGAAAACTCAAAGCAGACCCATCAATATGCCACAGGCAGTTGACTGGGGAAGCGCGACCTAGTCCTCCGGGAAGAATCCGTCACAGCCACAGACGAAGCAGTAGTTGTAATCACCTTCTTGAGCTTCATGATCTTCTGAGATTTATTTTAAGTGTAGCATGTGAGTACATAAAGTACTCCGCAAGTCTTGGGAAAAATGCATAGATGCAAGGCTTAACAAAGGAAGGCTATATGGTTCTTTTGCACAAAGCAACATTTTAAAATTCAATTACTACTAAATATTTTAGAAGGCAATATTTTAACCAAATAATTGTTCTAACAAAACTATCATTAATTCTCTAGTGAAGGTTCCAACTACCAGCACTAGCTAACAACTTGGACCAGTTAATTCTGCGGGTTACTTCCACCCTCTGGCTCCATCCGCCAGATACCCTTCCGAGAGTTCCCTCCACTCTCGGAGTACAAAACTTTGATTTTAAAACCAATACCAGAAATCTACCATGTGAATGCATTCCTTGCCGCCCTTGACCGTGGGCACGGCTATTCGAATAGTTTTACACTCTGCAGAGGTTGTACAACTTTACCCACAAGAGATAAATTATCCTAAAAGTCAACACGCTTCCTTTGGCATGAGACCCAGATAAAATATCACAAAGCCTTTACCTTACTCTAATCTAGCTAGATACCACCCCCGAGGTTTCACCGCAGTAGGCTAACTGCCGAACAGAAGCCCTCTTGCGCCATATGAGTACTGATAAATCCTGTCCCTCACTGTGAATAACGGTCCATCCTCGGCACCCACTTTCCACTGGTGGCACCTAAACTAAACTATCATAAGTTAGTCACCTAGGTCGTACCCATATAGACTTGTGGTTGTACGGTTAATGCTCGATCTGGACAAACACAAGCGTCGGTCCTTAATTGACTAGGTGGAACATACACTTAACAAGATCTCGTGCGAATCGCACCAAGCCAAACCAACCATCCACCCTAATCTAAACCAACTTTCACATTTTATTTTATTTTAAAAGATCAGTGGCAACTCAATTACCACTACATTTATAAACACAAAGGTTTCATAAACCATAATTTCCCATTTTCAAGAATTTCCAATGTATTAGATAGCATGACTAAGCATTATACTACCAGACTACTATTTACAAGTGGTTATAATAATCTCATTAATGAGACAAAGGAAACTTCTAGGGTTACAATGGTACATGGCATTCAATCTCAAAGGAGGGTATAACAAAGTTGGATTAGCTAACACCTTAAGATTTGAACTAAGGTTTAATGTAAATAGCAATGCACATAATTTAAATTATTTAAAAACATTTCAAAATCATGGGTTCAATATGATCAAAGGAGACTTGCCTTCTTGCAGGGGCTCTGGGTCTTCTTGTTGAGGAGTGGGGAGGTCTTCTTCAACGTTGGATTCTACGCACGAGGGAAAAGCAACAAAACAAATAAATTCAAATAAAAAATTCAAACAAACTCAAAAATTCAAATAGAGGCCATGGTTGGATAGATCAGGATTTTAGATGAATTTAGAAATTTGAATGGCTGAATTTGGAGTTAAAATGAGAAAGTTATGCTTGTTTGAAGTTTTCAGTTTGAATAAATCCAGAAATTAAGAAATTTCGACAGGTGGGCCCATCGGGAATATTCAAATTTAATCTTTTATTTTAATTCCGAGAATCTGACAGGTGGGACCCACTGAACAGTAGACCCTCTGCGGTCGCCGACATGTGGGACCCCTCTGCCGATGACCTCATCTGCTGGTCAGCGACAGTGGGACCCATCGAATCTGGACCCACTTGTCGACGACGCAGACGGTGGGGCCCCCGATGCGATGGCCGCACAGACGGCTGCCGCCGACGGGTGGGACCCACTTGTCGCGCGGAAAATAAACGAAAAACTCAACCCGGTAGCGGGCCGAGGCTCGAACGCGCACCGGAGTTGAGAGCGCTATGTTAACCGGGGAGGGGAGGCTTTGCCTACCCATATGGGGTAGCAAATCCCTTTGAGGGGTACCTTCGGTGGCCCGGCGGCGATGGTCGAGGCGACGCGCGCGGCGGCGCAGGGAAGGCGGGCGTGCTCGGGTCTGCGAGATTGTAATCTACGTGCGAAGGGGTTCGGTTGGAGTAGTTGGCGAGGTCGGGATGAACGAGACGGCGGCGGCGAGGGAGCAGCGGAGGTAGCTCGGTGCTCGGTGCGGCGGCGCCCGGCGACGGAAGAGGTGGCCGAGGTGCTCAGAGATTCCCGATGCCGGAGAAGTCGTAGGTGGTGGCTACGGGCTCCGGGAGGTCCGAGGCGGCGGGAGAGCTCGTCGGAGTTGGGCGGGGCTCGCGGAGAGAAGCTCGGCTGCGGCGTCTCGTGGCTCCGGAGGAGAGATGGAGGTCTTTGGCGGTGGTGCGGGGAGGCGGAGGTCGAGGGGCTACTTATAGGGCTCGGGAGGTGAGGCAGTGGAATTCCTCGCCAAGTCGCGGCCGGGTTCGGTTTGAATTGGGGATGGCCGTCTTGAGTCGACGCGAGCTCGGTTTTAGGGGATAAGGCGTATCTCCCGGAATTCAAATCTCGAACGAATCAAGATTGAGGCGAGTTCGGGTAGGATTCGGTCGCCGGTTTCTTGGAGAGAGAGAAAGGAGGAGGAGTCCGCGTCCGCGCGGAGACGGCGGAATCGACCAGCGGGGGCCGCGATCGGCGAGGCGGGGTGCGTGGTGCGGATGGCGCCACGTAACCGAAGGGAAATCGGGCGTCGAGCCGCCTAAGTGGAAGGGGACGGTGGATTGAGGCGGCGCGGGACGCAGCTCATCCGGCCGCCCACGCGCGTCGGCGAGGAGGAGGTGAAGGCGGGCGCCGGTGACGGCCGGGCCGCTAGGCAGCGAGGAGAGGGGTGCGGCTGGATGGGCCGAGCGGCGTGGCGGTGATTCCACCCGCCCACGTGGCGGCGGAGAGAGAGTTGGAATTTTTATTTTTAGAAATTGATTTAGATTTTCGAAAAGGCTAGAAAATTGTTTAGGCCTCGAGAAAAATATGAAAATACCTCCAAAAATTCCAGAAAAATTCACGAAGCTTCGGGGACATTTTGGACTGAATAAAATTATTCCCAACTATTGTTGATATTTAATTTTCATAGTTTGAATTACCTTTTTACTTTTTAAAATAGGTTTTAAATTCCAGAAAATTCAGGAAATCCAATAAAAGCCAAATAAGCTCCAATTACTTTAAAATAATTAACTTGAATTTAAATTTTCCAAAAAGCAAATTTTTGGGATGTGACAAGAGCCAGGATCTACAGTAGAGCTAGGTAGAGCACTACCAAACAGGGCAGCTCCAAGCCTTGTGTAGAGCTGCAGATCCTTGGATCGGTCCCGTCCTCAATGCAAATGTGTAGAGCCGAGAAAATGCAGCTCCCCACGTAGAGTCCTCAGTGCAAATCGGAAGTACCCACAGCGCACCAGCTAAATTACACCCGAATGCCACCGAATGCCCCCGGCAGTCAGCCGCGAATCGCCCGCCCGCACCCTCCGTTCCTATTCTCGCCCGCTCCTCTCGTTCGCTCGCCTCCCGCCCCTCTCGCTCTCTCAGAAACCTAGGGCGCCACCGCCGCCGCCGGGGCCGAGGGCTCGGCCTCTCCGTGGCTGCCGGGAGCCGAGACGCTGGGGGCGAGGGGCGGGCGCTGCTAGCCGGGACGCCGGGAGTCGAGGGCCGGCGCCGCCGGGCCGCGGCGAGGGCGCGCTGCTAGCCGGAGACCGCGCCACCGCTTAGATCAACCATGCCACCGTGGGAGGTGAGAATCCCAGATCCAATCGCCTGTAGCTTTGTGTATTTGACTTCAGTTCATGGTGAATTTCTCAGATCCACTCCTGACATTGGAATCAGATCCACGCCTGACATTTGAATCAAGATGCATCTGTATTTTTTGCGCAATATAGATTATTAGTTCTGGTTCATGTTTACTTTAGTTCAATACACTGATTACCGAGGATACTGATCTCCCATAATTGAAATGGATTTTTGTGCACTAGTGAAAAATCATCCAGTGCCTGAAGCTAGAAATCAAGTCATCACACTAGCAATTGGTCTCAGTTATGGTCTGAGTTCATGTTTAAAATGTCATCACATCCAGTGTCTGAAGCCTAATAACTTATGGTCTCAAATTGCTAATGAAAATTGAGTATTAAACTCATGTGTGGTGATTTGTTACCTGTGTGGTGATTTGTTACCTGAATTTGCTGACTCCAGTTGAACTCATGTATCATGTATGTGTTAAAATGTATGCTGACAGTATGGTCTCAGTTGGACAGTTGTAGTTAAAATGTGGTTCTTGTTATGCAATCTTTGATATGTATGTGCAATAATTATTGTTTCCTGTCATGCTGTGTTAGAACTCACTTGATTGGAAGCTTGATGATAATCTAAGGATTATTTGTGAGTTGTTCGCTGAGCAAGCAAACAAAGGAAATCGGCCTAACACCCACATGAATAGTGTGGGCTATGCCGAAGTTCAGAAGAAGTTCAAAGAGTTGACTGGCATTGAGTTAAAAAGAGGTCAAATTAAAAACAAGTGGGATAAGTTGAGAGAAAAATATAAGATATGGAACAAAGTTGGCAAGGCGCATGTGCAAGGGTTGGGACTATCAAAAGGGTACCATCAATATGGATACTGAATGGTGGAAGAAAATGAGGAATGTAAGTGTTCCTACTGGTTCTTTGTTTGTATCATTGTCCTTTTTTTTTTGCAAATTAATTGTACTGATGATTTTTATTTAATTACAGGAGATACCTGGTTCTTGGCCATTCAGGCTTAAAGGATTGGAATATGAAGATAAGCTTAAGGAAGCATTCGGTCCCACCATTGATGGAGAAGATCATTGGTCCCCGGCACTTGGCATTCCTCCTGTAGCACCTACATTAGCTGAAGGTACTGGCACAAATGATTTGAATGGAGATGAGAATGAGGACGAGGACGACGAAGTTGAGGAGGTTACACCTAGTCCTATCAATACAAATGATAAGAGAGCCTCACAATCAGGTGTAGCCAATGAAAAAAACAAGAAAACAAAGACAAGGACTGCAACAATGATTCACCAAAAAATAAAAAGGATAGCTGATGCAGCCTCATCTGTTGCTGCTAATAAAGTTGGAAGTACATCTATTAAACAAGTGATGGATCTTGTGCTAGATTGTGGTGCAGCCTACGGTAGTGATGAGCACTACATAGCAACCTCTTTGTTTGTACGTGCTGAAGAAAGGGAGATGTTTTTGCCTTTGCCTACTCCTGAGATTAGGTTTCAGTGGCTTACCAGGAAGTACAAGGACAAGTATGGGAACTAGTCATTTGGGTTTGAATTAAAATGGCAGATTGTACTGTCACCTTTTATGTATTGCTTCCTGCTATTGTATCCATGCTTTTATGTACTATTGCAACATGTTTCGGCACATTGTACTATTGTATTATTGCTACCTGAGATTAGGTTTCAGTGCTTTTATGTATTATTGCTACCTGTTAGTACTATTGTACTATTGTATCCATTTTTATGTCAGTTCGTTTAAAATATATTTGCATTCATTGTGTTCCTATTGTGATGCTTGTTTTCATGTCTAATGTGGCCTCTTTAATTGTGTTACCTATACAGATTTCTGATTGTGATGACTCAGATGAGCTTGAACAGTTTTTTAATCTTTGTCAAAGTGGTGCTCAACTTGCACAAAAATACTGTGACATGTACTTGATTAAAGCACCACCAAGGACATCAGCAGTGAGTGGAATGGGATGGCTGATTGAGACAATGAATACACCTGGGGAGTGTCACAAAATGCTTCGAATGAATGAGCATATCTTCACAGACCTTCATTCTTTGTTGGTACGCAATTATGGCTTGACATCATCTATACACATGAGTTCATATGAAAGTCTTGCAATGTTCCTTTTTACTTTGGGTGCATGTCAGTCCAATCGAAGTGTGCAAAATCGTTTCAAGCATTCAAGTGAAACAATTAGTCGAAAGTTTGATGAGGTTCTGAACTGTGTGATTGCAATGGCTAGAGATTTTTTGAGACCTAAGGATCCTAATTTTCCTACTGTCCACAAAAGAATTAGAGATGATCGGAGGGCATATCCCCACTTCAAGGATTGTATTGGTGCTCTAGATGGAACTCACATACGTGTGTCTCTTCCACCAGATGAACAAGTGAGATACATTGGACGATCTGGAAGTGCAACCCAAAATGTCCTCGCAGTTTGTGATTTTGACATGCGTTTCACATATGTGGCAACGGGGCAACCGGGATCTATGCATGACACAAGTGTGTTATATCATGCAATAAGGGTTGACCGAGAAGTGTTCCCTCATCCTCCACAAGGTAGCATACAAGTAACTTTGGTCTTCCTTTTATATTATCTATTGTTTTATATTAGCAATAACTTGGTTCTCTATTTTAGGGAAGTATTATGTTGTTGATGCGGGCTACCCAAATTGTCCAGGATACCTCGCCCCATACAAGGGTGAAAGGTATCATATACCAGAGTTTCACAGAGGCATGGAGCCAAATACCCCAAAAGAGAAGTTTAACCGAATACATTCATCTATTCGGAATGTTATTGAACGATCTTTTGGTGTATTGAAAATGATGTGGCAAATTTTATATAAGATGCCAAGTTATCCAATGTGCAAGCAAAAAATGATTGTTGCAGCGACTATGGTGCTTCACAATTTCATACGAGAACATGGGAGTGAAGACTTGGACTTTGCAAATGCTGATCGAGATCCAAACTATGCTCCTACTATCCCGAGAGATATAACAAGTGCACGCAATTTCACAGATTGCTTCGATGGATCATTGCACAACCAAGTGTATTGTCTATGGATGCATTCCGTGATGAGATGGCCACCGCTATTGCTCTAGCTTGGGAGTAATGTTGGGATATGATGTGTTGACTATTTTGCAATTATAAACAAGTTTCTATTGCTCTAGCTTGGGAGTAACGTTGGGATATGATGTATTGACTATTTTTACTATTATAAACAATTTAAATTTGAACCTTATTATCTTGCCTTTCCTTGGGAAATGTATGAAGGAAAGTAACTTGGCCAATATCTGTTCTCATTCAATGTGTACAGGACAAAGAAAAAATAGCATATAGTTCTTCTCATTCAACGTGCACAGGACAAAGAAAAAATAGCATAACAATCAAACATCCATCCTGACGTGGGTACCAACGTCAATTCACCCATGCTTGCCTCCTTCCAAGATCTGGAGCCACCTTGCTAGCCCAACACCCACACAGACAGAGTGGCTCTACAAATAGAGTTGTAGAGCTGTGGAGCTGTAGAGCAGAGCTGAAAATCTAGCTCTAGAGCCCTGCCAAACAGGACCAAGGTGTAGTGCACGACTCTCGAGATCTGATGGAAGTTTTTAGCATGCAGAGTTGAGGACTCGTATTGAGCAATAGAAAAGAAACGCGAGTGATGGCGTGTTTTGATCGGACGTGACGGCGACGTCCTGGCTTTCTTGTTTTTCTCGCGCGCGGACAATCGCTAGAAAAAGTGATCGTTGCATGCGTGTTGATGGCAGCCGGTCACGAGCTGCTGTAATCGACCGTAAGATCGACGACGTGTTGACTGCATGGTAATAATCCTTCATGTGTTTTTTTTATTGCATGCATGATTTCTGTTACGGCTTGTTTTGCTCGCAGCAGTCTTGGTCATGATTTGGTATGGTAGTTAAGTCGTATTTAGTGATTGCATGGCTACGGGACATCGGGTTGTTTTCATGTAGTGGCTGGCTGTCGTAATTAGGCAGTAGGAGTAATTAGAGCTCATGCAAAGCAATTAGAGATTACTAATTAAGTTCTTCATCCTTGATGAAAACAAAAAAGGCTACGGATGTTTGCTTCCCGTGCGTGTTTCTACTCATATAATATTCTTTGCTGTTCCCTTTGTTCCTTATTTTGTTTTCTATTTATTTTGTGAACAGGTTGAAAAATAAGATGACAACAGATTTCAAAGAAAAATCTTTTGTGCCCAAAGAACTACATGGTGTTTTTTATTTGCCGGGTCAGTTACATAAAATACTTGAACAACTTGCCTCATGAATATGAATGGTTCGTCTTCGTATCCTACACATTCGAGGTCTATGGTAGTAATGCCGTATTTGTCGACCTTTACATCCCATGAGAGTTGGACCCAATGGCACTGAAATAGAGGAATCTTGATGTAGTCAAGCTCCCAAATCTCCTCTACAAGCTCGTAGTACGAGCTTGGGCCAGCGGTACCAACGTGCGCATCATAGGCATCTATGCGACACCTGAGTTATGCAATGTGCTCTTTCTATCCTGATCTGTTGTATAAAATGTGTTGAACTGACGGTTGTGTTGTCTCATGATCCAGACTTCTGACTGGCCTGCATTCTCTTGGCGTAGCATGTCCTTGTGCTCTTCAATATATAGGCACTTCAGTCATGTGTTGTAAAACCATGAAATGGGGTTGAGCATACGTATTTTGATCCAGAGTTATTGCTTTCCTTTCGATAGTCCCGATACCCTCTAGCCTCCCCTTGTGACGAGATAGAGGTACACCTATCGGTTCGCTCTTCGCCATGTAGCCGATGCAGAATTCAATGACCTCTTCTGTTATATAACCTTCGATGATGCTACCCTCCGGTTCAGATCGATTACGTACATAGGACTTAAGAATTCCCATTTATCTCTTGAATGAGTACATATGACGTAGAAACACGGGGCCGCATATCTTTATCTCTTTCACAAGGTGGACAATGAGATGGACCATGATATTAAAAAATGATGGAGAAAAATACATCTCTAGATGACATAGAGTTGTCACCATCTTGGTCTGCAAAGCATCTAGTCTATCGGGATCAATGACTTTATAAGCAATTCCGTTAAAGAAATAACATAGCCTTATGATTGTCATTCGAATCTTGTTGGCAAAATACTTCTAATTGCAACAGTAGCATTTATTTTATTAGCACATAACAGTCATGAGACTTCATGCCAATTAATTTCAAATGTTCTATGGAAACAAGTTTCTTCATGCTGGTGGAGTGGTCAGACAGAACTTTCACACCATGTAAGGACTGGCACAGTTGAGTTTTCTCAGACTTAGACAGAGTATAGCAAGCTGGGGGAAGGTACGTCCGGCCTTTATCGGTCTCTATCGGTGCTAACTCGGTCCTGATGTTAATAGCGACCAAGTCACGCCTTGCGTTGACATCATCCTTTGTTTTATCAAGAATATTCAGTAAGAGACCAATCAAACTGTCACATACATTCTTCTCTACGTGCATGACATCAATGTAATTGCGAACTTCTAAGTGCTCTCAATAAGGCAAGTCCCAAAATATTGACCTCTTCTTCCATATGTTCTTCCGACAGGTCCTCAATTTACGTCTCTTTCCAAGCACAATGTCGATATCCTTGACTATATCATACACCTCTTTCCCACCAAAAGGCCTTGGTACTGAGTCATTATCTTTTTTCTGTCAAATTGTTTCTTCATCTTGCGGTATGGGTGATACTTTGGAAGGAACCTACGGTGACGCATGTACACGGTTTTGCTCGAGTTGTTCAACCACACACTCTCGGTATAATCTAAGCAGTGCGGACAGGCTTTGGCTTCTTTTGTACTCAACCCTGATAGGTTACCAAGGGCAGAAAAATTATTAATGGTGCAGAACAACATGGCGCGTAGAGTGAAGTTCTCTCATTTATCCGCATCCCATACATGTACCCCTTTCGTTCCACAGTATTGTAAGATCTTCCACCAATAGTGCTAGGTACACATCAATATCGTTCCTAGGTTGCTTCAGCCCTTGGAGAAGTAGTGACATCAAAATATACTTCCGCTTCATACACAGCCAAGGAGGAAGATTGTACATGCACAGAGTCACGGGTCAGGTGCTATGTCGCTGCTCAAGTTATCAAAAGGATTTATTCCATCCGTACTTAACCCAAACCTTATATTCCTCGGTTCCACACCGAAATCTATAAACATCCTATCGATGTTCCTCCACTGGGTAGAATCAGCAACGTGTCTTATCATTCCGTCTTTCTTACGCTGCTCCTAGTGCCAACGCATCAATCTTGCATCCTTGCGGATTGCAAATAAACGCTTCAAACGGAGAATTACAGAAAGATACCACAACACCTTAGCAGGAGGTCCTTACTTCACCTCGATGCTCTTCCCATCATCAGAGTCATTTTTACGCTTATATCGGGATACTTTACACACCGGACAAATATGTAAGCTAGCATACTCTTTACATGATACAATCATTCGGATATGCTTGTATTCTTTCTACTTCCATTCCCAATGGACAAAGAATCTTTTTGGCTTGGTAAGTGGTTCTCGGCATCACATTTCCCTTTGGAAGCATGTCCGCTAGGAGGCCTAACAATGCCGTGAAACTCTTGTCAGACTAATCATTGCTTGCCTTCAATTTTAGCAGTTCTAGAACTGATGACAACCTTGTGTATTATGGCTTGCAGCCCAGGAACAAAGGTTTCTCTGAGTCCTCTATCAAGCCCTCAAATTTACCAAACTCTCTCTCGTTATAGGTCCCTTCTGTATCACGTAGCATCTGATCCAGATTGTCATCCTACGACCTATCCTCATGATCGAAAGCACAGTCCACAACTAGCATATCGTTGTCTCTCTTGACGATGTCATAACTACCTTTTTTGTGTACTTTTCTCTTCACCGTGACTGGTCCAACATTTTACCCCTTTCTGAAACCCCTTCAAATCAAGTGAGCTTCGATCTGCGCTAAGTTGCTAAACATTTTTAGATTATCACAATCAATGCATGGACAGTACATATATTCCAACCCCTTCTTCAACATATCCAGCTTGGCCGCTCTTCTAAAAGCAGATGTACATCTAGCTTCGGTCCATCTACGCTACACATGTAACAAATGAGTGTCAAAAACGATTATTAGCGCTACTATATAGCAAATCAGACTAGCTATACTTACACATGATATCTATATATATTACGTAGGTAGCTAGCTAGCCACGTATTTATGACATAATAATGTTAAGCAAGAATATATTGAAGTAAACTACGAGTACTTACCCATTCTGAAATTGAGCAAACTAACATTATCATTCTAAACCTAGCTAGCTAGATCTAAACAAAAACCTATCTGTCATCTCTTTCAATTACAAAAGTATGCATATAAGTTATTAGAAGCAATTGAGTACTAACCTCTGATCACTAAGAAGACGGCGATATGTTTTCACCGAACTCCTAAAGCTGGCTGTCTCGCTCCACCGATGCAACGCAATGAAGATAGATCTGTGTCGAGACCACGTATACCAAGTATTTAATCGCGCAGATTATCCTAGACAGTTCCAACTACAAATAGTCTGTGATACCAATATATCACAGACCGTTCGTATTAATAACCGTATGTGATAATTCACAAACGGTTATTAATACGAACCGTCTGTGATGTCCATAATATCACGATAGTTTGTTATAAGAACCGTTTGTCATGTCCAGAATATAAGAGATGGTTTTTTATATGAACCGTCTGTGATGTTTGCAACTTTCACAGATGGTTCTTAACACGAACCGTTTATGATGTCTCACTTATCACAGACGGTTCGTGTTAAGAACTGTCTGTGAAAGTTCACAGACGGTTATTAACATGAACCGTCTGTGATGTCTCAACTATCACAGACTGTTCGTGTGAATAACCGTCTGTAAAAATATCATAGATAGTTGCTACTATAAACTGTCTACAATAGTTTAAGCACAGACGGTTCCGGATGAACCGTTTGTGATGTAGACGTCCAGTATAGCCTCTTTTGACACAGTGAACCTACATTTCCTACAAATTACTTTTGTTTAAATTGTCAAATTGCATGCTATTATTTCATATGCAAATATATGTTTGTTTTAAGATTCTAGTTATATGCCCATTATTTGACTTGCTAGTATTACACCTCCTTTGGAACATTTGAATATTTGAACTTTGTCACCCTAGCAAAATTATAATGGTAACCTTTCAAAAATAAATCTATAATTATGCGCCATACTCAGTGCTGCTTAGATACTCGGGGGCACCAAAATACCCTAAGCATCACTTTCAATCATGAGAAACTGATTTGGAAAGTCATGGGCGGAAATGACTGGTATATTTTGACATGATTATTTTATGCTCCAAAAAACCCCAACTTGCTTAAATATCTAGGCGGATGGTATGGGGGATGGTGTGTGGTGCAGTGGAAGCACAAGTGTGGATTGTGGTAGAACTACTTAGATACCACTAAGGACTGAATCTTGTCACGACCTCCTATGTAAAATAGTACAACCACAAATCTGCAAATTGCAACTTGGCTAAGTAAATCGATCGAAACCACCATACTCATCTCACCAGTAGTGGAAAGGAGTTGAATATTGCAAGGGCAAGAGGAGGCCTAAAGGGACACCGAGAGGAGGGTGAAGTTTTTTAGTCGTGCTAGCATTGTGGAGAGTGGAGCTCGAATGTGCTAGTATACATGGTTAACATTCCACGCAACATATGGGACCCACCGCAAGTGGGAGTAGCCCATAGGGTGAGATGACAAAAGGGCCCAGATATTTTGAAAAGTTACTGTGATGATCTACTCAACCGCATGACTAAGAAATCATGTGGAGCAACGAGCGGATTGTCTCTTGTGGGTAAAGTATACAAACTCTGCAGAGTCAAAATTATTTGAATAGCCATGCCCACGGTCAAGGGCAGACATGGTAACTTAACCAGATATAGTTCTATTTTAAAAACTTTGTGGGTGGAATTGGAAAAGTGGTGGGCAGTGAAAAGCCTAGATTTGTGTTGCCCTGGGTGTCGCCCCAGTGATAAGGTAAGCATTATAACGCTAAAGAGTTAGCATATGGTGCAGAAACCATGTAACGGTGGATGGAATCTAGATCGCTATTATTATTGTATTCTTTTATTGATAAAATCTGTTTTAGTTAAAACTGTTAGGTCTCAGAAAATTTCTATGTATCATATTTTGAAAGCAATTTATAGCAAATAAAATAACCCGAGCCTTCTCTTGGTAAGTCATGCATATTATCTCTTTGCATCATGTGTATTGGCTCGCAGAGCACTGTGGTTTGTGCTCGTCCTTGCTCACTCAATTAATCCAGAATCAAAAGTCAGATCGCTATGCTTCAGCAGTACACCTGGCCATGATGGTGAAGAAGATGAAGAGGTCAAGAACTAGGTCACGAACCCCCAGTTGGCTTCTGTGGGCACACCCTGAGGGTCCCACCTGTGTGTTTCGTTTCCACTGCTGCATTTTGTTGATTTCGGCCTGATCAGCCCACGAGTAAGTCTACTATTACATTTATGCTTCCGCATAATATGTATTTTGATGTTCAGTACTGTATCTGTGAGCACTATCTACTGATCCAAAGAATAGTGTGGTGGAATCACAAAGGATTCTGGATTGTAAAATCCGGGTCCGACACATGGCAATGACCTTCTACTTATCCAGATTTATGTGGATGACATTATCTTTGGTGGCTCCTCTCATGCTTTGGTTTCCCAGTTTTTTGATGTCATGAGCATAGAGTTTGAGATGAGCATGATGGGCGAGTTGAGCTTCTTCCTCGGCTTCCAGATCAAGCAGACTTGAGAGGGTACCTTTTTGCATCAAGGCAAGTACACCTGAGACTAGAGATGGCAATGGGTACCCGAAACCCGAGTACCCGATGGGTTTTACCCGATAAGGAGGCGGGTATGGAAAGATATCTTCACCCGCGGGTATGCTAATGGGCAAATATCTCTACCCATCGGGTATGCGGGTGCAGTGCGGGTGTATACTACCGCACCGCATACCCATGAGTAAAATATACCCTACGGGTGTATATTAGATATAGCAACAGTACATATACCGTGGCCCGTATATATATGTTCGAAACGAAGCCGATGGAAATACCCACACTCGTATATACCTGTGCCCCGTATATACCCTTATCAATTCGGGTATGGGTTACCCGTCGGGTATAAATACCCGCGAATGCAGGTATGGGTAAGTTTCTATACCCGTGTGCGAATACGGGTATTGTAGCGGTGCGGTGCGGGTATCGAATGCACGGTATGGTTTGGCTATACCCGACGGGTATTTACCCGTTGCCATCTCTACCGAGACCTTCTAAGACTCTACAACATAAGTGATGGCAAACCGGTGTCGACTCCGATGGTGACCTAATTACACTTGATTCAGACGAGGATGGCGAGTCGATAGATTAGAAGGAGTATCGCAGCATGATTGGCTCCCTCCTGTACCTCATTGCCTCGAGGCCGAACATACATTTCGCCGTGTGTTGGTGCGCTCAAGTTTAGACTTCTCCTTGCGTCTCCCACCGTCAGGTAGTGAAGCACATCTTCAGATACCTTCGAGCTACTCTAGACTATGGTATCTGGTACTCTTCAGCATCCTGTCTTTGCCTTAGAGCCTACTCCGATGCAGACATTGCTGACTGTAGGATAGATTAGAAGAGCGCCTCTGGCACTTTCCAATTCATTGGCACTTCTCTTATTTCTTGGTCTTCTAGAAAGTAGTTTAGTGTTGCACAGTCTACCGCAGAGGCTGAGTAAGTTGCAACCGCTAGTTGCTGTAGTTAGTTACTTTGGATGGTTTCGACCTTGCGGGACTTTGGGTTAGCCATAGATAGTGTTCCCCTTTTCTGTGATAACACTTCTACCATTAACATTGCTAAGAACCCAGTGCACACTCCAGGACCAAGCAGATAGATATCAGATATCATTTCTTTAGAGACCATATGGAGAAGGGTGACATAGTGCTTCAGTTTGTGGAGAGTGACCACCAGTTGGCTAGCATTTTCACCAAGCATTTAAATAGTTCGAGGTTCACGACCTTACAGGGAGAGCTTGGAGTGGTCTATCCTTATGGCTTAATCTGAGGGGGAGCATCTTGTATTTTCTGTATTATATTGTTCATATGCTTCTTTCTCATTTTGTTGCACTTTGTTTATTGGATGTATTTGGGTTAGTCTTTCTACCATAGATTAGAGTGGTTCCATTCTCAGTTGTTTAGACTTTTTCCTCTTATCTTGTGATCCTAGGATGTGAGATGGTCCAGGTTAATGTTGTAATGAATCATTGCAATGTTTGTGGAGTGGTCAATTGGTTTTGCAAAGATCGCTCTCTGTCAGGATTAGTTTGGGCAGGATTTAAGGATGTTGGGATTTGAGTCATGGATTTAGTGAGGTTGACTGACCTGAGTCATTGGATTAAGGTTGCATGATACATGTTTTGGCTAATGTAGGTCAAATTGTGAAGAACTTATGCCTAGAAATAAATTCTTTGTCTTTCATATGCAAGATCACTTGGAGTCAACTATGGTCAATGACAGTGATCGGGGCTAGGCTCATGGAGGAGTTGGGGCTCGGAACGATCAAGGATGCCAGGTGAGACGGTGAACTCAAGCATAGCACGAGAAAGACGGGAATGTTGAAGACGAGTTTTAATGGCGAGATGGCGCCAGGTGGCTTGCACGAGCCAAGTGAGCCATGGTTCGATGGAATCAAGATGGGAGAGTCTTGGCGGCATGTGGCAAGCTAGTGGCATACCTACATGTGGCAAGCATGGCGATTGCTTGCAAAGGATGGTGATGACCAGGTCAGCAAGGAGTATTTTGGTATTTCGACCAAAATACCGGAAACCACCTTGGATCAAAACTGCGGCGCATGGGCGATGTGTTGGAAAGTGGTTTAGGTCAAAATGGAGCTGGTTTGATCAAGGCGGATCAAGGCTAAGGATTTAACGGATGCCCACTTATGCGCTTTGAAAAGCATGCATAAGTGAACTTTAGTGAGTAAAACCAGTGTGTGGTTAACCGGTTTTCCCTATTGTAATAGTGGATAGGATCCATTTTGGTTGGTTGGTTGCTGGTTGCCCAGCTATAAAAGGGGTAGGGATGGAGACATGTGGGTTAATTATCCAACCTCTCTCTCATGTGCATTCTTGTTTAGGGTTAGGAATTGAGAGTGAAGCACTTGGTGTGCTTTTTATCCTCCAAGGTAGAGTGGTTATAAACTCATCCTTTTCAAGTAACTAATATATCAATCTTTGTGTATTTCCATGGATCCATCTTGATTTGATTGGTTTGCTCTTGATTTAGCCTTAAATTGTGATTTCTTGATCCGAGGGTTTTTAAGTCAATTTCTTTGGTGTTCTAACTAGCTATGACATGTGGGAGTACATCTAGACTCATCTTGGTCAGCATCCACCCACGTGCTAGTTATTTTCACCGATTTTGATTTTGACTCAGTTTTTATGTAACCTTCCAACAAACTGAAAATATCTCATCTTTGGCCATGATTTTTATGATCGTTTGTTGAAATAGGTTTACAATACACTAGAGATGATCCCTGCAAAGTTTCACATCATTGGATTTACGGATCAAAGGTTCCATCCATTTTTGTTTTAAATCAGGGCTGAAAAAAACACAGTTCTGTTCTTTGTCTAAAGCTTTCGACCAGAGCTATGACCACGTTGGTTTTGACCACGATCAAGTTTCAGATCGCATCGCATCTTTTTTGACCACGCTCAGGCTTCTGACCTCTCCGCTTCTTCTCGACCACATGGGGTTTTCGACCACTCACTGATCGTCAATCTCACTGGTTGATTTTTGAACTGATTCAATCTCGTCGGTCTTAGACCACCTGTTGGCTTTTAACCACGTTGGTTTTTTGACCGCTTACCGGTCGTTGACCTCACTGGTCGTATTTTCGACCACGTCGGGCTCAGACCATTTGTTGTCTTACGATCACATTGGGTTTTCAACCTCTCACTAGTTGTTGACCTCATTAGTCATACTTCGACCAGATTTGACCATGTTGGTTTTAGATCACTCGTTGGCTTCCAACCATGTTGGTTGTTCGACCACGCTTGGCTTCCAACCATGTTGGTTACGACCACATTGATTCTCGATCATGTTGGTTACCAACTGGATTCGACCACGTTGGTTTTAGACCACTCGTTGACCTTCGACCACGTTGGTTTCGATCACATTCATTTTCGACCACGTTGGTTTCGGTTTTGTTGGTTATTGACTATGTTGGTTTTCAACTGCTCCCTAATCGTCGACCACGATAGTCGATTTCCGACTATGTTGGGATCCAACTAGTAGTTTGTCGATATTTTAGTATCAATCTTATGTATAATTTGTTTGGATTCAGGGATTCTCTCAATAAACCTAAGTGAATGCATACGTAGAGTAAAGACACGAAAAATTTTATACAGGTTCGGGCCTTCTTCTGAGAGAATAACGACCCTACATCATGTGTAATCATTAATCTCAAGAACAAGATTACAATTTAGAAGGATACGAATGGCTAATGCTATCTCCTCCTTGAATCAGAAAATCCCCCCTCTCTCCCTTTGACATTAACCCTTATATAGCCAATAAAGCGACGGCAGTTGTTCCACGCCGGAAGATGTCTTGATGCTTCAAATGACAACTGTCTAATTGAAGTTATTGTCAGAGAGATATAAAAAGGCCATTCACTGTGTAGCGGTTGTTGTTAGAGAGAGATCGTGTGCAGTTAGTGGACTAACGCATGTTCTAATTGCCTTGTCAAATGAACCGACAATGTTGTTCATTGTCATAGACAAGTCGGTTTGGAGTTAGACTTGTTGCTGGAATTTTCACGACTAGAGTGTGGTCGTTGAGACTTACGACTATGTGGTCGTGAAAAGACTTAAAATCAGAAGAGTAGTCGCAGTAAGATTTACGACTACATGGTCGTAAAAGGACTTACGACCATAGGATAGTTGTAGTAAGACTTATGACTATGTGGTCATAGAAGGACTTATGACCATGGGATAGTCGCAGTAAGACTTGCGACTATGTAGTCGTAGAAGGACTTACGACCATGGGATAATCGCAGTAAGACTTATGATTATGTGGTCGTAGAAGGACTTACGATCATGGGATAGTCGCAGTAAGACTTGCGACTATGTGGTTGTAAAGGGACTTACGACCATCCTGTTATATTTATCTCCTATCGATAAGGGGTATATTCAAGGAATATAATGACATAATAATTTGAGGATTACTCTATTCTCATCATAGTCGATCTCCAACCACAGTGATCTTTGTTCGATAGTCAATTTCTGACTTTGGGATCCGACTGGTAGTCGATTTCCGGTCACGAGAATCTCCGTCCAAAAGTCGATTTCCAACTACGTTGGGCTCCAACTGGCAGTCAATCTCCGACCACGGTGATTTCCGTCAGATAGTTACTACGTTGGCTTCCGTCTGATGGTCGTAGCCGACCACATTATCTTTTGACCGGTGGTCGCAACCAGACCACATAGTACTTTGATCTAGTCGTATCGAGCTCTGTTTTCTTGTGTTTTCCAAGTAGAATTCATATCTTAATCTTCATAGCTTTGTAGCTATCGGAGTAAAAGATTTTTGGGGGAAAATTTTCTAGACACCATTCACCCTCCTCTGCTGCCTATCCGGTCCTACAGAGTACAAGAGGAAGAATTTAATGCCACACTGCTGAAAAGAGTTAAGAGGGGTATTAGAAAGAGAAACACACAAAATGCATGGAAAATAGTGTGCAACTTACCTATCTGAACAGCAGCAAAAGAAAAGGGAAAAAAAGAAACACGCCCTACACAATTGAATGAAAGGGGCTAAAAGCCCTGCTCCAATCGGTTTCGGTTTTTGGCTTCTAGTTTTGAAAAACTAGAAATTGCTTGGAACGTATTGGTTTTTTAATTTCAGTGTTGTTGCTTTTTTGTTTTTGTTTTCCTTTATTCCTTTGCATTGTCGTAAAACATATAACGGTGATTTTTTAGTTTTTCTTAATTTTCTCATTTGTTTGATTTTCAAAAGCTAATAGTCGCTACAGAGTATTTACTTAAAAACCAACAGCTAAAGTCAGAAGTTAGGGCTTTTAAGCCGGGTAGAGCGGCTCCTCGGACAGTCAAGGCAGTAATTGTAATGCTTTGTTCTTGACATGCAGGCAACATGTTTGATCGGGCCACCACACAACGTGCACAGCCATACACACGGGTGCGCCCCACTTCCACACACCTGAAATCGCTGAGGCCTGAACCTCGACTCCAACCAGGCTGTTAATTAGGCACGAAGCCTCGCTCCACACTCGTTAAAACAAAGGTGGAACATTGGACGATACGGCCGACGATCCTGCAAATATTGCAGAAGACAAAATATATACAAGCCAGATTTATATATTCATGTGGACAGGAAATCAAAAAGGAGAAGCCGAGCAATTGGCCAGAGAAGCTAGATAATTGAATCAACAACACAGCGGGCTATTTCTTGTTGTAATCCAAATCATGTACACAACTGTCCGGTCATGGCAGCCCTCTGGGTAATAATCACCCAATGTCTCTGAACTCTTGTAATATTCAGTGTTTGCAATGGATCTAGCCTCCTTGTGGGAATTTTTTCTCCAAAAAGAAAAGGTGGGGCTATCTTCTTAATTAGTTAGATTACAAGTGGTGAACAGATCCCTTCACTTCGGAGCATCGGGGAAAATCTAAAAAATCACATAAAATTAATTTTAATAGCATTCAATTAAACGTGTGGAACAGTGAAATAGAGATCATAGTACCAAAAAGAACTGTATATATATGATCCATAAACACGACAGGAGCAGTGTGCAGGTGGTACAAACTCTCTCAGTTAAAGGAACAAACTGCTGGAGATTCCGACACAACAAACAACAGATCGAGGCACAAAAAATAGGGGACTCGAGGTCGCTCAACTCGCTTAATTAATATGCGAAGTGCACTAAAACGACGGAATAATAATAATAATAAACATGCATATAGTGCAAATATGTTAAGCACAGTTATCAGTATTTGACACGTGTTTATCTTTTTGGAGCCTTTATTAATCTTTTTTTAAAATTCATAAGCATGAGTCCTGATCGAGTAAGGAGTCCATGCAATATATAACACCTTCTGTCTTACGTTCAGCATCATTATAAGGCAAACTGGCTAGTAGATTATGCTAATCTTTCACTCATATATCCATTTTCCCTTCGTCACTAGATATGTCAGAACAAAATGAATTCTAGGCTCCATATAAGCTGTTTTTCTTATCATACAAATAAGAAAAGAGAAGCTATTTCTGGTTTTGCATTAATAGGTAGTGATGGACCATGGTCGATCGGGGACAATACACGATATCTAAATGTGCCATCAAACTGAGCTGCTCAGTACTAAGGCTCAAGGCTAGTTATGAGATGTACATTACAGTTCTAGCTAGTTAATCAATATTGGAAATCAGTACTGCAATATGAATGCTATCAACATAATTGCGCGAAGAGGACAAGGCTATCAATATTTGTTTTCAATTGTCACACCTGATCCATCTGATTTTGCGTGGGACAGTCATTAACCGCAAACAGAAAGGTCGCGAACTCATCAGCTCGCATGTCCTGTGGAGAAGGTACCTGCAAACAAACACATGCAAACAAAGAAAAATGTTAGAATTAATCTTGATAATTTAGTCATAGTCGAAGTGACCGTGGTCGGACAGTGGCCGTGGTCGTGGCTCTTGTAAGTGGTCTGTTACAACCACATTATGTGTGGTCGTAACGACCACCGTCGTAGCACTCTTGTAAGTAGTCGGTTACGACCACGTTATGTGTGGTCGTATTGACTAGCGCCGAAGTCGCTAGCGTCGTGATCGTGGCGCCTGTATGTGGTCGTACTCGATAGTTGTAGTCGTGAGTCATGGTCGGTAGTCGTCAGTGCATACTCGGTGGAGTACCGTGGTTGTCATACTCAGACGAGTACCGTGGACGTTATACTCAATGGAGTACTATGGATGTCATACTCGGAGGAGTACAGTGGACACCATACTCATAAGAGTACTGTAACACTTGGAGGACTCAAAGCCTGTGTGCGTAGTCGGTTACGACCACATTGTGTGTGGTCATAACAGGGCGCCTATGTGTGTGGTCGGTTACGACCATGTTGTGTGTAGTCGTAATGACCAGCGTTATAACGTTTGTGTGAGTGGTCTTATACGACCACGTTGTGTGTGGTCGTAACGACCAGCGTTATAGCGTTTGTGTGAGTGGTCGTCTACGACCACGTTGTGTGTGGTCGTAACGACCAGCGCGTGGCGCTTGTGTGAGTATTCGGTTACGACCACAATGTGTATGGTCATAACAAGGCGCCTGTGTGAGTGGTCGGTTACGACCACGTTGTAAGTGGTCGTAACGACTAGCGTCGTAGTGTTTGTGTGCGTGGTCGGTTATGTGGTCGTAACAACTAAAGTCGTAGTCGTTGGCGTATCCGTGGTCGAAGCTCCAGCACAACGGTCGAAGGCAAGCCGAGGATGAGGCCAGTGGTCATGATCGTGCGTCAACCACTGTAGCAGTTGGTAGCAGGCGACAGCACGGTGGTTGTGGATGACGCATGAATTCCTTGGTCGGCTACCTACCGGTATGGGCGAGCGGTTGATACTGTAGCAGTCGTGGGCAGCTGAGCGAAGCAGCATGGGCATGCGGCGGCCACTGTAGGAGTCGAGGCAGCTGAGCGGAGCGTCATAGGCAGACGATGGAGCAGTTGAGTGCTCTGCAGGCCTAGCTGTATATATATATACCTTGTAAGCTGTAAGAGCGGAATAAGTCGAATGAGCAGAGAGAAGAAAAGTGGCGCAAGTTGTGTTCGCGTCGAAAAAGTTCCTTCATGCCTATTCGTTTGACTTCCATGTGTAGTGTGAATCCACGGGTAACTCGTATCCGCACTGTTTGCTATTTGACAACAGAGCATCGACCGATGTAGTCGAACGAGCGGAGACTACTCTGTTTTCAGGAGAGCAGAGACTGCACTATTTCACTGTAGTCGTAGGAACGACCGGTACGGTCGTATTGTGTTTTGGTGTACAGAGATCCTCTGAGGCGGTTCTTCTCCCATCAGTAAACACAGTTTACCAGTCCATAATTTTCATTTCAGTCTTTGGTGTATCAAATAGAGTAATACCTTGTCTGCTACACCATCATTGTCAGGGAAACCATTTGAAGGACGGTTAGTAACAAAAAACCGTCTGTGATAGTCGAGTATCACAGACGGTCTTTGTTACTAACTGTCTGTGATATTATGTATATCACAGACGGTTCAGAACACTGAACCATCTGTGATATATATACACAATATCACAGACAGTTTTTTTTATATAAAAACCGTCTGTAATAGTCTACTATCACAGACGGTTTCTTCTCAAAAATCATCTGTAATGTAAGTTATCACAGATGGCTTGGGAGCCATCTATGATAAACACCTATTATCACTGACATATAAATACATACGGTTCAGGAACCGTCTATGATAGGACTGTCTGTAGTAGTGTGCCTGTCATCAAAACCCCAATAAAGCCTCAAATTCAAACGTTTGAATCTCATTCAAACAGAGAGAGTATGTGGTGTAGGGTTCAAAAAAATAAAGATGGACTTGGTCTGCCAGGTGGCGCGCCAAGTCACAAGACACGCGATTTTTATGTGAAAATGAGCGAGTACGCGCACATGCATGATTAGCCAAAGTCATTCTCATGTCATCTCTATCCATATTTAAGGAGTAGTGATGACTGCACCTTATAAATTAGTCTCTCCTATCTTGTCTTAGCAATATGGTACTAAATTATACATGCTTTGAAATTAAAAAAATAGGCCTTGCTCATATGGGCCAATTCCTAACATCCTCATGCCACAGCTGATCCATCTGATTTTGCATCAGACCATAGTCATCATACTGAAACACTAGGGTCGCCAACTCAGCTCCCATGTCCTGTGGAAAAGGTACGTGCAAGCAAAGTAAAGACAGTTTACACGTCCATAATTTTCATTTCAGTCTTTGGTGTATTAAATAGAGTAATACCTTCTGTGCTACAGCATCATTGTCAGGGAAACCATTTGAATTGAAGGGCTGGTAGCCACTTCAGTTGCTGGATGCGGGGTGAGCTGTGGCAGCTGGTTTTGCATGGAAGCATCACCGTCATTCATGAAAAATGGTTGAACAACCTGGAGCATAGTAAAATCAAGAGCCAGTTAATTAGTGATTAAGCGGTTAACCCCCACCCGCGCATGATATTACATTCTTAAATGTTACCTCATGCCAGTTCTGCGACGAGCTTGGCATCAATCCAGTGGGAGAAACGCCCTTCTCGTTAGCTTTGTCCATTTCCAGCACCTCGTTATTTGGCTCATCTGCTTGATGGCTCGTGCCAGTTTGTGGCTGCATACACGTTGAAGGAATATTATTGCATTTATACAGTATTGACAAAAAAATGGCATTGTATATTTGTATATTAAACTGGTACCTGAGTTAATTTCCAAAATGCGTTGAAAATTTCGGCTTCCTGCTGTGAGCCGAATTGTTTAATTGTTTCATCGCTTTCACTGTTCAAAAGATTTTCTATCTGCACAACAGAATTTCTACGTTACCGTACAAGATTTGGTCTGAAAAAACAAGATGGGCTAAACATGCATGCTGATCCATATATGGGTCTGCACACATACGTCACCTGAATTACCAATGCATTGGGTCTTACCCAAACAAGTTCTCAATGCGAGTTGCACAAATCTTGAATTATTTGAAGAGGAAAGTAGTTAAACTTCATCCTTGATTTGTGCTTTAAACTTTGTGTAACTATCAAAAGGTCAGTGTTTTATCAAGACAACAACGATATGTGGGCATACATACTCCACTTTAATTAAAGAGGAGAAAGAAGTTTCGTATATCATTTGCAAATAATGTATATATAAGCTCCCGCAGTCTGCAAGAACAAGCGGATATCAAGTGTGTTGGAGTGCAGTAGAAAAAACGTTGTTTTCAATGAAATAACGTATTTTTGGAGATGAGCGACGATCATCAGGGGTACAAAAGTATGAATTATGACTCACTGTCATAATGGATCCTAAAATAAAATAGAGTGGTTTGTTATTGTGCTTCTAGGCAATGGATTGTCATGAATTAATGGATCGATTTCTTACCTCAATCAGAGTAGCACTCAGCTCTGGGTCATTCTGAGGCTTCGGTACTGGCTGCAGATCTGCTTGTCCAGGCACAGTGTGAGACGTGTTCCCTCGTATAGCTTGAAGGTCTTTCTGAAACTGATTCTCAAGTGAACTATCGTTTTGGTTGGTGCTGATCGGCACTCCCTGTAGCAATACCATGTAGAGAGATCATATACGAATCTATAAACCACATCAGAACAGTGTGTGTTAACTATAAATTTCATAGAACTCTAGTTCATCGGTATGAAATCTTTAAGAGTTCTTGGGTCTAAACACTGGCTACTCAGACAAGTTCTCAAGGGAGTTGCACAAATCTTGAATTATTTGAAGAGATAAGTAGTTAAATGTCATCCTTGATTTGTGCTTTAAAATTTGTGTAACTATCAAATACCTTCTGTGCTACAGCACCATTGTCATGGAAACCATTTGAAGGACTGGTAGCCACGATTGTAGGATTCTGCAGATGCGGAGGGAGAAATGGTTGAACAACCTGGAGCATAGTAAAATCAAGAGCCAATTAGTGATTAAGCGGTTAATCCCCCCAATCCGCGCGCGCATGATATTGCATTATTAAATGTTACCTCATCAAGTGGATCCTGTGTCGAAGTGAATACTTCATTACCAAGTAAGTTCTCACTTGGCGCGTGCTGCTGCTGCTGTTCATTTCCTCTAGCAGCATGATTAGTAGGTGCACCTGATTGAGGATATCCCACGGGAGTAGAAGTTGGACCTGTCTTGATATGCTGCAGAAGGCAAAAAATTTAGTCATGCTAAGTGACGTGGCAATTCTTTACTCTGATATATGGATTATATACTTGATTATGCACTGATACATCAATCAGTCATCATTTTGCTACATTAGTTTAGTTAATTTATTTATACATTGCAGCTAGGTTTCGCTGCAAAATAGTGTGCCACATCATCAATTTGACCACATCACCTTCCGCCGGCTCCCTCCGCCATCATAGCTGATGGCTCCCTCTGTCATCATCACCGCCGACAGAGCCGTGCCGGTCTACTCCGCCACCCCACCATCACCCCCACCTGCTCCCTCGGCCATCACCACCGGCGGCCAGCGCTCCTCCACTCCCTCGCACTGACACGCCGATATGCCTACTCCTCCGCCACTTTGCTCGTGGCTGACCATCTACCATCGACGCCTCACCGATCTACTCCCTCGGTCATCACCATCAGTGGGGAGCCGTTGACCTCCCGGAGATTGTCTGTTGCACCGCCGGTTAGCTCTAGCACTCTCCCTCTTTTACCCAATGGGTACCCAAATCCATTGGGTAATAGCCGGTTTTCTTGGGTATGGGTAATGGTGGGTTTGGATATGGGTCACCCAAACCCTCCCTAACGGCAGCCCTAGCATGGTTTATTCATACTTAGCCACTATTGACCATTTTGACTCTCCCTTCTTCCTCCTCATCCTCCAGTCCTTCTCAATATCGGTTTGTATTTTTTACTGGAGGTGGCCGATACAAGTGAAAATCGTGAAAATCAGAAAAATTTAAAATTTTTCGGACCAAAAATTTCAAACAAAATTTGAATTTCAAGTTAACCTTGGCCAAAAATCACGGATAATCGACCGATTATCGGATGGAAATATTGGCTTAAACCAGCTGATATTGGCTGAGAACATCGAGGAGACAACTTCCAGAATTTGATAATTTCAGACAAAATGTGGTGCGACCAGAGTTAGCTGTAATACCTCACCTACTTTTTTCCCTCTGCCAGAGAGACGTGGCCAGCTGCATGCTTGCCTTGGCATGCATGTTTGCCACCTACACCTTGCACCCTGCAGAAAGACAATACCCAGCACTCCCCTTAAGTCAAGCCCACAGGTAGCCACCCCAGTGAGGAAAGTAACCGGAGGCAAGGAAGAGGGAGCCCAAAGAGGAGGAGCAAGGGGAGCCACCTGAACTCCAACCTCACCCATGCCAACTCCTTTCTAGCTCAGAAATCGGGTAGGTCTCACCTTCCATCCGTAGGAGCAAGCCAACGAGTAATAGTAGTGGCGCCAGAGGGGAGCGGCGAGGAGGCGGCGGCGGCCATTGGCCATGCCGGCCGGGCGGCGGGCCAGCGTTCCACCACCGCGCACGGGAAGGCGAGTAGGGGCGGCGGCGGTGAGCCCAAGGGGCGCGCACCGCATGCCGCCGCGTCGCCCAAGGAAGGGAGCCGGCTGCTCGGCCGCACGCGAGCGGGAGAGGAAGGGACGGCGGAGGGCCGCCGGCGACGCCAGGCTGGCTGCGCGCTTGCGCTGCCCGGTCCCCACGAGGAGGAGAGAGAGGGGATAGAGGAGTCGGGGTAGGAGGAGGAGGATCGTCGGCGGAAGCTGGGAAGGGGGCGGCGGCCGAGCCGGCCCTGCGCTGCGTGCCTGTGCGAGGCGAGCGGCGGGAGGAGAGGCCGTTCGGCCGGGATGGGGAGAGGAAGAGAGTAGGGAGGAAGGTAGAGGGGGGCGGCGGGAGGGGCCGCCGGTGGTGAGGGGGGTCGCCGGCCGGCCTTGCGCGCCGCCCCTGGGAAGCCCATTCGGCCAAGAGGGGTGGGGAGGAGAGAGAGAGCCAGGAGAGGAAGGGAAAAGGAGGAAGGGGCGGCCAGGAAAGAAAAAGAAGGAAGAGAGGAAAAGAGAGAGGAGAGAGAGAAGGAAAGGAAAGGAAAGGAAAGGAAAAGAGAAAGAAAAGAAAGAGAAGAGAAGAGAAGGAAAAAAAAGAAAAGAGGAGAAAAAGAAAGAGAGAGAGAAATGGGTTCGGCACCTGCACGACAGGTCTCTCAAAACCCGTGCGATCACGCCCGAGGTCGGGATACGAGCTTAGGGACGCTGTTCTCCGTTTAAGCTCTGGCTTTTTGTTTTGTCGTTGAGTCAGGTTGATGTGTGCGCAGGTGGAGGTCCCGGGTCGGAGCCGTCCACGCGTCATCCCCGAGGCTAACCAGGCAAGTACATGGTAGAGCGGTAGACCAAGATTTATGAATATGCGATGTTTACGGATATGATGATATGTATGTGGAAATGCGTTGATTACATGATATCTATGTGGAAATGGGACGTTTACATGACATGAGGTTGCACGGTAAATGATGGCAAAGATGATGGAGTGAGGTAGGCAATGGTGCTTATCTGCTAATAATGTTAATGATGAGCATGATTATGATCATGGGCATATGCATTTGCATGAGGAGCACTCAAGAGTGAGGGCGGTGAGAAAGTCCCTAACTATGAGTAAAGCTATCGGACTAATCCGGAGTGCTCTTGAGTAAGACCTGCTTCGGTAGGCCTCCACGGGAGTGGGGGTCCCGTGCCTAAGAGGGCGGGCCCACGATGGGTGAACATCGACGGGTGTTCACTCGGCAGTACCGGTACTTGCAAAGTGAAGAGCAAAGGAGCATGTAGAGTAATAATGCATTGCATTGATGGCAGATCAATGTTTGGCTATGAGGATGATGATACAAACATGATGATATATGTGGATTATGTTTAAATGCTTACTTATGTGGGGAGTGTGTATTGTTCTATTATGTACTTGTTGAGTCTCTGGACTCACCCTTGCTTTATTTGTCGTTTTTAGGTGACCGTTGAGGACGACATGCACGGGCGGGAGTAGCACATGAACAATATGCACAAACCAAAGAGCACTCTTTACACTATCCTTTGTCAACTTATTTTAGTCTCTACTAGTATGCTAGAGTGAGAACCAAACGAAACTAAACCTATGTTGTATGTGTTCGCTGCTACCTGATTATATTAGTGTTGACTTAAATTCTTCCAGGGTTGATAAAATGGTATGAGTATGTGGTGGTGGTAGCATTCTGGCCCAGAGTGTGGGCGGGGTGTTACAGTTGGTATCAGAGCGGGCATTAGGTCCGCGGTAAAGAAATTTGACAATCTAGGTTAATTGTTCAACTAAAATTTGACTTAGGCCTAATAATTAAATTAAAATTTGACACACTGGTGCACCATAGGTTGGGGAATTGGTCTTACATTGTATTTACGCTTTTGTAGCCTTGATATTGATCTGTGCTGTTGAAATGGATGTTTGTGGGCTAGCTGTGTAATTGGTTATCTGTCTTGAACAGAGATGCCGAGAGCTAGAGGATGTGGACGTGTGCACAGTGGGATGGGATTGGGTCAAGCATTGCATTTTCGTTTCTGTTAGTCATATTGTTGATTTGCAATGGTTGATGTTGATGCTTGTGAGTTGATAGCAAGCATTTGAACTCGTTATTTGTGTGTCCTACGGGACTTTGCCGTGATTGTGTCGTGTACCGATGCAATAGAGACTGAGATCGTGGCCACTAGAGAGGCCTGGTCATGTTGCCAATTGTGGCATTGAGGTAGTGATGTTTTGCTTCAATTTCGGGAAGTTGGTTCCCTTTGGTTAGCAACTCATTGAGTTGTTTGGTAAATACCCGATAGTGGGGAGTGTTCCATGCAAGTCTGGTTTTCGGGAGAATTTTGATTATATGAATGATTGGAGTAACTTGCATGATGAGACCAATATTTTTAGAGAAGGCAATATCCAATAGTGGTTGAGGTGTTGGATTAGCGTAAAGTAACAAGTTGGTAGGACATGGTATTCTAAATTGTGAGAACCTAGGAGAGTAATTAACTTTAGTTATGGTTGTGGGATCAAACTTGAGCTGAACCCAATGAGGATTTTGTAGTAACATGAGAAGTAGTGGTGTAAAGCATATCCATTTCTGTTTAATAGTGGGATTTGAATTATTGGTGACCAGTTGGTGATTATAGTTGCGTAGATTGTTGAACCACAAGGAATGACTGGTATCATGATGGTCCCAATCGATTAGCCCAAACGTGCAATCTAGGCATGCTAAGAAGTGAGCTAATTTATTATTTTGGTGGAAAATTCCTCATAGGGTTATCCTTTCAATTGATAATAGGCAAAGGATTATAAAGCTAAGTCCGCTAATCCCGCACCCTGATTGATTGTTATAATCACGACCAAGGTTTTGGAAGATTCTAATAGTTGTAATGTTAGAACTCTATTGGGATTAGTTGGGAGAATAAGAATGAGGATCTTAGTGTCGAATAAATCTTCCAGCTAAATTGAATGGAGATGAATTGTTGTAGAGTTGAGTGAGACTCAAATCCTGAGAGATGAAGCTAATGATGTTCTAGTGAGATTTGATGGCAATAATTAAGCATGAGTTGGTGAAGTTGCCACTGCATTTTGTAGGGAATCATGTGCACGCCTACGGAAGTAGAACAGACGGATTTAATGCTTAAAAGCCATTGTGGTTTATGAAAGTACATACGATGTGTGCTAAAAATCCGGGTGATTGATCATCCTTAAAGTCGAGCTGGTGGAGATTAGTTAGCGCCTTGGAATTAGGTGCTCATGGGATCATTTATTGATAGTGGATCTTTTGATCAGAGAGACTTGACCGCATCTTGTGGTATGTGCACTTGATAGACGTTATGTTTGTGTTGTTTTATACAGTAAGGTGGTAGTGTTTGATGAACTATAGAGTAAATATGGGAGAATAAAGTATCCGGTGAGCCGTGGAAAGGTTCAAGATGGGATACTAAAAGTCAATGACTTATGTATTAGCGAATCGGCATTTGCTAATCTGTGTAAGCAGTACAAGAGGTACTGGCTTGTTGTGGTTATGGGGAGGAGAATTTTAATTGGTTTCTATGTTGGTATTTGGAAGAAACACTTTGTGTTTTGGCGTGCATTATCATTTGGGGTTCATGACTTCGAAGGAGGTCATGTTCAGTTCTATCAATGATGAATGCTTTGAGATACGGTAGGAGATCCGCATGGCTTACAGATTGATTTATGTGCATGTGTTATGAGTGCTACCTGACTTTCCTCACTTCTGCATATGAGATTTCCCGAACAAGTGGTCCGTGGCGCTCCCGAACGCGTAAGTTTCGAGCGTACCTAGGAACGAAGTCCTAGGCGTACTCAGGAATGAGTCCTGAGCGTTTCCCAAACATGTAATTTCGGTTGTCTTGAATTGGGAGTCTAAAGTGGGCCCGGGCGCGTCGACTAGGGTAATGTAATATTTGGATTTTGTTGCATCTCTCTGTTTTCTTGGTGTTAATTGCCTAATATGTTTGTTGCGATGTGATGCTATGGCCAGAGGGAATGGTTCTCCTGCCTAGGCATTGCATCATTGTAAGAGTGAATCCCGTGTTGTGGGAGTTTTGTAGTTGTTTTGGGGGAGTGAGTGATGAACTCATTCTAAAGTCTTGTCTTGTTGGAGAATGAAAGCTGTTGGGATTTCATTCTTTTTTTTGGATGTTTAAATTTGGTAGACTTCTTAATTTCGGAGGGTTGCTGAAGGATTGGAATTCCTTGCTCTCGAAACGAATGTTAAATTCATATCATGAAGATCTTTTAGGCTTAGATCTATGGTGAGATGGTTGATAAGTTTGTGTGGCCAATAGAGTTCTAAGTTGATCTTATGCCATAATCCTGGTGGGAAATTGATTAGGGATAAATTGGCCTTAAAGGGAAAAAAACCGACTGTCGATTGTATTGTCGCAACTAGTAGCGTCTATGGGAAATATTGGTGACTAATGTCACATTTAAGCTGGTAAGTCATGGGTAGCGACTAGAGTACGGGATTTTGGTGAAGGAGCTTCCTTGACTTATGCTTTTGAGGTAATCAGCATTAGGGATTAATGTTTTGAGATTGCTTGATTCCCATAGCATAGATTAAGATAAAGTTGAAGTAGAGCTATTGGAAGATTCAGTTATTCAATGTTAAATGAAATCCTAATGGAGCTTATCTCATTCTGTGGATGTGAGAAGTTGAGAGTTGGTGTGTGATTTGTTTTATCCGCCATGTTTGGTGATCATTATTTAAAGAAGTAGTCAGGGGAGTAATCCATTCCATGAGTAATTGGAATGTTCTGATATGTCGAAATATGGGAACCCATTATTCTTGCTAAGAGAGTTAGTGAGAACTATCTTTGCGAGTTTAGTCACATGGATGTGTGACCGATACTGATTTATAAGGGACACGAAGTAGGATATCTTTCGTGTTATCAACTGAAGTGATGGATCGATAGTCAAAGGATTATTTTGGGATTCCCTTGAATGGGAATTCATTCAGGGCCACTTTGAGGGGAGGTGGATTTAAGTGGAAGGTTGCGGATTTCGCATTTCACTTGTGGTCTATGTGGTTTTGCTAAGACGTTATTCATATGCCTAAAAGATTATGCTTTCTTTTTCTTTGGAAAGAAAAGACTTTTTGGGAATACAGATATTGCGCATGGTATATGCGGCATAAAGTTGTTTGTTAGGATGAGGATTGATTTCTGTCCGGTTTTCACTGAGTGGATTTATTGTGATGAAATGATTTCTGTGGGAAATGAATTTCCTTCTGTTTTAGGAGAAGGGTTGATGTTTGTGGATGAATAAGTTGATTCTATAAATGTTGCGTGATACTTTTCTTGTGAAAAGAACTTGTTGCAAATAAGAGTAGCCTTGTCTCTTTTGTGCAAGCAATGAGAGTGTTTTTCCGTATGATTGGAGATTTTCTTATGTCGAGGCATGAAACGTTAAGTGCTATGATGCGTTGGACGTATCAGACCAAATGACTAGACACAAGATAACATGAGAATTAAGTCTATGCGCGGAGTACATAATGTGTTTCATGTTTCTCTATTGACAAAGTACTTAAGGGATCCAAAACATGAGATTGTTCTAGAGTTGTTTTCCCTTAAGCAAGACCTCACCTTCAAGTCCCATCCAGTTCGGATTCTGGAGGATTCAGAGGAGGCGTTGAGGAATAAAGTGATAAAGTATGATAAAGTGCTTTGGTCGCATCAGTTCGAGCGAGAAGCGACATGGGAGTTGGAGTCTCGCATACGCGAGAAGTGCCCAGAGTTGTTCTCCTCGGGTATGAGTTAAAGTTATGTTATGTGTAGTTCATTTTACTTTGGTTCTTCCATGCGATTGTTGAATGCCAGAATTCGGGGTCGAATTCTGTTAAGGGGGGTAGAATGTAATACCTCACCTACTTTTTCCCTCTGCCAGAGAGACGTGGCCAGCTGCATGCTTGCCTTGGCATGCATGTTTGCCACCTACACCTTGCACCCTGCAGAAAGACAATACCCAGCACTCCCCTTAAGTCAAGCCCACAGGTAGCCACCCCAGTGAGGAAAGTAACCGGAGGCAAGGAAGAGGGAGCCCAAAGAGGAGGAGCAAGGGGAGCCACCTGAACTCCAACCTCACCCACGCCAACTCCTTTCTAGCTCAGAAATCGGGTAGGTCTCACCTTCCATCCGTAGGAGCAAGCCAACGAGTAATAGTAGTGGCGCTGTAGGGGAGCGGCGGAGGAGGCGGCCGGCGGCCATTGGCCATGCCGGCCGGGCGGCGGGGCCCAGCGTTCCACCACCGCGCGCACGGGAAGGCGAGTAGGGGCGGCGCGGTGAGCCCAAGGGCCGGCGCACCCGCATGCTGCCGTCGCCCAAGGAAGGAGCCGGTGCTCGGTGCACGCGAGCGGGAGAGGGAAGGGGACGGGCGGAGGGCCGCGGCGACGCCGAGCTGGCGCGCGCGCCGCTGCTGCCCCGTCTCCCACGCGACGAGGAGAGAGAGGGATAGAGGAGTCGGGTAGGAGGAGGAGGATCGTCGGCGGAAGCCGGGAAGGGGCGGCGGCGCGAGCCGGCCCTGCGGCGTTGCGCGCTTGAGCGAGGCGGCGGGAGGAGAGGCCATTCGGCCGGGATGGGAGAGGAAGATAGTAGGGAGGAAGGTAGAGGGGCGGCGGGAGGGGCGCGGCGGTGAGGGGTCGCGGCCGGCCTTGCGCGCCGCCACGGGAAGCCCATTCGGCCAAGAGGGTGGGGAGGAGAGAGAGAGCCAGAGAGGAAGGGAAAAGGAGGAAGGCGGCCAGGAAAGAAAAAGAAGGAAGAGAGGAAAAGAGAGAGGAGAGAGAGAAGGAAAGGAAAGGAAAGGAAAAGAGAAAGAAAAGAAAGAGAAGAGAAGAGAAGGAAAAAAAGAAAAGAGGAGAAAAAGAAAGAGAGAGAAAAATGGGTTCGGCACCTGCACGACAGGTCTCTCAAAACCCGTGCGATCACGCCCGAGGTCGGGATACGAGCTTAGGGACGCTGTTCTCCGTTTAAGCTCTGGCTTTTTGTTTTGTCGTTGAGTCAGGTTGATGTGTGCGCAGGTGGAGGTCCCGGGTCGGAGCCGTCCACGCGTCATCCCCGAGGCTAACCAGGCAAGTACATGGTAGAGCGGTAGACCAAGATTTATGAATATGCGATGTTTACCGGATATGATGATATGTATGTGGAAATGCGTTGATTACATGATATCTATGTGGAAATGGGACGTTTACATGACATGAGGTTGCACGGTAAATGATGGCAAAGATGATGGAGTGAGGTAGGCAATGGTGCTTATCGCTAATAATGTTAATGATGAGCATGATTATGATCATGGGCATATGCATTTGTATGAGGAGCACTCAAGAGTGAGGGCGGTGAGAAAGTCCCTAACTATGAGTAAAGCTAGCGGACTAATCCGGAGTGCTCTTGAGTAAGACTCGCGGTAGGCCTCCACGGGAGTGGAGGGGTCCCGTGCCTAAGAGGCGGGCCCACGATGGGTGAACATCGGCGGTGTTCACTCGGCGATGCACCGGTACTTGCAAAGTGAAGAGCAAAGGAGCATGTAGAGTAATAATGCATTGCATTGATGGCAGATCAATGTTTGGCTATGAGGATGATGATACAAACATGATGATATATGTGGATTATGTTTAAATGCTTACTTATGTGGGGAGTGTGTATTGTTCTATTATGTACTTGTTGAGTCTCTGGACTCACCCTTGCTTTATTTGTCGTTTTTAGGTGACCGTTGAGGACGACATGCACGGGCGGGAGTAGCACATGAACAATATGCACGAACCAGCAGCACTCTTTACACTATCCTTTTGTCAACTTATTTTAGTCTCTACTAGTATGCTAGAGTGAGAACCAAACGAAACTAAACCTATGTTGTATGTGTTCGCTGCTACCTGATTATATTAGTGTTGACTTAAATTCTTCCAGGGTTGATAAAATGGTATGAGTATGTGGTGGTGGTAGCATTCTGGCCCAGAGTGTGGGCGGGGTGTTACATTAGCAAAGGTTCTTTTGCTTGTTATTTACAAATTGACTGTTTAGTACATGGAAAAACAACAACAGAATATCTGTAGCATACAAGATTATTCCAATCAAGAGTCTGTTTTAAAGAACTAAAACTCGGAATGATTGTAGTCATGAAAATCTTCTGGAGGAACTACTGAGATGCATGATCACACAGAACATATATATTCCAAAGAACAATCTTGTTGTAGTAAAATATCACCTACTAATCACAAATACTAGTATATGTATGCCGATTTTGTCCATGAAAACCTAACATAGAAAGTTACCTCTAATAGAAGAGGAATTGAATCACAAGATCTTAAGGGAAAAGAAGGAAAATCAGAGGTAAAGGAATCATTCATCAAAAGGCAATTTATAGGACAAACCAATAACCAATCAGAAGGTCCCAGCAGCTGCCACCCTCCTGGCCTCCGCCCCCAACGCCCCGGACTCCACCGCCGTCCTGCCTGCTCCCTCCGCCGCCGTCCAGGCTTCCCCCTCAGCCACCTCTAGCGCCCCCCATTCAATGGGGATTTGAGAGGATGGAAGTGCGGATCGGGGACTAGGGAGGAACTGAGGAAGAGATCGAGCGAGCCGCACCGCAAAATACGGTGAGCCGCACCGCCGTGCGCAAATACAAGCACCGCCGGCGCCAAGGGGAGGGAGTGAGCCGCACCGCAAATACAAGCGCCACTAGAGACGATGGCGGGAGAAGCGCATTTGGGCAAGCTACTCGGCGCCGAGCATTGGGTCACTGGGCTGGCTGCAATTCAAATCGGGCCGAAAAACTTTGCTCGACAGCCGAGTTTACCGATAAAAACAAAAATCGGCCGGTTTCAGTCCAGATAGGATTGTGTACTCCAGAACAGTGTCTAGAATGCTCCCATTCTCGGACTAATTCGGAACGCATGATTTCTATATGAAATTTGTACAAAATTATCCTATAAAATTTCCGCATTTCAAATAGGCCCTTAGGCCGTATCTCATTTATTTCTACGGGAGGGAAGTGCTGCACCTGGTCTTGCGTGGGAATATGCATATCTGCTGCTAATTCCTATAAGCAAAGAATTGAAGAGGCAATCCAGAAGAGCTAGTGAAGCATCAAAGGTCCATGCAGTTTATATATGTAAAAAAACATGCATTGTCATCCACACACACCAAGTAAAATTCTGCCCAGACTATGCGGATCGATTTCTTACCTCAATCATAGGATTCAGCTCTGGGTGATTTTCAGTCTCCGGTACTGGCTGCAGATTTGCTTGTCCACGCACGGTCTGAGATGTGTTCCCTCCTAGAGCTTGAAGGTCCACTGAACTATCGTATCGCTTGGTGCAGATCGGCACTTCCTGCAGCAATACCAAGTGCAGATATCATGTACGAATCGATAGACCACATTAGAACACAGTGTGCTAACTATAAACTTCATACAACTCTAGTTCATCGGTATGAAAATTTTAAGAGTTAATTAATCACAATTACCCTCAGGTATTTGTACCGGAGTTATACAAAACCCTAGTATTTATAAATACTTCCACTTAGCCCTATGTTTAGCAAAAAAAAAAATTTTGTGGCAGAAAACCGTAGGTTACTTTCCGTTATTCCCTTATAACGGGATACTTCATGTAAGGGTGCCCCGTGTTGCTACCTCGTCTCTCCACTCTTGTCTCCGGTCCTCTCAGCTGCCGTCGGCCTGTTGCAGCCTCGACAGTGCCGTCGTCAGCCTCCAATGGTAACTGTGAGGTCAAAGTTGCCTATCTGTTGTTCTGCCCGCTATCCATTGAGGCCACTGACACGGACACGGCGAGAACAAAAGGCCATATGCAATTAACTTGTGCATTTAATTGCTCATACTGTCTGCGTAGGTAGGGATGGGCTGTAATGTGTAGACCTTGGATCATGGGGTGTTTACAAGTTAGATTTTAAACATTGACAACATAGTCATGCTTCTCATCTCTATGTGCATGATGAGTTAATGACCTTATTATCTCTCATCAATAGATTATGGTTTAAGCACTATTGTATAAGTAGTTGTATAAGAGGAAAAATCGTGCAGCTGAACATGTATAAGGAGTGGGTAACTTCACTCAAACTAGCATCCTTCTTCAAGAGCCAAAAAAATTAATTACAAATAATAGAAGTCCACTATATATGCATACGTTTGCACATGCATTATCTAATTCCATTATTTGACGTATCTTTTCTAGATTTACTTCCCAAGCTTAAAAAGGGAAGATGGAGAAAGAAAGTCTGCACACAGAGATATCTTCAGTATATACCTGACTTAGCTGGGCCGTTACTACATCAGTTTGTGGCGCTTGTGATATCCCGGAGGGATCAATACTGTAAGTGGTACCTGTAATCAATAGTTAATTGACAAGTTAGCTTGCTCTTTG
This sequence comes from Dendrocalamus sinicus, assembly GCA_036346575.1. Classification (NCBI taxonomy): domain Eukaryota; kingdom Viridiplantae; phylum Streptophyta; class Magnoliopsida; order Poales; family Poaceae; genus Dendrocalamus; species Dendrocalamus sinicus. Next base: position 13,690,049 of record CM070666.1, on the reverse strand, counting down.
GACTGATAAGGAGTATAAATTCAACAGAGTTGACCTTTAGAGCTCGTGATCAAGGAGCTTCTTACCGCGATTAGAGAAGTCGTGCATAAGATTGTTTTCAATATTATTTGGCTCCTCATAGATATGTGCCTTTTTGTTTTCTTCAAATACCTGGGAGCTGCCCTCTGGCCCAACTTTCCGTTTTCCAAGCCTTTCATTCTCGTCGACCGAGTATTTGCTTTCCATTATGTAAGGAACCATTGCCTTGATGAGAATATGCTCAACATTTCCCTGAATAAATTTGTTGGCATTGATGCATTGTTTATGGTTAGAACACGAGTACAGTAGAATACGGACCTGGATATATACAAGCCTGTTTCATTCTTTCCAAACTATGCATGCCAATTACACGTTATGGTCAACATGTTGAGCTGACAACTGTAGCATTAAAACATGGGAATTGCTACGGTAAAAAGTACAAACATTCCTACGTGTATGTAGAGTAGTGGATTGTGCAAAAGTGCATTTTCGATGTCAAGTGCATAACATATAAACATATCTACCAGACTAACTCTTTACAAGTAATACATGTTAGGTCCTGAAATTATTTTTAATGGGTACTAACAATGTATGTTTCTATTATATATCTGTACAACATTTATCTCTTTATATACTGTGAATCTTTTTATAACTGCAACCACTATTACAAAAGAGGATAAACTAGATGCTTATATTATAGTCGGTTCCTACGAACCGTCTGTGCTGCAAGTATCACAGACGGTTTTTAATAAGAACCGTCTGTGAAGTATCACAGATAGTTCTAGATAAGAACAGTCTGTGATGATGGCAGACATCACAGACGGTTCTTATCAAGAACCGTCTGTGATAATGAAGTTATCATAGACGGTTCATATTAAAAACCGTCTGTAATATGTTTCCGCCTTGTAATTCCCCAAAATTTCATAATTTCCCGTCTGAGTCCGAGTAGGATTCAGTTTTGAGACACCTTCAGTAAAACGGGCATAACTTTTGCATACGGTGTCCGTTTTCGACGTTCTTGCACTCGTTGGAAAGCTAACGATGAGCCCGATCCAACAAAATGACTAACTTGTGCCTATTGCCCTTCAAGACCCCGAAAATCGGCCATCTTTGGACCTAAACTTGCGTCGCAAGTTTTTGGTTTCTGTTTTTGCCCTTTTTATTGGTCTTCCTTTCGGAATTTGGATTTTGCTTCAACTGAAAAGTTGTAGATCTCATCGAAACCTTTCAAATGAGTATATATAAGCCATATAAAACTTTACAATTTTATCTTTTCAGACTAGTTGTTTATATTGCATCGGTATATAAAATTTTGTGCTCTAATTCACAGACGGTTGGCATATAGAACCGTCTGTGATATTCATTCATCACAAACGGTTCTACCTACCAATCATCTGTGATAATCTGGCCGCTGGGCCCGTCGATCCTCCTCAACACAATCCTAGCCAATAGAAATTCATCAATCCTCATCCCACGGATCGTAGCTCCGCCTCTCTGTCCCCGCGCCAAAAAATTTCGCACTCCCTCCCCTATAAATAATCACCAGAACCCAGCCTCCTTTCTGTTCTCCTCCTTGTTGTTCTCCTCCCCTTTGCTGTTCTCCTCCTCCTTGCTGTTCTCCTCCTCCTCCTTGACCCATACCATAATAGCCCCATGAAGCAGACGATGCACAAGGCAGCGCTCAATCAACGCCGACGATGGTGAGCGTCAAAGATATCCAGCTCGTGCGCTGCATCAGGGGCGAGAAGGCCTAGGCATAGATGATCTTTGCTTTTCTCTGTTCTTGTTGTGTTAGCTAGATGAGCAACCTGTTTGTTATTCTCCTCTTCCTTGTTGTTTGTTGTTTGTCTGTCTGTTCTTATAATGGTATGCTGTTAATCTTAATAAAAATAAAATGTGTATTGTGTTTCATACTATATTTGCTTGTTTTCATTTCAATTAATTGATTTGCGAAATGGATGTTTTATGTTTGTGAAATGAATTGAGATGTGAATTGGATGTATACATGTACATGTTGATCTGCTTGTTTCAGAGGGCATGACTAGCATTTCCTGAGGCTAGCCAATAAACAGAAATAGATTTAGGGGTAGAAGAGAATAGCACAGATGATTTTTAACTAAAAACCGTCTGTGCTAGATATCACAGACGGTTTTTAACTAGAACCGTCTGTGACATATAGATATCACAGACGGTTTTAGTTAAAAACCGTCTGTGATATTTACACCACAGACGGCTTTCTGTGATGAACTCGTATCATTACTGACCCATAAATTTAGACGGTTCACAAAACCGTCTGTGATGACGTTTCTTAACCGTCTGTAATACGGTTTTGTGTAGTAGTGAACAGTTTTTATTTTCAAACTTTAACGTTGTTCTAGTACTATTATTTTTTTTACAAAGAGGTGATGATCACTTGGTTAACAGAGTTATCTTAATATTAGCACAAAGAGTTCACAAATCAAATTATCAAAAATCTAAACAAGTAACCCAACTCAACATGCAATCCTACTGCTCTTACTTTTACTGCAAGTATATAAGAGCAGCATGTACCTCAGATGGGTCAGCAATGTTTACTGCCTCCAGTGGGTAATCTTGAAGGTATGCATCCACGCGGCATGACGCAGCATGAATTAAGAAATCACGTAAACTCTTGCTTTGCATGTTGGAACTAGAGCAAGCAATATTGCCGATGCCCATCTGTGAACAATTTTTTGGCGCCTCCTGAAAGTATACATATGTCACTCCAATTAAAAGAGTGCAGCATAGAGAATATATATATATATATATATATATATATATATATATATATATATATATATATATATATATATATATATATGAATGAATGAATGACTACAAAATAGACTGTGGTTGCAAACGATCACTGTTTTCATAAAATATGGTTAACTGGTTAGAAATTAAAATTATTTGAACGGTCAAATAAATGCAGGAAACGAAAGTATTGACTGAATTCCAACCCGGTGATAGAATTATCACTCACTGAATACTTGAGTGAAGACCGTGAATCATCTGCACCATCGGAGCTTTTCTCATCAGTAGCAGCACCTGACAAATAATATGCCAATCAATATATATAGCAGCGTCTGACACATAATATGCCAATGATCAGTACATATACTTGTAAACGAAAACATAATATTGAAGCAAAAAACTACTGTAGAATGTTTATATGAAATACTTCTACTTACAAAGGAATGACTTTGATAATACAAACACGAAACATTTCTTTAAAGATAATTGGACTGATCACCAAACCAACTTAATTCCCTATAATTTTCTCGATCAACCAAAACAAAATACGGAATTGCATTAGTCTGAACTATATTTTTTATCTACTTCAATTCTTGACAATTCACCACATTAAAATTCTATTTTGGTGTAAATTCCACCAGCACTTGGAATTTTGCATATATATGCCGCAAATACTTCTCAATTTTGGCAATTCCATGCTTCCCCAGCGTGTTATCCATGCACCATTGTGTCAACATTAAAGGAACAATTTTATTGAATACGAAATTGGGTGAAAATTCACCTTTTCACAAAACATAGATGTTTTTAAAAATTCTTGTAGGGGGTATGTTATATATCTCTGCAAAAAACGAATATCAAACCCGATCTCATTTGAGAGATAAACAATACAAACTCAAAATAGTGCACCCTATCTTAGCAAGTATTTATCTCTTTTGTATCTCGCAAATGTGGTTGAGTTTAACCATGAAATTTTGTAGAGATATAGAACATACCCTCCCTACTACATCTCATTTTCTAATATTTTTTTGAAAACTTCGAAGTATGATTTTCATAGAATTTTCAACAAATAATCACACACATGGGATACACCACCTATGCATCAATCATAATCAAGTAGTTCACTGGGTGCATCATATATAGTTTCCACGCCTTTTCTCTGGATAAAATAATCCGTAGGATCGTTGATAGCAATCAGAGGGGGTGAATGATTGCAGTCCTCAGCGAAAGCTTTTTCAAAATTTATTAATATTTTTAAAACTGCAAATCACAGAAGCACACACAAAAGCAAAAGACAGCCAAAGATAATAATAATAATAATAATAATAATAATAATAATAATAATAATCTTCAAATATTTGAACACGGAAAAACCAAGACACAAGAAACACTAATTGCGTAGCATCTAAGCTTCTAATACCTCTCTCTCCTAATCACGTCTAATCACAAGAAAACAAAATGGCTAATTTAATGATAGCTCACGGCTAGAACATGCATGCTCACTTTTCAATTCATCTCACGTACGGCCTTGCAAAACCAACCAAACTCTAATTAGCACAGTAATTGATTCTTTCTAATGATTCTGTCCGGCCGGCCGCTAATTAAATGCCAACCCAATGTAATTACGAGAACACACAATTTATCACAGCATGCATACAATTAATACCTTAAGACTTAATACAAAAAAAATGAAGCCTAATTAGTTTTACCTCTCTCCTCAATGCACAGCACGACGCGGCGCCCTTGAGTATCTCGTCTACGCGCGTGCAGCGGTTTGAAGACGAAGACCGAGAAACCGCGACAAGTGGTGGCGAAGTTTGCGTATTCTGGCGCGCTGAAGATAAACAGGACAAGAGCTTGACGATGAGCAGCAACTGGATAAACGCTCGATGGAGCGATGCACGGAAGGCGACGCTGCGCCACACGCGCAGAGGAGCAGGAAGATCGATCTAATCGCGTCACGTATTAGAAACTGTATTTTCTCCAAAAGCCCCGCCAGCCATCATATCAAAAGACTAGACCGAGCCCACCAATTATCCATCGACTCCTCGCCTATATATCCATCCAACTCACCGCAACAGCCGCGGTCTCCGTATTTTTATTTTCTACGCCGACCGTTTCCTATTGAAACTCTATTTGGAACTCTAAACTAACTCGTCCAACTAAACCTGACCCTTTTATCTCAATTAGATTTTTGACTCACTAATTTTCAAGGGACCCAAACCCTTCCTAACACAGGTTTTCAAACTTCCGACTTTTCAACTCATCACGTGTCGAAGCCTCCAGACCGCACCTCCGTAGCTTCTTCACGTATCATCCTCCTTCGATCTCCATGCGCCCCAAGCATGAGCCCGATCATCTCGTGACCTCCTTGACCGTCCGAACCTCGATCTCCCCATCCTAGTTCCGGTCCACCTTGTCACCGACCATGATCGCCTCCATGCTCAACCTGCACATGCAAAGACCAAAGAACATTCTTCCGGCACAAGTTCGTCTCAACTTGGCCAACATCAGTCCGTACACACGCAACACAACTCGCATAACACCGCTAAACGAAATCACCATTATTCATCATAACAAATTAACCATTGTCAATTATTCATCACCAAAATATCCTAAATCTAGCCACATGATCTAACAATCTCCCCCTTGATGAATACATTGACAACACCACCAAATTGTATGATGAATTAGCTTCAAATAGATATAAGTAAAGAACTAAAGCCGAAAAACAGTTTAAACCATAAGTCTCAAATCTCTCCCCCTCAACACAAGAGAGGTAATTTTATTCTCCCCAAATTCTCTTTAATTTCTTGCAAAGCACACAAAATCTCTCCCCCTTTGGCAATGTAATCATCAAGAAAATTTAAAGAAAAAAATAATTCTAAGACGGAGCAATGAAAGTAAAAATCAAGAAGCTTTGTAGATTATCCAAGTCATTGTGCATTTATTTAATAAAGCAACCAAGACATATTTTTGAGTAGAGCTATCTAGATCATATTAAGCCATATATCACATAGCAATGTTAAAACAAATTTTCAATATGATTAAGCAATTTATATCAATGACAGCATCTCAACAATGACCAAACCAATTATAGAGAGCACAATGAGATATCACAACGAAAAGTCAAAACCTAAAAGGGAGGCAAATTTTATCTCTAGACGGGCTAGCAGTCTCATGTAACAACTTATTGCTCCACACTCAAATTTTAGGCATGTGGCATGCTTGTAGCATACTTCTTTTCATAATGACATATTTTCTTCTTCTTCCTTTTTTTTGATGGTGGCATGCTTGAAGCATACTTCTTTTATTTTGCGCACTTTTGTGTCTTTTTGTTCACCATGGCATGCTTGAAGCATACATCTTCTCAAGTTTTTCTTTATATACTCTCTTTTTTTAATAACATGCCAAATTGAGTGATCATAAGAATTAGAACATGAAACATACGATCCTCATAATCAAGAGTTAAAATAAGACTCACAATCAAGCTAATCCTTTCGATGGACATCGCAGTAATAACTATAATTAATCTAGTCAAAATATTTCCGCCATGTCATGCTTTTAATTCAAATGTAGCAATTTAATTATAAACAATCCTGATCAAAGCTACACAACATATGAATAGATATGATAAAGAGAGCTCTACTACTCAATTGATTTCAATGACTTGGATTTGATGAGTTATTTGACAAGGATAATAAACAAAGCTTCCGAAATTTTTAAACAACAAGCTTCCTCGAATAATCCCATAAGATGTAATACTTCCAACTTACTGCAATTGAGGGAAATGAGAAGTATCAAACGATTTCATGTGCAAATTAGCAACTTGAGAATTTAACAAGATGTAAGACAACATTACCTTTTCCACATGGTCTTTCAAACAGTGAAATCTCTTGCAAACCATCAAAGGAGTGAAGAACCATCAAGTGTTCCAATCAAGCGATGATAAAAAAACGGAACCCAATTTAGCTCATCTTCTCCATCCTTGTCAGCTGTTCTTACATGACAGGAAACATCGGTCTCACAGTATTGGGGTTAGTAAAATAAGATTTAGGAATCCAGTACTGTGACACACGACGAACAGGAGCAACAAAGCTAGAACCAAAATCACGTGCATGTGGATGATTAGAATGCCGAAAAGAACGTGAATCATTTGAATTAAATCCCAATCTAGCATGTGAAGCAGAGTTAAAGCCATCATGAAAGTTCTCAAAAAACATAGCTTTCACATTTGTTCTAGGAACAAAAGACATTGCATGTTTTTGTCTCAAAGCATTCAATCTTTCCTTTCTCTCTTTCTTGACACGTCTAAAGCAAAATTCATTCAAGTGTCCATCTCTTCCACAATAGGTGCAATGAAATTTAACATAACCAGAATTCTTTTGAGATGATGAGCTAGCACCTACATTATTATTTGATGAACTTTGCACAAAGCCAGCTGATTTAAACACAGTTTGAATTGGTTCAAGTTTCACTTCAATTTTTCCAGGTTCAAGAGACTTAATAATCTTAGAAGGATTATTCTTGGCATGCTCAACAAAATTAAATCCTAAACCATGATTTTTCACACTTATTTTTGACTTGTCTAGAATCATATTCAAATTTTTCTTGCCAAAAGAAAATCTCTCTAAAGTGTCTTTTAGGTACTCATTCTCTTTAGCTAGAGTGGGACAAGTTGTGCATTTATTAGATTCATTCACAAGATTTTTAGAAGCACTAGGTGAGCCAATCTTTCTTCTTGATAAAATCATTAAGTTGTCTAGTCAAAACTTCTATTTCAGTGTTAAGCTTAGGACAATTTGAGCAAGAAGAAATCTCATGATAAAGCATCTGTTGAATTGTTTCCTGAGATGAACTAAGTCTAGCTTCTAACAAATCACATTTAGAGCAAGCTTTAGATTGAGCATTTAAAATACTTGATTCTAAACATGAAGAAGAACTAAACTTGAGCTTTCCAATTTCATCATTAGCACATTTCAATTTTTCATCACAAGAGTCATGTGCCAATCTTAATTCATCAAATTTAGTAGTTACATCTCTAAGTTGATCCATGTTTAAAGCATTCAGTGACCTAGCATTCTCTAACTCAGAATGTAAAATTTGACAGGACTCACAAGATTCATCATCAGGAATTAAAACTCTAAGTCTTGCAATTTCAGAATTTAGAGATTCAATCAAAGTATCGTATTTCTTAATCTTTTATTTTTCTTTTCTAGCAAAGTACCAAGTTTAGCAACAACTTTAGCTAAATCATCATAAGAAGGTTCTACCTCATTGTAGTTGTCATTGTCAAGATCATCATTGTCGGTGGAGCTTTGCTACTTGCCATTAGACACAACCTAGTTAAATCTTTCTTGCCTTTGGGAGTATCATCCTCGCTGTCCGTGTCCACATCACTCAAATTAATTTGCTCAAGAGCTGCAAGAACACGATGAACCACCTTACGATTTATATAGCCATTCTTTTTATTCTTCCTTTTTTCTTTCTCCATCTCTTCTTCCTTCTCATTTTCTTCCCTTGTAAATTTTGCTAGAAACTTTGGACATTTAGGACGAATATGATTGAGATCACCACACTCATAGCACCTTTGAGGACCAAAATTTCCTCTCTTTCTTGATCTCACATTCTGTAAGGCTCTTGTGAAGCGTGTAGAGAGGAGTTCCAAAATATCTTCCGGGAGTTGCTCTAGCTGTTCATCGGTTAGTGAAGACAAAGAAGACAAAGCATAGCTAGTAGAAGAATTATCACCATTAGACTTGCTAGATTGTGAAGCTAAAGCGATTGATTTATTACCATTATTTTTTCTAGCAAAAACATCTAATTCATGAGTTTTCAATTTAGAATAAAGTACATCTAATGTAAGTGTACTCATGACTGTAGATTCTCTAATGGATGTAACCTTCATCTCCCATATCGACATATCTAATGCTCCAAGTAATTGACGTGCATTTTCAGCATCGATATAAGTAACATTAACAAAGACGTAGGTTACTAAGAATTTTATTAAAGCGGGCAAAGGGATCATCTATTGATTCACCAGGTTTCATCTCAAAACGCATGTAATCCTTTTTGTACATGTCTTGACGTACCTCTTTAATAGTAGATGAACCCTCATGATAATCACACAATGCTTTCCATACCTCATATGCGGATTTAAGATGCACAACACGATCAAAATCACTCCTTCCTAGTCCTTGAATTATCAGGTTCCTTGCCTTGCTATTTGTCTCCACTTGTGCCATGTTTGCCGCTGTCACATCATCGTTCTCGGGTACTTGATAAGGCTTGTAGACCATCTCCCATATTGCAAAGCCTTGAGCTTGAATATATGCCTCCATCTTTGCTTTCCAATACTGAAAATCAACACCATCGAAAACACAAGGTTTTGTGGAATACCTATCCGTCGACATGTTTTCTAATCACCGGTTAAGATCAATTAGAAAAATAAACTGCTCTGATACCACTTGTAGGATCGTTGATAGCAATCGAGAGGGTGAATGATTGCAGTCCTCGGTAGCTTTTTCAAAATTTATTAATATTTTTAAAACTGCAAATCACGTAGCACACACAAAAGCAAAAAGACGACCAAAGATAATAATAATAATAATAATAATAATAATAATAATAATAATCTTCAAATATTTGAACACGGAAAAACCAAGACACAAGAAACACTAATTGCAGCATCTAAGCTTCTAATACTCTCTCTCCTAATCACGTCTAATCACAAGAAAACAAAATGGCTAATTTAATGATAGCTCACGGCTAGAACATGCATGCTCACTTTTCAATTCATCTCACGTATGGCCTTGCAAAACCAACCAAACTCTAATTAGCACGAAGAATTGATTCTTTCTAATGATTCTGTCCGTGCCGCTAATTAAATGCCAACCCAATGTAATTACGAGAACACACAATTTATCACAGCATGCATACAATTAATACCTTAAGACTTAATACAAAAAAACATGAAGCCTAATTAGTTTTACCTCTCTCCTCAATGCACAAGACGCACGCGGCGCCCTTGAGTATCTCGTCTGCGCGCGTGCGAAGCGGTTTGAAGACGAAGACCGAGAAACCGCGACAAGTGGTGGCGAAGTTTGCGTATTCTGGCGCTGAAGATAAACAGGACAAGAGCTTGACGATGAGCAGAAGCGGATAAACGCTCGATGGAGCGATGCACGGAAGGCCGACGCCGCGCACACGCCGCAGAGGAGCAGAAGATCGATCTAATCGCGTCACGTATTAGAAAGCGTATTTTCTCCAAAAGCCCCGCCAGCCATCATATCAAAAGACTAGACCGAGCCCACCAATTATCCATCGACTCTCGCCTATATATCCATCCAACTCACCGCAACACCGCGGTCTCCGTATTTTTATTTTCTACGGCCGACCGTTTCCTATTGAAACTCTATTTGGAACTCTAAACTAACTCGTCCAACTAAACTGACCCTTTTATCTCAATTAGATTTTTGACTCACTAATTTTCAAGGGACCAAACCCTTCCTAACACAGTTTTTCAAACTTCCGACTTTTCAACTCATCACGTGTCGAAGCCTCCGGACCGCACCTCCCGTAGCTTCTTCACGTATCATCCTCCTTCGATCTCCATGCGCCCCAAGCATGAGCCCGATCATCTCGTGACCTCCTTGACCGTCTGAACCTCAGATCTCCCCATCCTAGTTCCGGTCCACCTTGTCACCGACCATGATCGCCTCCATGCTCAACCTGCACATACAAAGACCAAAGAACATTCTTCCGGCACAAGTTCGTCTCAACTTGGCCAACATCAGTCCGCACACACGCAACACAACTCGCATAACACCGCTAAACGAAATCACCATTATTCATCATAACAAATTAACCATTGTCAATTATTCATCACCAAAATATCCTAAATCTAGCCACATGATCTAACACTGTCAGTCCAAATAGATGTTGTTTTGTCAACTATTTTTAGTGTGCAAATACTTATATCTCTGGTTCATTCCTCCATTAATGGAACTAGCGCAATAAGTATTTTAGTGTTAAAATGCTTATTGTTAGTAGTATTAGAGATGTGTCTATACAATATATAGGAGCAATTAATACAAAAAAGAAAGCATACTACTACTTTCTATTCCAAAATATATGTTGTTATAGCAAGTTGGTTTTATTAGCAAAAACCTACTCCCTTCGTTCAAAAATAAAGGGCGTATTTTTTTAATAATCTTATCCACAAATATAGGACGTATGTTTTATTCTAATGCAAATAAGTGTGTTGTTTCCCGTATACCCCTAATAAATATCCACATTTACTTTGTATTCCCTATAAGCATGTATTGAATATAGCATTTAGAGATAATAATTAGAGAAAGTCTAGTCATTTTCATGTCTCCTTAGTTTATGTGCAAGATAAAATACGCTCTATTATTTTGGGGGCGGAAGGAGTATTGTTTTGGATTTTTAAGACAACGTTTTCCACTAAATGCCCTATATTTTTGGATGGAGAGAGTATTGTTTTGGAATATATTCTTATGCAACCATTGCTCCCATCATTAAAACTAGAACATAAATGCATAAAAAAGTGTATATGGCAGATATTCTACACCCGTTCTCCATGTTCTAGCTCTGGCTATCTTTTTGGAATATATTCTTATCCAGCCATTGCTCCCATCATTTAAATTAGAACATAAATGCATAAAAAAATGTATGTGGCTGATATTCTACACCCATTCTCCATTCTCCATGTTCTAGCTCGGGCTATCCACAATCGTACTCCCTCCATCCTCAAAATGAAAGCTCCTTACTTTTTAGTTTATGTCTTATGCTTTCCCGAACAAATAAACGTGACGGCTTCTCTGTCATCTTTTCAAAGTGGTTTATAGGAACAGCTTTTTCGAAGAAGTTATCGGCATTTGTTTTCATTTGTACAAGCACTCGCGATAGGGCCAAAAGCTATCAGCTGCAACTGAAAATGGCCCACCTTAATAGTATCAATTATTTGGGAACAAAGGTAGCACAAATTTTGGACAATCTATACTAGTTGCGATAATGTATGATCCATGTTCACTGCAAATTGCCGTATATTTATGCCTTTTCTTTTGTCGTTAATTTGTTTCTTTTTTTGTACATAGTCTGAAATTTGAAATAGTATTATATGGCATATGAAACTTGTTTCAACATCCTATGTGACGTACTAGCCACACTTGGGACATACCTACCACGTTGAGATTTTGTTCTCGCTTTGCACAAAAGAGTTGAAGCGAATTTACACTAGAACGCAATGCATACCTATGAACAATTGACCAGATACATAGTCATAAATATGGGGTACAGGACGCTATTCCTCCCAGATATACTATAAGTCTTGCTTTACTGCTCTCAACCCACCACGGCCTTTTAATTGCGTTTGGAAAAGCAAAAGTGTATAGATTATTTTATATTAATGTACCGTAGGGGTCTCCGTATTGTTGCCAGTCAAAAAAAAAAGTTACACTACAATACAAAGTCCATGTAGAGACTTTTCTAGACGATAAAGGCGTATTCTGTCTCTATATTGTTTAGAGATATGCCTGCAGCACTTTATAGAGGTGTTTTATTGTGTATCTAAGGAAATAGAGGCATCACATAGTTGCGTTAAATTGTTCTACCTGCAGCATTGCAAATTATGGAAAGTAAGCTTTAGAAAATGTGTAGATTCTTGGAAAGGTGAACAGTCCCTGAACTCTAGATTTCATAGGAAAACTTTCTTTAGACTTGTTGCACTAACCACCCACTACTACAGAAAGTCTAATACTAAATGTCAAATCACAGACGGTTTTGTGAAACCGTCTGTGATGTACACTATTACAGACGGTTTTGATTTGGAGGTCGTCTATGGTATTTGTGGCGGGAAAAAGGAGTTTCACAGACGGTTCTTACCGCTGAACGTCGTGAGGATTTGGAATATCACGAGACGGTTTTTATTATAAAACCGTCTGTGATATTCCAGTATCACAGACGGTTTTTATTATAAAACCGTTTGCGATATTCGAGTATCACAGACGGTTTTATAATAAAAACCGTCTGTGATACGTTTTCCGCCTTGCAATCCCTCAAAATTTCATATTTTCCCGCATAAGTTCGAGTATAATTCAGTTGAGACACCTTCAGTAAAACGGGCATAACTTTTGCATACGGTGTCCGTTTTCGACATTCTTGTACTCGTTGGAAAGCTAACGACGAGCCCGATCCAAAAAAAATGATTTGCTTGTGCTAGTCGCCCTCCAAGACCCCGAAAATCGGCCATCTTTGGACCTAAACCTGAGTCGCAAGTTTTTGATTTCTGTTTTTTTGCCCTTTTTCATGGTCTTCCTTTCGGAATTTGGATTTTGCTTCAACTGAAAAGTTGTATATCTCATCGAAACCTTTCAAATGAGTATATATAAGCTATATGAAACTTTGCTATGTTATCTTTTCAGACTAGTTGTTTATATTGCATCGGTATATAAAATTTTGTGCTCTAATTCACAGACGGTTCTATATATAGAACCGTCTGTGATATTCATTCATCACAGACAGTTCTATATATAGAACCGTCTGTGATAATCTGATCGCTGGGCCCGTCGATCATCCTCAACCCAATCCTAGCCAATAGAAATCCACCAATCCTCACCCCACGGATCGTAGCTCCGCCTTTCTGTCCCCGCGCCAAAAACTTTTGAACTCCCGCCTCTCCCTCCCTCTCCCTCCCCTATAAATATAACCAAAACCCAGCCTCCTTGCTGGTCTCCTCTTCCTTGCTCTCCTCGTCCTTGATGTTCTCCTCCTACTTGTTGTCCTCCTCCTTGCAGACGACGCACAAGTCTACGGGAGGCAAGACACCGCAGAAGTAACTAGCTCGTGCCAACGGTGCAGATGCTCAATCAATGCCGACGATGGTGGGTGTCAAAGACATCCAGCTCATGCGTTGCATCAGGGGCGAGAAGGCATAGAGGATCTTTGATTTTTCTCTGTTCTTGTTGTGTAACCTGCTCGTTGTTTTGGGATATTGTAATGGTAGACTCTAATCTTAATAAAAATGGATGTTTTATGTTTGTGAAATGAAGTGAGATTTGAATTGGATGTATGCATGTACATGTTGATCTGCTTGTTTCAGAGGGCATGGCTAGCATTTCCTGAGGCTAGCCAATAAACAGAAATAAGTTTAGGAGTAGAAGGGAATATCACAGACGATTTTTAGTTAAAAACCGTCTATGATTTATAAATATCACAGACGGTTCTTAACTAAAAACCGTCTGTGATAACTATATATCACAGACGGTTTTTAACTAAAACCATCTGTGATTATAACTATCATAGACGGTTTTTAGTTAAAACACGTCTGTGATATTTGCACCACAGACGGTTTTGACGGTTTGAAAACCGTCTATGATGACCTCGTATTATTACTGACCCATAAATTCAGACGGTTCACAAAACCATCTGTGATGACGTTTTGAACCGTCTGTGATGACCTTTTCTGTAGTAGTGACCTCAACCTCACTTATTTATTTGCGTGTTGCGGTATTTAGAAGCAATTTTATTAACACATATTAACCACCAAAAAACTAGCCCCGTAGTGAGTTGAAACCATCTAAAAAATGTCTTTACACAATATTGTTTTTGGTGAATTAAGAACGTCTAAAAAAGTCAAGATAAAATCTGCATGTATCTCTAAAACGTCTCAAACCCATCTTTAGAGGTGGTGATCATTTGGGCTTTTTTGTGGCTTATGGCTGAAAAGCACTGTAGCTGGCTGAAAAAACACTGTGCTGACAGAGGCTTATTTAGCATAATTAAATTTAAAAAAATAAAAAATATAAAAAATATGTTAGCCCATTACGTATAATACAAACAAATACGAGAAAAAAAAAGAACCGGCAAAAAAGCTCAACAAAAAGCCAAAAGTTCAAAAAAAGACGAAATTTATGAATAGTGAAAAATAAGCCAAAACTAAAAGCTGAAGCCAAAAGGATCACAAAACTATAAAACTATAGAACTGATTTTAGAGACAATATGGTAAATGTGCCTACCTATGAACTATAGAACTGATTTTAGAGACAATATGGTAAATGCCTCTAGAAAAATGACTCCACATGGTTTTTTTGTCGTGTTAGTACATTTGGACCAATTAGCATTATATGCTAATATAACTCACGTTACACTTTCATTGCTTCACCAATCCACCTGTACTATTACACACATGGGTATATATAGGGTCTTGGTGTTGCACTTGCACTCACCTTCTACTGCGCTTATATATGAAAAATGTATAGAACCATCACCCCTCGGCACACTTTCCGTGCTATGGGTGCCTGCAAACGGGTCCATGCGTATACGTACTAGCATACACGAAGGGCTTGTTTGGATAGAAAATGATTAGACCCTGTTCCTTTGGATTGGAAGGAAATTGTATTAAAATCCATGCCAATACAAAGGGATTGGACTTAATCCCCTTCCAAATAAGCCCTACATAATTTTGTAAGAAAAAAAAAGACAAAGTGCTAGGTGTACAAATTAATTCTAGTTATGACACCTGCAACAACTTAACGAGGGCACTAACGGGGGCATCGACAAATTAGGGGTAGTCACTAGTCAGTAATCAAGCATACCTTATAGGGTTGTTTGGATGCAAGTACTTTAGCAAGAATAGATTTCTATTATAAAATTTTGACCCTTAACTTTAGCAAGACCCTCCGTAGCATTCACAGGATTCTGCCCGCACGTGCACACACAAAGGGGGACAAGGACTTGCGGGGTTAGGGCTAGAGCTCGGCAAAAAGCTTAAGGTTTGTGAACCACTTGGGCTCAAAATCAGTTCGACTCAGCTTGAGCTCGGCTCATACACAAGCGAGCTAAGCTTCACCCTAAGCTCATTTCAATATCGAGCCGAGCCCGAGCTACTTTGTTGGGTTATTGTCTTAGTAATGTTGCATCAATTCACAGTTTTCTGTAAGGAATCAGATCTAGAAGGTAGCTAGTGGGATTAGGAAATGTCTGATGATAATGCTAATCCTGATGGTAATGAGGAGGGTGCACCTTCACATGTTTCGGTGGATTCAAGTGAGAATAAGGAAGTAGTGGAGACAGATGATGTAACTATGTCTCAAAGATTGAAGAGAAGGGCAAAAAGGAAGGTGAGTTCTCCAAAGGTCCCTTGCACAAGTGGCAGATCAAGATAATCAAATTATTGGAAGAATTTTAAGATGGTGAGTAGGCCATCCAAGAAGAAGAAAGGGGAGACCAAGACAGCGGTGAAGTACCTGTTTTGCTCCAAATTCATGTCTTACAAACAAGGGGGTGCTACTTCCCATCTCATGAGGCACACACAAAAGTGCACACCCTATTTATACAAGGTGTGCAAGATGAAAGCTCAAGCTAAACTCAACTCTGGTCCCAACAATGCAGGTGATTCTCGTTTATCTCTTATTATCACTCCTAGTGAAATGATCAAGATGAAACTCGTCGAATAATTGCTGTGATGATAATTATCCATGAGTATCCATTTAGGATGGTACAACACACTTGGTTAAATGTGTTGATGAGGTATTTAAATCTATCATATCAGTTCGTTGGTAGAAAGATAATAAGAGGTGAATGCATCAAAATCTCTGAATCGGAGAGAGAAACCCTTCGGAAGAGTCTCAGAAATGTCAACCATATAAGTTTAATTTGCGATATGTGAATGTTTAACAAAACATTTACTATATGAGCTTGGTAGCGCATTATATAGATGCAAATTGGATTATGCAATGCCATGTGCTAAACTTTATTGAGTTAGATCCTTCACACATGGGAATTATTATAGCTCAAGCTACCTTTGATTGTGTTGCTGAATGAAAGATATAAGATAAGATTATCACAATCACTCTTGATAATGCTTCCTCAAATGATGCTGTTGTATGTAGTTTAATGGTCAAGTTTACTATTAGAGGATCAGGTCATTTCATTGCAAAAATATTTTCATGTCCGCTGTTGTTGTCACATTGTGAATTTGGTAGTCAATGATGGCCTGCAGCCGTTAGCACCTTTGATAAACAAGCTTAGGGAAATAGTCAAGTATACAAAGAAGTCTCTATCTCGTATGCACAAATTATTAGAAATTTGAAAATCACTTGCATTGAAATTTGGTCCCAGGTTGAGTATTGACATGTCGACAAGGTGGAGTTCCACTTACAAAATGTTGTCTACTTGCATTGTTCATAAGTATGCATTAGTGTATTATGCTGACACAGATGCAAACTACAAATGGTAGCCTTCCAATGAAGATTGGGTTTCTAGTGCCAAGGTGATTCTGAATCAAATCTAATATAGTCAGTGAAAATCAGTTGTGTTTTGTTTGCTCACGCAACAACAGCATACATGCTTCGCTGTAGCAAAAAAATGCCTTACGAGCCAGCTCGAGCCACGCGCCAAGCCAAGCCGAGCCTGGTTCCTGGCTTGGTTTCTTAACGAGCCAAGCCAAGCCACAGCACTGGTCAAGTTGGGTAAGCCTGGCTTGAGTCGGCTCGACTCATTTTCAGCCCTAGTTAGGGCACTCTAGTGGGTTGTATCTATACCCATATCTTAAATTGTTCACCTCATCAAGTAACAACAATACATACAACTACTCCAATCCATATACTACACACCACCATTCTATATTTTTTACCAAAAGTTGGGCCCACTTGTCAGCCCCCAATCCACCCTATCTTCTTTATTACCCTCCCCTCTCTCCTCTCTCTACTCCACTCCATCACCATTCCCAATCCCACCATTGGCTACAACAAATCTCAACACTGTCGCCATCGTACGTCTTTCCTCTCCTCCGGCCTCTCCAACAACGGCCACGGATATGTTGGAACTAATTCATTTTCTTATTGATAATTATTAGAAGACTAGATACTTTGTCCAGCAATAACATGTGGCAACAAGAAGAGAATTCCAAGCTGCTAACTTACACATGTTGATGTCGGCAATACTAGTGAATGATTGAAGTTTCTAGGTACATGTATGAGATGCTGTAAAGATGTATGTGATCTATAAAAGTGCAATGATTAGTTAGCTATGTTAAGTCAGCTGTGCATATGTCGGTTCCTTATGCCTATAAGAGGCCTGTTATTCCCTACATATGGTGTGTGAAGAAATGGAACCTAGTTGAGTTATAATACATATGCAAGCTTGATAGCTTCATATGGAGATGTATGTATGTATGTATGTGTGCTAAGTAAAGCTCTTATGTTCATTTCTCCTGTCCCATTTTCCTACTTCCTTTTGAGAGTTCCAAATCCCAAAAATTGGTATCAGAGCACTAGGTTCGAGTCGGGCATAGCAGAGCAGTGTGCTCGTGGAATTTTTTAGAGCCGAGGTTATGGCTTTGAGTTTGGAAACTTTGCAAAGGCAGTTTCAAAACCTGCAGATGAAGGAGTCCGAGAAGATAAAGGATTACTTCTTGAGGGTCATCGAGGTGGTGAATCAGATGCACACCTATGGTGAAGAGATTACTGATCAAAAGATTGTTGAGAATATTTTAATCAATCTACCAGAAAAGTTTGAATATATTGTTGCTGCAATTGAGGAGTCGAAGGACTTGGTGAATCTTATTGTGCAGCAACTAATGGGTTCGTTAGAATCTCATGAAGAAAGAAAACTACAAAGGGAAGGAAGCACGGTTGAAAATGTCTTCTAATCAAAGTTGAGTTTCAAATCCTACAATTTCAAGAAATAGTGGGAACTATCAAGGAAGCGGTGATCAAAGGCAAGATATGCACGAGCAGTCAATCCAAGATAAAAGAGAAGAAGGTATGGCTAGTTCTAATTTTTGGTACGATATTTGTAAAAATCTAGTCACACTACAGATAGGTGCTAAAAAAAGATGACTTGCAATAAATTCAAGAGGCAAGGTCACATTGCAAGATTTTGTAGATCCCGAGATGATAATCGAGTAAATTTCTCAAAAGAAAAGAAAGATGTACAAGAGTGTGTTTATTCTTGCCAAACTGTGCAAGAAGAAAAAGAAGATACGTGGATTGTAGATAGTGGTTGCACAAACCATATATCTTCTAATCAAAGTATATTTTGAGATGTGGACTTGTCGCATTAGATGAAGATACACATGGGCAATGGTTACTTAGCCCAAACTGAAGGAAAGGGCGGTATTCCTATCCAAATGGAAGGTCGTCAGAAGTGTGTTCGTGATTGTTGGTACCAGAATTGAAGCAAAATTTGCTAAGTGTTGGGCAGCTGGTAGAACACGGGTACGCAACTCATTTCGAAGATTTTTCTTGCAAGATAATCAACCAAAAAAATTGAGATTGCCTTATTGCAAAGGAAGATATGGATAAGAATAAGAATTTTCCGTTGAAGATGAGTTATCCAACTCAATTGGCTTTACGAAGTGAGGTTATTGATAACTCCAGTATGCCAAAGATGGTTATGTCGGCAGGCCAACCACATATTGCAATCATAGCAGTTGAGCCATAGGAGAGAGGTGATGCTTCAAAAGAGAAGCGATCAGGTTCGAACTCAAATTCTAGTTTAGGATTGAGTTCTCACCTAAGTACTAGCGAGCAATTAACTATGCCAAAGTCAGCCTCAAAACATGTTAGGAGAATGGAGGAGATTTACAAACCATGTAATTTGTTGACAGTTGAAGAAATTATAAAGCAAAAATTCAGTCAACCGAATACTACCTAATTAAACGTATATACCTAAAAAATTGTGCTGTCCTGTGAATTGCACTTGATCCTGATTCCTTGGATAATCAATCCCATGCGGCAAATAAGGAATCTGCAAAGAAAAGTTAACCAAATGCATTAATCAGTTTATTGGGGGGAAGTCCTCGATATGCAACTAACTACGTGTACTACTACTGATATCGCTACTACTATTACAGTATTACCTGTGGTAGACAATTTTCGATTGGGCCCATTATAAAAGCTGCCGATGACTCTATGCTCCTTTTATAAACCAGGCATAAACTCACCCGCGTTGGGTCCTGTCAAGCCAACGATAAAAGACCATCCCAATTCGTATGGTTGTGTCATTACCTCATTGGGAGTTGCGCATCAGTATTAATAGGGGACGAACGGAATACGCAAATCGCATGCATGAGTATATTGAGCGGGAATTAATAAGTTACTATACCGATTGAGTCAGGGTGATCTCAAGCATCGACATAGAGATTTTGCCACCGGATTCTGTCAATCTTAGTTTTTGTCCTGTCAGGACTGTAGATGTGAATTCCTGGGCTTTGACTTCCCATGTTCCTCCACAAACAGTTTTGCGGCTGACGTTATGCTTCTTGCCAGCTGCTTTGCTACCGGATCGATATAGCGGCAGAAATGTGAAAAAAACAGTTTGAGAAGCATCGTCCATCACCAACTCGCGCTTCCATAGCTCATTCAGGAGCCCAGCTGTGGATAACGGGACGATCAATGTGGTGAGTCACGTTGAAAAGAATATTTATATAGTTACTCTTTTTCGAGTATTAAACCAATAAATCTGCAACTAAAGTACACAACACAAGAGAAGGGGAAAAGAAGAAGAAAAGGTGGTCGATAAGGGTTACAAAATACCAAAATAACTAGAAGAGGGGAAAGTAGAGGAATAAACGTACTGCTGTTCTGCTCTTCGGCGGCTTCTTCGTACAAGCGAATCCAGTTCTTTTCATCATCATGAAAGTTTCGGACAACATGTCCGAGATTGACGATTGCCAGTTTTGGGATTTTTTTCTCGCTTTCTTGCCTCGCGTGCTCCAAGAAATGGCGGCATAATGTCTGTCTCTCCTGAATTATCATGTCTCTTAATCCTCTCATGGGATGCGGCACGCTCGTGCTCCCCCTCCCATCCTTTCCCCTCCGAGCCACCTTCTTCCCAAGCATGTGTGACTTTCTAATTTCTCCCTAACTGTATCGATCTGGAGCCGGAGATGGGCAAGGAAACTAGCCTTATGCAAAAGAAACAGCTTTGGAGACCCAGCTGCTCACTGTAAGGAGCTAAGCTAGGGTTTCCGGTTGGCCTACTGGTATGTAACTTTGCGTGCCAAGCGGTTTTGCGGGCGTCGCGGCAGCCCACTAGCTCCCCAGCCTCGGCGTCGTAGATGCCGTGCAGCTTGCAGAGCGAGAGGAAGGTGAGCGATCAGCATGCATACCTCGTGTCCGCCGGCGTCCAGCTCGTGCACGCCGCTGCACCGCGACAGCGACCTCGGCGGCCGATGGTTCCGCGGTACTGCCCGAAAGTGTTCCAGTCCCGCCGCTTCTGCGACTCGTACCGGCTCAGCGATGGCGACGAGCTCGACGGAGACGGCCCACCGCCATGTGCCGAGGTCCTGGCGCCTGACGAGCACGAGCTGGCCCCCGACGCTCCGGCGCCAAAGAAGATGGCGGCCGCGGCGAGGCCAAGGAAGAAGTTGACCTTGGCGCGCCGTCGGCCGCCGATGTTTCTTGCCCCAGGATTATGTGATGATGGTGGCGGTGGTGCCGTGGTGCGCAAGCAAGCTCCTTAGAGCATCTCCAACAATGTCCTCTAAATCTCATCCTCTAAATCACTTTTTAGAGGACACAATCTAGAATATAGAAGACTAAAAGTATGTAAAGTCCTCTAAATATGGTCTCCTAAATTAAAATCTGGGTCTATAAAAACTACCAACCAAAGAATTTAGGGGATCAGACGGCGCAGGAGCGTTGGGACCGATTTAGGGGATGGTGTGCGTCCTCCATATATGGGGGATGAAAAATCAGGAATGGAGTCCTCTATATTTTTGGGTACCACTTAGAGCATGTACAATGCAAGATGCTTATATATAAGTGCTTAAAGAGAGAGAATGTAGCCACATCATCAAGCATCCATGCAAAAGTTATTTCCTCCAATGCAAGCATCTCTTCCATAGGTGCTTAGATGCTATATTATCTATTAATAGATATAGTTATACACATAAGCACCTACTAAGCACTGGTGCTTATTTAAGCATCGATGCTTCAAAATAAACACCTTATCTATCCTATGTGGCAAGAAAAATCAGTTTTTTATTACTAAGCATCTCTCTAAGCGTCTGCATTGGACATGCTCTTAGGGGATCTCTTGGAGCCTTTTTTTTACCTTTTTCTTCTAATATATAGAGGATATGAGCACCAGGAGATGAGATGGATCCAAAGGATGGAAGATGTGCACCCTTCAACTCGGCCTCCCCCCACGTCCGGGGGAAGGGGAACGGGTTATGGGCTGGGTGGAGTTAACCACCCTTCCGACAAAGACAAACCCAAATAGCTCTACTAGTTGTAATGAATGTCTCTGTGGACAGATGGGCCGGCAATACGGCCTGCCCTCCCAATACAGAATCACGAGCGCACCACACTTATGGCCCCAAGAACGAGTTAAGCCCGCTAACGGACGAATTAACGACACCATCTGTTTCCAAATGGACCATACAGCATCTCACATCTGTTTCCAACTGGCGGTCACGGCGTCCTCTCCTCCTCCCTCCCCGCCTTCCTCTCCGTCGACGGCCACGACGTACGACCTCCCCTCCTCCCTCTCCGCTGTCCTCTACAACGGCGGCCACGGATCAGCCACCTCTCTCCTGGCCTCCCCTCCAGCCGCCGCCAATTCTGAGCTAGTGGGCCCAGATCCAGCCAGATCTGAGCTGTGGCCGCTGCCTCGGGACGACATGATGCGACGCAAAGGCCAGTGATGGCAGAAGGCGCGCAACGACGACAACGGGCAAAGCGGAGGCGAGCGGCAACGACGTGGAGATGGAGCTCAACGGCGATGGCAGCGGATGCGGCGACTTGGCGATGAGGCGTCGAGTTGGGCCGACGTGGTGACAGCGTGAAGCTCAACAGTGATGGCAGCAGTTGCGGCAGCTGGGCGACGACGGCGGCGATGTGCGCTGGCGCGACGGCAGCCGATGGAAGGCGACGAGTGGATGATGGTGAAGGAACGCAGCAATGATGGGGAAAATGGCACGTTTTAATGCATTGGGCCTACTAACAGTCTAGTGAGATACAACCCAACTACCCGATGCATATTTTTGTTGTATCTTAGATCGTTGGTTTGTGCGTCTAAACTGCATCTACGGTCCTACTTCTTGAGTTTCTACTTTTGGCTTTTTAATTTTATCTTTTTTTTTACTTTTTAGTTTGTTTGTCTTTTTTATTCCTTTGCATTATCCATGATAATATAATTTTTTTTATTTTTTAAAAATTTAATTATGCTAAAAAAACTAACAGTATTAGAGTGCATTTTTAGCCGGTACAATACAAAAAAGACAGAAACCTGAGTTTATAAACCCAAATAAGCACTACCGTACATCTTCCTTCTCTCTCTTCTTTATTTACTCCACCTAGGCATTCATTTTAACTGCTTAGTTTGACGATGGTTTATGACTTTTTAACTATAGTTGGTTTACTTTTTACTGTACCTATGGTGGCTTATTTGGTGTTATTAAATTTAAAATTTTAAAAATAAAAAATAAGTTAGCCCATCATGGATAATGCTAAAAAATACGGGAAAAAAGAAAAGACAAAAAACCCAAAAAACAAAAATTTAGAAAAAATTAGAAAAAAAATAAAATTAAGAAATAGTAAATTAAAAACCAGAAGTCAAAAGACACACACACACACACACACACACACACACACACACACACACACACACACACACATATATATATATATATATATATATATATATATATATATATATATATATATATATATATATATACACATATATATATATATACATACATACATACATATACGCACATAAAAAGGAGTATGTAAAAAAATGTACATACCACCTTTGAAAAATTGTTCATACCACCTATATGGTCTTAAATACTCATATACTATACGTACATACCCTCCGTTATGCAACATACTCACTACGTTGTGAGATATGACATAGGGTGTAATTACACTCGGGAGTAGAAAAGAGGTTTCCTGTATATATATATATAGTACGTAACTTGCTACTTTAGATGGACAATTTGAAGTGAATGACAATTATGTGAAAATATTAAGCTAGTTAGCTATAAGAATATTAATCCAATTTAACACTAATTAGATGGTTGGTACATAGAATTGTCTGTAATATCGGATATATCACAAACGGGATTTGGTTGAATCCGCCTGTGATAATATGGACTTCATAGACGGTTATACCAGAATATCGTCTATGATAGTTGGACTTTACAGATGGTACACAAACCATCTGTGATAACCGCCTGTTATCATAGACACAAAAATTTAGACGGTTTAGAAACTACCTGTGATAAGGGTTTAGAACTGTCTGTGATGACCATTTGTGTGGTAGTGTGCCTAATTAAGACTAACTCCTGCTTGCTACTGAACACATGGCAGATGTAATTAGACAAGCTTAATTCATGAATGTATACACAAAATTGAAAATAACAGACTATATTTAATAGATGTGCTTATGATCACAAGCTTACTTTGTTTGTGCTTGTGATCTCAGATACCTT
The DNA here is from genome assembly GCA_036346575.1 of Dendrocalamus sinicus. Taxonomy (NCBI): domain Eukaryota; kingdom Viridiplantae; phylum Streptophyta; class Magnoliopsida; order Poales; family Poaceae; genus Dendrocalamus; species Dendrocalamus sinicus. Next base: position 13,665,793 of record CM070666.1, on the reverse strand, counting down.
TTTAGTGGGAGTTGAGGAGACTGATGCACACGCTTGTATAGACGGGCTTTGTGCAAGGCTGCCGGCGATGTGGTTACGAGTACGTGCTACTCGTGCAACAATGTCCAAAGGGAGACACAGGAGATCCGGTTGGTGAGAGCAGCTCGGGCGCGCAACGCATGGTTCACGAAGGGGATGCAGTGGGCGATGTTCCGGAGGCAGAACTGGAATATCGCACACTACGCACTCACCCCACCCGACAGGCGAATGCAAATGTTGCTGAGGCAGATCATGAATATCACACTACGCAAGTTGAGCCCACTGGACAGGTGGACACAGGGGAGTATTGTTGGATCGTAAGGGCCTTCTCACCCCAAACCTAGCCCAATGAGGTGAGGGACTCCCCCACTTTTAAATTAGGTCCCTTGCCCTTCCACAACCAATGTGGGACTATTCCAACAATCTCTCCCTTCACACATTGGTGTCCCTCAGCCCTTCATCGCCCTTTCACCGTACACCGACGGTCCCTCAGGGTTACAGTCTATCAGGCGTTCACACACTAGTGTCCATTGGGCCAGAGATGTTAGAACCGGGCTCTGATACCACTTGTTGGATCGTAAGGGCCTTCTCACCCCAAAAGCTAGCCCAATGAGGTGAGGGACTCCCCCACTTTTAAATTAGGTCCCTTGCCCTTCCACAACCAATGTGGGACTATTCCAACAAGTATGTCGACATCATTATGTATCAGATGGAGATTGACGACTAGACGACTTGAGTTGAGGAGGAAGCTTTAGAAGAGGATGGTGATAACTCTTCCAATGAGGACAAAAGTCCCATGCCACAGGCATGGAATACGGTGAACGTGAGTGTCTTTCTATACATGACGAGCATGAATCACCATGGAAGTACCATGCTACGGAGGTTCGGCTTCATGTAATGTTTGCTGACAAGGAATCACTGTAGGATGCTATTAGGCTATAAGCCTTGTCCATGCAGAGGACGTTTCGGGTCCTCAAATCCAGCCCAGAGTAGTACACCATGGTTTGCGAGGCTGTCCTTGGCGTGTGCACGCATGCAGACATAAGTACGAGACTCAACGGATTATCTCGAAGGTGGAGCCGCACTCCTGTGTGCTCAACAGTGTTTTACGAAAGCATCGTAACTTGATGTCCACCTTCATAACAAATCTCATGTACGGTGAGATAGTGAAGAAAAACCTGGAGGGCAAGCACATCATGGTGATTATTGAGTAAAAATTCAAGTACAAGATTAGGTACGCCAAGGCATGGCATGTGAAGCAGAAGGTTTTGGATAGGAGATTCGGTTCTTTCGAGGTGGTTTACGGCAACCTTCCTCGTATGCTCGAGGTATTGCGGGACAGGAAACCAAGTACACACATTGCTGTGAAGGATAAGGCGTCTAAAGATCACCCAATTACTTGGGTTTGCATAGGGCTTTTTTAGCCTTTGGTGCCTGCATCGACGCTTTTAGGCACATATTACCAATGATCTCAGTCGACGGGACATTTTTAATAGAACAATACAAGGGGCAAACCCTGACAGCAATTGGTGTTGATGACAACAATCAGATTCTGGCATTGGCCATCGCATTCGTCGAAAGTGAGAATTTCGATAGCTGGTTATGGTTCCTTCGACATCAGAAGGAGGGAGTTGTTGGGGCATGTCCCTATGTCTACATAATCTATTATCATCACCCCGGGATGATGAGGAACATAAAAAAACTTCAGCAAGACCCAGAGGAGCCGTTCCCTTGGCCAAACATGAGGAACAGATGGTGCATTCACTATCTAGGGGTCAACTCCTTGAAGCAGTTCTTGCAGCAGCCATTGATGAAGCTATTCAAGAGGTTGGCTATGCAGAACCAGCAGTGTAAATTCGATGCGTTGTGGGAGATATTGAAGGAGCACACCAAGAAAGCACATTGTCAAGAGAAATAAGCAGTCGGCCATTCCTGGGGCGGCGCAACCCGAACGCCTCGCACTATTGCTGGAGCTTGACCCTCTTGTTGTGACGTGGAGGACCTCGAGGAATATCAAGTGCTTCTCCCCATTGGATTGAGGCCGAGCCTTTGGAGAAGTGGTCCTTGTTGCACGACATCAACGGTGCGAGGTGTGGCATAATGACCACTGACCTTGCGGAGGTGTACAACTGAGTTTTTAGGGGCATCCATTCTCAGCCGCTACCGAAGGCATTTTGCAAGGTACAGTTGGATATTTTAGGGAAAGCCATGCAAATGCAGCAGTTCATACAGCCAACCTACATACACCGTACTACTCGAAGATCACAACATACATACAGGCCAAGATTGAGAAGGGTCAGTCGCACATGGTCTACATGATGGACAATATGGAGCATCGTTTTTACATGCTCCTTTAGGACAGAGCTGGATTTGAGACTGCTTGCTCTCTTGTTACCCATGATATGTACCTTGGAGATCATATGAACAAATCTAGCTGCACATGCAATAAGCCAAAGCTCCTTCACAAGCCATGCTCTTATGTCCTCACCGCATGCAGGACTATCAAAATGGACCCATCGAACTTCATGTCAGAGTACTTCATAAAGAAGAGGGTGCTACAGCATGGTGCGGCGAGCTAAGAGGCTTCAGGGTTGTAGGGCAACTTTTCCACTTCAGATATTGCACAGAGGGCTTGCATTCCAGATCTTCATCGGCAGAGTCGTCACATTAGGAATGACATGGATGAAGGGAAAACTGGATTGACGAGTAGACGTTGTGGGCAGGAAGGCCACATTGTGAGACATTGCAAGGCACCTGCCGACGAGTAGGAACACCAGCGTGAAGTGACGTGCGCCTTGTTGTGGTGTGTACTGGTATTTCGATTACAAATACTATCATATTGTAACTTTATTTGCAAACTTTAACTTCATTTGTACGATGTACATATGTATAATGCATATCCACACCACTTTGTGCAAATAGTAATCTTCTCATTGCAATGTGCTTCTCAAATTATTTTGCCAATAAAAACGACATCTTGCTACATGCTTTAGGAGATTGAACATAATCGCGTATAACAGGGGAGAGTATCGTGGTACAAGCTTCTCCGAGCTTGGCTACTGGTACAAGGTGTGTACTTCTTGATGTCTAAAGTCATAAAAGAAGATGGAGAGTTATATAATGTAGAATGAATTTCATTGAAATAAGATTGAGCTTAATTGTTCATGTGTGTGATTGTTCATGAATGGATAATTTATTTCATTTCTATTAATTGATTTGTAAAATGGATGTTCTTGTTTCTAAAATGAATGAATGTCTTGTTTCTAAAATGAATGAATGTAAATTGGATGTATAAATTCTTCTCCCAACATTAATTCTCTCTTCTTCTCTAGTAACAAGATATATAATGAACTATTGGGAGCGCCCTTAGACAGCCGCTCATTCATCCCTATCTATATGTGCCACCATGATTATCCTTCCCGTCCAGTCGTCAGCGTCAGGGTTTGGGTTACCAGCCGGTTAGCTAATGGAAATCTCGGCTGTGCCCGGTTACTCCGGCCAAAAAATCTCGGTCCAGTTTGAACTTTCAACGATGAATATAAAAGCAAACCGCAAGACATAGTAGACAAAGGAGGTCAACCGTGACATTGGGTAGGCTGTCTGCAGGTGTGCAACCAAACAGGCTCTAAAACCTTGCCAGTCATCCACACATACATCCAAGCCCCCAAAAAAAAGGAAGAAGAAGAACGAAAGAAAACGAAAAAGAAGAACAGAAAGAAATAAGAGGATAATCCCAACCTTTGTAGGAGAGCGCGGCAGCAAAGCGTCATGCAACCACGAGGGGCGGCGCGGTGGCTCCGTGCGCCTGCTGGCTTCTGCCGGAGGGGGTGGTGAGCGGCTGCCTGAGTCCAACAGCGGCGCGGTAGTGGTGTCCGATGGCCGCGGTAGTGTTTCCGCGCGGCGACGTCGATTGGAGCAGCGACCATCTAGACGGTGAAAGGATGAGAAACAACAACGATGATCGAGAGGAAACGCGATTGGCACGTGATTTGGGATGGATTACCATCTGGCTTAGATCGTGCCGGAGCCCGGCGACCCATTATGGACGCCTGAGCCGGATTGAAGGTGCCTGTGTCATGGAGGGTACTATCAGGACCCCAACCAAACACAAACACAGGCAGGTTCCCGGCGAGCTCCCGGCTAGGCAAATTCCTCTCAGGTCTCCAGCCAGCCAAACTGACCCTTAGTCCATCTGTCCACTACAACCATCATTTATTTTGAAAAGAATTGAATATGTACCATAATTATTTGCCTACTTTTGAAATATACAGCATATGTTGAGAGGTTTAGAAATTTACCGCGGACGATGTTGATAATATATTAGAGACATACCACCCCTGTTCGTGTCGTGGGAAATTCCTGCATCCCAAACATGTCTTTTGTCTGTCTTCCACCCTCTCCTTTTGCTCCAGTCACCCGGGCTTGCTATTTGGTGGCGTACGACGGTGTTCGGTTCCCTGCATGACGGGCCTAGTCACGGCCGTGCATATAGCATTTCCTGAAAAGGCATGTAATGGAGGAACCGGACTAAGAAAATATCTGGGAAAAAAATGCTTCGCCTTCACTTCGACCATCGGACTTATCTCCCGGGCAATAAGTGCTTTAGCGGCGGTGGTGTGGTATCGAGGTTGGGTTGAGGCAGGGATTTACTCAGCGAAACACAGCTTTGTGGTTCTTTGTGGTTTAGGAGGAGGAGGGAAGGGCTCAGCAGTATTCCGGTGAAGCCGATTAATTAGGTTGGAAAAAGGAAATGGATGGATCGATAGATAGATGATATCTATATATATATAGAGAGAGAGAGACCTGGGGGGGGGGGGGGTTACCGTGTTAGAAGGTGGAGGATCGGAGAAAACAAGCATGGAATCCTACGATAATCTTCTGAGGCTGTACGAGCCTGGGAGCATCCCGGTGGTGCCATCGTTCTCCATTCAGAACAAGAAGCATGCAGGTGTGAGAACTGGAGTACTCGAAGCAAACCATGCATGCATGAGTCAAGATAGCTGATAGCTTAGCTTGAAGAAGCACTCCGGAGGCAGAGAGCCCCTCCGGCTCTGTGCGTCTCCAAAGTCAATCCAAACACGTATCCATGTGCTCTGGATTCGGGAAAGACCACCAAAACGAACGAGAGGAACGCACAGCTCCCGTAAAGACGTCTAGACAGCAGGCTGGCGTCCGTTGCAGGTTAATGTGTGCGAGAGAATCTCGGAGGGCGGTTCAAGCTTGACTTATAGTTTTTTGACTTAGTAATTTTAGAATTCTGTTTGTTCGTGAGAAAAAATATGAAAAGAAAGACAGTTACATGCGATTTTAGCCAATATAGCTAAAATCGGTACAATATCTACTACAATTGACTTTTAGATCCCAGCTTGAAAAGACGCATCATTTAAATGCTATTTACTATAGCAAAAACCAAAAATTATAAATAGCAAACCCAAAAAAAAATAACATTGAATGCTAAATGACAAGTTAAACGTAAATGGCAGTGGAATCAAAACACCTATAATAGAGGATGACCCTTATAATGGCCTCGTTTTACGGCTCTAACGATCTATCTTTGGAATGTTGACTAAATTAAAGTGATTTAAATATTTTTATTTAATATATAATATAAATGAAATGAGTCATGTAAATGCACTTAACCTGCAACTCTAGATAGATTTCCTAGAGACGGATGATCGACTCTAGAAAAAAGATTTTCTAGAGCCTTATAATATACTCTCTTCGTTGTATTTTACTTGGCATCCTAGAATCTATACCGTCAAACTTTTTAAAAAATTAACCATCAATAGATTTAAAACTATCTAGATTGGTTATACAAAAATTATATCATCAGATTTATCGTTACAAGTACTTTAATAATAATATAATTTTATTAGTATATCTTAATGTAAAGTTATAAAAATAATGACGAAAGTTATATCTCGATGACAGTAAAAAACATCAAGTTAAAAAGATCGAAAGAAATAGGGTCGAGGGGAGCTAGGACATAGAGGTTTCCTGCAGGTTTCGTGGTCGTCAGCTCAATACACCCACCACTAGACCCCCTGGATTGATTTGCTTATATATTCTCGAAAAACAACTTGCATCTCTCTGCCAATTCCGCCCATACACGTCTATAAATTACGTGGTAAAGCGGACTAATCAAAGATGGCAAGTGCCCCCCACCCACCCCACACACAAAAATTGAAATGAAGCGCGGGGTGTGGTGTGGGCACATGTCATTTCTTTACTATTTCCTCCGTTCCTACATAGATGCCCTTTCAAGGTCATGGGTCGGCGCAAGTGTAACGGAATGTCATGTTACCTGGTATTATGTGCAAATAAAAAAGACATCCTCTAAAATAATGGAAAAGCGACTTGGTAAACGTAAAATTGATCAGGCTGCATCCCCGAGGCAGAGTATGGGCCGATCGAGCATGCGGCCGCAGCTAAGAGCATCTTCAAGAGATGTCCAATAAATTCACATCCTAAATCTCTTTTTACAGATCCTAATCACGATATAAAGTCCCAAAATAATCATTCTCTCCAACAGATACCCTAAACCAGAAAAACAGTTTTGGGAGCCTAGATCATCCTATATAAGTAGAGAGCGAGAGCCCATTTTTTGGGTGTGTTATATTTTTAGGAGTCTATTTGGGAATTTGTTGGAGCTATTTTTTACCCTTCAACTCTAAAATTTAAATATTAAGAGCGATATAGAGTATCTCTTGGAGATGCTCTAAGCAAGGCAAGAGTATAGGGCGTTAAGTTGATTTGGGGATTAGTCCAAATATCTTAAAACAAATGAAAGTGTAATTACATGAAAATATTCTACTCTAGTTTTGATTCATTATTATGTTATCGTTAACAAGTACATTAACTATTCATTGGCATATTATTTGTCAGGTACTGCAACTGATCAGAAAAGCTCCGATGGTGCAGTTGATTCAAAGTCTTCACCCAAGTATTCAGTGAGTGATAATTCTGTCACCGGGTTGACATTTGCTCAGTCAATACCTTCGTTTCCTGCATTTATTTGAGAGTTCAAGTAATTTTAGTTTCTAAACAGTTAACCATGTTTTATGAAAACAGTGATCGTTTGCAACCACAGGCTATTTTGAAGTCATATATATTAATCTATCCTCTATGTTACACTCTTTAATTGGAGTGATATGTATATGCTTTCAGGAGGCGCGAAAAAATTGTACACAGATGGGCATTGGCAAGAGTTTACGTGATTCCGTCAGTCATGATGTGGATGAATACTTTCAAGAATACCCACTGGAGGCAGCAAAAATTACTGACCTATCGGAGGCTGCTATAGACACGCTGCTAAACAGAGCCTACTTTTCATTTGAGGCTCCCCTACTTTGAGGGCCCTGTTTTCAGGCTGACTCCACAGGAGCCCTCAAAGCAGGCCCCTACTTCTTAATTCCTCTATTTCCTCACACACTATATGCATATGTATGGGACAAAAGCACAATACATAATAAAATATTTATGATTTCACAATGAGGACAATATTTAAATATATGAATTCAAATACGAATATTCAAATTTAAATTCAAATTTGTTCAATTTAAATTGAAACCACAAAGTTCATCACATAACATTCAAATTTGTTCCAATTCAAATACGAATATTCAAATTTAAATTCAAATTTATTCCAATTTAAATTGAAAGCACAAATATGAATTCAAATACGAATATTCAAATTTAAATTCAAATTTGTTCAATTTAAATTGAAAGCACAAAGTTCATCACATAACATCCAAATTTAAATTCAAATTTGTTCCAATTCAAATACGAATATTCAAATACGAATGTTCAAATTTAAATTCAAATTTGTTCGAATTTAAATTGAAAGCACAAAGTTCATCACATAACATCCAAATTTAAATTCAAATTTGTTCCGAATTCAAATACGAATATTCAAATACGAATATTCAAATTTAAATTCAAATTTATTCCGAATTCAAATATGAATTCAAATACGAATATTCAAATTTAAATTCAAATTTGTTCCGAATTTAAATTGAAAGCACAAATGTTCCACAAAAAACGAGGAAAGCTGAAAAATGAGAGCCGGAGTAGGGGGCCCCTAGGAATGAGGGGTGGGAGGGTGATTTGAGGGCCTCCTTAAATTTGAGGGCTCTAGTAGGGGCTCTGCTGGAGCTCGTTTTTTGGCTCAAGCCCTCAAATTTGAGTTTTGAGGGCTCAAGTAGGGGGCCTGCTGGAGTTGCTCTTATATACTTGCAATAAAGGTAAGAGTAGTAGGATTGCATGTTGAGTTGGGCTACTTGTTTAGCTTTTTGAGAATTAGTTGTGAATTCTTGGTGCTAATATTAAGATAACTCTGCTGACCAAGTGATCATCACCTCTTTCTAAAAAATAATAGTATTAGAACAACGTTAAAGTTTGAAAATAAAACTGTTGCAGTTATAAAAAGATACTCAGCATATAATTAAAGAGATAAATATTGTACAGAAATAAAATGGAAACATACATTGTTAGTACCAATTCAGCGTTAATAAAAATCTAATTTCAGGACCTAACATGTTGTACTTTTAAAGAGTTATTGTGGTACATATGTTTATATTTTATGCACTTCACATCGAAATGCACTTGCCCACAATCCACTATTCTTCATACACGTAGGAATGGGGGAGCTAGCAGCTTGCTGTTTGTAACTTTTACCATAGCCAGCTACAGTTGTCAACTCAACATATTTGATCATAACATGTAAATTAAATTGACATGCATAATTTGGAAAAATGGAACAAACTTGTATCCAGGCCCGTATTATACTATACTCATATTCTAACCATAAACAATGCACCATTCCAATGCAGGATGACAACAAATTTATTGAGGAAGTGTTGTGCATATGCTCGTGGGATTGGGAATACTTCCTCACATAATGGAAAGCAAATACTTGGTCGACGAGAATAAAAGGCTTGGAAAACGGAAAGTTGGGCCGGAGGACAGCTCCCAGGTGTTTGAAGAGAACAAAAAGGCACTTATCTGTGAGGAGCCAATTAATATTTACAACAATGTTATGCACGACTTCCCTAATCGCGGTAAGAAGCTCCTTGATCACGAGCTCAAAAGAACAACTCTGATGTTATAGATCGTCGATGGCAATCAGAAAAAATAACTAGAGAAATAACTTTCTCTTCAAAATCTGCTGTCTTTCGATCGTTCAACCTGAGAAATAACTAGAGTAAAAACCAAACACAAAAGAGACACAGGAAAAACATTTTTATTCTTGAGGTACTGTAGCAACTGGAGACTATTTTTCCTTCTAGTACTGTAGCAACCGAGATGGTCATGAACAAACCGAAAGCAAGCATGCTAGGCATGTCATGTTCTCCACGTGAAGCCCTCAATAGCACATGCATAAACAAAAATCTATCTGTTGGCTTATCTTTTTGTCTCTCTTCTAATCTCCTTTTCTCTCTCTCCTCTAATCTTCTTTTCCTCTCTCCTGTAATCTGCATGGACCTCAGATTTCTCCTCCTAGTCCCGATTCTCCTCATCACTGATCATGACCATCCCCACGCCTAATCTGCATATGCAAAGACCAACGAACGTTTTTTCAGTACAAGTTCTTTTTAACTTGACCAATATCAGTTCATACACACGCAACACACCATAAGTAATATCATAACCAACGTTGTCGATTATTCATCATCTACATTATCAATTATTCATCACCAAAATTGTAACACCCCGCCCACTCTCTGGGCCAAGATGCTACCACCTATACATACTCTTACCATTTCATCAACACTAGAATAATTTAAAACAACATTAAGTTTATTTATAATGTTGCATTCAGATACATCATAGTATTTTTGTGATTACTCTAGCCTAGTAAAAGCTAAAGTACACTGACAAAAGTGATACAAAAGTGTTGCTGGTTCGTGCCGATTATTCATGTGCTACTCCCGCCCGTACATGTCGTCCTCAACGGTCACCTAAAAAAACATCAACAAAGCAAGGGTGAGTCCACCGACTCAGCAAGTACAAAGCAAAACAGCAAATAACATGTTCATTCATTAGACCATACCCATTCCAGTTTCATTCATCATTTTTCCATTTAACCATTTCAAGTTCTACATGCTCATTTGCTCATCTCATTGCATATACCGGTATTGCCGAGTGAACACCCGTCGATGTTCACCCAAAATCTTGGGCCCGCCCATATCGGCACGGGGGTCTCTCCACTCCCGTGGAGGCCTACCGAAGTAGGACTTACTCGTAGCTAGAGACTTTCTCACCGCCTTAACTCTTGAGTGCACATAATGTAGATGCTCATTGTCATAATCATGCTCATTATTAACATCATTAGTAGGGTGGCATCGCTGCTCACCTCGTTCCATTACCATTTCCATTATTAATTAACATCACCATGTCTTAACGTTCGTCATTTATCATTTCTCAATATGCATTCTGAAAATATTTAACTTACCCTAACACGGTAAACAAGGCATCATCCGGAAATAGTAAACTTACTCCAACATAATAAGCCATGCATCATCATTCATTTAACCGAAATCACTACCCGAATTCACCGCTTTACAATGCACTTGCCTGGTTAGCCTCGGGGATGACGCGTGGATGACTCCGACCCGGGACCTCCACCTGCGTACATGTTAACCCGACTCAACGGCAGAGCAAAAATCAGAGCGTAACGGGTATCGACGATTCTACGTGCTGACTCGACTCGAGCGTAGAATGCACGGGGTCAAGGTCCCGTCGCGCGGGTACCAACCCATCTCATTTTTTTCTTTCGTTTTCTCCTCTTCTCTTTTCTTTTCTCTTCTCTTTTTTTTCCTTTCCTTTCTTTCTTTCCTTCTTTCTCTACTGCTTTGGCCGAATGGCCTTATCTCCTCTATTCGGCTGAGAAGCCTCCCCTCTCCTCACTTCTCTCTCTCTCCCTCACCCCATCCGGCCGAAATGGCCTCTCCTCCCCGCCGGCCTCGCCTGGGGTGGCGTGATGGCGCAGGGCCGGCTCGGCGTCGCCGGCCCCCCTCTCCTAGCTCCCCGCCGGTGGTCCTCCTCCTACCCCGCCTCCTCTATCCCCCTCTCTTCTTCGCGTGCGGGGACCGGGGCGGCGCGTCGACGGTGGCCCGCTTTGGAGCACGCGGGGCACGCGGCTGCTCGGCGACGGCGCCCGCAAGGAGCAAGGCGGCGCATGGAGCGGCTCAAACGTCGGCGGCGGCCCGAGCGGCGCAACGGGTAAGACCCGATCCCCTTCCTTCTATTTTCAGATTTAGGGTTAGGGTTGGGGATTTGCTTTGTCTTTTCTTTTCCGCACGCCAGTCAACCGACGACGGTCTTTGATCTTTCCCCATCTAGATCTACGCCTAGATTAGGGCTCTGATACCAATGTTAGGTCCTTAGGATCATCTAGGTGTAGATCAGAGGGAGTTCTTGTTCGGATTCGAGAGAGAAGGGGAGAGGGAGAGAGGATTAGGGTTAGGGGTACCGACCGTCCGATGCATTGGAGGAGGAGTTGGCCATCGCTGGTTGGCTCGGTGAAGTCTGCGCACGGGCAGCGACGTTCTGTGGAGAAGGAGCGGGGTCTCCCTGGCGGCGGCGATCTGTAGGGAGATAGAGGTGGCGGTGGTAGTTCCCGTCGCTGGAGCGCCCCCTTTCAGATCGGGTCTAGGGTTGTCGGTGGGGATTGTGGCGGCACGGCCAACCTTGGTGTGCGTGCCCCCAGCCCCCACCTCTATTTATTGTGGCGCTGGCGACAGGGGTCCACCAGCCAATAGGGCTGGGCGCCCCCGATCAGGGCGCATACAAGGGGGGCCATTTGGCCGTTGGGCCAAATGGTTGAGATCACTCTAACATTCTCCCCCTTGATCTCAATCTATGCTTTAACTTTAATTACTTTCGACTTTACTCATTCCATCACAGATTAGTGCATAGAACATGTCTCATTGTCACGGTCAATCGCCGATAGATTTAATAGCTACAATACACCTCTCTGTTCTGAAATAGTTACTTTAATCTTTTGGGCCATCTTTTAGTCCAGGAATCATAGGCTTTCCCTTAAACCCATGCCGGCTACATGTTCTCTGAACACGTTGGGTGGTAAGCCTTTAGTAAGTGGATCCGCTAACATCTTTGCGGTACTTAAATGCTCAAGACTTATAATTTGATCCCGAACTTTGTCTTTCACAACATAGTACTTTATGTCAATGTGTTTGGCAGCCCCACTTGACTTATTGTTGTGGGCATACATTACTGCGGGTTCATTATCGCAGTACAACTTAAGTGGTCTATTGATGTCGTCAACCACTTTTAAACCGGGTATGAACTTCTTTGCGAGTTCACCGCCTCAGTAGCCTCATAACACGCTACAAACTCGGCATACATTGTGGACGATGTAGTGACGGTTTGCTTTGAGCTTTTCCACGATATAGCTCCTCCAGCGAGAGTGAACACATATCCGGATGTCGACTTTCTATCATCTCCTGCATAATCAGAATCTGTATACCCCACTATATGGAGTGAATCTGATCTTCTGTATGTCATCATGAGACCTTTTGTTCCTTGCAAATAACGCAAGACTTTCTTTATCAATTTCCAATGTTCTATTCCAGGATTGCTCTGGAATCTGCCAAGTAACCCGGTAACAAACGCTAAGTCAGAGCGTGTACACACTTGAGCATACTGCAAGCTTCCGACAGCTGAAGCATATGGAACCGATTTCATTTGATCGAGCTCAGATCTGGTTCTGGGGCATTGAAAATCCCCATATCATGCGCCCTTGACTATAGGTGCAGGTGAAGGACTACATTTATGCATACCAAATTTCTTTAAGACTTTCTCTATGTATGCCTTTTGTGGCAGTCCCAATGTCCCTTTGTTTCTATCCGGTGAATTTCGATCCCTAGAACGAACGAAGCTTCACCAAGATCTTTCATATCAAAGTTTGAGGACAAAAACTTCTTTGTCTCGATGTGCATCGACATCACTACTAGCTAGTACGATATCATCCACATACGAGGATTAGGAAGATAAACTTCCCATCTTTAAACTTTGCATAAACGCAGATTGTCCTCTACATTCTCTTTAAACCCAAATTTTCTTATTGTCTGTCAAACTTCAAGTACCACTGTCTTCAAGCTTGCTTTAACCCATAAATCGATTTCTTTAGGCGCATCCCATTCTTTCATTTCCTTCCACGACAAAACCTTTCGGTTGTGCCATGTAAACATTTTCCTCCAAATCCCCATTAAGAAATGCCGTCTTTACATCCATCGATGTAACTCTAAATCATAATGTGCTACTAATGCCATTATGATTCTGAAGAATCTTTACATGAGACCGAGAAAATGTCTCATTGTAATCAATCCCTTCTCTTTGCGTAAAGCCTTTTGCTATAAGTCGCGCTTTGTATCTTTCTACATTCCCTTGGGAGTCAAGCTTTGTCTTGTAGACCCATTTACATCCTACTGTTTTGGCTCCTTTAGGAATAATTTCCAAGTCCCAGACTTTATTAGCCTTCATGGACCTTATTTCCTCTTCCATGGCCTCAAGCCATTTTGAAGAATTTTCGCTTCTCATGGCTTCTTCAAATGAAGTGGGATCATCCTCCATTTGAAAATCCTCTGTATGATAAATCTGATAATCATCAGAAATAGCTGATCTTCTTACTCTTTGAGATCTCCTGGGCCTCCTCATTTGGTACATCTTCTGTTTGAAATTGCTGTTGCTCCCCTCATGCGTGGCAATAGGTTCTATAGGATCTGAAGAACGAGTTCCTCATTCTCATTAATTGTTGCCACGGGAGGAACAATAACAGTGCTGGTACCACGTTGTCTTGCACCGTCGGTGCAAATGACAGCAGTAGTGTGAAGAATGGCTCTTGAATCATCGGAGTGGGCGCATACGCCCGCTTCTCTTCAAGGTCAATCTCTCGAGCTACCATGCTTCCCCACATCATTTCATCTTCTAAGAAGACAGCGTGTCTTGTTTTTACAAACTTTGTATATCTGTCTGGACAGTAGAAACGAAAACCTTTTGACTTTTCAGGGTAGCCAATTAAATGACAACTTACTGTTTTGGGATCAAGCTTCCCAAGGTTTGGGTTAAATACTTTAGCCTCAGCAGGACTCCCCCACACACGTAAGTGGTTTAGTGAGGGAACTCTTCCTGTCCACAACTCGTACGGTGTTTTGGGCACCGACTTACTAGGCACTCTGTTGAGAATATGAATGGCGGTTTTCAACGCCTCCATCCATAAACTCAATGGGAGTGTGGAGTAGCTCATCATGCTTCGCACCATATCCATCGAGAATGCGGTTGCGTCTTTCAGCTACTCCATTTTTTGAGGTTCGCCTGGTGTAGAATCTGGGCCACTATGCCATTTTCCCTGTAAAAACCTTGCAAAGGTCCAGAACTTGTCCATATGGGGTATGTCGACCGTAGTACTCCCACGGTCGAGATCGGACTATCTTAATCTTTAAATCGTGTTGGTTTTCAACTTGACCTTAAATATCTTGAATTTATCCAAGGCTTCATTTCTTTCTTTGATTGGATAAATATATCCATAACGGGATTAATCATCCGTGAATGTTATGAATGAGTCATAACCATCCACACTTTTCACAGGAAAAGGACCACAAATATCTGTGTGAATAATTTGTAGAACTCCTGTGCTTCTTTTGGCGTCTTTCTTAATTTTCTTTACATATTTTCCTTTAATGCATTCTCTGCATTGTTCTAAGTCTGAGAACTCTAATGGAGGAAGAATATCATTCTTAACTAGTCTTTCTATTCTCCCCCTCGAAATATGGCTTAAACGACAGTGCCATAATTTCGATGACGCATCTAGAGTTCTCTTTCGTTTCCTGTTTACATTTGTAGACGAGGATTCAATCACTTTCTCGCACGCAACGTTCCCATTATCGCATACGGCATTCACATCATCACATAATGATAGCAAACAAAGCTCATTTTGTAAGATGGCAAGACCAACACATTCTTTATTAAACATTATTTCACACTTGCCATTTCCAAAATGACAATCATAACCATCATTGTCCAAACATGAAACACTAATCAAATTCCTCTGTAAAGAGGGAACATAAAGAACATCTCTAAGTAAAAGAGTGAAGCCATCAGCTAGCTCTAATGAAAGATCGCCAACGGCTTCAACTTCAGCTTGGACTCCATTTGCGACTTTAACGCATCTTTCTTTTCTTTGCGTATTCCTCGTCGAACGGAATCTCAGAAATTATTGGCAACATGAAGCAGTTGCACTGAATCAATCCACCAAGTAGATTTTGAATATTATACATACTGAGGACTCATTTATGAACGTAATGATGTTCTCACCTTTCTTTGACATAATCATTTTCAAGAAATCGGACAATCTTTCTTGTAATGTCCCTTTTTCTTGCAATGAAGGCACTGATCTTTCTCCACTGTGAAATTTTGTTGCTGAGGCTTATGCTGTGGCTTTCCTGTCTTTGAGGAGGAATGATTAAAGTTCTTTTTCTTGTAGTCCTTCACATAGTTGATAGAACCACCATGTGAGGATTTAATTCTTTACTCCTCTTGCACACACATAGCTATGCACTTTTCTAAGTCCCATTTCTCGGGCTGCATGTTGTAGTTGACAACAAAGGTGTCAAACTCTTTCGGTAAGGAAGCAAAAATCAAATAAATAAGTAACTCATCCTTGAGAGCCAAATCCATTGGTTTAAGCTTGGATGCCAAGTTGCTCATCCTTAGTATGTGCTCTCTTATACCACTGCCACCACCAGAGTACCTTTCTGTCACAAGCTGCTTAATCAGCTGTGTAGCATAAGTCTTTGAAGAGCCAGTAAACTGACTCTTTATTTTCTCAAGGTACTCTGTGACAGTGTCACACTCTGCGATTGAGCCCACAATTGCAGGCTCAATCGTGTTCTTTATCACAACTAAATATTTCTTGTTGGCAGTGACCCACTTTTTATGATCAAGATCATATGACATTTTTATGGGAGCATAGTCCCTCTGTTTGGTCTGCCAAGCAGCATCAGCCTCATTTTCATCTCTCACCGGTGCCACAGGCTCTGTGGGACACGGTGTGGTGACTACCCAGTCCACCTCAGTCAAGATGAAGGCCAGGTCAATCTTTTTCTTCCATTCACCGTAGTTGTCTCATTTGAGAACCGGGATATCCCTGATGTAGCCCATCAAAGAGTATCCTCCTGAAAACACAATTCATATACAGTGAGAACATTTAAACATAATAACAGCAAAATTATATGCCTTATTTCCAACGTTGGTCAAAATACGACATACAATTTTATCTATACATTAAATCTACATCACCGTTGGGCAGAAATAGAAATAATGCATAAAATCATCAATTAAAATTATAATACTGTTATTATCAACGTTGGTCGTAAAATAACAATATCATAATTCACAACAATTCTCAAAATTAAATTCTCCGTTGGTTCGAATTTAATTGAAAGAGTAATCAACATTAACTTTTGCAGCGGAAATATGAAATTATTCTAAAATAATTCATACTCAGAAGCATTATTACTGTACTCATCTAATCTCTGGAAAAATAACACGTTGGTGCAAAAATTTACAGAGATTTGATTCAAATTTCATTCAAAAAATGCTTCTGAAAATAATTAAATTCATTTTTCGGGATTTACTGTGCAAAATGCCATATTGGCCCATTCCTTTGCAGCCTCGGCCCAGGCGGCCCGCTCAGCCAGCGCCGCCTCGCGCTCCCCCGCGCCGCAACCGCAACCTGGGCCTGGGCCGGGAAAACTCTCGCCCACCTGGCCGAAAGCCAGCCCGCTGTCATCGGCGCGATCTCAGCTGTCCTTTCGCATCCGACGGCTGAGTGGCGAGTTCGGCGGAACAAAACCCGCTTGCGGCGCGGTCTCCCGAAAACCCTAGCTCATTTCATTCCTCTCCCCTCTCTCAGCGTCGCACCCGAAGCGAAGCGCAGGTGGCGCGGCGACTTCGCCCACGCCACGAGAAGGAAAAGACCGGCGCCAACGGGCCCTCTCGCCGGCGTGCGCGCTCCACGAGAGGAGTGTGCGCCGTCGGCGCTCCGTGTCGGCGCCCCTCAGCGCGTCGACGGTGGCCCGCTTTGGAGCACGCGGGGCACGCGGCTACTCGGCGACGGCACCCGCAAGGAGCAAGGCGGCGCATGGAGCGGCTCGAACGTCGGCGGCGGCCCGAGCGACGCAACGGGTAAGACCCGATCCCCCTTCCTTCTATTTTCAGATCTAGGGTTAGGGTTGGGGATTTGGTTTGTCTTTTCTTTTCCGCACGCCAGTCAACCGACGACGGTCTTTGATCTTTCCCCATCTAGATCTACGCCTAGATTAGGGCTCTGATACCAATGTTAGGTCCTTAGGATCATCTAGGTGTAGATCAGAGGGAGTTCTTGTTCGGATTCGAGAGAGAAGGGGAGAGGGAGAGAGGATTAGGGTTAGGGGTACCGACCGTCCGATGCATTGGAGAAGGAGTTGGCCATCGCTGGTTGGCTCGGTGAAGTCTGCGCACGGGCAGCGACGTTCGGTGGAGAAGGAGCGGGGTCTCCCTGGCGGCGGCGATCTGTAGGGAGATAGAGGTGGCGGTGGTAGTTCCCGTCGCTGGAGCGCCCCCTTTCAGATCGGGTCTAGGGTTGTCGGTGGGGATTGTGGCGGCACGGCCAACCTTGGTGTGCGTGCCGCCCCGGCCCCCACCTCTATTTATTGTGGCGCTGGCGACAGGGGCCCACCAGCCAATAGGGCTGGGCGCCCCCGATCAGGGCGCGTACAAGGGGGCCATTTGGCCGTTGGGCCAAATGGTTGAGATCACTCTAACACAATTATCATTTCATAGAGGCAAAATTGCATCAAACATATTCTAATCAGTTAATCCATGTAGCTCACAAATTTTAGTACCAGCTTGCCACTGATTAATTACATTGCATATATAGATCCTGCTTGGCCAAGCTCGGCTTCTTCTTTTTGGCTTGGAAGCTTGGCTTCAAAAAAAGCTAGGAAATGGAAGCTTCAAATTCCTAGTTTATTTTGAGCTCGGTTTCTCCTTGGCTTCCCTATGGTCCAACTTCGAAGTCTGCACGTTTGGCTAGAAAAATAACTTCGAAACTCGAGATTCCTGAAACTGAAGCCCGGCCAAACGGCACTATGTATAGTGTCTCCTTGTATAAGCTCGATCCACTCCCACCTTCTAGGAAGAAACCAGAGCCGGCTGGCCAAACACTTTTGGCTCCAATCATTTTTTGGACCTGCAGGAGCTCGTAATCTGGAGCCCAAATTATACTAGGAGGACGGATCTAGCTAGGGGTAGCTTCACTGGCTCTGGAAAGCTGTCAAATTCTCACGGAGCTAGTTTTTCTTTAGTGCTCCACCCAACAACTGTACAACTAATTTGTGCTTTTCTTTAGTACTGATCCACAAGCAAAAAAAAGGCTTATATAACTAATATCTTCAAGATTTGTAAACTTTTCAACTAAGTGTAATACCCCAATTTTGCATAAGGGATAATGATAGCGATTAAGGAGTGTAGTTTTGCCATCAGACCCATCGGCGTTTAGAGTGCCGAATATATATCACGCGTAGAGGTTCCTAGACCATCCCAGGACGGTCGGCACCGTCTAGAGAGCCGTATAATTAGCGCTCTCAGAGGTTCCCGGACCGCCTAGGGACAGTCGGCACCGTCTCGCGTCTCGGGTGTTCATCATCCGGCAAATTCTATCTTACCTTTTCACCATCTTACCACTGCAGTAAAGACCCCAAAGCCAACTTAACCCTTGGACCAAAATGCCTCTGAGCAGTCAATTATTTGAGAGAGGAATGGGAGGGCGATTCGGACATTTCACAAGCCAAGGCAGCCGCAACCATGTTCATTTAAGCTAGCCCTTGCAGCAGGCCCTCATTTCCACCAACATTCCCTCGGCCAAGGTAAGAACAGAGCCAACCGAAAACACACTCTCCATTCTTTTCACTGCCAAACCAAGAGGCCAACACAAGCGCAACCTACAAGCTCACCACAGAGAAGAGAAGAGCCAAAGAGGAGAGGCAAGGGTGCAGCCGGCCATGACGGCAAGGGGAAGGTGGGAACGGAGGCGGCAACAATAAGACGACGCCGATGACAACCCCAACCACCGGGAACCCGAGCCAAGTGAGGTGTGCCTCCCCAATCCTGCGAATGGTAGCGAAATAGCGAACCATCCCCGTATAGGAGAGTGGCCGGCCGGTGAAGAATCGTGGCCGGCGAGCTCGAGTCCAGTAGGGGGCGAGGCCGGGCACCGACCTGCGCTCGCATAGCGGTCGGCGGCCTGAGGCCGGCAAGTCGAAGGGGTGGCGTAGGGGAGGCGGTGCTGCAGGGGAGCGGCGGAGGAGCCGGCCGGTGGCGGGCCCGAGACCGGTGGGCCGAGCCCGCCGCGCGCCCTCAAGCCGCCGGAGAAGCGCCGCGCTAGAGAGAGAGAGGGAAAAGGAGAAGTAGGCCGGGGGCGGCGGGCGGCGAGGGGAGCCGTCGGCGACGCCGTGCCGGCCACGCGCCACCCCACCGCCATTTGTGCGCCGAGCGCAGCGCGTGGGAGAGAGAGAGAGAAGAGTAAGAGGGGAGAGGGGAGGAAGGTAGAAGGGGGGCGGCGGGAGGGGCCGCCGGTCGGCCTTGCGCGCCGCCGCCCGCCCTGGGAAGGCCCCATTCGGCCGAATGGGGTTTGGAGAGAGAGATGTTGGGTGAGGAAGGAAAAAGAGAGGGGGAAGGAGCCGGCCGGGTAGGTGAGGAAGGAAGAGAAAAAAAGAGAAGAAAGAAAGAGAAGAAAAAAAAGAGAGAGAAAGAAGAAAAGAAAAGAGGAGAAAAAGAGAGAAAAATGGGTTCGCACCTGCGCGACAGGTCCCTCAAAGACCCAGACGTTTACGCCAGAGATCGGGATTTACGCTTAGAGTTGTTGATATCCATTGAAGCTCTGGATTTTTATTTTGCCGTTGAGTCGGGTTATCATGCACGCAGGTGGGGGTCCTGGATCGGAGCCGTCCACGCGTCATCCCCGAGGCTAACCAGGCAAGTGCATTGTAAAGCGGTGAATTCAGTTAGTGATTTCGGTTAAATTGAATGATTTGGGGGTAAGTTTACCTTTTCCGGTGCATATTGAGAAAAGTTGAATGAAGAACGTTAAGACATGTCAAGTTGATATGCATAAATGAACTTGCAAGTGCATGGTAAAACAGTGGATTGTGGTGAATGATTGGTATTTTTATGTCTTCTGTGCCATGTTCTACAGTGACTTCTGATTACGTGTCAATCATACTTTGATGAGTGTTGTTTATGATTAAGTGCCACAGTGAAAGCATGTTGCATTATGCATTGCACTCATACACAGACAACAGGACTTACCTCGGTAGGTATTATACCGGTATAAGCTACAGACGCATTGCATCGCATTGCATGAAAACAGAACAGAACAGTGATACAGTTACGGATGCATTGTATTGCATAAAAGAGTTAATAATGAAACAGATACAGAGATAGTGATGTATAGTTCACAGAGATGGGAGATGGTAACAGTAAAATAATTACAGAGATAGTGATGTGTAGTTCACAGAAATGGGAAGTAATGGCGGTAGAATAGTTACAGAGATAGTGAGGGCAGTCCACAGATATAGGAAGTGATAACCGTTAAGTAGTATAGGCTAAAGAGTTGAGAAAGAAGTGCATGTGCATGTGCATTATGAACAGTTCATCAGAACGTAAATTGGTTAAGTGGAAAAGTGGTTAAATGGAAAAGTGGATAAATGGAAAGGTGGTTAATGAGAATGGAATGATTATGGTCTAATGAATGAACCTGTTATTTGCTGTTTTGCTTTGTACTTGCTGAGTCGGTGGACTCAGCCTTGTTTTGTTGATGTTTTTAGGTGACCGTTGAGGACGACTTGCACGGGCGGGAGTAGCACATGGATAACTGGCACGAACCAGCAGCACTCTTGTATCACTTTTATCAGTGTACTTTAGCTACTACTAGGCTAGAGCAACTGCTAAAAATGCTATGATGTAACTGAACGCAGCACAATAAATAAATTTAGTGTTGGTTTTAAATTCTTCTGATATTGATGAAATGGTAAGAGTTACAGAGGTGGTAGCATCTTGGCCCAGAGAGTGAGCGGGGTGTTACACTAAGGTTCTGAGTTTCAGCAAAACTCTTTTAGAAGATTCAAATTGGGAACTTTTCTGTATCTTGTATGTTCCAGGAAGACACAAACTGCAATTTTTCCAGCAACAAATCCACCCTTAAGTTTTGCCATTCTCTTGTTTACAGCCTAAAGCACTTTGCACGAGTCAAGGCTTCTGGTCAGCTTCGACTACTGATCATACAATGGGAGGAAACACATCTCAGACTGTGCCAGAAGATGGCGCGGAACTGAATGGTATGATTGAGGTAAAAAAGTTGATCTCCATGGTCTGGAGAGAATTTTACTTGCTGGTGTACGGATGACCACGCATTATTTTTTAGTATAATCATATATACCTCTAAAATTTTGCCTACATAACTAGTAGTATTAAACATAAACATCAGTTTCTATGGGAAAAAGGCAAAAACCTACAGATAAACCGCACTGACCTTTGGTACCTCAGTAATTCTGCTGGATGCCTGCTTTTTTCTTATACTAAATTTAATGATATTCTTGGGGGGACTACGATGATCATGTTCCCATGCACAGCCAAGGAGAAAACTCATACATAGTTAGCTGGAACACACACGCACTCAGTGTTGGAAGCAAGATGGAACAAAGGTTCCATGTTGTGCCGCAACTGCCTAGCACATTTTCTTGCTCTCTCCTATTATTCTCCAATTCTACGTACAAGGCTCCACAAGCCACTTAAATACAAATGCTAAGCACTGACTAATCCTGTCATGCATTGCGATATACATGCGCACGTCTAACAACCATGAGGACAACCTGCACACAACGATGAACAAACTAGATCCTTAGTCTTGTACTAATTACTAATTAACAAACTTCTTAACCACGTCAATGCAAAGCTACGAGTAAACTAACAAACTTGCCGCGTGCATAACTCCTCTAATGTACATGTACATCCAACCATCTAAATGTGCACTAACTAGAGAAACTTAAGATTAATTTCCAACATGCAAGACCAGTTGCAGCATTTCCCTCCTCGTCAAGGAATACATGAGGTACTACTGGCCACGGGTGTTCAATACGAGAACGGACTAAACACTGCATCCAATACACTGGTCTATATATATATATGAATAAAACATTAATTAAACTGAAGCTGTATAATTATTACTGATCGAAGGAGCAGTCTAGTTACCATGGATAGGCATCAATTAATGCATAAGCATGTAGTACTAGTCAATATGACTTGAGAGTGAAGCGCATTGGGACACAGCATCTAGCCAGATCTGTTTTAAACATCATTCCTTAAACTTTTGCCTTCTGGTTATCTGCAGCATGAACCGCATGCCCCGACAGATCTTTCCACACCCATGGGACGATATCCTCATTTTGGTGCACCTGCTAATCATCTTGCGGGAGGAAACGTAGGACAGCAGCAGGACCTGCCTAGTGAGAACGGATTTCACAATGGAGTATCCAATTTGCCACATGGTCCTGAAAATGGAGCAAATCCGACAGGGTTACTTGACGAGGTAACAGTACATTAATTCATCTTCACTGTGGCTGATTGAACTAATTTATTGTTAATGAGCATATAGGTGTATTACATTCATTTTTAGGAAGTTTATACAGCAACTTTCCTACTGTTTAAGAATTTACGTAATATCACCGGCCACTTGTGACGTACACGAGGGAAATTAACACAGCGGGCTTGTTTTAACTATGCTCCAGGTTGTTCGACCATTTTTTATCAGGAAGGTCGATGATGTTTATATTCAAAAGCAGCTGCAACAGCTCCCTTCGCATCCAATTCTTCCTACTGGGGCCGCAGGAGGGAATGAGGTATTGCTTTTAAATGGTGAAACAAGAAAAAATTATTTAAATGATGAAACATATATAGTGTATATCTTTATTTGTTTGCTGACCCTCTTCTTATTTAATACTGCATATAAACATATATATAATCCTTTGATTATTTCATACTAATCCATACGAGGATGCTGTATAACAGAAGGAAGACTATTTGATACACAAAAAAGACAGATGAAAATTATGGACTGATAATTGTTCGGAGGAGCTCACGGCGGCCAGCAGCGTCGAGGGGGCGGAGGCCGGTGGCGGCTCGGCGGTTCCCGTAGGCGCCGAGCGGCGGCAACAGAACAATCGGGCGGTGAGGGTGGGCGCGCTGGAGAGGGCCGTTCGGTGGGTGGAGGCTGATCGGCGCTGGCGGCAAAGTCCGGGAGGCGGCAGGAGTGGTGGCTGCTGGGTTGTCCAGGCTTCCTTGGCGCGACGTTGCTCGAGCGCGAAGCGGCTTGTGGTGGGTTCAATGGATGGCTATGCCATGGCCTTGAGGCGTGCAGAACCCCGGTGTGCTGGTGGTGGTCTTTTTTGTGTGTGGGTGTGCGTGGTTTGCTGTGGTTGTGCTGGCGAAAGCCTTGCCGGTGTTCCTGCCGGTCTCGACAACTATGACGCCTATGGACGCCATTTTCCTTCCTGAAGGGTTGTCATGGCACTCCATAGCCATCATGTACTCTGTTCTCCAGGTGAAAGCCTTGTCTCGGTGAGGCGGGCGGCGTCGGCGACCCTAGTCGCCTCTTTGAAGATGTCGCTTCGGAGGTTCATCTTCACACAGGATAGACCGGAGTTTGGGCGGCTCAATTGAAGAAGGTTAGGGGCTTGGTTGAAAGCAAGGACGGAGAAGAAGTTCTGAAGCTTAGTCTTTCTAGCTTTTTCATAGTCCTTTAGATCTCTTTGTTGCTGTTGTGTACTCCTCAGTGTTGAGGATTTGGGCCTAAGAGCTCGTGTAACTTTTGGTGTGTATATCCCTTGTGGATATAGAGGTCAGATTTTATATCCTTTATCTAAAAAAAGATACCTTGTCTACAAGGCACGCAAGCTGATAAGTTCACGACCTTCGACGATGTCTCTAACCCCATGCAAATCCACATGGATCAGGTGTGACCATTAAGAAAGTACAACTGATATTGTCCTGTGTGCAAAATTATAGTTAATTAGACATCCATCGTGCATCACTTATTTGCAGTAGAGCACATTTTATACAACTATAATTTTTTTTGTCAAAATTGTCAAGATAATGTATGTTTAAGAATCCATTTCACAAAACGCAGGTACTTTGACAAAAATTATCACTAGGCTTCACCCAATTGCTTTGGATGGCGCTTGACACCTTGAGTCCACCAGGCAACCTCACATCATTACGGAATGGTTGAAGCATGTGTGTGTCGCTGGGTGGTGGGCCGCGAGCTGTCAAGCGCGTCCAATGCAATAATATGTAGCTTGGCGATACAAATAGCGAAAGGGTGTATAGCTTTAGTTCGTGAAGCTAAAAGGATGTGCTTCAATATTTTTTAAAGTAATTTGCAAAACTTTTAAAATAGAATTAAATGTTGGATATATAGTGATTACTTATCCCTTCATATGCTTTGAGATTAATATCATTTTTGTTAGAGTAGAAAGTATAGAAACATTACCCGAAACTAAATATTAAACATGTAGTTCATTGATCGTTTTGTTAAAAAATAACCTATAGTTTTGTGAAATTTAGGCCCTGTTTGGCACAGCTTCACCAACAGCTTCATGAGCTGTTGTGAGCTGTTTTTTGCCAAACACCCATTTTGCAAATAGCTTCACCCATGAAGCTCCTTTTTTTGTGCTCTCACAAAGGAATAGGGAGAGGTGAAGCTGGAAAAAGTAGCTTTTCACAGCTCTCTCCCTCAGGCCCGTATTTCTAGGAAGTGACTGCCCCTCTAGTTCACAAAAAATTACACGCAATTGCCCTCAGGCCCGTATCCCGTTCACCCTCTGTTTCTTTCGCGACGACCGCCGAACGGACGCATCTCTCGATTCCGTATTCTCTCCCGTCTCCTTCCTCCGAACGGACGCGCGCCGCCATGGATCCTCCTCGCCTGCACGCGATGCCGGACGGGAAGCAGATGGATCGGGAGGCCAAGAAGATGATCCAATCACCGCACCGGGGATTCGTTTCGGCTCTTCTCACGGTGGAGGGCCGCGCTTGGCCGCGCTGGTCTTGGCATAGCATCGCTCGCCGGGCGGCGGCTGGCTCGGCGCTGGCTCGCTAGCGCGCCGGCCGGCGGCGGCTGGCGAGCACGAGGCCTTCGCGCGCGGCGGCGGCGGCTGCTGCGCGGCATCGGCGCGCCCGGCGGTGGCACGCCGCGCGGCGGCGCGGCGGCGGCGCGGCGCCGCGCACCGGAGGCGCGCGCGGCTGCAGGGCCCCGGGCGCTCTGTGCGCCGAGCGGCGTCAGCGATCCAGGGCGGCCGGGTTGGCGAATGGCGTGCTTCAGCGGCCACGCTTTTTGGGCCCGATTGGAGAACGACTGAAGAAGTCGGAGATATTCATGTGCAAATCGGGGGCTCTTCTGCTCCTAGTCGTGGCGCCTCTGCTCGGCGTCGAGGTGGTCGAGGTGGTCGTGGTGGACGCGCACAAAGCGCTCTTTGTTCTCGCTGCCCGACGGTGACACTATCGATCTCACCGATGCAAGGTAATCGAAATTTTCTGAATTTTACATGTGTGCTATGATGCTTGTCAATTGAAGAAACGTGCTGTTTGCGAAATTGAAGGCCATTACATTCTGAATGTTGCTTGTCAATTGAAGGCCATTACCTGTGAACAAGAACTGTGAACAGATGGCTTCAGTTACAGATGGTCAAGAACAGCTCCTTAATCTGTCGCATTGGGTTTTTAGAGGCTGTTTGGTTTGGTCTTGTAGATGCTGAGAAAATGATAGCGTGTGGTTGAGAAAATGAACAGATTCTGAATGTTGTTTGATTTGCTACAATATTATGTTGCCACTATCTTTGCATTATCTTTGTGTTTTCGACCCTCTCTGAATGTGTTTGCAATATTGAAATTGAACAGCCTCGTAAATTGTTGTTTTGCATGATACATGATCTTGGCAACTACTCTACCTTGAACAATTGCACTAGTGATGAAGTGGTTCAACCAGATCGTGGCATTATTTTTAGGTGAAAGCAGACATTTATCTTAATTTGTCATTTAGCTAGTAAACTAGTCAGTTACATATTGCTTGTTAGCATTGGATTCATGTGAGAACATTCTTGTTAGCGTAACATTCTGAATTTTGAAATTTTGCTGTTTGCTTACATGTGTGTTACGTGGTGTTATCCTTTTATATTTATGTTCGCAATGCAAGGCGATTGGTGCGATGAAAATACTAGGATAGTATGTGAGATTTTCTTGTGAAGTTGAAAAGGAAACCGGTCAAACACTCACTTGAATAAGGTGGGTACAAGAATGTCTTACAGAGGTTCAAAGAAAGGACTGGGCGTGAGTACACTAGATCGCAATTCAAGAACAAGTGGATAGGTTGAAATCTGATTATGGTATTTGGAAGAAACTCACCAACCATCAAGCGGTATTGGATGGGATGAAAGGAAGCGAACATTGTTATGCAGAGACTTGGTGGAAGAAGACGATAAAAGTAATTGCACTTCATAAACATTTCTATTGCAAATTTCTCTCTAATTTCATTAGCATAATCTAACACACTTGTAATGTTTCATTGTAGGAAATTAAGGGGAGTTCTAGGTTCAAGCAAAGAGGGCTACAGAGAATGTGGAGAAGTTGGAAATTATGTTTGAGGACCTTCGTAACTGCGGAGATGACCAGCAGTGTGCGTCTAGTGGTGTAGCACCGTCCCAAGCAAGTCGGTCATGTGACAATTCTCAAATTAATGTTGATGATGAAGATGAAGCCGACAACGATGATGATAGTGAGCAGAACAAGTGACACCTACTAGTGTGAGGGGAAGAGGGTGGAGGGCTGTTAACAGAAGGAAAGAAACCAAAGACAAAATTGGGCGTTGGTTACGAGGAGCAGATGGGGAAAATAGTAGAGATGAATGAGAGGACAAGCGCTTCTTGTGAGTCTATTGCAAGGAGGGATGACAAATCTGGATGTTCCATACAGGATGTAATGGCCTTGGTTGAGGAGTGTGGTGCTGCTCCAAAATCAAATGAGCACTTCATTGCAGCTGTTCTTTTTACCAAGAGGGTGAGAGAGATGTTTATGACTTTGAGGACTCTCGAGGATAGGATCGATTGGTTGAGGAGGAAGCATGAGTGGTTGACTAGAAATGATGTGCCTAAGTAGTGCAATACCTTTCATTTGATATTGATGTTTGGACCAATTTATGTTGTTTTATTTATTTGGAACAAGCTGTAATGTTTAATACTTTCTATTTGGATCAATTTATGTTGTTTTATTTATTTGGTACACTTGTAATGTTTAATACTTTCTATTTGTACCATTTCATGCTGGTTTATTCATGGTTGTTGTTTTTATTGATGTGCTGAGATCACGTTGCAGTGCGAGAGCGGATGATAGTGATTCTGATGATTGGATTTCAAATACAATGGAAGTGTTGCGGTCTAACCAAAATAATTTGGTTGCTAGTGCCCTTGTTGCAACCAAGTACTACATGACATATCTTGACAAAAATGAAGCGAGAACTCCAGCACAGTCTGGTTATGGTTGGACATTGGAGAAGCTAAACACCCCAGATGAATCCCATAAAATGTTCAGAATGAATGCATCATTGTTTCATACGCTACATAACTTGTTAGTGAGTACATATGGTCTCGAGTCATCTCTTCACATGAATTCTATGGAATCACTGGCTATCTTTCTACTAGTTTGTGGGCATGGTATGTCAATAAGTGCTTTGCATGGTATATTCAAGCATTCTACAGAGACAATCAGTCGAAAATTTGATGATGTCTTGATTTGTTTGGTCTCTATGTGTGAGGACTACATAAGGCCCATTGATCCTAACTTCTCTACAACACATTCTAGGCTTACTAATGATAGTAGGATGATGCCTCATTTTAAAGATTGCATTGGAGCACTAGATGGTACTCATATCTCAGCGACCCCACCTCCGGATGACCTTATTAGATACATTGGTCGAAGTGGCAAAGCGACGCAAAATGTTCTTGCTATTGTTGATTTTGACATGCGATTCACATATGCATCTATTGGGCAGCCCGGTTCTATGCATGACACAAGTGTGCTCTTTCATGCACTTAGACATGATCATGAAAAATTCCCACACCCCCCTCTAGGTATGTATAGATTACATTAATTTGTGCACAAGTATGTGGCTGAAATTTTTTTACATGCATCTCAGTTAAACTTCTTTTATATACTCAGGGAAATATTACCACGTTGATGCCGGATACCCAAATAGACCTGGATACTTGGCACCATACAAGGGTGAAAGGTATCATGTGCCAGATTGGAGGAGGGGTCCTGCTCCAAGTGGTGAACAAGAGCTCTTTAACCATTTGCATTCAAGTATTCGGAATGTGGTGGAGCGTTCATTTGGTGTGTGGAAAATGAAGTGGAGGGTCCTTCTCAAAATGCCGAGTTACCCGATGGATAAGCAAAAGATGATTGTCGCTGCAACAATGTGCCTACATAACTTCATCCGTGAGAACCACTTTGATGACAAAGATTTTAGTAAATGTAATCGGAATCCTGATTATGTGCCCACTATACCTCAAAGGTATAGAAAGCATATTCCTTCACAAAATGCAGGTGATACATCAACTTCGGAATCTAATGATCGGAACATGGATAAATTCCGCGATGACCTTGCAAAGGCAATCTATCTTTCTAGATCATCATGAGCATGTATGTTTGCAATGTAGCATGATATGTGATGTTGATATGCACACTTTTGTTAAAGCTTCATGACTATGAAACATAAACAAGGCACTAATATTGCTTCCTAATGATTTTTTTTATTTTTTTATTTTTTAATTCATACTCATTCAAATATATTATTTTTGAATTCATATGACCATATATACAAACATACAACTCCAAATGTTAGAACAAGTCACGTAGACAGGGGCATCTTGGACAATTGCCCTCTCTCAGCCATGCATGAAGCTGTTGGTGAAGCTGTTTTGCCAAACAGTTTTCCAAAACAGCTTTAGCTTCACCGGTGAAGCTGCTCGTGAAGCTGAAACCAAAACAAACAGCTTCACTAGTGAAGCTGAGCTGTGCCAAACGGGGCCATAGTCTTCCAATGTTGATTAACTAGCTAGAACTAGGATGTTGCCTGCTGATATGCTTTTGTTAATTTGTCCAAGTAATGTAGGTGAAGCTTTCCGTAGTATGTCTACTTATAATTGGAGTTAACCTATATCTCATAACTAGCCTTGAGCAACCCTGATCAGCTCAGTTAGGAGAACATACTTTCATGAATATTGATGTAGATGCCGATATCGATACTCTTTTAAGTTACCATAGATAGGCATCAATGCATAAGCAAAGCAAGTCGTACTCCCTCACTTCTTTATTATTTGATGGTTGAGAATCTACGCAGACAATAAAATTTAATCATCAATATATTTAAAACTATCAAGATTGAATATATGATATTATATCATTATATTTGCTGTAAAAATACTCTTTCATAATGTTTATATGTTTATTAATTTTTTATAATATAAAGTTATAAAGAATAATGGTCAAAGCCACTTCTCGGACCTAAAAAAATCATTAACACCAAATAAAAAGAATGTAGAGTACTAATCTATATGACTTCAGAGTGAAATTGTCACAGCATCTAGCCGGATCTGCTTTAAAGATCGTTCACTAAACTTTTGCCTTCTGGTTATCTGCAGCTTGAACCACATACCCTGATAGGTCCAGCTTCTCACTATTACAGAAAGCCTAATACTAGACGGCCAATCACAGACGATTTTGTCAAACCGTCTGTGATTGACACTAACACCGACGGTTTTAATTTGGACAAATGCGTGTTTGTGGCGTCGGATAAAGCGAGTATCACGGCGGTTCTTACCGATGAACCGTGCTGTGATACTAAAGTATCCTGAGCGGTTTTTATTAAAAGCGTGCGTGTTGTGTGTGAACTATCACGCAGCGATTGTTGTTAAGAACCGTGTTAATGTTCCTGACGGTTTTTAACAAGATCCGTCTGTGATGTCCCTTTGTCTGTCATATTGCATTCATGATCGAGGTTAATATATAAGTACACATTGCTTCTAATAACTTAACTACTGAACAAGCGAGACAAGAGATCACAAATTAAAGGCAAATTTATTAGTTTCAATTAGATGCAAATTTACTATAAAAGTCGCACAGGTAAAGAGTTTCCCAGATTGTAATCTTTTGGGCTTAAATGCGCTTCTTCTTCGACTTTGAGACTTGGAGGATCGTGGCTGAATTCTCGAACGCCGTTAAGATTGCCCTTGTCCTCGGCACTTCCTCCTCCGCCTGGGCAAATGATCAGCAGCATCCATAATGTCGTAGAGGATAGCATGAAAAGATTCCTCAGAATCTGCCGTTTTTGCTTGATCGGCAAAGCTATCCATCAGTCTCTCCAATGTGTGTAGAGCTTCTTCCGCATTGCGCACATTGTGGAGAAGAACCAGAGTGAGGGTTGTTTCCCTTTCGATCTTGAGCGGCAGCGAGACGCCTCCGTCGGCGGCGGATGATCGAGTCGAGTTAACGGATGCAAGAAAGCGAGGAAGGAGAGCAGGCGTGTCGCGGAGAAGCTGCTCGGATGCAAATTGCTGGCCGCTGTGTAAGGTTCGGCGAACAATTCTTGATGAGCAGATGAGAGGAAGGAGATGATCACAAGAATAGTAGAAGCCATATTATGCGACGTAGAAGAGACTGGATTAGGCGCATATTTAACCTTTAGCACGAGCGGTTCGTATACCCAAACATTAATGATATAGACGCCGTATAATGATCGAGAGGCGTTAATTAGGCGATCGAAACACGGCGTTCGGCAATCGAAATGCGGCGTTACGGCAATGGAAACACGCGCGGCGTTCGGCATGAACTTATGACGAGGCGGTTTTTATAAAAACCGTCGTGATAATATTTATCACGAGCGGTTTTAATAAAAACCGTGCGTGATAAGCTGATTATTATCCGAGCGATTTTAATTAAAAACCGTCGTGATAATTCGCGATGGTTTTAGTTAAAACCGCGTCGTGATAATGACTGAGTATTTATTGCGCTACTCAGACCGCATCTGTCTTCATTTCGATCCAGATCTATGCACTGCTGCACACTTTTTAACTCGGGAGGAAGCTAGGCGATTTCAGACCAGTTAATTTGGTGGGAAGAGGCAGAGATTGAGCTTTGAATTAAGATTCAGACTTTTCTGGTTGCTGTAGATATGGTTAGTAATGAAATTTATTTTTTCTTTAATTGCATTACAATTTAGGTCTAAGTAATCCATGACTCCATGAGTGGTTATTGAAGATGGTTAATTTGCAAAATTGTTGGTTATATAATAGCTGTTGTGTTTGTAATATGAATTGAGCTAGCAAATTAAGTCTCAATATAATAAATGTGGCAGTATATATGTAGTTATAATTAGTTAATCTAGATTTTAATACTAAGTTGTTATATATACGTAACGTAGGACCAGAAGTTGGATGTATACCGCGAGCCGTGTGAGTGAAGAGTACATTAATGGCGTTTCTGCTTTTATAAGAGCCACCGAGGAGGATATGTTGAATAAGGGGTGGAATATATGTGCTGTCCATGCATTGCGAGAATTTGAAGATGTTTAAGAACCGAGGGCAAATTGTGGCGCACTTGATTCGGAGGGTTTCAAAAAGGATTATACGTGTTGGACCAGTCATGGCGAAGTGAATGATCATATGCCGCGGATGACATCGCGGTGAAGTGAATGATATGCCCCGGATGACATCGCCGGTGAAATGAATGACATGCCGCGGTGATGTCGATTGTGGCTCGGATTCGGATAGGTTGCGCGATGATAATCTGGATCGGATGCTTAGCGATGTAGAAGAGAACTATGATGAGAGAGAGTATGTTAAATTCCGTGGCTTGATGGAGGACTCGAGAGAAACCTTTGTACACGGGCTGCAAGTACACGAGGTTGTCGGCCGTGCTTGAAGCTGTTGAAATTGAAGGCAAGCAACGGTTGGTCCGACAAGAGTTTCACGCGCTGCTAGGTCTTTTAGCGGACATGCTTAGGAGGGAAATGAGTTGCCTAAAACCACGTATAAAGTCAAGAAGGTTCTTTGTCCGTTGGGAATGGAAGTAGAAAGAATACATGCATGCCCGAACGATTGTATCCTCTACCGTAAAGAGTATGCAAACATGCATGTATGTCCGGTGTGCAACGCATCCCGATACAAACATAACAATCAATCGGTGATGGCGAGGAGCAGAGGCGAAGAAAGGACCTCTGCTAAGGTGGCATGGTATTTTCCTATAATTCCCGTTTGAAAAGGTTTTTGCAAATCCAAAGGAGGCAAAGCTGCTGCGTTGGCACTCGGAGGAGCGCAAGAAGGATGGAATGCTAAGACACCTTGCTGATTCCGCGTAGTGGAGAAACATCGATAGGAGTTTTGCGAGTTCGGTCAGAGCCAAGGAATATAAGGTTTGGGTGATACGTAGATGGAATGAATCCTTTCAGTTGCATGAGCAACCGACATAGCACATGACCCGTGACTCTGCATCTATAACCTTCCTCCTTGGTTGTGTATGAAGCGAAAGTACATTTTCTTTGTCGATACTTATCCAAGGGCCAAAACAACTTTGGGAATGATATCGATGTGTTCCTTGCACGTTGGTGGAAGATCTAAAAATCTTGTGGAGCGAAGGGGTACAGGTATGGGATGCATACAACCGAGAGAACTTCACTCTGCGCTCCTTATTATTCTGCACCATAAATGATTATCCTACCCTTGGTAACCTATTGGGCCATAGTACAAAAGGTGCCAAAGCTTGTACTCACTGTTTAGATGGTACCGAGAGTGTGGTGAGACACTCACGCAAAACCGTCTACATGCGTCACCGCCGGTTCCTTGGAGGGCTCACCCATACCGCAAGATGAAGAAACAATTTGTGGAGAGAAAGAAGACGGTTCAGCTCCAAGGCGTTTAAGGGGACACGAGGTTTATGATATGGTTAAGGATTTAGATGTTGTCCTCGGAAAGGGACGTAAATTGAGGGCTCATGAGAAGAACACACGGAAGAAGAGATCAATATTTTGGGACTTACCTTATTGGGAGTACCTAGATGTTCGACCTTTGCATCGACGTCATGCACATAGAAAAGAATGTGTGCGGCGACTTGATTGGTCTCTTCTTGAACATCCGTGATAAAACAAAGGGCGGTATCAACGCACGACTTGACTTGGTGACATGGACATCGGGCTGAGTTAGCACCAACAAGCAGCGATAATGGACGACGTACCTTCCCCTGCGTGTTACACTCGTCCAAGGTGAGAAAACAGAACTATGTCGGTGCTTGCATGGTGTCAAAGTTCCGTCTCGTTACTCCGCAACGTGAAGAAACTTGTTTCGATGCAAGATTTGAAGTTAAATGGCATGAAGTCTCATGATTGTCATGTCTGATGACACGATGCTCCCTATTGCAATTAAAAATATTTTGCCGATCAAAGTCCGAGAGACAATCATGAGGCTATGTTATTTCTTTAACACAATTGCTCGAAGGTCATCGATCCCGAAGGACTAGATGCTCTGCAGGACGAGGTGGTGATGACTCTATGTCACCTTGAAATGTGTTTTCCTCCTTCGTTTTTCGATATCATGGTCCATCTCATTGTTCACGTTGTGTGGGAGATAAAAATGTGCGGGCCGTATTCCTCGTAGCATGTACCCATTTGAGAGGTTCATGAGAATTCTCAAGTCCTACGACGGAATCGTTCTCGCCGGAGGGCGACATCGTCGAAGGTTATGCAAGTGAAGAGGTCATTGAGTTTTGTGTTGATTATATGGCTCAGATTCAACCGATAGGTGTCCATCAATCTCGTCATGAGGGGAGGCTGAAGGGTCTCGGAACTATCGGAAGGAAAGCAATCACTCCGGATATGGACACGTATACTCAAGCCCATTTCACGGTGTTGCAACACATAGCGAAGTGGCGCCTTATGTGAACCGGCACAAGGATGTGCTTCGACATGAGAATCTGAGCGGCGGATGTTTGGATCATAAGACAACACAACCGTTGGTTCAACCAATGGTTGAAGGAGCAAATCGCTAGGAGCTCGCCGAGTGAGACGCTGATATGGTTGGCAAAAGGGCCGACATTTACAGTTGTGACATGGCAAGGATATGACATAAATGGGTACACATTCTATACGCAGTCTCAGGATGTCAAGAGCACTAACCAGGACAGTGGTGTCCACATAGATGCATTCAGTACCGATGGGTCGAGAAACTCGTACTATAGCTTCATAGAAGAGATTTGAGAGCTCGACTATGTGGTTTTCATGATCCCCTTAATTCGCTGCCGTTGGGTGCATCTCCCACAGGTGAAGGTTGACAAGTACGGTGTCACGACCGTGGACCTCCAACGTGTCAGGTACAAAGACGAACCATTCGTACTCGCCAATCAAGTTGTTCAAATTTTCTATGTAACCGACCCGGCAAATAAGAAACGCCATGTAGTTCTTCATGGAAAAAGGAGAATTGTCGGAGTGGAGAATGTAGTGGACGAGGAGGAATACAATCAATTTGACGAGTTACCTCCTTTTGGAAATGGCATAAGGGTCGACGATGAACAACGTGATGAAAGTAGTTACGTACGCATTGATCATGATGAAGGGCTAATTTTTAAAGGAAATAATTAAGCAAGTACAATAAGAATGTATATGTGAAAATGTGTGACAATTTTGAGATGTATATGTGAAAATGTGTGACAATTTTGAGATGTATATGTGAAAATGTGTGACAAAATGTATATGTGAAAATGTATATGTGTATTGGCATTTATGTATATGTGATGTACATGTGATGGTTGATATGAATGCAGCTGGTTGGTGTTGTATATGAATGCAGCTGTTTGGTGGTGGATATGAATGCAGCTGTGGTTATTGGTGTTGTCTTAATAACTACGATGCAAAGGCTTATCATGACGGTTCTGAACTTAGAAGCGTATGTGATATCAATATCCTGAGCGGTTCTAAGTTTAGAACCGTGCGTGATAACCTCCTATATATACCCTCGGCTGGGGTTTTCACGTGCTGTTGCACGCTTATTCGATCTAGATCTAATTAAATCTCGAGCCCGTCGTCGCCTCCGCCTCCCGAACCCGTCGTCGCCTCCGTCGCGCCGCCTCGTCGAGCCCGCCGCCGCCGCCTCCCCGAGCCCCTCGTCGAGCCCGTCGCGGTCGCCTCCCCGAGCCCCTCGTCGAGCCCCTCACCGGCCTCTCGACACCGTGCGCATTGTGAGCACTTTCTGTGATGGACTAGGGTTTTGAGTATTGTGAGCAGTTTATGTGATCCAGAGACCAGAGATGAAGAAAAGAAGTGGGAAGAAGCAGATGGATAGTCGCTCATCGAAGAAGTCGGCTATGTCGGCTGCTCACCGAATAATCTGGGAATGTCTTTTTTTGCACTTTTGTAATAAAATTGCCTTGAATTTTACGGGAAAAAGAAGGATTGTCGGAGTGGAGAATGTTGTGGATGAGGTTCCCAGATAAAGAAATCTTGCGATTGTTGCAAAAGATACATGGACCATTTGGGTGGAAAGATGAACTATTTCGTCGGCATGATGCCAATTGAAGCATAGCATAGCATCCGAGGTACATCCGAGGTGCCGCTGTGTGTCTTGAGGAATGCCAAGAGCTGGTCTTGGATGGAGCATAGCATCCGAGGCACATCCGAGGCCTGCTGCTGTGTCTTGAGGAATGCCACATCTGAAGACCAGCTCTTGGCATTCCTCAAGACACACCAGCAGACCTCGGATGTGCCTCGGATGCTATGCTATGCTTTGAATTGGCAGTCATGCGCCTGACGAAACAGTTCATCTTTCCATCCAAATGCTCCATGTATCTAGCCAAAAAACAGCAAATGAAGCAAGTGACATACTCTAGTGTTCCCGTTCAATGAACCGGATGCACTAGTTTAGAAACTTTGCTATTTGGTTTATAGTATTAGCAACTAAAGTAGGTGCTAAGATAGGCACATCACCCCTCTCTATGTCCATATCACCTCCCTTCTCCCCTCCCTCTACTCCTCTCCTCTCTTCCAATTCAATATGATCACTTTCTCATCTTATCTTAATAGACCCACAAAATAAGCAACATGTCACCCGCGCATTCTTCAACATCATCGCCGAGGCGCCCGCTCCAACATCAAGCCGCCAAGGAAGAGGGCTATCGAAGAAGCTCGAGGCCGACAGACCATCACGTGATAGCGCATTCGAACCTGGTCGGAATAGTTGCACGAAGCAATTGAGATCACATACAATTTGTGGAAGAACGTGCGACACTCGGAAGCGTGAGTGTGGACCGAAATTTTGGCATCGTTCGAGTTCCCGGAAGAACACCTATCTGACTGTGCAATGACAAACCTACCTAGCGGCGTGCAAAGCATGGAAGAATTTCAAGAGCACGCTTGTCGGAAATATGTGGAGACGGACGAAACGCCTTTTCATAAATACCCATTCACGGAACCACAATGGGAAGAGTTCATGGCAATGAAGGCGTCAGAAGATTTCAAAAGTACAAATACGGCGCACAAGGCCCTCCGAGCAAAAAACACACCCCACGGACTTGCACGGCTGGGTATGCGGGTAAAATCCCATGATGGAGGAAGGAGGATGACTGGCAGCTGCACGGGACATCGCCCGCCGTTTTCCAATATCCCGATGACCGCGCTCGAAATTGGATTAGAGCAAGGTCATTTACAACGACATCGAGGGCGTCTCCTTTCAAAACCCTGCAGACCAGCAAGTGTCCCAGCACTGGTAAGATATCGATAGAACTACGTAGCTTGTAATTACTCCACAACCGTGCAATTGAAATGACATTTTGTGCTCTTGCGGGAAGAGCTGAGTTTTGAATCTACCAGGATCATTCCAGGAACAAGGGAGAATGATATGCTCTCCGTGGCCTCAGGAAACAAGGAGCACCGGGTCGTCGAGAGGCCTTGGGCTTTACGTTCCTTGGAAACATGGTTTCCAAAATGACTCGAGGATGTATCGGCGTAGGAAGAGAAACAAAGTCGGCGTGGCCGCACAGCTACAAGAAGAGATCAAGGAATCTCTTAGAGAGAAGCTATTAGCTCGGATGGCTGATGTAATCGAGAGATGAGGTGCGAAGCAGACGAGAAAGTCGCAGGCCGCTACTACCGCTCTGTGCTAGCTAGCCCACACAACCATCCGAGTAGCTGCGCGTCCAATCCGACGCAAACCCAGGCCAAA
Organism: Dendrocalamus sinicus; assembly: GCA_036346575.1. Taxonomy (NCBI): domain Eukaryota; kingdom Viridiplantae; phylum Streptophyta; class Magnoliopsida; order Poales; family Poaceae; genus Dendrocalamus; species Dendrocalamus sinicus. The sequence continues at coordinate 13,628,405 of CM070666.1, read as the reverse complement.
TTTCCTGTGGACGACATCCTGGTAATAATTATTATCTCTTGCTTTGCTTGCTCCATTGATAGGCCTATTCGAGTAGCTAATTTTGTATCGTTATGTAGGAGCCTCACGAGTGCGGGCTCCAAGTGAGATATGGCTCCATTCCTTGTCTGTTGCTTGGGGCGGGCATATTAAATGCAGTATCGGGGCCATGGTGCATGGTCAAGCTTTAGCGCCGAGCCGCAAAGTTAATGTGGATGGTGTGTATGTCAATTTTGAGGTGGTCCCGCCACAGAAGCCCCCAACGACGAGATCGTGACTCTAGGACGAGCCATTGGAACATTCATCCGGTGGCCCAAAAGCGACATCTCCTGGAGGCTTCTTCACGGTGGCGGGACTAGAAGTGCGGTGCGAACCACAGCAACATGCGGTGCCATCTCCCACCGCAGGCGGCGCGAGCGAGCTACTGCACGGTGCTATCTCCACGGTGCTATTCTCGCCAAAGCAACTTACACCGTCTGTTCCATTACAGTCGACTACCATGAAGTCGACCTGCAGTCGAGGCAGTGGCCATGGAAAATCAAAGACGAAGGATGATGACGATATCTCGTACCTGCCATTGGCCCGCAAATTCGTGCTAGGCGAGCCGACAATATTCCCGCAAGAGCACCTCACAAAGCTAGGACTTGGTTGCCAAAGATTCCACACTTATATGAAACAGTCCAATAGACCAGAGGTAGAACGGCGCTCAGGTATCATGGTCAAATTCAAGCCGGAACATTTCTTGCACGAAGTTCAGGAATGTGTCTTCCCGGTTACCTTTGACGATATATTTGTTGTTTTCACGCTCAACGCTCTCGACGCCTCACTCATTCGATGCTGGACGCTGTAAGTCTGTACAATCACAGTCTCTGTTCACGTAATACCGATATATGTCACAATTTGTTGCTTTTCTGTGTATATATATATATATATTCATGCTGGCCGAAGCTAGATCATCGAAATCACCAATTGGTTTCCTGGACCCACGTTTGGTCGCCATTGATACCATCAACGAGAATGCATCCTTCGTCGAGGACTATATTACAAAAGCACTGCTGGCTCACCGCGATAAGGAATTTGTTCTTATGCCATGCAATGAGAACTTTCATTGGATTTTAATTGTAATTATACCAAAATGGAACAAGGCTATATATCTTGATTCTCTAAGTAAGAACAAATCCAAGTACACAGCTATCGCCGAAATACTCGATAGGTAAGTACATTGTACTCTTTCTTTCCTTCCGAATGACTAATCTAACTTTTTCGAATAACGAAGGTCGTTCGTCACATACGTTCAACAAACAAGTGGCTCGACGACAGCTGCCAAGCCCTTGAAACATGATCGCAATTTTCGGGTATTGGCTAGCTACATATTAATTAATCATATACAACACTTAGTAGTAATGTCACTTGATTTAACATATTCTATTTTTGCGGTGCCACGGCGGTACGGGCAACACGTGTGGATACTACGTGTGCCACCATATGAGACTACTCCTCGATTCCAGCAAGATCTCCACTCCTAAGGTTTGTCAATCTTTCCACATTTATTTCATACATGTCAAGTTTTATATGTGCGCGCGTTGATATTCCTATCGACAGGCTGCGCCCATCTCTACATCTGCATTGAAACAGCCGGATTTTGCAAAAATTCGAGGAGAGTTCATTTGGTTTTTGTGGAGTAAAGTTGCAAGATCAGATGGAGAGTTCCACAGCCCAGAATGATTTTTTATTGTAATTCTAAGTGCAAATGCAGTGTAGATCTTTTACAATTGTGTATTTGTTAATGGATATTTTATTTCAATTCAATGAATTGATTTGCGAAATGGATGCTTTATGTTTGTGAAATGAAGTGCGTTGTCAATTAGATGTTTTATGTCTGTGAAATGAATTGAGATGTGAAATGTATCGAAATGAAATGAGATGTGTGAATTGTATATGTTTTATGTCCGTGATTATCGCTTGTTTGAGAGGGCATGGCTAGCATTTCTGAGGCTAGCCAATAGCGAAATATATTTAGGGGTTGAAGGAATATCACGAGCAGTTTTGAGTTAAAAATAAATGCATGATAGCTGATAATCCTGAGCGGTTTTACTTAAAAACCGCTCGTGATGATCGAGATCGCAGACGATTTTTAACTCAAAACCGTCGTGATGATCAACTATCGCGAGCGGTTTGTACTCAAAAACCGTGCGTGATAATAAGTATCCTGAGCGGTTTTAACTCAAAAATAAATGCGTGATAATAAATATCACGACGGTTTTAACTCAAAACGTCAGTGATTATCATCTATCGCGGCGAGTTTTACTCGAAAACCGCTCGTGATAGCTGATAACTGCGAGCGGTCGAAAACCGTCTGTGATGACCTTCGATTATCAGCGACCCATAAATACAGACGGTTCACAAAACCGTCTGTGATGACGTTTTCAAACCGTCTGTGATGACATTTTCTGTAGTAGTGTCTGTCCCCATTGCAAGTCATCATCCAGGTGCACCTGCTAGTCATGCCGCAGAAGGAAACGAAGAACAGCGAATGAGATCATATTTCGTAATGGAGGACATGCAGCTGGACGTGCCTAATGAGATCATATGTCACAATGGTGGATCCAATTTGCCACAGGATCCTGAAAATGGAGCAAAGTCGACAGGGCTACTTGACGAGGTAACACACTGATCTGCATGCCGGCTGGTCGAATTAACTCGTTATATTTGTAAATGAGCTTGGATGTATTTCACGCATTAAGGGGTGCACTATAACATGAGTGTTCTACTGTTAAGAATGTAATATCATCACTTTTGATGTAAAAGAAAGGGGGAAATCAACCAATCACTAACTAGCTAGCCTGTTTAATTTTTACTATGCTCCAGGTTGTTATAAAATTTCTTAGGAATAACGCTGATGTTTCCAGTCAAAATCAGCTGGCAGATCTCCTCACTCGTTGTGATCTCTTGACAGTTCATTAGTAGGCTCATCAGTTGTTCATTAATTGCCACAGAGGGTTGTGAAGGCTCGGCATTAGGTATTGCACTTGTATTTTCAGAGCCCTCAACGGAAGGAGTAGCAGCACTAATCGGAGATGCAACAGAGTTGCAACTACGAGGATCAACTATGGGCACAACCACTTGGGGGCACAGAAAATCGATCTGTCGGATTAGCGGTGAAGCAACATAAATCCGCTTCTCCTCAAGATCAATTTTCTGGGCTCCAAGTCCCCACCGATGCCATCATTTTCCAAGAACACAGCGTGCCTTGTTTCTACAAATTTTGTGGTACGATCTGGACAATATAATCGGTACCCTTTAGACCTGTCAGGGTAGCCAATAAAATGGCAACTCACAGTCTTGAAATCTAATTTCCCAATGTGTGGGTTAAACACCTTAGCTTCAGCTGCACAACCCCACACATGGAGGTAGTTCAAGCTTGGTTTTCTCATCCATAATTCATAAGGTGTTTTAGGTACTGATTTACTGGGAACCCGATTGAGTATATGTGCAGCGGTCTTTAATGCTTCCATCCATAACTTTATTGGCAAAGTGGAGTAACTCAACATACTTCGAACCATATCCATAAATGTGTGGTTTCTTCTTTCCGCTACTCCATTTTGTTGGGGATCACCAGGCATTGAGTACTGGGCGACTATACCATTTTCTTGTAGAAACCTCGCAAAAGGACCAGAATCGCCCATAAGTTGCATGTCACCCATAATACTCTCCCCACGATCCGAGCGCACTACTTTTCACCTTAAATATCTTAAATTTATGAAGTGCCTCCGATCTTTCTTTAATAGGATAGATATAACCATAACGTGAGTAATCGCGATGTCACAGGAAAGGACCACATATGTCAAGATGAATTAATTCAAAAATCCACGTGTTGCTTCGAGTAGCACCTTTCTTTATTTGCTTTACATACTTGCCTTTGATACAATCGAGGCAATGATCATCCGAATCATTAAAGTCTAAAGGGTGGAGAATTTCTTCTTTAATGAGACATTCAATTCTCCCCTCGAAATGTGGCCCAAACGACGATTGCCACAATTTCGACGAAGTCTCATCAATTAACTGCTTTTTATTCACATCACATACATTCATGGATATAGGAGAATCTTGCGGGGATAACATATAAAGCTTGTCGTGTCGGATGGCACAACCAACATTATCATTATTAAAATAAATCGACACTTTCCGTGTCCAAAATTACAAGAATATCCATCATTATCTAATAATGAAATGGAAATTAAGTTTCTTCTCATCGAGGAACATAAAGAACATCATTAAGTTTCATTACAAAACCATTATTCAAAACTAAAGAAACGCTTCCATCCCATTAGCCACTCTTAGGCTTCTTTCCTTTGAGACTTCTCAACATCAGCATAAAATGCTTCATCAACATAAGTGATTTCATAAGTACCTTTCTTGGCGAGCCATTTACCTTAAATATCTTAAATTTATCTTAAATTTAGCCCCTTTTTCGGCCTCAAACATCATTTAGCCCATAAAACGCCAGGCCCAGCGCACACGCACAGACCAACACCACCAAAAACGCCCAAAATGCACGCAGCAGCCCACCCACACGCACGCCCAATAACTTGTGGCGGCGCGCCCACAAATGCACGCGCAGCCCATCAGCAAAACAACACGCGGCGCACCGTCCGATTTCATCAAACGGCCAAAAACCTCTCGCCCAAAAGAACTTTGGCCCGCAAATGGATGGCCGTCCGATCGACGGACGGCCGAACCTCGTGCGCAGCGTAACAAAAATTGCCCCAACCCTAACCCTAAGGGATGAGGCTCCTCTCCACCCGAATAAGCGGACAGCGACGCGCGCGACGCGCTACGGGCGCATGGCGGCGAGCGGCGGAGGACTGAGAGCGCGCGGCGGCAAAGATCCTCGGGCGCGGCGCGGCGGAGGCGGCCCAAGGCGCCGGGCAGCGGACGATGCACGCAAAAAGTGCGGCGCCGCGGCGGCGCGGCCCCCGCACGCAAGGCGACGCGGCGGGCGGAGCAGCGCGCAGATCGCGAGGCGGCGCCCGACGCGAGCGGCAGCTCAGCAGCGGCACATGGAGCGCGCGGAGGCGCCCAAGACAGCTCGGGCGGCGGCGCCGCTACACCGGCGGAACGGCGGCAAGACGCCCGAAAAAGAAGCACCGGCAGATCTAAAACCGTAAGCCCCCGCCTGATCCTTTTTTTCTTTTTTTTTCTTTTGTTCTTGATTTGGGGATTCTAGGAATTTGGGGAAGTTTTCTTAGGGTTTCCACTAGAGTTTGAATCCCCTCCTTCTAAATGCTTTAGCCGACCCATTAAACATTAAAACCAGCCTTAATCCCAAATCCAATCATCAGTTAAAACCACTTTAGGGTTCTAGGAAGATAGCATCTGCTCTGATACCAAATATTAGAGCACCTAAACCTTATGCATGACATGATCTGCTAGCCTAACACTAGAACACCTAGGGTTTGGGGGCTGGGAGACTTACGGTCGCCGATGAAAGCCATTAGCGGAAGACCCGTGCTGCGTGATGCAAAGCGTGAGGAAGAGTCGATGAAGGTCGTCCGGAGGGTCGCCACGATGTCTGTAGAGAACAGCTCCCTTCGCATCCAATTCTGCCTGCTTATGCCGCAGGGGGGAATGAGGTATTGTTACTACATGTAGAATATGGGAAGCATACATTTCACATTATTGTGAGCAGGGAAAATAATTTCGATGCATAAAAAATATCGGAACCCGCTGAGAAAACCGAATTTTAGAAATTCTAAACATTTTGGTTTTTCTGAAAATTTTGGTCAAAAAATTCAAACAAATATTTCGAATTCAAGAAATACAAATATATTCAAAAATTATGAAACCTCAAAAAATTCCTTGCCTTGCTGTCCTTTGTGGACGCTGCCTCTTCCTCCTAGCCAGCGTCGCCCTCTCTTCCCCTGCTCGCACAGCCCACTTCCGTGCCTCCTCTCCCCTACGCAGTCGCACGCCGCCCACTTCCCTTGCACAGCTGCCCACCACCCTCCCCTCACACGGCCTCCATGGCTCGAGATCTAGATCAAGTTTGGATGGAGAAGGAAAGAGAGATGAGTGAGAATGATTTATAGTCTGTGACTGTGGGTGGGTTGGTGTGATGGGCCAAAAAATTTAATACGGGCCGAAAGTTTTGGCCAAATTGGCTTTTCTCGGGGTGGGCTGAGAAAACCAAATTTTGCCAAAATTCGTGAAATTTTGGCCAAAATTTGTTTCGTTGATTGCGAGAGATTGGGTAGTTATTTTCATCTTATGACTTATGGCTTATAGCTTTTTTTGAACAAACAGGCTTTTTCAGCACAGTTTCGAAGCGGCCTATTCGGACATCTTTTTCAAATTAGCTTATCAACTTATCAGTGTTCAGTTCATTCATACAAGTGTCCACACTAAGACTAAAAATCATAAATGGCAGCCATAAATCATAAGCTACAGTTGAAAAGAACCCACCCATTAATATTGATCACAAGGATCCAAACGTACAACATTTAAATGATGTACGACAATGTATCTTTGTTGTTTCTGGCCCTCTTCTAACTTGCTATGCATGGATGAACATAAATGTGCAATCAAGTAATGCATTACGAAGAATTGTCATGATATCATTAATTAGAATGAATTCGTTTCCTGACTATTTTAACACATATTGGAGTTGCGTTTCCTAACTGTGACTTCATCTACAGAGGACAGGACAACATTTGTTGCTAGTGAAACAGGGAACTACACTAACTGCGATGATACTATTTATTATGTCACAGATACGGAGAAGAATATACTAGACGTCTTATCACAGACGGTTCCTCGAGCCTGTCAATGTTACAATTATCATATACGGTTTTACATGCGTAACCATCTATGTTAGTAGCGATAGATAGAACCGTCTGTGATAATCACAGACATATCTCATTAAGAACTGTTTGTGAATTATCACAGATGATTGGAATAAAAGAACTGTATATGAAGTCTCCTATTATCACAGACGGTTATTGTTAATAACTGCATGTAATAATTTACAAACAATTCATGGTTGGACATGTCTGTGATACGTCGCATTATTAAATACCTCATCAGGCCGGTTCCAATAGATTTGTCTTCATTTCACTGCTTTGAAGGTGATGGCCGGTTTTGGAGAGTTTGGTGAAAAAAATTTAGATAGCTTAGAAACTGTATGTGATAGGTTTAGAACTATTTGTGATGACCTTTTGTGTGGTAGTGTGTCTAATTAAGACTAAGTGCTGCTTGCAACTGAACGTATACACAAAATTGAAAATAACAGATTATATTTAATAGATGTGCTTATGATCACAAGCTTACTTGGTTTGCGCTTGTGATCTCAGATACCTTTTCCACAAGACATGCAAGCTAACAGCACTGAATTTTTGCGGGAACTGCCCGGCCATGATGGCTCTTTTTATTCCACGGAAAACCAGATTTACCAGGTATTATCCTCTTCGCGCCATTATGCCATCTTGCATCAACCTATTGTCACAGATGTATAATGTAGCATAAGCATTCTGTAGTATGTCTCCTTATAATGTAGCATAAGTTTTATAATGTAGATAGAAGATAGCGCTAAACATGGTCCATCATAAACCTTTTTAAAGGCCATAAAGCCATAAACAGACCGAACCTTTATGCAGTCTACGATCTAGGGTCCAGTTTGTTCTGACACTGAATTTGAGATCTATACTTGCACCCCAACACAGACTACATACATACACACACGCATATATGTACACACACAAACACACACGTAAGTATGTATGTATGTATGTATTTGTTCCTGAGTCTTGAGAGAGAAAACTTATATACATTAATTCATTATTTGTTACAGATATGAAATTTCTTTTCCCCTTCTAAATTAAACTGTATTGTTATTGTCTTGGTCAAACATTATTAGGAACCAAGCATTTTGCCATATACATCTCATCTATGTAGTTTTTTGATTGGTTAGCAGACACCACTTGAAGAATCGTCTTTGCCTGTGGAGCCAATATTTAGCATTGAAGGAGAGGTTTATGGAAATCATGAAGATATTGAACGCCTCGGTGATATCGAGTACTTGTCGCAGTTCCCCTGAAGTTTTGTTTCAGATTAATTAGATCTAAACACAACTACAAGGAAGGATATTTATTCAGAAAATGGGGACCATATACACGTACATGTCTTTAAAAATAATCGGACTCGAAACTCATAAGTAGATATTGGTTTGTGGTACCTTTAATCTTTATTGATCTATAATTTTCGTTTTTAAGTCAATTCTATTACAGTGTAACGACTATTACAGTGTAACGTTTTACATTTGCATGGTTTGGAAGTGTGCTGTATTCGGAAGTTTGAAACAAATTTTATTGATGATAATGAAGTCTAAGCTACCAACATATGTATGTGTTCCGCGCAAAAAAAAAGGTATATATACATGCTATTGATCTACAAATAAGCTGGCATATATAGCATTTAGCTAGATGAAGATAGAATTTTTGGTACGAATAATCCATTTTTTATTCAAAATTACAGAAATATACCCGCGAGAAAATTTTTTACAAAAATAGGCTCCAGTCGCCCAATGGGAGGGCGACTGGAGCCTATCGCCCAACCAGAAACCGACTCTGTCCCTATCGCTCTACCATTGGGCGATTGCATCCAGTCGCCCTCCCATTGGGCGACTTTCATGCAGTCGCCCAATGGTTGGGCGACTGCACTCAGGCCCCCGTGCCCAGCGGACTCAAATTCGTTTCGGCCTTGATTGGAATTGCTATAACTTTTGATCTCGTAGCCGAAATTGCTCAAATTTTTCTGAAGGCTTTTGGATGTATGAAGAATAGCTCCACCAATTTTCACTATTTTTGGCGAAGGTTTGATACCTTCGCTCAACCATTGGGCGATGCAGATGAAAAGTCGCCCAATGGGAGGGCGATCTGGATGCGATCGCCCAATGGTTGAGCGACGAGGACAGAATCGGCTACGGTTGGGCGATAGGCTCGATCGCTCTCCCATTGGGCGACTTGAGCCTATTTTTGTAAAAAATTTTCCCGCGGGTATATTTCTGTAATTTTGAATAAAAAATGGATTATCCGTACAAAAAATTCCTTTATGATAACTGTAACCACCCCGCTTATTCTCTAGGCCCGGAATACTACCACCATATCATTTTAAGCAAACACTACTTTATTCATAATGCAGCGGCCACTTACAACATATCATTTTAAGCAACTATTCTAGCCTACTAGTGGTATTTAAACATGCTACCAAAAGCTGATATGCGGAGTGCTGCTAGTACATGAAGTTATTCATGTACTACTCCCGTCTGTGCATGACATCCTCAACGATCATCTAAAAAAACAAACAAATCAAGGGTGAGTCCAAAGGCTCAGCAAGCACACGATAAAATAGTAGCGTTAACACACCACTTTAATCATTCCTATTTCTGTGAACTGTACATCACTACTATGTAATTTTCACTGTTGACACTTTTATGCCATACAATGCATCTGTAACTATATCACTGTTCTGTTTTGTTTTCATGCAATGTGATGCGTCTGTAACTGTAGCTTATACCGGTATAACAGAGTATTCACACATCGATGAACCACTCAATCCCCGTCCTCTTTTATACGGGGATCCAAACTCCACTCCCGTGGAGTACCTACCGAAGTAGGTACTGTTGTCTGTGTATGAGTGCAATGCGTGATGCAACATGCTTTCAATATTGGCATTTAATCATAAGCAGCACTCATCAAAGTATGATTAGTACGTAATCATAAGTACTGTAGAATATGGCATAGAAGATGGCCACCAGGTGTTCCCCTTGGCCATAGCTTTGGCCAGGGCGCCCAAGCACCTCTACTCCAGTACTTCATAGGACGGCATCCTCTCTTCTTTAACACATTTTGATTTAGCTCCCAGCTTTGTTTTGCCCTACTCTTCAATACGCATGGTTGGGGAAGGCAAACCTTACTTAGCTCAGGTTGGGTGTGGATGAGAAGGCGATGACGATGGCTGTGATGGCGATAGCGCTCTCCATGTGTTTCTGTTGGCCTTTCTCGCCTCCTCCTTGTCCCATCTAGTTCGGCGTGGCTCCGGTGGTCCTAGGCGGCTTGCCATCACCGTGGGCTCCACCCTCACGCCGTCGGTCTTCCCCAACTCCCCAGACTCCTCTCCTCCGCTCCTCTCTCCCTCACCTCCTCTCTGCGGTGGCCATGGATTTGAGTTTTGGGACTTGGATGAGCTCGGCTTGCTCTGTATTTGGTTGAGTAGAGGAAAGCTAATGGTCCTCCTGCTGGCTTTGCTTTCTGGATGAGCTCATAGTTGAGGGAAGAAAAAAATGAAGTGAAGCTTTGTGTGGCTGCGTGTTGAGTCATATGGCCATGGCTTTCCATGTGGGTGGTTGCATGTTGGCTCCTGTGGCCATGTCTCTACGTGTGTGTGGCTCTCGGTTGGGGAATGAAATGGAGCTGAGGTGAGCTTTGCCTATAATGTGCTAGCTTCTAATGGTATGGTTGGACAGCCCCTGACTTTGTGCATTACCAAAACTTCCCTTCCTCTTTTCTCTATATGACTTTCAAGTCACTGCGGGCTTTTAGAACTTTTTGGTCCAACGGGTAGACTTGCACTGTTTGACAACTTTTCTACTGCAGGAGTAAGTCAAAAAGAGGTAAGAATGGAATTTCCCGCCAAATGATAAGAATCCAAACGCGAGATGGTGCCGACCGGCCCCAGATGGTCTGGGAACCTTAATGAGCACTTAATTTATTTGGCATTTCTAAAGCCAATATGGGTCTGACGGTAAAACCTTTCTTTATTTCTTTTATTCTCTCTTGGATTATCTTTCTTTCTCACTTTTCTTCTCCTTTGCATTTTGGTTGTATTACAATAACGACAGTGATGAAGGCCTAATCAACAGAAGTCCCAAATGCATATGCCATGTTTTTATTACTCTCTCCGTTCTTAAGTACATGTCACAAGAACCAAAACCTGAGTGTAAAAAGATCATGGCCATGTTCTTTTCAGATTCTAAAAGTTGTTTTTCGGCTTTTCTACAGCAACTAGCTTTTAAACGGAGTATCTTTTCAAGATAGAGTCTACTAGTTAATTGTAGTACGTACTGTATCGACTTCATTTATATCGGCAAAAACCGCATTTGAGTTTCTGTTACTCTGTATTCTCTCGTACGAATAGTCTAAAAGCTATAAACCGCAACTAAAAGACATAAGTTTCAGCCAAAAAGAATAGACCCGATATTACCTTCAGAAATGGCTTAAACAACCCTGAGTGGCATCATTGGCATAAGACTGAAGTAACTTGTGAGGTAACTTCCAACCCACGCGCTGGTGCGGCCCATCGGATGACGAGATCCCATCCCACTGCTCCGAGGGGATGCAGCTGAGTAGCAGAGAGCGCAAGTTTAGTCCCACATCGTCCAGCCATTAAAGTCTTGACGAGTTTAGAGGCCGATGCGGCCGAGGACATTATGATTCGTATGATAAGATTAGAAAAACATTAACAATTTATTTTTCAAATTAACGTATCTAAAACCTTTGCGTTTATGCCCTTGTTTTGAGGACATGTATTGTTTTGAACATGTACTTGTTATCTTCCACTTATGCCCTTGTCTCTACTCTTTTTTGCTACTTAATGTACAACCGCCGCAAATATGCTCGTAAAGCTCTCTTTTTTCACCTGTGCCACTAAAGATTATTGATTTTGTTGCTAACATTGTTCATGAGGTCATTTGGTTTGCCAATTAGCCCAGTATATTTACCTTTTCATACAATTATACAACTTGATCTCTATGATTGCATTCTTTCATGTCCCCCCTTAAGCTTTGGAATATCTTCTGTCTTTGCATGTGCACAGGCTGAGGACCACAGTTACGGTGCCTTACCGCCAATCTTGACCGTCGGATTTTAGGCGGACTGTCCAGATGAAGGCTACAGTACACCTCCAAATAAAAAACCGTAGTGATACAGTGCTAACTACGGGGCTTTGCCGTTCCTCTCTCTTGCCGTTCACTGTGTACCACTGTAGCCCTCTGCCTTGATACGTGTCCTATAGCTTTGTACTTCCACACCAACTTGTCGTCACACACAAGATCTTCTGACATAATTTTTTCCTTTTTTGGTTCAGTTTGCATATTGCTAGCTGTTCATTCTCCTATGGTACCAGGTAAGCCTAACTCTATATCTATGGTCTTGTCACCGTTCTATTTGACTCATGGTGCAACATAAGCAGTGACACTGATATTCCACAAATTTTATGTATAACTGTATATACTCTCTCTCTCTCTCTTTTTTGGCGATTTACATCTGTATCTAGGTTGACCCTCGTTACATACACATATTTCTCTCGACTTAAGTTTCTATTCGCGTTATGCTACATCACAATCATTTGTTTGGCAAAAATAACGCTTGATTACTTACCTCCGTTATCAGTTGCAACACCTGACTAACCTGAGAGCAACTCTGTCCTCCACACAAGAAAGCAGGGACTCATATACACCAGAATGGTACATCGTTGCTAGAATTCGATGTGTTCCATAAGTTCCTAAAGCAATGCCGTCAGTAAGAAACCCCAGCTTAACATAGACATCCAAGCAATAGCATTCCATAAGTTCCTAAAGCAATAGTTTGAGTCTCAAACTGCAACTGCATGCTTGCTATCCTGAGAGTAATAGCTCCGTCTCAAACTCTCAACTGCGCTTAAATGCTACCCAATCTAATCTAGCAAATCATCGGATAAATTCCCGCCATTGCTGCCATGGCCTGCGACCACCCCCGCCCGCGCTGACGGTCGCTGCGATGCGCATCCACCCCCCGTACAAATTGCATTTTCTACAAATTGCGTTAAAATTTCTTTTAATTGAAATTTTTGTTCGAAAAATTCGTCCGAGATTACCATCTCCAGAGCTCCTCCACTTCTTGTCAACGATGATGAAGTCGCCGTGTCGCCATCGCTGAAGCTCGCCTTGGACAGGCCGCTGTTGCTGCCAACAAGCAGCTAACTCGTCGACATCGAAAACCATTCCCTGGAAGTCGCAAGAACCAAACTACCTGGCCACACCAAAATACATGCAGCATCCTGGCAACTACCTCGTACAAAATATCCTGCTTTTTGCAGCATCCTGTTGCTTTTTTTTTGTTGTGCAGCTAACTGCATGACCATGCATGCATGCATAAATACATATAGAGTCTAGCTAATTTGCATTAGAGAAGAAGTTGGTGTTAATTTCTGTCCACTAATACAACGACAGTTGGAATTACCGCAGTATATCCTTGTGTGCAAAAAACCTAGCTAGTTAGGATCGACTCAAAGGCGTTTCCTGTATCTGCTGTTGAACCTTTGTCGCGGTTAAATTCTCGGTTGCTGCTTGTAACTATTAGTAACGTGTTGGAGCTCGATCAGCCGCTGGATCGCGAAACAACGGCTTAGATGGAACGTAGACAAGTTGGGCCGGCAGAGGGAGATCCGACCCACGGGCTGGTCCTGTTTTCGGCTTCCGCTTTTAGTTTTTTTCTTCCGCCAAGTTAGAAAGATAAACATTAAAATAGAACGATCTTTTAAAATGGATTTTTTAAACGACTTCTCGAGCCTAACAACATGCGTGCTATCTACATCGGTATCTTCACTGTTCGTTGCTATATCAAAAAGAACAAACAAAAATCATTAGCTACAGTTTAAAAGAATACTCCCTCTAAAATAATATTAGCATAGCCCTTGCGCAAAGATGATACCTACAAGTTGAGAAATGATCCCATCTTTTTCGAATTGACGCATCTAAAACCATTGCATTTTTGGAGAAAATGTACTTGTTATTTCCACTTTAAGTACTTGCCTTTACTCTTTTTTGCTTCTTAATGTACCACCCCCAACAAATATGCTCCTAAAGCTCTCATTTTTTTCCACCTGTGTCGCTTAGATTATTGCATTTGTTGCTAACATTGTGCATGAGCTCATTTGGTTTGCCAATTAGCCCTGGAACTTTATCTTTCCATACAATTATACAACTTGGCCTCTATGATTGCATTATTTCATCTCCCCCTGTAGCTTTGGAAGCGTCCACAGTTACAGTGCCTTAGCGCCGATCTCGAACGCCGGATTCGACGCGAACGTTCCTGACGATGATACAGTTGGAACTCTAACTAAAAACTCGTATTGGCACAGTACCTATGATACAGTAGTGAACCCACTGTAGGCAGCCCTCTGCCTTCGTACGTCTCCTATAGCTTTCTACTTCCATACCAACTTTACTTATTATTCTCTTAACAAGTACTTTATTTATATAAACGAATTGAATACCAATAAATCGATAAGCTTTAAAAATTATTATCCTGATAAATCACTTCAAAACGATAAAAGAGAAATTATTTTATTTATTTATTCAGAAAAAATTCTAAACTATAAACAAAAAGAACAACCATCCCAACTATAAACCACGTCTTTGTCTTTATTCTTTTTGGCTTTTTAATGTACCATCCCTACCCCTAAAGCTCTTTTGTTTTCACCTGTGCCACGTAGATTATTCCATTTATTGCTAACATTGTGCATGGGCTCATTTGGTTTTTCAATTAAGCCATGTATCTTTATCTTTTCATACCGTTATACAACTTGATATCTATGATCGCATTTTTTCACCCTACCGCTTATAGATCTGTATTTCCATACCAACTTCTTGTCGTTACACAGGATCTTACATTCTTGTTTTTTCCGTCTCAGTTTGCGTATTGCTAGCTGTTCACTCTCCTATGCTACCAGGTAAGCCTAACTCTATATCTATGGTCTTGTCACCGTTCTATTCAACTCATGGTACAACATAAACAGTGACACTGATACTCTACAAATTTTATGTATAATTGTATATACTCTTTTTTTTTTGCGATTTACAGCTGTATATAGCTTGGCCCTCGTTACATACACATATATCTCTTAAGTTTCTATTCGCGTTATGCTACATCACAATCATTTGTTTGGCAAAAATAACGCTTGATTACTTACCTCCGTTATCAGTTGCAACACCTGACTAACCTGAGAGCAACTCTGTCCTCCACACGACGATGTTACAACGTTGGTATGGAATGAGAAATCGATGTGTTCCATAAGAGCAATGCCGTCAGTAAGAAAACCCAGCTTAACATAGACATCCAAGCAATAGCATTGCTTTTCTTTTTTAAAAAAAATGCATTTCTTTTTTTTTAATGAGTCTAAAACTGCAAGTGCTTGCTATCCTGAGAGTAAGAACTCCGTCTCAAACTCTCAAGTGCACTTAAATACTACCCAATCTAATCTAGCAAATCATCGGATAAATTCCAAAGTATATTAAGCATCCACCTGATCTTAATCACTTCATGATATGTCAACATTAGCCTTAGTCTTACATAGCGTTAAACACGGTCCCAGGGTGAACATACGGATGGAGAAATTAAAGAGCGATACATATTCTTTTTCTAAAAGTCCAAAAATATAATGTTCATTGTTCATACCAAGCCATCGTTGTTTAGACGATGAAAATATAAAAAAAATTGTTGGTAAACCTGTGTTGCATTTATCTTGGCTGAATTGCGACCTAATTCTGATTTCTGAGTTTATATATAAATACCGGTGATTAGAGTCCAGACATGCATATACAATGATAGGGGCCCCCATTTGTTAATGCAACACAAAGTAGATGAGGTTAAGCGTCGGTGTCACGGCCAGCACACGTACGACATACGTAGGACGACGCCGGCATCAAGAGACGCTGAATCATATGATTAGTGGTTGCTTGCATGTTGTGTATATGTTAGATATAAACATATATAGACGCGCTTTAGCAAGCAGTATGATATGATTTGATTTCATTCATGGATTTGCTTAGCTAGCGTTGATTGTGTCCCAACTTGTAGTCAAGTCGATATCATGCCCATGAATTGCGGTCGTTGTTGCATAAATCTCCTTGGAGACATGCATGGACATATATTTATTATCGAATATTTGTGCTTTCTTCGGTACAGAATAGACGTCAGTTTTAGGGAGTTAGTTTTGTTGGTTTGCACGTACTTTCGTTTTAGGTTTTTTAGACAACTTTTTTTCGCCAGATACCTTTATCGATTGCTTGTTGCTAACTATGTCAGAGATATAAGCATTTTTTTTTTTTTTCCTCAAAAGGGTGCTTTTGCACCGTGCACACGCCGGGGATCGAACCCGAGTCGTGTCGCTCACATGTGCCTCCATTCTTCTGCGTGTTATTTGTGCATAGAAGCTAGCTAAAATGACATTTATCTTGGATAGAATGAAATATAGGATTATACAGCTCATAAAGGCAAATGATCAGTACATGTATGCGTGAGCTTTAGTTAGAGTAAAATTCGTAAAACTGCAGGTTTCCTGTATAAACTATAAAAAAAATTCAGGTTTTATCCTCTATTTCAGATAACTCTATATGTTAGGAGCATTTATTTTACAAAACTACATGTTATAACATCCATCATAAGTTGTTACCGCTCTGATAGATGAGGCCCACATGGTAGTTACACAATTCACCTTGGCCAAACTAAACGGGATGAAGGGGGTTGTGTGATTGCCATGTGGGCCCCTCTGAGAGTGGTAGCAAATTACGGGAGATGATACAATATATAGTTTTGTGAAACAAATATTCATAAAATCTACAGTTATCTAAAATAAATGCTAAAATCTATATTTTTGAATAGTTTGTATAAAAAATCTATAATTTTGCAAAATTTACTCTTTTAGTTACGTGGTTTATTCGTAGCACTAATAAAGGCATCTGGCTACCCAATTTTCGGTGCATCTCCAACTGTTGGTGCCATCAGGCTCAGGAAGATGGGCGTATTCCTCTAAACTTTATGGAGTTTCTCTGTTTCAGTCTATCCTACAGGAGTTCTCCGTCCCATGCACTCCTATTTCTCTTTCGTACTCTAAGCATTGTGGAATTCCATATTTTTTTGTACTTTCGCAGTATAAAGAGATGATTAATCAAGCACGGAACTACTGAAAGCATGTTTCTTTTTAGAAACATATGCGGAAGATGCTAACTTGGCATGCAGGCACCAGAAAAAAGTTGAAAGGACAGTATTTACGAGGTAAAGTAGCATGATACGAAAGAGCCATACAAACTTCATGTATGGACGAGCTACATGTGTTTCAAAGCTGATGACACCTACCTTTGGCTTGGGATAAAGGTAGAAAATGATCAAGTCCTTAATATTCAATTTGGTTGACCATAATATAGAGGACTAAATAGGGTTGACCAAACCTTGAAACTCTTTACCCCTCTAGCAAGCAGCACTATGGTTCTCACGAAAGATCAGCAAACTTCCACACCGATCAAATATTTCAAATAATTTAGAGTTTTTTACTTTTCTGATAGGAAATGATAGCTTAATTATCAAATGAATTTATGCGAGGCACATTATGATAATTTCAAGTGTAAAATTATCGAATGAATTTTACAACTCCATAAAATGGAATATACTACAAACTCTTAATTTGATGTAAAAACGTGAATGTAATATTGATTTTCATGATATGTGGTTTCTAACTTGCTTGCAAGATAAGGTCGCACAATTAATTAATGCGCAAGCAAGACATATTGCATTGGATTAGTTAGCATGCCAATAAAAAACACATTTCTTCGTACCCAAACCAAATAATAAAATGTCGACTCCACTGCCGTGCATCCAAACTCTTGGCCACCGTACAGACCCTGTTCTAAACAACTTTTGATTTCTAGCTTCTAATTTTCAGAAGTCAAAAATTATTTGGAACACGCTGACTTTTTAATGCAGTTATTTTTTCTTTTCCCTTTTCTTTTTTTCTTTGCATTATCTGTGATTGTGTTTTTATTTTTTGTATTAATTTTCTTTAATCTAATGTATCAGAAAAAGCTAATAGCTGCTACAATATTATTTCAGTTAAAAACTAAAACCTAAAAATAAAAAACCATTGAAAAAAGAATTGAACAGGGCCATAATTAATTCATGTGGTCCATGTATGACCAAGCTCCACCTCCTTGATCTGGAGCTAGCGTGAGTCATGGTCTAAATGTACAACCATGGTGCAAGCAAAATCAAACAAGCTAGATTCCTATCTTTTGAAATACAACAAAAAAAAGTAACGTTGAACCGTTCGCGTAAAATGCATATGGGTCGAATTACACGGGGGTTGAATGAAGATCGCGCTTTGGGAAACATGCATACATGTGCCGGCTCCACCTTAATTCATATCCAACACCAGAGCAGACGTACTACGTACCTACAGAACCAAAGAAAATCTTTTATCAAATTTACGGTATAAGTCTCGCAACACACTAGATACAGCTACGTAGGAGTATTTATTTAGATGAATAGAAAACGATGATCCAACCAATCGATTTTCCCAATTGCTTCGCATTTACATTATCAGAGCTGCAACCACAGTTCAGCCTACAAGTGATTAGGCGATGTCAACATGACGGTGAAGATAAAAAAAAGTAAAAAAAAAACTTTTGGAGAATGCAAGCCGCAAGCAAACCTGCTAACCATTAGCAGCCGATAAACAAAACCATATCCTACTCAGTGCAGACGTGCAATCAGAACAGAATCGAAGAGCAGCTTGTGCTCCTACGAGTCAGGGAACTAGTGGCTGAGGATCCACCGGATCAGAGCATCTCCGCCGCACGATCCGGCGAATCGCCGCCGCAGCCGTCCGTTCCGATGAGGCACAGGACCGGCCGCACACGCGACGCTGACTCACCGGTCACCACAGCTCGTGCCATTGTCCTCTTCTTTTGGACTACTGTTGCTGGTTTTGTATATTTTTTTTTAAAAATAGTAATAAACTATAGAGATATTAATATGGATAGTATATACAGTTTTAGACTTATAAAATTGTTTAGAGAATCTACTCCAAATAACCGTTTGAAAAGTTTTTTTACTGTTGTTGGTTTTTTGCTATATTTTTTAAAATAGTAATAAACTATAGAGATATTAATATGGACAGTATATACAATTTTAGACTTGTAAAATTATTTAAAGAATCTACTCTAAATAATCGTTCAAAAAAGTTTTTTTATTTGTTTGGATTTAAGCTAGGAGCTAAAAGAACGTGGCTTTACGCCCTTTACCTCACACCGGGTCCCATGATCCACGTGGCACGTAACCGCCGTCCGTGCCGGTGAGCCAGCAGGCCCCACGCGCCTCACGTGCAACCCCCAAGCTGCCGATGCAGAGCAGCAGACTCACTGCGCTGATCCCGAGACGCCACTGTGTTGGTCGTGTCCACGCCTAGCTAGCGTTTACACTACGACCATGACACGTGGGGTCAGAACCACGTGACCCACATGTCATGGAGAGCGAGCTCGTGTTTATCTGTACCCACGTTTTAACCGCAGATGCACGCGAACCGCCGACCACACGTCGTCCGTTCTTCCACCCGCTGCTGCTGCTGCTACTTTTCTCCCCACGCGCCACCCGGCCTACCCCACTGACAATCCGGGCCCACCTCGCTGCCCCCCCGACCAATCGTGTGGCTTTAAAGCGAAGGCATCGCCGCGTCCTCGCCACTTCCCCCAACATTACCCCTCCTCTGCCCTTCCTCCTCCTCTCGTCTCGTGATAACGTGTGAGATTTTTTTCTTCATTTTTTGGTTTATTTAGAGTGGGTTTGATCGATGGAGACAGCCGCGGCGGCGATGCTGGAGGCGGGGGTGGGGCGGTTCCAGGGGCCGAGCCTGGCGGCGCTGCTCGCCGAGATGTGGGCGCCTCTCGCCGTCGCGCTCGCCGCGCTCGCCACGCTGCCCAGCCTGCTCCGCAGGCTGCAGGTGCTCATCCTCCGCCTCCGCTCCCGCGGCAAGGAGGTCATATCGTCGCACATCTCCACCTACTACTCCTCCGGGGACGACGCCGACGACGACTCCGGCTCCGACGGCGACGACGATGACGAGGAGGTGGAGAGCTCCGATGACGACGCGGCCACCAGCTCCTCCGGCGAGGAGGAGACGAGGATCGGGTACTACGACGGGGCGCACGACGGCTGCGGCTTCCCGTGGGGCGGCGCCGTCGTGCGGACGTGGCAGGGCCTGCCGGGGCGGCTCTCCGGCGCCGCTGCCGGAGGAGCAAGATTCGCGTCCGGAGGGATCCCGGCCGTCAGGCTCTGGGGCGCCAGCACGGCGAGCGGTGAAGGAGGAAGCGACGACGCGTGGTGGGACGCCGATGACAGCGGCTGGGTCGCGGCCGCGGAGGCTCCGGTGGTCGTCGGGTGGCGGCGCGACCACGTGCGGCGGCGGAGCGTCCTCCCCGCTCTCAGCTCTTCCCCCAAGTGAAAACGGAACGGGAGACCAGACCGCCGGTGGGAACGGGACGGCAGGTGTGAATATGCTTATCTGATCGAGATGCCCGGCCGGGCCCACCTGTCAGTGTGGCGAATAGGTAGGGGTGATGATTAGCTGGTGGGATTATTTTTAAGTTGCTTACCTAGAAAGAAAGAAAGATTAGAACAATTGGTTCATGTGGCCATGATCAATCGTTATTATTATAAAAAAATAAATTGGTGATAGTACATATATTTTTCTCCGATCGCTCTATTTCCTTAACTTCTCATTATTTTTCACTTTCTAACCGATTAGATTAACTCTCTTTTATAATATAATTCTCTATATATTCAATGAGTTCTGTTGTAATGCATGAATGCGTAACTAGTAAGATAAAAAACACGTCACTGTTCCAGCTGACCATCTCTGTTTTATTTGTCCTCGGCAAAAATCTGCTTTGCGATTATATGGAGAATTTCCATTTGGTTTATGAAATTAATCGCTGTGAACTTTCACTTACTGACATGTCTCACATGTATACGGTATGCCTAATTTAAGGAGAGCCTATCTGTCACCGACACACGCATCCTTTTTGGATGAGAGGGACCGACCTAAGATTTTAGTACAAACTCCAGCTAAATCCCGACCAAATCCTCCTCGCTTAGTTGGAGATACTTCAAGGCTTTTCCCCGGAGAAGCTGGTTTCCCAGAGGTTTTCGACCAGGATTGGCTCCTCCCGTAAGAGCAAGTTTAATAGTACAGATAGCTGCTAATATATTTTCATGTGATCAAAAGATAATAATGCAGTCAACTCATACAATAAGGGCAGTCCCAATGGTGTATTGATGATGGTTTATATCCTCATTAAATGACTTGCCACGTAGGCAAAATGCTGACATGGCAACGTAATTAATGATGAAAGAGAGCACAAATCCTAGAAACGGTTTCCTTATGAAGAAATCAGGTCTTCACTCCACCCAATGCACCAAGAAACTATGAAATCGCCATTGGGAAGAAACCACCAGTTTCTAGGGGGCTCGTGGCACACTCTCATTGGAGGAAGAAGATAGAGTTGGGAGAGAGAAAGAGAAAATAATTATTACTCGAAGACACCTCCACTGTGGAAGATAGTTTCTATAGATAATTTCTTGTGCTATGGAAATCGTGTCAGTTTCTTCCATTGGGACTGCCCTAAGCTGGCTATAAGTTGTCTCCACAAGAGCTCTCAATCATTTAATACATACATGAGTATTGATAATTTAATACATGCATGGGTATAGCAATTAGTTCTATGGGTACATGCATGGATAATACCCCTTTTTCTGTGCTATAGTCTGACTCTTGCATGGGAGTCGGCTTGGCTCTCTCTCTCCTTTTCTCTCCCCTCCATATAGGACTATGCTGATATGGATTCCCTTAGAGCAGGTACAATAAGGCTTAGTCAGCAGGCTATAGCAAATATAATATCAACTAAATCTTATGTGGCAGAGAGAGAAAGGAAGAGAGAAGGAAGCTGGCTACTAAATTACAGCTAGCTATAGCACGTAAAAATATGCATTTCACTCTCTTACACGTGGGGCCAAATAGTTATTGTAATAGCTACCTTATTGTATGAACTATTTTTTTGAAAGCTATAGATGAAATGGACAAATGTTATAGCCACTAGTTGGCTATACTATTGTACTTGTTCTTATAGCTAGCACAGTCAGCCTTATTAAACTTGCTCTAACGCAAATGAAATGAGTACTACTATTACACTAGACAAGCAATTAATGCCTAATTAATTTATGACCAACTCAAAAAGTGTTTCCAATCTCCAGGTAAACGCCTTGTAAACCGCGCGTTAGCCGCAGCCGATGCTGACAAATGACGGCGACCAAACCTTTCTTGCTGCTGCTGCCTAATTAACTACTCGTTTCGCCACCCGTAAGGACATCATCCGACTATCGCGCGCGTAGCTATATTAAATAAATAAAATCTAACATAGAAGAGAAAAAAAGATAAGAAGAAATAATATATTTTTTTATGTAAGAGATGATTTAAAACAACAAATCAACGTAAATAGTAAGAAAGTCTTACGCAGGAAGTTATGATAAAAATATTATAAAATAGTTCAAAAATTATTTACTGCTGAAGGATTATCTCTAATATTATCTTTAGATGATATGATGCAAATTTATCAGTCTTTTTTTTATACTTTATTGACCCGACGTCGCAGTCCAAACCCTATCAGCAAACCACCACTTTCTTCCGTCGAATAATTTGGCCTTCTGAAAGCATCACTTGCTCGACACTTTATCCATCGCTAGCGCAAGCGTCGTGTTCAGAAGATGATGATCGAGATTGCTAGCGTGCCCCTGATGTGCCGATGCGTACACGGCCTTATGCCTAGCTCCGCCCGTGCCTCCGATCATAATCTGCCCAGAAAGGCGGCTCTCATGCGGGCAAACAAAGCTAAGAACAACCACAGATTTGATGCGTGGAAAAGAGAAGCATGTAGCATAAACAGGATATGGTTAACAGTTGACACCAATTGCATAACTCATTTGTTTTTTTTAAAAATGTGTTGATTATAAAAGAAACAACTAAAAGAAGCCAGTTGGGAAAATCCTTTATCGCCCATACGTAAAGATGGTTACAGGGAGCCGAAAGTGCACTACCGGATCATAACTGGGCCCCAACGTGTCGTAGCAACAACTGGTGTAGCGCATCATCCAGCATATTTGATTGCAACCTCTCCACGAACGAACACAAGATTCCTGCTCCATTGAGCTTCAGCCTCTAGCTTCATAAATTTGTCCTTTTCTAGTGTTTTTGTTTTTTTTCTTATTCTTTTATATTATCTGGAGTTATGTAATCTTTTTGTCCTTTTTAAAAATTAATTATATAAAAAGCTCACAATAATTACAGTACAAAAATAAGTCTCAAACAGTGCCAAATAGTAAAATAAGCTTAAGCTATAAGCCCAACGGAGCAAGGTTGCAATTATGGTATTAGTTAAGGTGCTTGCTGTTTGCCACTAGTCTGAGACTGTAGCGCTTTTCACACTCGCAGACACCAATTATTCTACTAAACAGAAGATATAGATAAGGGAATCTCCAATAATACCATCTTAACTATATCTTAACTGTTAAATAAGTAAAGTCCTATGTGAAGGAGAGAGGAGACGATGAGAGATAATATATTGTCTCTTATACAAGAAACATTTTGAGCCCACAAACTAACGTAAATAATGAAAATGTACGAGACGGGAAGTTTTAGTGAAAACAGTATAAAATAGTTAGAGGAGCGATTTACCATTGGAGATATTATTTCTAGTGCTATCTTTAGATGAGACAAACTATTGTATATTCCCTAGCAATCATCTGTAGTATCAACCAAATGGAATGGTGAGGTAAAATTTCTGTATTCTGCATCTCTCTCTTCGAGAGAGATAAGAAAAGGAAAGAATTTTATTCCATAGACATGGTGATGGTGTCAGGAGGCAATTTTTGACACCACGTCTTCTTCAGCTTTATGCCTGCCGGGTTTCTACTGTTCTCTCTTTTTTTTCCCTCCCGCAAATAAGCAATAGCTCCCCTTGAAAAACAAAACACATGAAATTAAAAAAATTGCCTGAATTTTGGAACTGTTCTTACAATTGACTATATATCTGAAGTTGTTTTACGAAGTGATGTGTAAAGAAATAACAAAAAAAAGTTGCGAGAACAAAATTTGATTGGCACAAAGATTGAATTCTGATTGAAGAAATACTTCGCCACCAAAGCAAATTTCAAGAATATATGCTGGTCCTGTAGGCGGTAGGCCTGTGGCTTCAGTCCTGCAGAAAAACTGTCCTCATGTTTCCTGGTAGCCTCAGTCCTCAAGCAATGGAAAATTATGGAACAAACTGCCTCAGTAAACTACTCAACTTGCAAGGAACCTTTTTAAGGACTAGTAAACTGCTGGCAGATAAGACAGAATCAAAATAAGCCATAAGCCACAAAAAAAATCCCAAATGAGCAGAGTTGAAATACTACATTGATCATTTGATCTAGCTTAACCTGCCTCTCCAAAGAAGCAAAAGAAAGATACTCCTTCCTGGTCATAGAAGAGTGAAGCCCTAGAATGCGTAAAGTCAAACCCTATAAATTTTGATCAAAGACATTGTTTAAAATATATAGTTATAATATATGAAAATGATACTAGTGAATTTGTCATAAAAATAATTTTTTTGCGTCGCACTTTTATAACTTTTTTAAGTATATGATAAGAGAATTTAGTGATTAAAAGAACATCTTATTGACTTTGAAAAAGTCAAAACGTCACTCTACTGGAGGGAGTATATCTTAAAAACGGATGCGACTTCGCTGTTCCTGTCCGCGTGTGCCCATCCGTGTTCCCCTGTTAATCAACGGCTCAGGTTACATCTGCGACGGGTGGGCTCACATTTCCTTAATTGCTTTCGTCTCCATCGTTACAAACGGCATCCATCAAGAAAACCGAGGCAATTATGCCAGGCTCACCGTGCTGCCTTAATTAGATGGTGATACCGGGAGCATTTGTTTGCATCAACAGCCGAGTTTTTAGAGTGTGTTTCTCCTCTTCGTCGGTCCAATCGGAACATGTTGTAAGAGCTGAACATGTTCCAAGTTTCTTTTAGTTGATACTTGATTGCATCTACAAGTGCACTAGGTTCATCCATCCTTAAAAACAATTGATGTCCATCCTATGAAAAAGCTACACAAAACTACTTCTAAGCTCATGCTGCTCTGAAAAGCTGCGTGTGCAGAGGATTCAATGACTGCAAATGTATTTTCAGAGACAAAAACGCCAGTAAATGTCACGCCTACTCTACTGAACCATAAAACAATCCGCAGAAAACGGCATGTCAAAACGACTCGCAGCATAAGCATGGCCAACCCAAAAAACACTGCAACAAATTTACCCTGCAGACCGTAACAATCTAATACCCTTCCTAACTCCTACCAAAACTGCTGAAAAATTAACCAGAACATCTCCTAAATTAACACCATCTCACTACTTAAGCCCCCCTGAAATGCCACCAAAATCATCCTCCAAAACCACAGAACAGCATCAGTAACAACCATTTCCTACAGCTCAGGAGAAGTCACCATGGAGAAGAAGAGATCGCCATTGCTCGCCCTCAATGCGCTGTCCCTGGTGCTCCTGCAACTGTTCATAGTCATGGCGAATGACACCAGCCACCGGGCCGCCGCCCAGGTCTTCTGCCGGTCGCAGTTCAACCTGGCCAACGAGGCCTGCAGCCTGAGGACCTTCTCCGGCGTGAACCCGACGCTGCCGATGCGGCGCAACGAGTCGACGTCCGGCGACTACGACCACGGCCACGGCCACCACCACCACGGCCACCGCGCCGACCCGTACGACACGGCGTGCTGCCGACGCCTGATGGGCATCGACAACGCCTGCATCTGCCAGGCCATGTCCTTCCTCCCGGTGTTCATGAGCAGGGTGAAGCGCGCCATCAAGCTCACGCCGGTCCCGGGCTGCGACGTGTCGTTCGAGTGCGCCGCCGCGTACTGATGCCGGCCCGAGCAGTGACAGTTGATTAACTGAAAGTAGTTTTTCCAGCAAATTTTCATTTCCTGGTTGTCTGCCTGGAAAGAAAGTAACAGCAATTGGAAAAAAAATTTATATGCTTCATGCTTGTTACATTAGACTATTAGAGTACCAGACATTTGTATTTCCTACTAGCAGTAGTGAGGCTGCATTCTGAAAGATTTTTTCTCTCAAGATTATATATTGTATTGGAAACAAATCATGCAAAACTCTACTAGAAAGCTTTACTAGGG
The DNA here is from genome assembly GCA_036346575.1 of Dendrocalamus sinicus. Lineage (NCBI taxonomy): Eukaryota > Viridiplantae > Streptophyta > Magnoliopsida > Poales > Poaceae > Dendrocalamus > Dendrocalamus sinicus. The sequence continues at coordinate 13,602,282 of CM070666.1, read as the reverse complement.
TGTCTCCGAAAAAAAAAATTACTATGGTACTTTCAAGAGCAATGCTGGCATCAAATAGGGAATTGGCATTCATCACACACTGCGATGTAATTTGAGCTGTCTTGATAGTAATCACACGTATAGTGGAAACTTATCTTTCAGTTCATTATGTTGCGGATTTATTTGGAATTCAAAACTAAAGAATAACAGTTCTCAGAGAGCCGTCTTAGGTAAAGAAATTGTGATCATGCCGGTTTTACTAGATAACAAGAAACACATTAATTTGGGGAGACTGATATCTTTCAATACTGTAATATTCTTAGTTGTTTATATTCAATATTCATTACCTAAAACTAGCTACTTTCTTTACATGGGGCACTGAAATATGAGACCACATATTACATTTCCACACTGCTACAGATGATCTACGACGATCCATCACAATCATTTCATAACACTTAAAATTAAAAGATCATGTACATAAACTTGTTACATATTAGCACGACCACACAAGTTACTCTAGGGGCAGGACTGTACAATTTCTGACAAAATTGGAGATGAACATATCTCCAGATCGCAGATCACACACTCACCCTGCCATCCGTCCGAAAGATGGAAACCCGAATCCATTTCTTTCATTCCAACAATTCAGTTAACAACAAAAGCAGGTTGCCGCAGAGTACAGAACTGTCGAGGCCTCAAAGAATCTCGAGTTCACGTTCCATCGAAGCAAAATCGGATCCATCCCAATCAAGGCCTGCATCCAGGTCGAACTTCGAGTCCGTGATTGGCAGAGGCAGGTGGCTGATGTCTGCCAGCCCGATGTAGTCATCCTCCAGCGGCTCATCTGTTGCACCAACAAAATCACAGACCGGGAACACTGAGAGAATTAGCCCAAGATCAAACACTAGAACGCGAGGATTTTTGTCAGGCGACGAAACGCCCCGGCGACGCAACGCCAAATTTTTCTATTTTTTCACCTCTTGCCGAAACACACAGCTTTACAAGCCTTTTATTGCACCTGACGCGGCGCAACTAACATGCAGCCATATCTCCTAAACTCACGCACACCAACTAACCTGCATGCATCTACCAACTGACTGCATGCAATTAACCAAGAGATAACTCACGCACACCAACTAACCTGCATGCATCTACCAACTGACTGCATGCAATTAACCAAGAGATAAACGCACGTCACACACGCGCACACGCAGGCGTGGTTTATTCCAACAATCACCCCCTAAACCACGACACACCCCATGCGCCCGACCTACATGAGTGCTAGCTCGTCGTCGCCTTCGGCGAGCAGTGCTTTCTCCTTCCTCGGCTCACGGCAATCCCTAGCGAGGTGGCCACGTACGCCACAGTTATAGCATCTTCCTCGCCTGGCACGGCGCGAACGCCTACTTGCACCCGAGCTCATACTGCTCGCGTCGTCGTCGTCGTCGTCGCTCCGGCCACCGCTCTTTGCACGGCCGCTGTTCTTGACGAAGTCCATACGCGCCGCGCCTCCCGTGTTCGACGCCGGCGCGCCTCCCATCGCTCCTCGGTGAGCAGCAATCGCCGACGCCGTCCGCGATCGCCTCGGCACCGCACCGATCTTCAGCAACTCGAGTCGCCCAACCAGTTCCTCGGCGACATCGTATTCAAGTCCATGAGCATCTCGATGGACACGGCGACTTGATTGTACTTCGCGGCACCACGCGGCGGCTTCTTGACGACGCGCACCTCCTCGATGTTCTCCCAGCTCGCAGATTCCGCAACGAGGAGCCGAGACGCATGGCGGTCGCCGATGGACTCACCACCGTTGAATGCCACATTCTCGAATTGCTTGAGGAGCTTCGCGCATTCGCCTCCGCACGCGCTTGTCGCCCATCCGCATCGTCTTCACGGCCGCCCATGCCTCCTTGGCACTTTTCTTCACGGCGAGACCGAGCGCATCTCCGTCGGCACGCGCGCAGGATGGCGCCAACGCCACCGATCCTCGCGACGCTCGACGTCGCCGTCTCCACGGCACGCCCGAGCCCGAGCGCCTCCAAGTTCACTCGCATCACCAACGCCCTCGTGGTAATTTGCCGCGTCAACACCGGAACTCCACCGACCGCTGGACTCCTTGATGACGCGTTCCACCATGACCTCACGTCGTGTGTTGCTACCGCCGGACTTCGGGTCGTCGACGCCTTTCGGAGATGATGGCGGCGTACGCTCGTCACCGGCCATCAGCTTGCTGTCGAACTTCACTGGCTCTGATACCAAATGAGAGAATTAGCCCAAGATCAAACACTAGAACGCGAGGATTTTTGTCAGGCGACGAAACGCCCCGGCGACGCAACGCCAAATTTTTCTATTTTTTCACCTCTTGCCGAAACACACAGCTTTACAAGCCTTTTATTGCACCTGACGCGGCGCAACTAACATGCAGCCATATCTCCTAAACTCACGCACACCAACTAACCTGCATGCATCTACCAACTGACTGCATGCAATTAACCAAGAGATAACTCACGCACACCAACTAACCTGCATGCATCTACCAACTGACTGCATGCAATTAACCAAGAGATAAACGCACGTCACACACGCGCACACGCAGGCGTGGTTTATTCCAACAAACACATCTGCCATTCTAGCAAAATCATCGAGTGGGGAGTTCATCAGTGGGGCCAAAATCACTGACTGGAAGCTCATCTATGCGGCCAAGAATGGCATCAACTCAAAGTCCATTAGCTCTAGATGTGGACGAGAAGTTAGGTAAGCTTTCAACCACAGGCTCAGCGTCTATCTGCATTGGCACTACCTTGTGTGCCTCTTCTTGTGCCATCTGCTCGCACGACACACATATGAGGACACGCAAGATACGGCAGTTGAGCTCGACAAAGCTGCACGGTCTGATACAGACGGATGAGCTTCGATGGCCAGCATCTCTGAACGGATCTGGCTTGCTGTTGCCTCATCGGCCGCAGCCGCCGCCTCAGTGTGGAATGTGCCGATCCAGACCCGAGCCTTTCTCACAGGATCACGTATCTCTGCTGCCCACTGACCCCAGGCCCGCCGGCACACACCACGGTACCTGCTTGTAGGTTCCTTCTTCACTGGACCCTTTAAATTCTTTGTGCCACATTGCATAAGGGTCTTCAGAGATTTGAAGTTTCCGGAGTTATTCATCGGAACTAGCACTTCTCTTATCATTCTCTTTTCCTTCTTGGCATTCTGAACATCTTCTTCATCGGAGGAGTCAGTGGCATCAGGATCACAGCAGAAAACGCGGACCTTCCGCGAGGAGGGCGTCATCTCGTCGTGCAAGCAGCTCCAGAGTCCAAGTAAGATCCGGAGATTATTGAATTATAAGTCTTGATTGCACTCTACAGAGAAGACCAGTGTGTGTGTGTCAAATACGCTCATACAAGGTTGAGATAGCAAAGATGTGGAGCACAAGATCTCTACATACCGAGTAAAATGTTTCGCCACAATCGGGATAAATCTAATGACATTATTCATGTAGTCAATCTATATAATTTTCCACATATCAATGATCGGAGTTATTTAAAAGTTGATGATATGGATCCCACAACGGCTTATATTTAGGGTATTTTTTTGCCTGTATTTAGAGATGATGGAGGGAGAGGGTAGAAAATATGTTTTACATATGACAATACTAAAACCCATAAAACTTGATTAGAGCAATAATTAAAACGGAAGTGCTATACTGCAGTCGTATGTTTTTTATACCCCAAAACAGTCGTTTTGTAAGCCGTTGGATGTTCTTTGAGATTCGTGCTCAGGATGATGCAGGATGAATGCGGTTTGCAAATTCGCACCCGTTTTTTTCCACGCCCGGTATCTTGAAGCTTCTTGTCCGGACTGTTTTTTTTCGAATAGTTTTTTCATCGTCTTTCGCGCCTGTCCTAATCCCACTCACTCCGCTGGAGAGAGAGCAGTAGTGCGGAGCATTCGAGGGAGAGAGGAGAGGTGCGGAGCACCCTAGGGTTCTCAGTTAGGAGCTGCGATCTCGTCGCCGGAGCGGTGATCTTGTCGCGCTGGTGAGAGAGCAGAGGTGAGGAGCACTCGAGGGAGAGAGGAGAGGTGCGGATCAACCGAGGGGTCTCAGATTTGAGCGGAGATATTTGTCACCGGAGCGCAGATCTCGTCGCCTGCGTCTTCCCTGCGGGTAGCCGGAGTGGTGTCTTTCTCCGGTGAGCTCTACCTCGTCGTGGGTGCCTTTCTCCGGTGAGCTCTACCTTGTCGCGCGGAGCGGCGTCTCCTCCTGTGAGCTCTTCCTCGTCGTGCGGTGTTTTTTCTCCGGTAAGTACTGCCTCTTTTCTCCTTCTATTTCTATATCTGTACTTTTACTGTATGTATGAGCGGATATATTGTCGCCGGAGCGCAGATCTAGTCGCCTTCTCAGTTTTAGCGGAGATCTCGTCGCGCTGCGTCTTCCCCGTGGGTCGCCGGAGCGTTGTCTTTTCTCCAGTGAGCTCTACCTCGTCGTGCGGAGCGGTGTCTTTCTCCGGTGAACCTCGTCGCGCAGAGCGGGTGTCTTCTCCGGTGAGCGCTATCTCGTCGTGCGGTATCTCTTTGTCCAGTGAGTTCTGCCTCTGTCGCTCTCCATTTTTTATGTCTGTACTTTTACTGTGTGTATAGGTCACATTTTGCTAGATTACATTACTGTATGTTCTGGATCTCTTTTCTTTTATATATTTCTGTACATTACTTTACTTTACTGTCTGTTTAGCATATTATCCCAAATACAAACCAGACTTTCAAATCTTCCACCTTAGTTCGTAGGTTTTGTACTGATCAGGGTGATGTCTATCCATGACACCTTGGAACATTGCTCCCACTGTTTTTGTTAGCAATATCTTCTTGCTTATCCCGTTGACTTGCTCGTCTTGTATGCGGAGGAATTGTCACACAAATAGCCAGCCTTAGGTAGCTTTATGTAGAGGCTTTACCACTTGTTGCTAGGAATTTTTCCTGGAAATTTATTGTGTTTTTAAGAACTGTAAATTGAAGCACTGACGATATATATAGATATGCGGGCTCACGCGTGCATGCCAAACTTTTACACTGTTGTACTATGTTATTCTGGGGTGTTATTCCTCATGAATCCGCTGTAGTTTCAAATGTGAACTCAAGCAACAGAGAGCAGATCCGTTTTAGCTTTTTTGTCTGCTTCCTTGACCTGGTAGGATGTCATTTTTTTGAAGTTGGATGATGCTTAAAAGTCGACCCAATTCCTTCCGTTCGGATCCTTGAGAACGATGGTCTACCCGAGTTCGGATTAAACCTCTATTTTTTATGTCTCCAAGGATAGGTTTAGTTGGAATTCCAGTTCTAAGATTCGCTAGCAAACATAGAAAAAGAAGAGGAAAGCATAACAAACAGCACTAGAATATGTCTCCGAGGTCAGCTAAGATGTCCATTGTCTGCAAACTGTGGTCATGAGTATTACATTTTTTTGTGTGTCCTAATCTGTAGTTTAGTTGAAGGCTAGAGGGGAGGTGGAGCGATGATTCTGCTGTTGCTGTTGCTGTTGCTGTTGCTGTTCTGTTCTGTTCGCTTTCCTTTTCCCCCCTCTTTTGGTGGCTTCAATATTCTGTAAAACTAGGAGTGGAAGGCTTTGAGGTGTTCATAATGCTCAGTAAGTCGGTAGTCGATTCCTTTGTTGTTTTTGCGTTGCAGGCTAGCTTGGTTTTTTTAACAAGTGTTGTGTGTTAGTACCAACCAACCATCATGACAACGTTAGCAGTTCTAGTTGAACATTATTACGTCTTTGTTCAAGTAGATTAATTACTGGGGAATGATAGTTCTGGGAGAACTAGGTTCTTTGATGATCTGATGAACAGGACAAACGGGTCAGAACAATCAGTAGCTTTTGTAGTGTAAAGAGAATTAGTAGCTTTAGATTTGTTGATTTCCTAATCAACAAATTCTCAGTAGAGTACTCCCTGTTTGCCAATAGGCCAAAATGTTAAATGCCTAATATTGCCTACTGCTTTCAGTGTTTCAATTGCAAAGGCAGTAACTGTCATAGATGTGGCAATCTTGCCCTTGGATTCCTTGGTCTTGATCGGCAGCTAATCTTTTTTTGCATATGGCGCCACAACTATTACAGCACTTTGTCCTTTATCTATGTTCCCATTGCCCTTCTACGCATACATGTTTTGCAACTGAAACATTTGCAAAACTTTTTTTTTTGTTATATGGTAAATCTGCAAAAGAGAATCGAAACATTAAACTCTGCATACTACCGAGAGAGAAGGCTTTGTTTTGTATTACTGAAATGCTGCACACTATATTTTATGCACATTTTTTTGCTGAAACTATGCATTTCTCTGTCTGTACTTTTTTTCTATATGTATAGGTCAAATTTGCAACTTGTTTTTTAACCGAGAGATCTCATTGCAGCGTCTTCTTCGTGTTGTTCTCCGACACACGAGGTCATCGTACAGTTGGATCGGAGATCTCGTCGCATGGCGGCTTCTGTGTTGAGTTCTGGATCTCTTTTCTTTTTATCTCTCTCTGTACATTACTTTATTTTACTGTCTCTTTAGTAGTATTATCCCAAAATGAGCATGCACTAGTGTACTTGGACGTATACCTCCGTAGTTCTTGACGTATTCTCACGTGGGCATCATTAATTGTGTGATTATTTGTTTATCTGGTAAATGTGCAAAAGAAATCGAAACGTTAAACTCTCCATACTACCCCGAGAGTGAAGGCTTTGTTTTGTATAACTGAAATTCTGCACACTAATTTCATGCACATTTTGCTGAAACTAAAAACGTGTACATAATTCTTCTGCACATAGGTTAAAAAACGAAACCTTTGCATACTACTTTTTTTTTTGTTAAACTGGTAAACTCTGCATAGGATTTGAAAATCTTTTTTAAACTCCATTTTAGTAGTATTATCCCAAAATGAGCATGCACTAGTGTACTTGGACGTATACCTCCGTAGTTCTTGACGTATTCTCACGTCGGCATCATTAATTGTGTGATTATTTGTTTATCTGGAAAATGTGCAAAAGAAATTGAAACGTTAAACTCTACATACTACCCCGAGAGTGAAGGCTTTGTTTTGTATAACTGAAATTCTGCACACTAATTTTATGCACATTTTGCTGAAACTAAAAACGTGTACATAATTCTTCTGCACATAGGTTAAAAAATGAAACCTCTGCATACTACTTTTTTTTTGTTAAACTGGTAAACTCTGCATAGGATTTGAAAATCTTTTTTAAACTCCTTCATTTTACCTGAGATGAAGGCTTCTTAATTAGCAGTGTTTGTAATCACATATATCACAAACAAGTATGCAAAGTTTATAGAATATAGTGTTTCTGAATTTTTGTTGTAATACACGAACTATATATATGTCCACTCACATATTTGTGTTTTGTTTGGTGAAACTTCCCTAGATGTTTTGTTTTGGTTAATGTCCCAAGTTTTTTATTTAATTATAAGAGGTTGTAGTGTGATTTGTGTTGTTCTAGCTGTTAGTTTTGTTTTGGAAGTTTGAATGGTATGTGTTGATTAACCTCCATGTATTACACTTCCCAAACAGTTTTGTTATCTTTTTTGAAGTTTGTTTGGTTTGGTTTTCTAAACTTTTTTATTAGGAGGTTAGTATCTCAAGGTGTTTTGTTTTGTGAAGCATCCCAATATGTTTTTTGAGGTGACATATCCCTAGATGTTTTGTTTGATTAAACTTCCCTAGTGTTTTGTTTGCTGATTCTTGAATTTTTTTTTGGACTTAGTATCCTTGCTTCAATATAGGATTCAAGCATATTCATTTTTTTGTTGTAATACACGAACTATATATATGACCACTCACATATTTGTGTTTTGTTTGGTGAAACTTCCCTAGATGTTTTGTTGTGGTTAATGTCCCAAGCTTTTTATTTAATTATAAGAGGTTTTGTTGCTGATTCTTGAATTGGTTTTTTTGGACTTAGTACCCTAGCTTCAATATAGGTTTCAAGCATATTCATTTTTTTTGTTCTAATACACGAACTATATATATGACCACTCACATATGAACACTCACATGTCATTGGTTTTGTGGGACAGTGCAATCGCGTGCCTTTGCCTATTTTTTCGATTACTTCAAGTGATTTCGAATATCACTGCACAGTGAGTGTCATCTCCTTTTCTTTCTGTGATCTGCGGTAGGAAAAGATGCTAGTGGGCCTGACATATGCTCGATGAGGATAATTGTGGTCTAATACTGAAATTTGAATGTTCAAAATTTTGAGCTCTAGATCTTTGCATTGCTGTCATTTTGTCTCACTATCCTACAGTTAGATTTTTTTGAGAGTATGTACATGCTGTGATCACTAGTTTTGTGTTGTCTGCACCTTGATTAGTTAGTTCGGCTTTGTTGCATATCTTGCTGAAATTATAATCCCAAATTCTGGAAGTTTTGGCTGATTTAATTGTTGTCTATGTGGTCACTTGGCACTGATTCATATGCTAGCTGAGAGTATATTTTTTTGGTGACAGTCAATAGTTGAGATTGCCAAATTATTGTTTTTAGAGCTCAAAATTTGAATCTCACTTTGTCATATTCAATTTATGAAGAGCATAGACCAAAGTAGCGGGACGGCCAAGATTGAAATCTTGAGTAACCCTACATCTGAGAGCAATAACACAATACATTTTTTTTGAACATATGCTGGATCTAACCATGTATGTTTAAGGCTCCAATGATTTTCGGAAGTGCTATACTGTAGTCGCATGTTTTTTATACCCCAAAACAGTCGTTTTGTTTGCCGTTGGATGTTTTTTGAGATTCGTTCTCGGGGGATGATGCAGTGAATGCGGTTTGTAAATTCGCACCCGCTTTTTTTTTCCACGCCCGGTATCTTGAAGCTTCTTGTCCGGACCGCTATTTTTGGTAGATTATATCTATTTGTTTGATAGGTTGTGTCAAAGCTAACACAATACATGTTGTTGAAACTATATACTAGTATATATGGTTTTTATTGTTGTATATAATATCTAGGTTATCTACTTTTTTTATGGAATCAGTTGTTCATAATAATTTTTACAATGGAAGTTTTGGTAGTACTACCAATCCTAAAGGTTTTCTACTTTTTTTAATATTTTTTTATAAATTGTTGTATATATATGCCCAGCACCATGTATTTTTAACTCCTAACAATTTTTTGTTGTTTCTTTTTGAGTTGGTTTTTGGAACTTATCTGTAAGGAGCTAGTAAGGATTGTCATACTTTTTTTAAGAAGATTATACCTTCCTGTGATTATTTTTACATGGGCAGTTTTTTAGTGCCTGTGATTATACCTTTTGATTTTGAATGCTGATACTTGAAAATTTTCTGTTTCTATACAGTAATTGTTGTTTCTTTTTGAGTTGCTTATGGAACTTTTTATGAATATATCCATGTAAATTGAAGCATTGATAAACATTGTTATCATACTTAGACATTTTTTGATTTTGAATGCTGATACTTGGAAATTTCTGTTTTCTACCAGTACTGTTGTTTTATTATTATTTTTGAGTTGATTATGGAACTTTTTTTGAATATATACATGTAAATTGAAAGCATTGATATATGTTGTTATCATACTTTTAAGAGTTATACTTTTTTGTTCCTACCAATATTTTTTTGTTGTTTCTCTTTGAATTGCTTTTTATGGAACTTTTTTGAATATATCCATGTAAATTGAAGCACTGATATGTGTTTTCTTATCATACTTTTGAGTTATACCTTTATGTTGTTATAACTTTTTTTACTGTTTTTTTACTCCATGTGTTAACATGATCAGAGCATATAAAAGGAGCTAGTAAGGATTGTCATGGGAAACTAAAGTTGCAGCCAGTACAGTAGGTTTCATGCGAATTTTTTTAGGTAAGACTGCTGACATGAAATGCTCAAACCTTTTTGCTTGGCAGTTTTTTGTGGTTATATTGTTTTGCATGGCAGCTTTTTTTGTTATCTTTTTTTTGATTTTTTGCTTTGTTATGGTCTCAGTTATCATGAAAATACTGAATGTATTTCTGTAAATTGAAGCATTGATATATAATTGCTGCTGTTTTGTTTGGTGAAACATCCTTAGTATGTGAACTGAATATATGCCTAGTACCATGTATTTTTAATTTCTACCAGTCTTTTACATTGTTTCTTTTCGAGTTGTTTTTTGGAACTTTTTTGAATATATCCATGTGAATTGGAAGCATCGACATATGTTATCATACTTCAAGAGTTTATACCTTTTCTGCTGTTTTTTTTGGATTGCAGATGTTCAGTGCATATGGAATTTTAGATGTCTATTTTGACTACTAACTTTTTCTTTTGCTGGGTTTTGCTGCAGGTGTTAATATAACCAGAGCATATAAAAGTAGCTAGTAAGGATTTGACATTTTTGCTGTGGAATCTATATAATTGCTGCTGTTTTGTTAGGTGAAACATCCTTAGTATGTGAACTGAATATATCCATGTAAATTGAAGCATTGGCATATGTTATCAGTATTTTTAAGTGAATATATGCTGCTGAAATATATCCTTACTATGCTGCTGAATATATCCATGTAAATTGAAGCATTGACATATGTTATCATTCTCATTAAGTGAATATATGCTGCTGAATATATCCTTAGTATGCTGTTGTTTTGTCATTTTTTTGTTATTTATTTCGAGTTGATCTTTTTTTGGAACCAGTTTTTTTGTTTATATCCATGTAAATTGAAGCATTGACATATGTTATCATTCTTTTTAAGTGATTTTATACCTTTTTCGGTGATTATAATTTTTTTATGCATGGCAGATGTTCAGTGCATGTGAAATTTAGATGACTAATTGACTACTAACTTTTTTGCTGGGTTTTTTGCAGGTGTTAATTGAAAGTAAATGTTGCAGCCAGTACAGTAGTCAATTGGGACTGTAGAGAGTTTGAATGATGATACTCAGGGGAATCTGTGCCAGCTCCATGTTTACACAAATGATGATACTCAGGGGAATTTGTTGTATAAAGCTTTGTTTTCGTGGGCCTCTGTACAACTTTAGACCGTGAGAAACAAGTTGACGATTTGTAATCGTGGGCTTTGTACAAAGATCCAATCTTTTTTTTTTGTGTTCAACGTGAATACAAAACGGGCCACAAAGCCTAGTTCGGAGTCTGACGAAAGCAACGAATAAAACCCACAAATGAAGCAGACCCGCTTTTTCTTGAGGGCCCGTTAAGCAGTTTTATACAGCGTTTTGTAGTGGATAATCTTGTACGTCCAAAATCTAACTGTGCGGTCTAGATTTTGACTGTTTCGATGATAAAAAGCAGTCAAATTCTGTATAGACAGTCCTAATTAAAATATGTATATACCTTGATCTTAAAAACATAGATACTCCGTTATCTCTATAAAAGGTATGTAATGCTATTCTAACGGAAGCTAAACACTTAGGATGGTAGAGGAGTGGATACATTTAATGCATACATTTATTACGTTTAATATTATCAAATTGTTCAATGGAAAATCTATGCGGGGTTTCCAAGGGAGAAACCAAGCTGAGCCAATACATCTTTGCTTCCAAAGGCTCTAACCAGGGCAGAACTGGGCCTCGGACTGGGTAGACTATAGCCCGAGGCCTAGCAATGTTACTAATACTACCCCTTTAATACTCCCTTCATAATATATATGGTATAGCAGCCCAGCTCGAGACCTGAAAAATTTCAGTCCGGCATCTCAGTGGGAGCAAATGGCAGCCAAAGGCCCCAAACGCAGCCAGCCAGCCCAACTGCCCAGTCAATGAGAGTGTCTCAGCCAGCCCATGCATTTTTCACAGCCCATCCATTAACTGAAAGTGAAAAGGAAACCCTAATCCCTCCAATCAGACCTCGCCTCAGCCCTAGCCCGCTTAGAGCAGCCGATCGGCATGACGCAACCGTACCCCCACCACCAACCGTCGCCCTCACTTGTGCGCGTCCCGACCGCTGGGCCCGCCCTTGCCTATGCGCACCACATGTCCACCGCCCTCGCCCCTCGCTCCTTACGTGGCGACGCCGCGGTCTGCCGGCTGCTGCCCTTGCGGACCTGTGCCTCCAACTCCACCGCTCTGGGTGCCCTCACCGAGTCGCCACACGACGCCACAGCCTGCACTGCATGCTACCGCCCTCGCCAGTAGTCCAGCTCATGAGCTCAACACGGCATCGCCCACTACTCGTCTCCTCCACTCCAGTGATCCACCAACAAGTAGCTGAGCAGAGCTGAGTAGGCAGCTAGTAGGAACTAGGAATTATCTTTTATGTTTCGAAATTTCTGAATTGGATTGTTGATAGTTGTTAGTTGATATAAAGAGAATGTAATTAGTAGGAATTATCTTTTACGTTTCGAATTTAGGATATTTTATTTTTTATGTTGTTTTTGTAGTAGTCTCAAGTCAGTGTATTCCGCAAATAGCCTCTAGGTAGAGACGGAATTAGGTTCATGGCAACATATCATTACTTTTGTTGGTTAGATTTTAGCTTGAGGCATAACTAAATCTTGGTTACAATTGTATTTTGCTAGATGAATATTTCATCCAATGAATTATATGGGGTACCTATTTCTGTCGATTATACCAAACCATTTGATGCCAAAACAATTCGCACCTGCAACAAGTATGATAATAATACGGGTACGCGAAGTCCTAGAGTACGATTTTGGGGTACATGAGAGAATAAGCAGGACGCAGAGGTATGTGGGGCGGCTGCATGCGTGGCTGAAGGGCGGTTCTTTCTCGGAGGTGGGGGCCCAGCTTTAAGCGCAGAGTAACGGTACCCACGCCATCCGAGCTGCCGCATTGTGGCGTTTCGGATCGACGGACGCGATCGATCGTCCCCGATCGATCGTCCCCGATCGATTGGAGATGATCCGGTGGGTAGAGGTGTGAAAAACCCCAAAATTTCAACCCCAAAAATTTTTGTGATTTTTGTGGATTTTTGTTTGAATTTCTGGAAACTTTCCCTTTTTGGAAAGTTTTCCCCAAAACCGCTTTCCCTTTCCGGCAATCCGTTTTCCCCTTTTCCTTGGCGCCTTTCCCCTCTCCCCGTTTTCCCCTTCGGCTGGCGCCCCGCCCTTCTCCGTTTTCTTCCGCTCCCCAGCGCCTCCCTCCCTCGCGCTGGCGCCCGCTCCTTTCCCCTCTCTCGCTGGCGTCCCGCCTCTCCCCGCCTTCACCCCGCGCACGCGCGGTAGCGCTGCGCGCTGCGCCGCCCTCGGATTCTCCCTCCGCGCCCGCGCCATCCCGTCAGCCGGTCTGAAGCGGCAGAGCCCCTGTGCCACGCGTCGCCCGCGTCGCCTCGGTCCCCCGCCGCTGGCCGCCACCTCCCTCGCGCGACGCGCGCGCCACCGTGTCCGCCGCTCACCTGCTCCCATCGCCCGTCGCGTCGCCATTGCCTCGCCTGGCAGTGCTTCCGTCACCCCACTGCGCGGAGGAGACGCCCGACCAACTCCCCATCCCTCTGTTGACCCCGCGCCACTCGCCGTTGCCTTCTCCCCGAAGGAGCTCCTCCCTCCGCTCGGGTATAAAACCCCCCACCTCGGCTCCCTCTTCCTCTTTTGTTTCCGAGCTCTCCCACCGCCTTCAATCTCCTCCTCTACTCTGCAGCACCTCCCGAGCGATGATTGAAGCCCCGCCGGCCGTAGCACCGCCATTGCCGCCCTGTGAGCCGGTGACCCCCTGGAGCCGATCTCCCTCTCCCCTCCCTCATTCTTCAATTATTCCTCACCGGAGCATCCTCGTTGTGCTAACCACGTTGGTGGGCTCCTTTGGACAGAAATCGCTCGAGAAGCCCCGCGCGGAGTTCCTTCCGGCCGCGCACTCTCCGTGGCTGGCGCACTCCGCAGCTCCCCAGCTTCCATCTCCACCACCAACGTGAGCCTCTTGACCCCCTGTCCGTGTGACCGCGGCCGATTGAGCTCTCTCGCCGCCGTGACCACCTCCGCCACCAAAGGACCGAACCTCTCCCATCTGTCTCCCGCTCCATCCGTTGTTTCCCTCCCTCTCCAAAGCCCCAAAACGGGTTGCCTGCGTCAAGAGCTACCCGTAGGTGCCCTTCTCTGCCGCCGGCGAGCCCCCTGGCGCCCAGGCCGCCGTCGCTGCCGTTGCTCTGTCTCGGAAGCACTGTAGCGGCCGGAGGTTGAAGACAACCCCCCCGGCGGCATGGTCGCATCCCGACCGCCCACTCCCGTCGTTGCCGTCTCACCTGAGCCGTCCGATCTCCATAAAAGCCACCCTCCGCCTCCGTCGGATCGCCTCCACCGCTTCGCCGCCTCCTTTGTATCCCAGCCGTTCGATGCCCTCCCCGCCTTGATCCGAGCCGCTCGCACCAGCCGCATCGGCGCCGTCCGCCCTGGCCACGCGTCCTCCATCCGCCTCGGGGGCGCGAGCGCGCGAACGCGGCCTCCGGCTCTCGCGCTGCGCGCGCAAGACGCCAAGACGGGCTGCGTGGGCCGACCGGCCGTTTCCCCCGCCGAGCCGCACAGTGCTGGGCCGCACTGTAGCTATGTGGCCGGCCCGACACTGTGCATCCCGATTTTCTAGCTTTTTCCAATTTCAAAATTCCAGAAAAATCCAGATAAATCCTAGAAAATCCCAAAAACTCCCAAATTTCACCACCTTGCTCCAAATAATGTCCTGGACCCATTTTGGCCTCCACTCCCACAATTTCATCCTAGATAAATTCCTAAAATTCCCCATTTGGAGATTTATGCATTTTACTTCTTTTTAAATAGTTTATTTTTCTCGCTTGAATAGTTTCAAGCCGGACTTATTTCTTTTATGTGTTTGCGCTAGTTTTGGAGATCCCGGAAGTTCAAGTGCAGTCGCAGGATCCAGGAGCTTCTACGTTCGAGCTAGCCGAGTTCGTCCAAATTGCCGGCAAGTCCCAAATCCTTTGATCATGTTGCAACCCATGTTATTTAATTATGTTATTATGCTATTTGCATTAAGCTAATTCTGAAATATTAATTCAAAGTAAAAATAAAATGTTTGGAATGACATGATATGTAGTTAATCCTACCACCGATAAATGCCATGTTAAACTTGTAGCCATGCCTTTGTAACCCTAGAAATAATTATCTGTTAATCTAGATAACTGTAGGTTATTATTATCATGCAAAGTCTTACACTAATAAGGTTGTGGCTGCGGGCCAATAGAATTTGCAAACCCGACTCTAGGGTAGGGTGGTATGGGACACCGTGCCCTAGAGCGGAGAGTGCCGGCGTGCACAAGGTAGGGTAAGGGTTGGGGAAAGAGCTGGCGAGTTAGTCTTCACCCAACTCTTACCCTATGATTGAAGTTAGGGTAAGGGTGTTGTGGGGCGCCGCGAGACGGCTTTCGCCCACCGCTTACCCTAGGTTGGGGGTCGCGGGCCTGGCAAGGTTGCGGACCATGTGAGAATATAGAACTAGACCCTTACGCTGAGCAAATGACATAGTGATCGCTCAACCACATGAGTTGACTTGTCAACACTGGTCTAGTAGCTGCTCAACTCAATTGAAACTCTACAGGAATTACAGGCTTGTCGTTGAGAAAGCGAGGTTAGGTAGGCCGTACTGCGGGTGCCTAATAACGGTAGAGTTCACTCGAAGCGGACGGGAGTTTATTGTGCCAGACCCGAGTGAATTCTACCGGGTAGAGCCTATATAAAGAGTCGAGCAGTGAAACGTCCTGGCTTCCTTAACTCTGTCGCGGGAGTTAAGGGATCGTGTGGGTAAAGCTGAGCAAACTCTGCAGAGTCAAATAAATGATATTCGAATACGCCGTGCTCCCGGTTAATGGAGCTGTGTCACTTGGGTGATTCCAGCAGCGAAACTTAAGTAGTTTTGTAAATATTTTAACTTGATTAGGTTGATTAATTAACTCTTCATGAAAAATCCCTGAGATCTTAAGAAGTAGTTTTGGGTCCGTCTTATCAAAATATTTGCAAATAAAACTGCATCCACTCAAAGTTAATAAACCAAGTATACTCCCTTCCTTTGATGTTCCGTGCATGTAATAAGTTAGGGTCCCTTTGGGACTTGCTGAGCCAGTTGTTTGGCTCACGGCTTGCTTTTGCCTTTCTTTAGAGGATCAAGACGAAGGTGTTTGTCTCCCCGTTGAGGAAGTCCCGGAAGGTCTCTTCTTCGACGAGGACCCGTGGCTTTAGGTCTTGGCCGCGCTCAAGCGGATCTTGGAGCTTCTGTAATGTAATTATACTTTGGGCTTGCACGCCCCGCTGTTGAAAAATGGATGTTAATCCTTATGTAAAATATATGCCGGATCTTGTTGTAAGCATGCAATGGTATACTCTTGCGCGACACTCCATAACTGTTCATGCGTGAATAGTTGCGGAATGCCGTGTCCGTACGCGCCCCTAGAAACGGGGGCGTTACAAGGTGGCAAAAATCTTGAGGCTCATGAGCTAACTTGGCTCGTTAAAGGCTCGGCTCGTGGCACAAACGAGCCAAGCCGAGCCAGGGTTTCAACTCGGTCCGTTAACGAGCCGAGCTGAGCCGGCTTACAAGCCGCTTGCTAGGCTCGGTCGATCCAGCTCGGCAACGTCTTCGACCCATCACAACGTGAATGACTCAGTACAGTAGTAGTAGTATGTATGCATGCCAATTTTCACATCTCTTTAGTCACTGAGAGGTATTATTAAAGTACACGTTACTCTTTTCTGTATTAATTTCACCTATGGAAAAGAACCATCAGATGCCATATTTGCTGCAGCAAGAACTAGAGTTTTCTTGACAAGTTTTTCTTACTTTGTTATGAACCTACTACATTAGATGTTCTTTCCTTTTTAATGTAATTTCAGTCATAGGATTACTACTGTATATGTTTCCCTATTACTTTAGAGAATCATAGAAGTTATCATTTAAAAAAACAAATCTAAAAAAATAACAAGCCTAACGAGCTAAGTCTAGCGAGTCATAGGATTGATGCAATTCACATATTCCACCTAACAAGCCTAACGAGCCGCTCGAGCTTTTCAACGAGCCGAACCGAGCTTCTCTTTTAGCTCGTTAGCTTAACGAGCCGAGTCGAGCCGAGCATCTTTCCTAACGAGCCTTCAGAGCTGAGCCGAGCTAGCTCATTATCCACCCCTATCGGTGGGATCAGCCGCGCGCTGGGTTTCTTGGAGTCCAAGGTAGCAGGTTACACGTGGGCACACTGACACGGACAAATCTCTCTCTCGTTTTCCTGAGGATATATATAGGTGCCGTTTGGTTAGACTGAAATAAACTGATTTATGATTTAAACTATACTGTAGCTAGTTAAAATTACACTGTAGCTGATGGTGGCTTATTTGGTATAACTAAATTTAAAAAATTTTAAAATAAAAAACAAATTAGCCCATCACGGACAATGCAAACGAATACAAAAAAGAACCGGTAAAAAACTCAAAAAACTCAAAAACCAGAAAAAGACGAAATTTAGGAATAATGAAAAATAAGCCAAAAGTCAGAAGATCAAATCGAAATGAGTAGGGCCATAAAATGGTGTAGGCAGAGCTAAAAACAATTCATATAATGAATTGTCTATATAGTTATCTATAATAACCTCATATAATTCATAAATTGTCTATATACTTATCTATGTTGTAGTAGAAAACTGTCTATAAAATTATTTATTAAATACTGGACGTCTTTCTCTCCCCTTCACTTCACCAAAAATACTATAAGGTATAGTATTACGGATAGTTTACCTATAACATATTAACATTGTACATGCTTGAGCCACGCCTGTTCCTGGTGTGAGACAGTCCACGGTGAGTCAACTCGCAGAAGGCGAAGGCGTTTTCTTCTTCTTCGGAAGGGGAATTCAATTAGACGTTGTAGGCTGGTAGTGCCCAGAATTTTTTTCAAAAAAATTTCGATTATACGCTTGCATTAACTAGGATTGTAGCGCACTGGTGTAGTATCTGGTTGAACTTATAACAATAAATTACTTCTTGAGAGGTCTACGTACTCACATCGTTCTCACATAACTAAGCAATCAGTATCTAGTGTCGCGCTCATCTCAAAGCATAGGTGGACGTCAATCAGATTTTGGGAGCAGATACAACCAGGGGGCAGGACATCCTTGTCCGTAGATAGTTGCCTAAAAGTATACGCGAGATTAATCTTGATCTCACTGTGTAATAGCAACCGTCGAAAAAGAAGAAAATTTACAAGAGTATTTTTTTTCTTATTCCTAGAAAAGAACCAAAAGTTACCACATTAATAAAGAATAAGAAAGAATCAAGCCGCTTTTAAATACTGTCTATCCCGCCGCATTATAAGCTCGGCACGTATATTTAGGTGGTATATTATTTAAGTAACATTTAACAAAATTAGATTATATTTGTCTCTAATAGAAAGAGTACTACAATATCTATCTAATATAATCAACTATGATCCAATTCTATTAAATATTATTTAAATAATATATTTCCTCGGTAACTATGATCCAATTCTATTAAATATTATTTAAATAATATATTTCCTCGGTATGCTCGCTGTATTTGTATTGTGGGATGGAGGTAGTACATGGATGTTCGATTATCTGCTTTTTTAAAAAAGAATGACTAGCTATCCTTTCCGTAATCAAGTTGTAAATAGGAAATTTATTACGTTTCAAAACATATGAGATGACATGATATGACAACAGTTGGAAAATAGAATTTATTTGTGATAATACAAGATATCATAGACGGTTTTTATCAAGAATCGTCTATAAATTATCACAAACGATTCTGATAATGGCAGACATTACAGATGGTTTGTATTTAAACCGTCTGTGATAATAAAGTTATCATAGATGGTTTGTATTAAAACCATATGTGGTATGTTTTCCGCCTCGTAATGCCCCCAAAATTTCATAATCTCCCGTCTGAATCTGAGTAGAATTCAGTTTTGAGACACCTTTAGTAAACGGGCTTAACTTTTGCATACGGTGTCTATTTTCAACGTTCTTGTACATGTTAGAAAGCTAACGACGAGCCAGATTCAAAACAAATGATCGGCATGTGCCAGTCGCCCTCTAAGACCCTCAAAATCAGCCATCTTTAGCCTTAAATTTGCATTTTTAAGTTTTTAGTTTCTGTTTTTGCCAAAAAAAATTTTATCTTCCCTTTGGAATTTGGGTTTCACCTTAACTGTAAAGTTGTAGATCTTGTCGAAACCTTTCAAACGAGTATATATAAACCAAATAAAATTTTGCTATTTTATCTTTTGAGACTAGCTATTTATATTATACCGATATATTGTCTTTGTGACGCTATTATCACCGACTGTTTATGTTATGAATCATTTGTGATATCTCCTATTATCATAGATGGTTTTTTTTGTTATGAACCGTCTATGACGTTCTGCCATATCACCGATGCGTGGCATATCCCCCAGTATCCTGATCTCACTCATCCATTCTCTCTGCATCGAACGGCAGGCACCGTTCTTCTCCCCACCTCTCATCCCTTATTAACCCCCTCTCCCTACTCGAAGAACCAATACCACCAGTACTACTCCAACTCGTTTGTGCGCGGCAAGTGTGGGAAGGGGTTTGGCAAAAAGGCAAGATGGAAAAGAAGAAGGCAATGACAAATCTACACTATTCTAAGTCGTCGGCATAGAAAGCTGTTGATTTTATCATAGAAGTTGAAAATGGTGTTCGTTGCCTTTTTGTTTATGCTATTTGAAAATTTTCCCACACCACTTGTTTTAGATTATAGTTTAATGAAGGATGTGTAAGTCTAGCTTGCATTAGCCTAAAGTTTCTTGTAGTGTAAATATTTTTCTAAATTTGTAGCCGTGAAGTTTATCTTTGTAAAATTGTAAGTGTCCTCTTGTGTATGCAGTGCTATAGGTAACCTACTCGATATCTTGTGATGTTGTAATGGTGGATTCTAATCTTAATGGAAATAGAATGTGTTGTGTGTTTGTTGTTGTATTTGCTTGTTTTTAAATGATGTAGTTAACATTTCCTGAGGCTAGCCGAAAAATAGAAAAAATTTAGGTATAGAAAGAACTATGTCAGACGGTTTTGTAGTATAAACCGTCTGTGAAGAATTATCACAGACGGCTCGAACCACAAACCGTCTGTGATGGGGAAGTATCACAGACGGTTCTATATACTAACTGTCTGTGATACTCACACATTGTAACAAAACCCAAAATTTTGAAATTTGAAAAAGTGAAGTTTTTGAATTATTTTTGCAATATATTTTATTTGAAATTGGAGTTCATGGTATTTTTCTGAAAATTTGGTTGTAGTTCCAAAGAGCTAAAAGGTTCAAGAAGGAAACAAACATGCTCAAATGATAGAAAATCAAGATTTAAAATGCGAATCTGAAAAGATGATCCAGTATAAGAAGAGGGAAACCCGAGCGGAAATATAAAATCTCATTTTGGAAAGACTAGCCTAAAAAGCATACAAAACCCAAATTTGGGCATTCAAAAATTTATATATACAATTTATAGCAAAAATTTAATAAAATGAAAATGGAGGACTATCATATATTGTATCAAGATAATTGAGCCAAACATGCAAACTCCAAAAATCAATAGGACCTAATGCAAATTAAAATTTGAAACAAAAACCCAAAATCCAGAAAAATGCTTGGGCCTCTCTTCCTTTTTCTTTCCCTTTTCTCTATTTTCCTCTCTCACTTACAGGTGGGCCCCACTCTCTTTTCTCTCTCCTTTTTTCTTCCCCTCCCACTTCTTTTCTCTGCCGACTGGGCCCCCCTCTTTCTTTTCTTCTTTCTTTTCCTTCCCCGAGTGCCTCGCTCGCTCCTTCTTCTCTGCCCGCGCGTGCTCTGCTCTCTCTGAACTCGCAGCGCGCCTCCCTCCCCGTGGCAGCCATGCGCAGCGTCGCCCGCCTCCACCCTCTGCGCCGCACCTGCCCCGTCGCCATCATCACCGCATGCACAGCGCCAGCGTCCCGTCACCTCACACGGGTCACGCCCGTGAGCCGCCCACCGCTTCCTGCCGCCACCGCACGACGATTCCCCCACTATCGCCCCCGTTTTCTTCCCCCTCCCCGCGCGCGCTCGGCTATAAGAATCTCGTCGCCCCCCATAGCCCCCGCGCCATCTCCTCTTCTTCCCCCACCTTCACTCCCGCTTCCGCGCGTGCGCAGGTCGCCGCGCCTCCACGCCGTCCCGGTCGCTCCGACGAAACCTTGCCAATCCGGCCGCGTCACTTCGCGCCCCTACTCTCCCTCTTCCTCCCTTCCAGCTTAATTGAAATTTCGTGCACCCAGGGTCGCCGCACTGGCCTTCTTCCCCGAAGTCGGCCGCCGCCACCAATTCCACCGCCGCCGCCTCCTCAGTCAGTCTCCTGTCGATTCCTTGCCGGTGGAGCATCTACGCACCGCCACGAACCTCCCCAAGCTATCGCCGGAGCTCCATTTCCACCCCACCTCACCGGCGGCTTGAGCACACCCGCACCGCCCATGGTCTCCGCCGCCGGCCCACTCCGGTCCCCCTCCGGCCCTCCCCACTCGTCGTTGAGTTTTCCCTTGAACTCCTGCAGCTCATGTTCTCTTCCGTTTCCTTCCCCGTCCCCTCCGGTGTCATATCCATCATCGGCCCCCACCTCCGGCCGCCGCACGTCGATGCCAGCCACCTACGACGCCTCCTAGCCAAAGCCGTGACCTCCCCTGGTCTCCACTAGCCCCATACAATCCATTTTGACCACCTTCACCACTGGTCTGGCCAGCCTCCGCTGGCGGCGAGCCCAGCACCGTGCGCCGGCAATTTCCCCTGTTCTTGTCTCAGCCACTGCCCAGCTCATCTTTCTTTTCCCCACCGTTTGAGTCAGCCAGGCCTTCGGCCCACTTGGCTACCAGAGCGTGCATAACATGCAGAGCCTTCCCTAGGTCCTGAGTTCGATCCCCCACTGTCCACACCCTTTTAGCATTATTGTTTTGTCCCCTTTTATTTTTTTATTTAAAGAAAAAATTCAGGAAAATTAGGGATAATCTAGGGGAACTAATAAAATTTAATTAAGATTTTAAAGATCTTATGTATGACTTAAATTGGATGAGTTATCATGATAAGTAATTAGTGTGCCTTTAATATTTAATTTTAAATCTAATTATTTACTATAGGCATTAATAAGGAAAAGTGGCTTTGGTTAAATGTCTAAATTTGATAAAGAATACCCTTAAGTATAATTAAGTATATGCCATAACATTTAACATGTCACTAACAAATAGAGCTCGGTAGGAGAGTTAATGAAATAGCAATATTGAAATATGACCTTGCATAATAAACTATGCCCGGGTAAATAAAATTAAAATAAAGCTAAGCCTAAGAATAATAAAGGTAGACAAAAATAATAACGGTGTCATTAACTAAATCTCAACATTAGGTTTAATAAGTAATAATGTTGAGCACAATTGAATATAGCAAGTTAGGGCCCGAATAAATAGATCCTAATTCAAAATAAGTTATTTCTAGTAACAACTAAGTGTACCTAAAATATCACCCCATATAATTCTATACACCTAGACTCTAAAATTTATCCGATAAGCCAAAATGCCCTGAATATTAGTGCTCGACAAAGTAATGCCCAGCTAAACTTGTACATTAAACCATAGTTCTAACCTAACTCATGGAACTTTCTTGATAAATACCAAAATAATAAAAGAAATTGTTAATAAAAAGATCAATTCATTATATGCTACCATCGACCTTACCTCAAATAACCCCAAATCCCCCATTAACTCATAATAAAACTAAATTGAGTTTATTCGGATTTATTTGGATCTTTTGAGTCATTTGCCTTTATTTGTATATAGCACGTAATTAGAAATTGGAGTCCCGAGGAATCAAGGGATCCAGCGTGATCAAGATCAAGGTGAAGATAAAGACTAAGGAGCTCAACTGAGAAAGCATTGTGTGAGCTCAAGATCGCGGTAAACCACGCCAGGTGAGTCAATACTTTGATCATGTTGAACCTACGTTTTCTGCAAACTACTTTGGTTTAAATTATCAAATTGCATGCTATTATTTTATATGCAAATACATGTTAATTTAAGATTTTAGTTATATGCCCATTGTTTGCTTGATTAATATTACACCTCCTTTGGAATGCTCGAATATGTGAACCTTGTCGCCTTAGCAAAATTATAATGGTAACTTTTCAAAAGTAAGTCCATAATTATATGCCATGCTTAGTTTTGCTTAGAAACTCATGGGCGCGGGAGCGCCCTAGCATCACTTTTAATCCTGAGAAATATTGGTTGGGCAGTCATGGTGGTAATGACTGATGTATGTTGAAAATGGTTATTTTATATTCCCAAAAACCTCAAATTGCTTATTTATCTGGGCGGATGGTTCGGGGGTATGGTGCAGGTGTGCACGAGAGTGTGGTTTTGTGGTAGAACCGCCCAGATACCACTAAGGACTGAATCTTGCCATGTCAACCCTTGTAAAACAGTACAACCACAAGTCTGTAAAATACAACTTGGCTTAGTAGATTTACCGGGACCTGAAAGTCATCCTTCCAGGAGGAGGTGTGGGATAGTGCAAGCGGCTGTCTAGGTGATGGCTTGAATGGGACACTCGCAGAGGGTGAAGTTCTGCTGTGGCGGGCTAGCAGGGGACGTAGCCAGCTGCTAGATGTTCAGAAGGAGAACATCCCGCACAACGTATGGGACCCACCGCAAGTGGGAGCGACCCATAGGGTGAAATGATGGAAGGGGCGATGTACTTTGAAAAGTCATTGTGATGGTCTGCTCAACCACATGACTAAGGAATCGTGTGGGGCAACGAGTTGATTGTCTCTTGTGGTGAAAGTGTACAAACTCTGCAGAGTCAAAACTATTCGAATAGCCGTGCCCACGGTCATGGGCAGACATGGGAACTTAACTAGATATAGTTCTATTTAAAAATATTTGGAAAATGGGAATGGAAAAGTGGAGGGCAGTGGAAAGCCCTGATTTGAGTTGTCCTGGGTGTCGCTCCAGTGGTAAGTTAAGCGGCTATAACGCTGAAAGATGTTATACGGTGTGATGCCGTATGTATGGAAAAATTGTGGTGATATTAGGCATATGGTGTGATGCCATATGTATGGAAAATCATGTTAATATTCCTTGAACATTATGTTTTGTTCCAAAGCTTCTAGGTCTCAGGAAATTTTATGTATTGTAATTCAAATAGTGGCATTTCTATTCTTACAAAATAAAATATGGGTAGAATAAACAGGGTCGTGAGTAAAGGAGATGGATGTTTGTAGTATGCACATAAAGGTATTGGTGGATTCAGGTCGATCATGAATAGAAAATGATAGTGTGGGTTCTGGGAGAAATAAATTAGTGGGGTCCAGTTGAATAGATAGGCTAGATAAATGATCTGATTGAATTTTCGGGAATTTAGAGGAGTAATACAAGTATTGGATTATAATTCTTGATTAGTGATATTCTTGGTGGATATATATAAAGGTGAATAGTAGAGTTGATCATTGATATTCTTGGTGGATATATAATATTGAATCATAAGCTTGATCAATGATATTCTTGGTGGAGTTGAATGAATAATAAAAAGGATTGGATTGTTAGAAAATCTTGATGGGAATGTTCGGTGGATTAATTAAATGATGTCACCCGCTGTTTGCAGATTAGACAACAATCAATTTGGAAAGAGTATGTTTGGTGGAATATATAAATAATGTCACACGTTGTTTGGAGTTTTAGACAGCAATAAATATAGAAGGTGTAAAATCGGTGGAGTAATTGGATAATGTCACTAGCTGTTTGGAGTCTTAGACAGCAACCAATACATAAAGAATATGATCGGTGGATTGAGTAGAGGATGACACATGTTGTTTGGAGTTTAGAGAGCACTCAATAAAGGAAGTGTAATCTCGGTGGATTAAATCAATTATGGCAATCGCTGTTGGGAGTCATAGACAACGGTTAATAAAGAGCGTGAGTCTTTGGTGGATTAAGTCGATGATGTCATTTGCGGTGAGAAGTCTTTAGATCACAAAAACAACAATATGATATAATAATAGAAATGCTACTAGACGCGTTTTATGGCAAATAAAACAACCCGAGCCTCTCGTTTGTTAAGCCATGCATACTATTTATTTGCATTCTGTGTATTGGCTCGCGGAGCACGGGGTTGGAGTGCTCACACTCGCTTTTGAGATAAAATTCAGAATCAGGAATCAAATCACCTCGCCTCAGTAACAAGGTTGGACAAGCTGGCAGAGAAGATAAAGATGTCAAGGGCTAGGTCGCGCACCTCCAGTTGGCTGCCTGTGGGCATGTCCTGAAGGTCCCACTTGTGTGCGTTGTTCTTCCGCTGCTGCAATTTATTGATTTCGGCCTAATCGGCCCATGAGTAAGTTTACTATTATATTTACGCTTCCGTATGATATGTACTTTGATATTCAGAACTGTAATCTGTGAGCACTATGTACTGATCCAGGGAATAGTGCGGTGGATTCACAGAAGATTCCGGATTGTAAAATCTAGGTCTGACACACATCACAGACGATTGGTAGGTAGAATTATCGATGATAGTGTTCTTCACCGACGGTTCTAGTTATAAACCGTCTGTGATGTATTTATCATAGATGGTTCACAAACCATCTGTGATAACCTCTGATTATTACTGACACATAAATTCAAACAGTTCAAAAACCCATCTGTGATGATAGTTTTGAACCGTCTGTAATGACCCTTTTTGTATTAGTGCTGCGTTGCCCACTGCTCCCATCGGTCGCTATTCGCTATGCTGCCACCTCAAACGTGTTGCTCGAGTCCCCAGCGTTGTATTTTGCTAGTTCCTCCCTCCCCTCCTCTCACTAGTGACAAGGCCAAAACCATGCGCCTATAGCTCTGTCCAGCAAAGGAATACTCGTTTTTCCAATTTCAGCATTTTCTTGTCTAGCAATTTTCCAAAAGCCCTTTCTTTGTCATTCGAACTCTAAATCCAGTGATTCGAGTTTGTAAATTCATCTAAAATCCTAATATTTCTTCCAGTATATATTTTATATTTTTATGATTTTATTTGTTTTTTAATTTATGTGGGTTTCTTGTTTTGTGTGTAGAACCCAACGTCGTCGAAGAAAATTTTCGACCCACAACAAGAAGGTCCAGATAACGTACAAAAAGAAAAGTCTCCTTTGATCATTTTGTACCTATGTTTACCAAAATCATTTTATTATTTCAAATTTAAATGCATTGCTATGTTACATAAAATGACAACTACTGAATTAAGGATATTAGTTAATCGAATAATTGTTATATCCTCCTCTGATGTTGACAACCATGTATCTTTGTTGCCCTAGGTTTCCTTTGTCTTAGTATTGAGATTATAGTATTATTATATAATCTTAGAATGCTAGTAACTACTTAGACAAGCTACTTGGTCATTATAACCCCTAGGATGGAAAATTTATTATAATATGTTTTGATCATTTTATTCAATAACTTAGTAGCAATAGGTATTGCTTCTGTTTTTAAAATAAAATAAAATGGTGAAAATTGTTTTAGACTTGGGCGGATGGTAAGATTGGGTTGGTGCGGATTTAGCACGAGAACTTGTATTGTGATTGTGTCGCCCTAGTCAATTAAGGACTAATGCTTGTGATTATCCAAATTGAGCAATATCGTACAACCACAAGTCTAAATGGGTATGGCCGAGCTAAATAACTAACAAAGGTTTAGTTTAGATATCACTAGTGGTAAGTGAGTTCCAGGGTTACTGAAGTTACTCACAGTGAGGCATAGGGATTTATTGTACTCATACGGTGGAAGAGGGGGCTTTTGACTGTGGTGGATTTAACTCTTCAGTAGTGAAACCTCAACAGGTAGTGTCTAGCTAGATTGGAGTGAGGAAAAGGCTTTGTGATAAATTATCTGGGTCTCATGCCTAAGGAAGCATATTGGCTATTAAGATGACTTATCTCTTGTGGGTAAAGCTATAGAATCTCTGTAGAGTGTAAAACTATTTGAATAGTTGTGCCTATGGTCAAGGGCTAGCAAGGTGCGTTTCACATGGTAGATGTTTGGTTTGGTTTAATTCTAGGAACTCGGGAGTGGATGGAACTCTTGGAAGTGTGTCATGGTGGATGGAGCCAGTGCGGGTAGATAGAACTCGTAGTTTTGAATCTTGGCGGTTAAAGCCTGTCTACTAGTGTTGGTAGTTGGAACCTTCACTAGAAAATTTATCTAGTTTTAGTTATTACAATTACTTTGTTAAATTGGTGCTTTCAATATTATATAATGGTATTTGAAATAAAATACTGCTTTGTGCAAAAGAACCGTACTATCCTTCTATTGTTAAACCCTACATATAATTATATTTCTCCTAAGACTTGCGGAGTACTCTATGTACTCACATGCTACACTAAAAATAAATTTAAGAGGATTATGATGATCAAGAAGGAGACCACGACTACTTCGCATGTAGACTTGATGAAAGCTTTCTAGAGTTTTAGGTTGTGTTTCCCTAGTCCATTGTTTGTGGTGTATTGATGGACTATTGTTAGAGGTTTATTTTGCTTCCGCTGTGTTTTGTAAGTTTGAGAAGTATTGTAACATCAATTGTAATAAAGTGGCCATAAGGCATGTATTCTCTATTATTGTAATAAAGCATGGTTGGTTATATAATCATCACCGTTTTATTGTGTGAACTAGCTTTGATCTGGGACTAGTGTGGTAATACATAGAGGGTTCGAATTCGAAAATCTAGTCCCGACAAATGCCATCCTATAGGAGGTATGTTTTATCATAATCGATGTTGCGTCCCTGCATGAACCCATGTGTTGCTAATCTTGCTTTGTGTATCACCACTTCATTGTACTCTGTTGGATCGAAAACGACGACAGAGGGGGGGGGGTGAATGTCGTCTATTCAAAAATTACCCCCAAAGTATCCACAAACGAGTCTCTCCTCCTATAGCTATGGGAAGCTAAGAAGTAGGAAATACGCCTGCTGGAAACTTAGTCACACAGAGGAGAAAACTGAAGCTCAAAACACTAGAGAAGGATCAAGGAGGAACAAACCAAAAGGTGGAGTGGCTTCAGCCTCAGGTGGCCGGTCTGACCGCGCCTGACACACCGGTTAGACCGGTCTGCCCTAGCCGGCCTGACCGCTTACGGCCGGTCTGACTGGCGTCTGTCGGCCGGTCTGACCGCTGCCCTTGAGCCGGTCTGACTGCCCATCAACTGCAGATCAAGGAGCACGGTATAAAGACCTCTAAACGCATTGTCCTTATCCTCACATGAGGTGCAAGATGTAGTCTCAACAACAGTAAATGAAGGAGTAACAATCCTACTCATCTCTAGTTCAGTCAAAATACTAACATTCTCCACCTTAAGCATGTCAAGCTCAAAAGACAGACTATCATGAGAGGTCCTTAATTTCTCCATGTCATCATGCAAGACAGAGCATGTATCGCATTCGTCACGGGAGGGAGCAGATATAAGTGAAGTAAGCTCCCGTGATAATCTATGTACTTCCTTCTCCAACTCGCTACACCTAACTCTAGATCTAGCATGGAATTTCCCTAGCTTAAGAAACGCATCATTAAGCTAGTCATAGGAGGGGTATACCTCGTCGGAGTCGGAGTAAAGCTCGTTGTCGCTGATCTCGCCCTCAAGGGCCATGAAGCACATATCGGAGAAGTTGTCGTCGCCCTTGAAGTCTTGCTCGTCCGTCTCATCGTCGTCGCTCCACCCCTCCACCTCGCTGAGGTCGAGGTCGTCGAAAGCGGTGAGGACGCGGTGAGAAGAGCTTCTTGGCTTTGGCAAGGTCGCGGAACTTCCTCTTGCCTTGGGCATGAGTTGGGGGCTTCTTGTTGCAGTTCTTGTCGATGTAGTCGTTCTTGATCACGCCGCTGTAGTCGTTCTTGCCCTTCCCCAGCTTAGGGTAATTCGCCCGAATGTGGTTGGGCCACCACACTCGAAGCAAATGATCGGGCCACTCCTCTTTCGATCCCTCACCCTCTTGTACGCGTGGAAAAACTTTCTGGCTAGAAGGGCTAACTGGTCCTCCGGTAGCTGCTCTAACTGATCATCAGTTATGTCACAGAGAGCAGCTAGAGAGAATTCGCAAATCGACTCAGAAGAAGGTCTCGAAACCAGACTGAGATCGGTGACTAAGGCCATCGACTGCGACTTCGACTTACGAGAGACTATGTCAATCTCATGAGTCTTGAGGCGTGAGTACAACGCGCCAAGAGTCAAAGTCGAGAGATATATCGGTGGTGTCCTTGATGGTAGTCACCTTCATCTCCCAAACACGTAAATCAAGAGCTGCGAGCATCTGTCAAGCATTGTCCGAGTCGGGGTATGTGAGACCGACCGCTCGGAGGTTGCTCAAAATCTTGTGAAAACGCGCAAAGCACTCATCGAGGGACTCACCAGCGAGCATTTCAAACTTGTTGTAATCTCGCTTGAACTGGTCCTGTCGAACGGTCTTGATCTGGGTGGTGCCCTCATGGTATGCATCGAGAGTCACCCAGATGTCGATCGCCGACGTCAGATGAGAGATGCGATCGAACTCGCTTCTGCTCAGACCCTGAATTACGATGTTCCTCGCCTTAACGTTCCCCTCAACATCAAGCATGTTTCCAGCGTTGATGTTCTCATCGGCAAGAACAACATATCGGTTCTTGACCTTTCGCCAGATGGCGTAGCCCTGAGCCTGGATGTAAGTCTCCATCCTGCTCTTCCAGAAAGGATAATCAATCCCATCGAAAATCGGGGGCTTGGTCGAGTACTTGTCTGTCGCCATGGCTCTAGAAACCAGTTAAGATCTATGAGGAAGAGCTAACCGGCTCTGATACCAATTGTTGGATCAAAATCGACGACAGAGGGGGGGGTGAATGTCGTCTATTCAAAAATTACCCCCAAAGTACCCACAAACGAGTCTCTCCTCCTATAGCTATGGGAAGCTAAGAAGTAGGAAATACGCCTGCTGGAAACTTAGTCACACAGATGAGAAAACTGAAGCTCAAAACACCAGAGAAGGATCAAGGAGGAACAGACCAAAAGGTGGAGTGGCTTCAGCCTCAGGTGGCCGGTCTGACCGGGTCGTGACACACCGGTCAGACCGGTCTGCGCCTAGCCGGTCTGACGGCTTACGGCCAGTCTGACCGGCGTCTGTCGGCCGGTCTGACCACTGCCCTTGAGCCGGTCTGACCGCCCATCAACTGCCGGTCTGACCATAGTTATAAAACCGGCCAGACCGGTTAAACTGAACCTGAACAGCACACAACCTGAGACAAAAACTGAAAATACAGAAGATTTTTGAAAACAAGAATTTTTGTGATTCCTTTCTATTCTCCACCACCCAGAAGGTCAAGAATACAACCTAAATATCATTGAGAACTTTGGGATCCAGGGATTTCAACTGAAAAGAGATGAATCAAGAGTTTTGGAAAAATCCGAAACTTTTTTTTGCTAGATATGACCTAAAACCCAAATTACTCATGATTCTTGAGTCCTTTGCACATGAGCTTTTGCACTTGATTTAGTAATGATCTTGTGATCTTAGAACCCAGATTTCAAGCCAAGTTATGAAGGGAATCAAGAAATCCAAACATCCTCTAGCATGAAACCCTAGAAATAGCACAAACAGAGAAAAAGTGACGTAAGGATTAAAATTCACAGGAGATGTTGATTCTTCCAAATGCTCTAGAAAATGGAATGGTCTTATGGCCATGAATCTTTTCCATCACAGAGCTTTCAAGAATCAAACACACAAAGCTTCTAAATCACCACAAACTCACTTCATGGGAGAAGAAACAGAGAAGAAGGCAAACACAGAAATCCATCACAAACGAAGCCAAAAGTTGAAAATAGCCAACAAAATCATTCTTGTATTGATAGAGAGGAAGAACGATGAATGATTACACAGGGATTACAATCATCTCCTCTCAAACACAAGAACTCAAGAGTTCATCTCATCTCTCTGTTCTCTCAAACACTTGAAGGGGAGACAAGAACCAACAGAACCTCTGCACTCTCCTAACAACTCTCAACAACTAAAGAGAAAGCAAAAGCAAAACAAACTCTAAGTCTCTCCCCAAGCCATCAACTCCTCACTCAAGTCATACAACATGCAGGAAACACTCCTTTTATACCCTCTCTTAATGGGTTCACCACATGCTTTGCCCATTAAGTCTTTTCGCTTTACCCACTAACTCTAGTGCTTTGTCCACAATCCGCTTCCTTTAGTGCAGCTTTGCGTATTCACCAAAATGCCCCTCCTGCACCTTCCGGGAAGCTTCCTCATTCCTTGCCTTCCAAGTCTCGTAGCTACCTTGAGCCCTTGCCGTCTTCGGCACACCTCGACCGCTTTGACCTCGACACCACCTGCGCCTAGTCCGGTCCTCCCATGCCTCGCCACGACTTCGCCTCGACGTCCTGCAGCCATCACAGACAAGAAATACATTACATAGCACCGCTCAAAACAGGTAATCCTCATTAGCATCAATAAATCATACTTAAGCATGAATTTGCCCAAACGACCAATCGGGAAGAAGAATACGCCTTAAGTCCGACTCACCAAACCCGACTGAGCCAAATGCCATCATGGCACGAAATGAAGAAACCAAACTCAATCTTTCAGAAAACTCGTCAATTACTCATCACAAGCATGGGGTCGCATCCACATGGTCTCTCATATTCATTCCACTTTCGTATGAACTCCCATTTGTGTCCAATAGGAATGATGCCTTGAGGTGTCTTGACCACAGGTCCAAAGACTTTCATCTTATTTAGCGAGTTTAATTCAGCTTAAATTGCATCCTTCTATTTATTGCTTTCCAT
The DNA here is from genome assembly GCA_036346575.1 of Dendrocalamus sinicus. NCBI lineage: Eukaryota > Viridiplantae > Streptophyta > Magnoliopsida > Poales > Poaceae > Dendrocalamus > Dendrocalamus sinicus. The sequence goes on along the minus strand of CM070666.1, from coordinate 13,570,545 downwards.
ATCGAAAATTTATCCCAGTTGAGACGACTTTTGGATTCATCAATAGTCTTCGGTTTAGGATCCAAATTCTCCATATGGAAAGCAATTTTCAACACAAAATAGCTGCTATTAGCACATACTTGTCTCAATTATATTTCTGTCGTCTCCACGTAATTTGTGGCAAATGTTTTATCCATTTCATTTGGCATTTTATTCAGATCAATCAACTCTCCATGATTTCCCAATACGACAGAGTCTGAGTGTTTTGTTGCTCTAGTATTAGTGGGTGCACTTTCCCCTGCACTAGGCGTCTCCCCTTATGCTTCAGCATAGGGTGCCCCTATCTGAGCTCTCTGGGTTGTGCCATGTCCATCAATAGACATTCTTCATTCGTGTTTGGTTCATGGAGTGTCTCTCCTTATTCTATACATCTCTTCTGTAGATGTCTCCATAGTTTGAGATCTTTCGAACCAAGAGGTCTCCCCCTCTTACGCAAGGGAGGAGATTCATGAGTCGAACCCAAAGCTTGGGGTGGTTCGATTTTGACAGGTGCATTCATTGCTGGTATATGCAACTTCATCACTCCTTTGTGATCTGTGAATGATTTTAGCAGCTTGTTTGCAATAATTTGCAAATCAATTATCTTCTGAACCTTTTGTTTAGATTCTTTAATACGTGGATCCACATTATAAAGACTACTATCATTCCACGATAGTTCCTAGCATTCTAAATTAGGGTCCTTTCCTTTCCCTAATGTTAGGAATAGTTCTTTATTAAATGTATAGTTAGCATATCTTGCTTTCAAGAGATCCCTTGTCATGGGGCTCTAGATATTTGATTATAGACGGGGATACAAATCCCATGTAAATTATCAACTTACAATGGGGCTCATTGACATACACTGAGGTGGTGAGATCGATTCGTATACTGCACAACCGAATGTATGCAGATGGAAAATACTTGCTTCTTCCCTACACACTAATTGGAAAGGTGAATACTCATGGTATGCAGATGGCTGAAGTTGTATTAATGTTGTGGCATGTAATGAGGCATGTCCCCAACACCTAGTGGGGAAATTGCTCCTCATCAATAGAGTCCGAGCAATCAATTTGGTCCTTTTGATCAAAGGTTCGGCAAGTCCATTCTGTGTATGAGCATGTGGGATAGAGTATTCCACTGTTATGCATAAGGCCATATAATAATCATTAAATGCTTTGGAGATAAACTCACAAGCATTATCCATACATGTCAATTTAATCCTTTGATATGGGAATTTGTCCCTTAGTGCAATAATATGTGAAATTAGCTTTGCGAAGGCATGATTTCTAGTGGATAGTAGGCACACATATGTCCACCACGTGGATGCATCTATTAGTACCATAAAGTACCTAAAAGGCCAATATGGGCTCAATCGGTCCACAAAATGTTCCCCTGAATCCTCTCTAAGAAAATTAGGCAATTCATCCTTAAGTTTTTGATACAAGGGTCTAGTTATCAATTTGCCTTGAGCACATGCCTCACACACAAACTGGTGTATTTTAATGATGTCATTTAGCTTTAAGTGATGAGCAGCAGAATCTTCATGATTTGATGCATCATATTTTCTGTAGGATGTTCTAGAAGTTTGTGCCACATTCTAAACATGTTTGAATCCTTTAGGAGTGTATTCATCACAACATATTGTTTGTCACGTTGATAAACATGTAGTACAATCCCGATGAAAAACTGGAGAGCTTATCTAAAGTTTCCTTTTGATATCCCGCTCTTTTAGTGAGAAGGTACTCATAACCATTCTTATCCTCTTTCTCCGAGGTGAAACTATTATAGCAGATATTCTTGAAACTTAGGAGATTCATATTGATTTTGAGAACAATAATGCATCCTCGATGATTATTCAGGTTCCAGTCGGTAAGACAACCGTAGCCCTTCTAGATCCGACAATATTATCACAATTGCCAACTATGGTTATCACATTGCCAGTTTTCTTACTCAAAGTTTAAAAGTACTACTCTCTATCTTTAAGGATAGTGTTCGTGGTACAACTGTCACTAAGATAGATTTTTTGCACCCTCTCCCTTGATGGTACAGGTGACAGGCTCCAGACGACGCTGTTGAGCGGTGCTAGTGGTTCGAGTTGACGAGGTCAGAGATCATGGTGGCGGCAACGTAGGTGTGGGCAACAGGGTTGGAGAGGAGGGCCATGCGGTCAGGGCAGGCGGCGCTGAAAGCAGGGGCTCGCATGCTGGGGAGAGATTGGGAGGAAAAAATCAAACTAATCAAATCTACTAATCTGAACTTAATTGATTAGCAAAATATACTAGATGGCCTATGATAGAGCGTTATCATGCTAATAACATATTGAAATAGCGGTCACATTGTCAACTATCAAGCACACACAAAGTAGTAGACAAAAGATGTAGTTATGGCAGCCTCTCCACTTTATTGCACTTGCCCGTAGGCAATGTATGTGTATATAACATTCAGCCCTGTCACCCCTTTATATAGTTGTTGGAGGAAAGCCGTTCTTACATCTCAAGTAAAGAGACTATTAATCTATCAGAACTTTTAATTTAGGTATGTATCTACATACGTAATATCACAACACCTGAGACTAAATTGGTATTAGTTGCTTGACCTTGTACATTCTTTTTAGCTCTGTTCCAAACAACGATGACTTATGGCTTTCAAAAGCTAAAAATCATTTAGAATATGTTGGGCTTGTCAACGCATCTTTTTTTCTTTTTCCCCCCTTTTTTCCTATTTTTTCTTTGTATTATCCGTGAAGATATAGTGGTGTTTTTTTATTTTTCTTCATTTCTTTAATTGAATACATTAGAAAAAGCTGACAGCTACTACAATATTATTTCAGCAAAAAATCATAACATTTTAGAAGAGAACCTTAATCATTGTCAAATAAAAAGAAGTGCACATCCATCTAAATAAGGTACACACTCATGATTGAGAAAACCCCGAGGAACGGGACGGTACATTGTTAGAGTGCACGTCGAGTAGAAAAGGTGCAACTTGCTAGAGCTGTGGGGCACAGAGACAGTCGGCCGACGTGCAGCTCGCAGCCTTCCAATGTGGCATCGCATCAGGCCGCAGCTGCCGAGAGACGGTAGTAATTTCCAGGTGAACAGGATTTCTCTGTTCACTGATAATTGCCCACTGATGAAAAAAATACAACCACCACCATGGATGAATCAACTAACAAGATATTAACATTGGCTCCTCTCAAAAAAAGGAAAAAATAGCTCATGTTACAAGTACACATGACGAGCCGAGCCTTTCTTAAGTTATACAAACCAGTTAATTCAAGCAAGGACCACTTCACCACTTCAGTTTTGCTATTCAAAATGTAGGCCAACACTTAACCACTTCAGTTTTGCTATTCAAAATGCGGACATATATAGGCCTTGCCTCTGGCTCTTTCTGCTCTGTTCACAATGATCCATCTTAGTAGGGATAGGCGCAACAGATGATCCACAGGTCTATCTCAAGCACGGGCTGCATCACAGGCAATAATCAACCCAGTAGTGCGAGTGGTAGTAGATTGCAGTGAGCCATTCCGCCGTTGTCATCAGGCAATGCAGCACGGCGAACAGATAGCTACTGCAAAGCAACGAGAGGCTAGAAAGACCTTTAATTTGGGGCAGGGTTTTTTCTAGTTCTTCTTGAATCACTGGACTTGCGTTCAGCACCTGACTGTCCCTGCTGCGTTTTAGAGCTTCTGGTTTTGGTCCGGCTAGGTTCACTTGTGCGAGAAGTAGGCAAACGTTGGTTTGTCCTAGATCCTGTGCGCCTTGCAGTTTCTGACTTCAACTTTGCTCTCACAGTTTCCGACTTCAACTTTGCTCTCGCTAACCTGGAACTAGAAGACCCCTGCGGTTTCTGCATTGAACTTGTACCCTGTTTACCCACCTGTACTAATTCTTGTTCAATCTGACACTGGTCATTATTGCCTTGGAACTCCCGACAAACAACTGATGTTGAATTGCCCTGTACAGGGAAATATCTATAGGTGTCAGCAAACCAAAAGAACAATAAAATAAAAAAAGAAAGAAAAAATAGCATGCAGAGAAGAAAGGAATAGCATGCAGAGAAGAAAGGTTCAAACTTCAAAAAATTGAGATCATTCAGGAAAAATTGTGTTTCTATCACCAATCATTTATCGTTTTAATATAACAAGGAGCATGTGAGCAGCACATGATGCTTCTCTTGTTATCAGTCCAAGAAATGCAAAATCAATCATATAAAATGAAAGCAACACACTGCAATAAACATATTCAACTTTAAATGGTCGAATAGGGGAAAATCACAGTACAATGCTGCACCAAAATCATGAATATTACAATGCAACAAGACATGTGCCGAGCATTACCTTATTTTGAGTAAGAGGGGGTTCCCCACCCTGAACTTGCTCCTCTTCAGAATCATCCATTTCCTCACATTCAAACTCGACATGCTGGCTATCATCCTCGGAATCACTCAATTCTTCTTGTTCCATTACAATGCCTTGCATTGATTCTTCGTTAGACTCCTCAATGCAATGATGAGAACAAGCATTTCCAACCTCAAGCTCTGAAATACCAGCTCTGTCCTTCACAGACCCTTCTGCCTGAATGCTGGATTTACTAGAAGTGTCTCTAAAATCCTTTGCGTTCCTGAAGTTCATGGAAGAACATAAATGAATGTCCAAATCAATATTGTTCTCCCTCTCACAAGGGCTTGTGGATGCTTGCCTAGCTGTTGATTGGTCATCTACTGGGGTTCCCCTCATGTTACACTCAGATTGACTAAGAGACTGATGGCAGTCATTTTCTGGTACTTCACCATACATCTCAACTTCAGTTCTTTGCAGTAGAGGATGGAAATCGATAGTATTAGCATTTACAGGAATTCCTTTTTCAATGGAATCTGCAGTCTGGTTGTTACTTTTCTCAACTTGAACTTTCTCAAAGGGGAAAAGATCATATTTTCTCGAATGGTTAATAAGATTTTGAACCGGATGACTATATGATGAAAGCACTTCTCGAGGATACTGAAAAAGCAAAGGGTGCATCTGAAAATCCTGCTCAGCACCATCTTCTGTCGTATTTCCATTAAAAATCCCATTCTGGTGTAATCTAACACTTGAACTATGATCAGGGAACAGATTTAGCTGTCTATGCACACTTTCTGTAAAGGTTGGAGGTGGTACAGGAAACAGGTCCTTTGCTGCATTATCTGGGGTTCCATTAAAATGTGTTGCATTCTGATGAAATGCCAGCTGAGATATCACACGAACGGAAGGAGGAAGGTTTACAGGAGGCAGATCTGGGGCCAACTTGACCACACGGCTACCATTCTCTTTGCACAATTGTGAAGCTTGAAGTTGGTCCAAAGAGCTACTTGACACCCTCTTGGATGAAGGGCCATCAGAAGTGCAAGAGCTAAAAGGTATATATGAGGTGTTCACGTCAAGTTTTGTGGCATTTCCTTTCTGTTCAATGCAGCCAACTGCAACACCACACCCATCATTGAGGCTGGTGCCTGACTGCATCATGATGCTTTTTCCAGCATTCATTGATAATGACAGCTGACAAGGCATCATGTTCATGCTCCTATTCTCTGTGTCTGCCAAAAATGCTTCATTGATATACGAATCATCATCATTTTCAACACCCTCAGAAGCATTGTTATCAGCCTGTCACAAAAAATTATGCTCAGTGACATCACTGTACATGGACATTAAAAATATCCTACAGATGTATTGGTTCGAAAACGCACTAACCTCCTGCCCACAAACTACTCGTGAATCAGGCATCGAAGCTCTCAATTTTTTTCTCCTCTTTGCTTCATATGATCGTCTCTTTTCTTTTGCGGCTTCACTTTTACTGTAGGATCTCTGGACTCCAGTGGCAACTCTCCACTGACGTTGAAGCAGGGAAGGATCTCTATGTGGCACGACGAACCTCCAAACTGACATCCAATCATTTTTGAATATCTTGAGCCCCTGACATCAACAGTAGGTAAAAATAAAGGTAAGCAAATACCAATTAAACAAGGAAACAAAAGATAGCCTCTAATCACAAATATAATCACCTCCTGGATACGTTGTATTTCCTCAATTGTCAAAGGAGAGGTCTTAATACGGCGCACATCCTGCGTTAATTCAGACAAAAATATGCTTAGTTTGGAAGACTAGTATGTTGATTCTTGCTGAAGACTTCTATTCCAAAAGATAGCAGTCAAAGAGCTCAACATCTACTTCCTAATGGCATTGACTAGCCTCTGCTACATCACCGAGTATCTTGTCATCCCAGTACCAAAACTGTATTGGTATTTGCCACAAGGGAACATGCTGACCTACTCTTTTACAGCACACAGGGCTACAGGAGTGCTCTTTGAAACTTTCAGTACCCAGAGGTGGAATCATAAAAAGTACCCCACCCAAGACCTTGAGCACATTCTCTAACCCTAAAGGCTTACAAAAATTAATTCAGCATCTTATCTACCAGTAAAAGGAAAGGTCAATACTTACCTTAATTGGATTATCAGAAGCTTTGGAGGAGCTGCGGTTCTTTTGTCTCACAAATATCTACACTCAAAAAAGTTATGTTACTGGAGCATACGGCGTACCACAACAACATACCTCAAAGATTTTGAGCAACTGAAAATTCACTAAAGTGACCAAACTAAGCAGTGGACATAATCAGAATTTGCCCAAATAGTCTGGGGTTGTGATTTTCGGCAGAGATTAGAGGATCAAGAATTTGATCCAAGCTTGCTTGTGTAACAAAAAGAAAAGCACAACAAATTGGCAACCACTGGCCTTCATTGAAATTGAACATCTATGTGTTCAGAATCTTTATTTAAAAAATAAAGCAACCCAGTGCATCAGTTATTAAGAATAGATGTCAAAATTTAGGCCACCAGTAGTGCCAGCAGAGTGAAAAAAATCACTGCCATGTCAATACAATATATGTAAAAAAACCCTCCTAATACAGATTCTTTAAAATGTATTTCATTTTCTTCATATTTTCAGATAATTGGATAAAGTCTTTTGTTAGAAACAGTGATGCAAGCAACATTGCCATAAAAAATGACAAAAATACTAAGTATGTCTAACAAATCAAAGAAAAGGATGGATTACTAAGTTTTTTTAAAAAAATTTGAGCCTTGAAGTAAGTTTTACAACAAAAAAAACTAAGCAATAATAATACCTGATGCTTCGATTTACAAGGAAGAAAGCGTTTTTGTATTGCTCCCCAGTCATTATTATATTCCAGAAGTCCTAGAGCTAATAATCTGCAGGCAGAATGAACTAAGATTAAAATAACCGTGAAAACAAATTATAGCACTCATGTGTTGAAGCAGGTATGTTATACATCATGCACTTGAAAAGGGGCAATACATGATGTCTTGTTAAGCAAGTGGAATAAAAAACATAGCAAACATAATACGATTAACCACCCAAAGGAGTTCTTAAGAAAATAATATAAACATGAAAGGGATGTCCATAATACAACAATTAGTAAGTCACACACAAATTGCATAAAAAAATGGATAGATTAAAAATAATAAAAAAGGAAAAAAATGTGATGTATGAATTTTTTTAAAAAAAAAATTGGAGAAGATGTAAAGCATACCCGTCCTCTGCATCAGTGAAAAGCACTCTATTGGTCATAGCTGCAGGAGGTGGTTTATGAGGAAATAGTGAAAAATTGAAAAGTGGAAAGAATCTATGTGCTAATCTTGCAATGTCAAAAGGAACAAGAGCAACCGACTCCTTTTTAGTACTCTCAACAAGGGTAGCAGCTAATGATTTCTTGTGCTGTGACTGCCCAGATGAAACTGGTGACGCTGTGGACACACTATTTGATCTGCCTTGAGAAACATTGTTAGCATCTTTGCAAGTGCCAAGTACTGGTGAAGGAAAAAGGGGTTCTTTCCTCAAGCAGTTTTTGTCAGCAGTGCCATCCACATGGCTTCTTCTATACTTGATGACAGCTGTCAATTCAGTACAAAAATGATTTTTAAGCGATGACGAACAAAATGAAGAGCAGTGTATGCAAAATTAGATCATGTAGCTATCTTGCGGAGCTTACCGGCTGCAACATCACTTAAATAACCAAGGGCCAAATGAAGCGGTGAGACATCAAGGATGGACATAACAGGACTCTTAATTAACGGCACCCATTGGCATTCCGAGCTCTCTGAAGAAGCAGAACTAAATGATGATAGGAGATGCTGCAATTCAAAACAGAATTGTTGTTGAAGAGTGTTTCTCCTAGCCAATGCTTGATCACGACAGCCAACCAACTCAACTATCATCTTTTTAACATCAGTAGCCACATGCTGTTTAGATGAGTCGAGAACACACAGAGAGAAGGTTTGGATAAGGAGCTGAACATGCTCATATATCAACATATGCAATTGGCCAAGTTGCTGATCAGTAAATCCATTAATTAAAGCAGCACAGGTTACTGGTATCAATGATGAAGGGGCAAGGGCATTCTGGGAAGGATATTGCCATCCATAAGCATGCCCAGGAGCCAGCAGTGTAGGTGGAACATACGGTAGAATCGGTCGCAAAGGAGTTTTAGTTGAATCATGATGATGAATGCCTTCTCTAGACAACTCGGTGAACGGTTTCTTCTGCCTAGTCTGAGGCCTACGACCATCTTTCTCATTCCTACCATTCATGTCTTCATAGTTATCAGCATTTTCATCACCATCACTTTCTAGGGCCTCCTCAATCTCAAGCTCAAAGTCTGCATCATTCTCATCTTCATCCTGATTCTCATCCCCATGGCAAGCCTCTGTGTCATTGCCTCCACCAGATAGGACAGCTGCAAGAAACTTGCGGTATTCCTCTTCCTCGTCAACATTCTGCAGATCACCATCATCGTCTGATTCCTGGAGAAAGGTCTCCAATTCCTCAAGTGAGTAATTTGCTAGCGAGTATCTTGCCCGTGTACGCCTGCAGATTGCATCTTCCTCCCTACCTTCAACCAACATATGACAAGAATTCTGCACTGTTGGGGAGCAAGCAGCTTCGCTTGGTAAGACATCCTTTTCCAATCCATTCAAGTGACCTTCTACATTCTCACAATGAATCTGCGTTGAAGTGTTTCCTGGAACATTTTCTTTGCAGGCACCTTCAGATGACAATCTATTTTGCGGAAGCGCACAGTCATCTGTGTTTTCATTACCAAGACTACCGTGAAGATACACCTCACTGCTTGGTTGATTATCAAAGCTAGTTTCTGCGCATTCGGCCTCCGAGGTGAGGCTTGACGAGGTCTCAGATGGAGATCCATCCCTAAGGAAAGGATTGAAATCCATGTCATCGTCCTCCACATCATCATCGACTTCCATATTCAGTGATGCAAGGGTAGTTTAACCAAACGGTAGAATTACATACAGTCTGCCATCCGGTGAAAATAAATGTGTTAACAATCTTAAAAACAATGTGTTAGCAAGAAACAGTGATAATGTTACAACAACGTAACTATAGCATGATAAAAAGATATGAAGCAACTAGGTAACATGGTATTGCACTATTGCTCAAAACTAGAGTTAAACTTCATATAACCAATGTTTTAGATAGCACTTAACAAGTGGTTGTGTCAAAGTAGTTTTAGCTCTTTTTTTTTATAGCAGATAGCTTATAGCAGGCGCTACACACTCAGCTATATTTGGAAAAATATTGTTACAAAATCATTAATCTTTAATTGAAACATCCAAAACATAAATTTCGTTATGATTACATTGTAGATACAATACAATGTCAGAACATAAAAACTAATAGAATCTTCATTAATCAAGGATGAAGATGATCCAGGTAGCCTTAAATGAAATTTGCATCTAAGCAATCCAGGTAGCCATTTTGAAATGAAAGGAAAAAAAAAGAAATTTGCATCTAAACAATCCAGGCAATGGCTTTTCAAAAGAAAAGAAATATATGATAGAGGACAAGGGGCCCAGTTTATGTACAGGGTTTAAAAATGCTGGAATACCTAAAATGAACTTTTTTTTTAGATGACTAAAAGGAGAAGCTTCAACGAAGCACGATGAAAACACAGAAATTTTCAAAAACTAGGTACTTTTGTTCCTTATTGATCAACATGACAAGAAATGGACTACGCCTGGTTCTATTTTATAATTGACTAAAACTGTCACTAAATTGCATTAAAATTAAGTCATAGCAAAAGTATATAACACATGAATCCTGAATTCCTGATAATTAGATGACATGAACCCCTAGCAGCCTAGCCAAAAATCCTCTCTTTGAATCATCCATAATATCCAAATAGAACTGCTTAATTGGATTCCGAGGCCTCAGATCAGCAAAATATCATCAATATTAAGCTCAATGGGTGGTTTTTTCTGTTCATTACAATTACCTTGCGGAGACATTCATCTATAGCCAAAGTAGTTCTAGGTTCTAAACACCACAAATCACACAGCACAAAGCAACCACAACTGAACCCAGAAACTTGGAATTCGAGGTGCGTATAGGGTTGGAAACTTGGAATTGGGGTGCCTAGAGGGCAGTGGCGGACCCAGAAATGAAGTAAGAGGGGGGCTAACCTTGGATACCCCAATTCGCGATATGGGTACAACGATATGGATAGGGCGATACGGCGATACAATATTTTGTACATATATAGATTAGATAAGCTTTAGCCCTTATCTACATTCTAAATTAGAATTTCTGCCTGTAACTTGAGGAGTGACATATAGTTTTTTTGATGGCACACGCATAAAGACTATGCACACAATCAAAATTTTGAGATCTAGCTGAACTGAGCTACAATCAATGAATTAGTCAGTTGGCTACCCATCCCCATACCTAACAAGACATTAGCAATTAACTCGAACCAAAATCCATGCTTTCTCCTTACTTAATCGAAGTAATAAGCAATCCACTAGTAGAATAGAATCAGTAAAAGTGAAGATGGCACTGCCGATCCATCCTTACCTTGCCAGGATTAACAATGTGATGTCTCCTTCTTACATACTCGCCCTGGAGAGCGACCCTGGCCACAAGCCTCCCGATCCTTCCGAAACCTGCCCCCAAAATCACGCATGGAGACACGAAGACCCACTGAAATCACCACAAATCCAAACCAAACCACACCAAAAAAGCACGACTGCCGACCTGGTAGATTCATTCGGGTAAGAACTAAAGAACTCACTGCTGATTCTGATCTTAATCTTGCCGGTGATGGCCTCGTCGGCGCCTCACAGGTCGCAACGGATGGAGGCGGTCAGGGGCCTCAGAGCTCAGGTGGAGCCGGAGCCCAGAGGGAAGAAGGCCGCCCGGCGCGACGAGACGCGGGCGAGGCCGTGCGGGTCCTCGGCTCCTCGCTCCTCGGTGGACTAGGAGAGCGTGGATCGCCCGAGCTCCACCACTGAGGCCGCTAGCCGCTGCAGGCTCGCAACGGGCATGTAAACCCTAGAAAGCGTGAGAGTCGGGGAGGCGAATTGGGAATTGGGGATGGGGGGATCAGTCAGCGGGTGCCTGGCGCTGCCCGGCGCTGTGTGCCTACGCGCTAATGGCCTGTTTGGGTGCGGATGTGTTGCGGCTTATGGTCGAAATTTTTGAATTTTGGTTGTTTATGGTACAGATTACGGAGAGATAGATACTTACTTACGATTTTGGCTAGTACAAATATTAGGTTTTTAACGTGTAGATCGTTTAACTTGTAGACCCCGTCTTGAGAAAATACTCTGTTTGAAAGTTAGGTACTGTAGTAAAATCCAAAAGTCGCTAGCTTCACAGGAAAAGAACAAGCCTTAAGTCACCTGGAGGCCTAGGCAGCTGGGCTGGGCTGCTGGGCTAATAGGGAATTACTGGGTCAGGACCCGGGCTAGAGCCCCTCTAGCCCGGGCCCTAGATCCGCCCCTGCTAGAGGGGGACAGGGCCAATGGGGTGAGGTGCTGCGTGGCTGGGCTTGATGGCCTGGACGTAGGAGGTGTTGGACCCTTAAGAACAGTGACCTCAAAACAAAAATCCCTAATTATGGCTCGTTCCTGTGCGCATTCAAGCCCTAGTAACACCCAAATTTGCAAACTTCTTTGTGAAGGCGAAACAAAATCGCAAACTTTCCGGTCAAAAAACCGAATTTGCGAAGCAATCTAAACATGCATTCATTAATCGCCGATAAATCAGTACATAATCGAGGCGAAAATGTGGAATTAGGGCTTACAAGTTAAACCCGGCGATCGCCGCCCGGAGGAGTGAGAAGTGCACCTGATTGGGCACCTGGGGAGCCCGGTGAGGAGCTCCGGTCTTCAAAGTGCTCGACGCCGGTGGCCTTAAGGAGCGGCGCGCCTACGGAAGAGGGGGAATTAGGCTCGCTCTCTCTCTCTCTCTCTTCGAAGAGGGGAACGAGGCGCCCACGGAACAAGTTTGTGCAACCGAATTAGGGTTTCGAAGGATGGCTCAATTTCTAGGGATTCTAGGAGAGAAGGAGCAAGGCAGCAGAAGTGAGAGGATGCGGTGGCGACACAGCAGGGGAAGAAGCTCTTCCTGCTTCGCAACTCGCGCGAGAAAAGGAAATGGCCAATTCGTGAATTTTTTTGTAAATAATCCTTATTTTATTTGAAATTATAGGAACATACCCACGTGAATATTTTTTTTACAGAAATAGCCTCTAGCCGTCCAACCGCCGGATGACTGGAAGCAATCGCCCAACGGTCGGGCGACATGTGAGCAGTCCATCAGCCATTAGGCGACTAGACTTCCAGTCGCCCATACCCACACGAATATTTTTTTTTATAGAAATGGCCTCTAGTCGCCCAACGGCCGAGCGACACGCGAGCCGTCTATCAGTCGTTCGGCGACTGCTTCCAGTCGCTCAGCAGTTGAGTGATTGGAAGTCCAGTTGCCCAACCCTTCTGCAACTGGAGCCTCCTATAAAGTAGCCGCCCGGCCGAGCCCCCGAAGTGTCACTGCCGCTGGGTGAGCAGAAAGAATGGGTGAACAGAAAGAGAGAAGAGAAGAGGAGAAAAGAAAGAAGGGAAGATGAGAGAAAAGAAAAGAATATTTTGGAAGTAGTCCATATTTTATTCAAAATTATAGAAATATACCATAGCAAATATTTTTTTTTACAAAAATGACCTCCAGTTGCCGAGCTGTTGGGCGACTGGCTCCTATCGCCAAACAACTCAGCGACTGCAAACAACCCATTACAACGCTAACTAGGAGGCAATGTCAGTTGATATATTTATGATTTTCATAGTTTATGAATGGTAGATAATCTGTCAGATTCGCAATAACAATTTACGATCATCGTATGTTGTTGTAGTGCAAGAAACTTTGTGAATTTTTTTGAAAAGGATTGAAACAACAACATTGGTAAGTACGAATGTAAGTAATATTGTGATGCAACTGGGAATTCATACACAGAAGAGAACTTATTTGTTAATGTTGTTGGATGACTTGCTACACGAATAATTGCATGCAAAAAGACGAGAAAATATGCTAGTTCGAATTAAAATAGACTTCATAATAAAATTGAGAATAACACGGTGTGTAGGATTTGCTTACATGCATAAGAAAGAGCTTCATGCACGATGGAACAATCCGAACTACTCCTATGATAATTATGCGCCTTTTTGGAATGGAGCTAAATTTGACCTTGAGGGGACAAGTTAGTATGGGATGGCCCAGCCTACTGCATGGACCGGGGCCATTTTCGCTTCCTTGCGAGCTCGGGGTTGAATTCTTCGACGGCCTCTTTTGTCTTAGCCACCATTTCCATCTTTTTCTCGTGCTCCTTCTTGCGTGCCTCGCACTCCCTGTTCATGCACGCCTCAAGACGAGCTTTCATCTTCCGATGTATATGCTAGGTTTGCTTGTCATTGTGGCGCTCCTCCTCTCAGATCTCGTAGGCCCTTCTGAAGTTCCACTTCTCGAAGTCGAGAGCCCACTGGTCATGCGGGTGAATCTCTAGGTCGATTCACTTGAGGTAGCCACATAGGGGTTCTAGGGACTGTCGGTAAACGGGAGAGGTTTTTAGTGCGTACTTTAAAATAGAAATATAAGGGGAACACACTGTAACTGGGCTTTACCGGCTGTCAATAGCTGCTCGTGTCCCAACGACGGTCGGGATAATCACTGGAATAGTTTGCACAACCCCAGTAACGCATGCCTAGGTTGAGGCCGTGCTTAGACTTGAAGAACTTGCACGGGTCCCTGCACCAACATAGGAGCGGCACCTCCCCCTCGGGCGGGTGTTGTGGTGAACGATCTATTGGAATGTTCGGGATGGGGTTATTGCTATGTGAGACATCATTGCAGGGAGCTGACCTTCTGGCATCCTCCGCTTGTTTTGCCTAGGCCGTAGTAGCCCTTACTTGTTCCTCGTGGGCTGCAGTAGACCTTACTAGTTCGTGGGTATCCTGTCATTGGTTCATCATCTTTTTCCATTACTTCTTCTGCATTTTGTCCATCTGGACGTGGTCTTGTCACTAGCTTTGGTGTAGTGTTGGATTTGATTGTGTAATGTTCTCTCTTAGATGCATTGCACCTCCATTTATAAGCCAAATGGTTGGTATATTGTGGTTTATTTCTTATTAGTAGCCTGCGAGGTAGAGTGTTGGCTTGTCTTTTCAAAAAGTTGATGGCAGAAAGTTGGCCAGCCTGGTCTTGTCGTTGCGCAAAGCTAGCCTGTGTGGTCTTGTCAGCGCTCGTGTGGTCTTCTCACCATGCAAAGCTGGCCCATGTGGTCTTTTCGTTGGCCCGTATTGTCTTATCGTTGTGAAAAGCTGGCCAATGTGGTCTTGTCACAGCGCAAAGCTGGCCCGTGTGGTCTTATCGCAGCATAAAGCTACCCTGTCTTGGCTTCTCACTATGCAAAGTTAGCCTGTGTGGTCTTGTCGCTACGAAAAGCAACCCTGTGTAGTCTTATAGGAACGCAAAACTGCCTCGTGTGGTCATATCACTGCACAAAGTTACCCTGTCTAGTGTAGTCATTGCGCAAAGCTGCTCCGTCTGGTCTTCTCATTGCACAAAGTTGCCCCATCTTACCTTCTCAGTGCATGAAGCTGCACCCTTTGTTGTTGTCAGTGTGCAAAGCTAGCTTGTGTGGTATTGTTGCTGCGCAAAGCTGCCCACGGGCTATAAAATGCACACTGCATCCATTGATAGTAGGAAAAATTGTCTTCTCCATCCTAGAGTAACATACAATGACAGACGCCGAGGGGTCAATCGATCATGGGTCAACAAAGGGAGACCTTCCACTCAAAAGGAGGGAGGACTTCGGCATTAACTACCGCTTGTTGACAAATAGGCATGCTCAGCCAGTATGGCCGAAATGCAGACACACAGAGGACGTGGCCGTGCAGGTGGCGGAAGGGCATTTCGATGACAAACGACATTTCTTCCAATGCCCATGCTCCGGGGTACAATTAGGCAATCGTGTACTTTGTATTACCGCTAATGGAGTTTCGATGTTAACCTTCCTTTCAGCAGATGGCCAAATGTGACTTTGTGCGATGGATTGATCCTCGCCATGAACGACATATTGTGAGATACGTGGATACATTGTCGGAGCGAATCCTTAACTTGGAGGCACAGATTGAAAGTCTCGAAGAGTAGAACGATGACCTCCATCAACAGATGCAGAGTAAGAAGGGCAACAAGGAGGTCATCGGCATAGGAAGTTCATACAACTTGACATGCTACTGTGCGAACCCTAGCTACATATGTGCTTGTCACTGCAACAACAGCCAGCCACATCCAAGGTAGCCCCCTGTGCAACACTCCATATGGGTAGCGCGAGGCTCATTCTACCAGTAGACATGCATGGATAAGGTTGTACCATAGTACTCTCCCGGGTTGTCCACAGTATTGTTCAATGTTGTAAAGCAGTTAATTGAATGGTTTATGCATCGGTGCAGTTGCCATTAATTGAGTGCACATTTAAGTAGTGCGGGCGTTGGTGTGGTTGCCATTATTTGCGTGGTACGGGTGTCGACACGAAGTACAACTGAGATCGCAAAAATATTGCAAACAGTATTACAAACATCACTTAATAAATAAGAAATGTAAGTAGTACATGAATCACAAATGTACAACAAGACCTACACCCCTGCGACAACACCCCTAGCCCCTCCTCCGTCGACACCCTAGCCTGCTTCGTCTCCGTGTTCATGTCCTCCTGTATGCCCCCACTTGGCCACCCTCCTCAGCGCCGGGCGTCGATGCTCTGACATCAGTGGGCGTCAGAACTATAGTGCAAATATCATCAGTTCGTTAGGTAAAGGGATAGGAGAAAGCGAAAAATAGGCAATCCGGATGGGAAGTGGAAATGTGCATCTCTGGCCACCACTGATCTACCAAAGTTGTCAGCAGGGAGTGGTCAAACGGGAAGTGTCGCAACCACTCCGCGCCACCGTCCCCGCCCGCAGGCAAGGCCGGTCTGTCCTCGTCTGTGGCTTGCACCATCTGGGCAAGAGGGAGTAACCTAGCATCGCTTAGCCTGTGCAGCAAAAAAAGGTCAGTATGCAACATACGTATATCAAGAACACAACACTGCCAGAGTGCAAACCTGGCTGTCCAGCATGGGTCCAGCCTCCAGGGCACTCGAAGTGCGCGTGTGCGAACAACCCCCAAGTTAGCCGCCTCGTCCGCGCTCCCTGGAGGTGGGACACGACGCGAAGCGTGATGCAGCTAGTCAACGTGCTTGTTTAACAAGCCGTAAGGCCACTCCGGTCTACAAAGTTCATGAGCCATACCTACAAAATGAATTGAAGTTAGCATTTACACGCAAAAAAAACATTGAATATAAAGCGACAGTATGTAGAACTTGTAAATAAATAAACGAAACAATACTAGGCCACCAGTACAATACTTACAACAATACTAAAAAATGGGGGAAATACCAAAATAGTTTTACAAATAGTACAGTTAATGTACGATACGACAGTACGTACGTCAAAAGTGCCAACTAACAAAGTACAGATTGCAATTCACCATGATTTCACTCTTGAAGTCATTTTGCATACTTGAACAACTAGTTGCAGAAACCATGGTGGTCTACCTACTCATCAGCCAATGCCTTGCATCATCTAGCTGTGTGCCCCTCCTAACCGCATCGCCCGCACCGTGCACCGGGCGATTTGGCTTGCGCTTTGTTCATACCATTTGTAATACAACGGCTTTGTCTCCGATCCTTCTCACCCTTCAGCATGTCAACATCTAGAATCTAGGTTCTCTCTGCGATATCCAGGGTGGCGAAGTTCCCCACAACCATGGATCCCCTTAGCTCACCACACCACACATGCATCACCCTCTACTTGAGGTACTCTGACATGAAGTTCGAATTATGCATGCCCACAGTCCTGCATGCGGCAAGGATATGAGAGTATGGCTTGTGTAATAGCTTTGGCTCGTTGCACAAGCAACTAGGTTCATTTAAATGATCTCTAAGGTATACTTTGTAGGTAATAATGGCACGAGTCGTCCCAAATTCGGCTCTATCCTGGAGGAGCACATCGAAACGATGCTACCTATTGCCTATGATGTGCAACGTGTGCAATTGGCCCTTTTTTGTCTTCACCTCCATGTATGTCGTAATTCTTGATGAGTACGTGTTTGTGGGTTGGCTGCATGAAGTGCGGCATTTGCATGCCTCTCCCTGAAATAGTTAATTGGGCTAAGAATAAATGCCCTTGATAACCTAGTTGTACACCTTGGCAAGGTTAGTCATCATTATACTGTATCTCACACCATCTATGTCGTGTAGCAGGGACCACTTCTCCAATATCTCTGCCTCGATCCACTGCGAGAAGCACTTGATGTTCTGTGAGCTCCTCCTCGGATCAGCTGTGTTAGGCTCAACCAGTGCTGCGAGGCATTCGGGTTGTGCTGCCCTAGCCATGGGCGATCCCTTGTTCCTCTAGTCGACGTGCTTCCTGCTGTGCTCGTCTAACAACGCCCACAAAGCGTCAAATTTTCTCTTTTGGTTTTTCATAGCCAACCTCTTGAACAACTTCATCAACGATTGCTTTGGGAACTGCTTGAAGAAGTTTGCCCCCAGGTGATGAATGCACCATCTATTCCTTATATCAGGCTAAGGGAAGGGCTCCTCAGGGTCTTCCTGAAGTTTTTTTATGGCCTTCATTATCCCAGCGTGGCGATGATGGATTACGCACACACCAAAATAAGCGCCGACAACTCCAACCCTCACATGTCTAAGGAACCACAACCAGCTATCGTAATTCTCACTCTCCACAAATGCGATGGCTAGGGGTATAATGTGATTGTTGCCATCAATGTCCTTGTATTTGCCAGTCAAAAAGGTCTCGTTAACTGAGATTACGAGAAGCATATGCCTGAATGCCTCGATACATGCACTGAAAGCTAAGGAGGCCTCTGCAACACCGCAAAACATGGCGGCCTTGTGGCTTGTCCTTCACAGCAATGTACGTGCTCGGGTTCTTATCCTGTAATACCTAAAACATATGAGGAAGGTTGTTGTGTGCCGCCTCAAAAGATCTAAACCATTTTTAAAGTCTTCTGCTTTGCATGCCACGCCTTTGCGTAGCTAATCTTGTACTTGAATTTCTTCTCGATAGCCACCATGATGTGAATGGCCTCCATGTCCTTCTTCTTCACTATCTCTCCATACATCAAATTGGCTATAAATGCAGACGTTAGGTTGTGATGCCTCGGCAAAACACTACTGAGAATGTAGGAGTGCGGCTCCACCTTTGACACAATCCAGTGAGTCTCATACTTCGGTCTATGTGCGTGCACCCTCCAAGGACAACTGGCTTGCTCACATTTCACGGTGTACTGCTCCTAGCTTAATTTCACAACCCGAAAAGTCCATTGCATAGATAGGGCCCATAGCTTGATGGAATCCTGCAATGATGCATTATCAGCAAACATTGAATGCAACGAAACCTCTGTGTCATGATACTTCCATGGTGATTCATGCTCGTCATGGGTGGCAACACCCTCAGTATCAAACTGGTTCCATTCCTGCAGGATAGGAGCTTCGTCCTCATCTGATCTGTCCTTGTCGTCCTCTTATAAAGCTTCCTCTTCAGCCCAAGCCATTCAGTCATCGCTCTTCATTTAATACATTGTATACTCCATATGCTCCCCTTCATCAGCTTCTCCTGTAGCCTCATCAAGCCGTAACCATTCTTCCTCCCCTCCATGTACCACAACAGCCTCGTCATGAGCAAGTTGAGCCTCTTGACCAACATGCTGGGCGCCCGAGCTGCTCACACCTCCCGGATGAAACCCGTTGCCACAACCTTGTACAACTTCTATTGGGTATGGTTACACAAACATCACGCACTCGTATCGATGGCGCTAGCACCTTTACACAAACTCCTTCCATGCAACAGTGCGCATCAATGTTCTCAACTCCCATCTAATATCCATAGGAGACCGGCCCCTCCCTCCCCTCTGACCCTCTCTTCTCTTCTTTCTTTTCTCCTCTTCTTCCTCTTCTCTTCTTTCTATTCATGTAGCGGGTGGCGCACTTGGCTGCATGGGCGGTTTTATAGCAGGCTCCAATTGCCGAAGGGTTGAGTGATTGGACTTGCAGTCGCCCAACCGCTGAGCAACTAGAAGCAGTTGCCCAACAGCCGATGGACTACTCCCGTGTTACCTGGCTATTGGGCGACTGCTTCTAGTCACCCAGTGGTTGGACGACTAGAGACTATTTCTGTAAAAAATATTCGTGCAAGTATATTTCTGTAATTTTGTATAAAATAAGGATTATTTACAAAAAAATTTGTGAATTCGCCCTGTTCCCTAGTTTTAGCTGTGGCCGACGGTTTTTATTTTTTGAGATAAGAGAGCACATGGAGATATTAATATAAATAATTTATATGATTTTAGACTTAAAAGTTATTAAAAAAATCTCTTCAAAAAGATGCATGTTTATGTCGGCTTCCGAATAGGCTGAACAAAAATCAGGGCTTTTCCAAATATAAATTGTTTTACTTTTGAACACACAAATTAAAGAGTAGGAAAAATAGCCTTGGTGTCCTTTATGTATAGCTATAGTTTAATGATTCCACTCTTAAATACTCCATCCGTTCTCTTTTACCTACGTCCTAGAATCTGTGTCATTAAACTTTATAAAATTTGACCGCCGATAGTTTTAAAATTATTTAGATTGACTATATAAAAGTCATCCTAGAATGGTATGTTACTTCTTCACAGACGATTTTTAACGTAGCCAGTAACACAGACGGTCGCTAAACCCAAACTATCTGTGGTTGTATTTAATACTGATGATTTTGATCAACCGTCTGTGATGAGATATCCAGTATTAACCTTTTTATAGTAGCGTGACCGTTTGATCAATAGTGGTCAGACTACCTATGTTTGAACCCTATGGTCGGTCAAACTGTTCTACAACCTTCGGTCTGAACGCTTGAGCCTGAACTTGTACACTATTTTCTGAATTCAAAACTCAACAACCCAAGCAATCCAGTAGTGTTATATGCTCGCCGCAACAGACGCATTATCAGCAAACATTGAATGCAACGAAACCTCTGTGCCATGATACTTCCAGGGTGATTCATGCTCATCATGGGTGCAACACCCTTAGTATCAAACCGGTTCCATTCCTGCAGGATAGGAGCTTCGTCCTCATCCGATCTGTCCTTGTCGTCCTCCTATAAAGCTTCCTTTTCAGCCCAAGCCATTCGGTCATCGTTCTTCATTTGATACATTGTATACTCCGTGTGCTCCCCTTCATCAGCTTCTCTTGTAGCCTCATCAAGCCGTGACCATTCTTTCTCTCCTCCATGTACCGCAACAGCCTTATCACGAGCAAGTTGAGCCTTTTGACCAACATGCTGGGCACCCGAGCTGCTCGCACCTCCCGGATGAAACCCGTTGCGATGACCTTGTACAAGTTCTATTGGGTATGGTTGCACAAGCATCACGCACTCATATCGACAATGCCAACGCCTTTGCACAAACTCCTTTCATACAATAGTACGCATCAATGTTCTCAACTCCCATCTAATATCTATGGGAGACCGGCCCCCTCCCTCTCCTCCTCTCCTCTTCTCTTCTTTCTTTTCTCTTCTTCTTCCTCTTCTCTTCTTTCTATTCACGCAGCGGGTGGCGCACTTGGCTGCATGGGCGGTTTTATAGCAGGCTCTAGTCGCCGAAGGGTTGGGCGATTGGACTTGCAGTCGCCCAACCGCTGGGCGACTAGAATCAGTCGCCCAATAGCCGATGGATTGCTCCCGTGTCACCTGGCTATTGGGCGACTGCTTATAGTCACCCATCGGTTGGACGACTGGAGGCTATTTCTGTAAAAAAATATTCGTGCAGGTATATTTCTGTAATTTCGTATAAAATAAGGATTATTTACAAAAAAATTCATGAATTCACCCTGTTCCCTAGTTTTAGCTGTGGCCGACGGTTTTTATTTTTTGAGATAAGAAAGCACGTGGAGATATTAATATAAATAATTTATATGATTTTAGACTTAAAAAGTTATTAAAAAATCTCTTCAAAAAGATGCACGTTTATGTCGGCTTCCGAATAGGCTGAACAAAAAAATAGGGCTTTTCCAAATATAAATCGTTTTACTTTTGATCACACAAATTAAAGAGTAGGAAAAATAGCCTTGGTGTCCTTTATTTATAGCTATAGTTTAATGATTCCACTCTTAAATACTCCATCCGTTCTCTTTTACCTACGCCCTGGAATCTGTGTCATTAAACTTTATAAAATTTGACCGCCGATAGGTTTAAAATTATTTAGATTGACTATATAAAAGTCATCCTAGAATGGTATGTTGCTTCTTCACAGACGATTTTTAGCGTAGCCAGTAACACAGACGGTCGCTAAACCCAAACTATCTGTGGTTGTATTTAATACTGATGATTTTGATCAACCGTTTGTGATGAGATATCCAGTA
This sequence comes from Dendrocalamus sinicus, assembly GCA_036346575.1. Lineage (NCBI taxonomy): Eukaryota > Viridiplantae > Streptophyta > Magnoliopsida > Poales > Poaceae > Dendrocalamus > Dendrocalamus sinicus. Next base: position 13,548,661 of record CM070666.1, on the reverse strand, counting down.
TTAACCTTTTTATAGTAGCTTGACCGTTTGATCAATAGTGGTCAGACTACCTATGTTTTAACCCTATGGTCGGTCAAACTGTCCTACAACCTCCGGTCAGAACGCTTGAGCCTGAACTTGTACACTATTTTCTAAATTCAAAACTCAACAACCCAAGCAACATTCAAATAAGTGCCAGTAGTGTTATATGCTCGTCGCAACAGTAAATAGCCCACCGCATGGTCTCACAGTATAACATAATAATAGATCACCACATGGCCTCATATTATGACATAATTACAAGAGGCGCATATATACATCTATCAAATTTTCCCATTAATTGAAACCTGGTTACCCATGGCAAGATGAGCGTGGCCTTACCCAGCATTAGAAACAAGACAGGCGGAGTGCTACACCCCATCGCAATCACCACGTAGGCGAGCCACAGAGAGTTGGGCACAACAGTGAGGTACACGGCGAGCATCACAGCCACGACCATCGCAATGCAGGTGGTGATCGTCAGCCAGTGGGCCCACGCCACCACGTTGTTCTTGACGTTCATAGGCTCCCTTCGCGCCCAGGTGGAGCCGAAGACGACGACGATGGAGCAGCACATCGCGAGTGTGTTGGAGATGACATACATCTGGAATGCTACACGGTGCCCGAGGATGGCTGTGCCATCCTGCTGGTTGTACCCACCAGGCATGGTGAAGGTGGCAGCGAAGGTGACCATGGCGATGAGGGTGGCAACGAGGGTGTAAGTCTCTAGCCGGAGCCCGAAGTAGTTGTTAGAGCAACTCCAGCAGGGCCTCTACTTGAGCCCTCAAACCTCATATTTGAGAGCCAGAGCAAAAAACTGAACTTCAGCAGGGCCCCTACTTGGCTCTCAAAAATAGGAGGCCTCTCAAATGAGGTCTCCAAGCCCTCATTCCCAGGGGCCCTACTCTGGCTCTCATCCTTCGGTTTTTTTCCCGCCTCAGTGAAACTTCCCCCAAAATCCCCGCCCACCGCCTGCCGCCGCTCCCAAAATCCCCCGCTCGCTCGCCGCCACCTCCGCTCGCCGCCGCCTCGCTCGCCCACCGCCTACGCTGGCCCGCGCCGCCGCTCGCTCGGCTCGCCCGCCGCCATGCCGCTCCTCGGCTCGCCGCCGCCTCCACTCGCCCGGCTCCTCGGCTCGCCCGACGCCTCTGCCCGTCGGGCCGCCAGATTCCTCCCCGCCCGCCTCTTTCACCTCCCCGCTTCTTTCCCCGCCCGCTGGTCCCCTTGGCCGCCAACGCTCGCCGGCGCCTGCCTCCCCGCTCTCCTCCACCCGCCTCTTTCCTCCCGCGCCGCCACCGCTCCCCGGCGATTCCTCCCGCGTCGCCACCGCCCTCCTCGGCGGCTCCTCTTCCCCGGCTCCCGACGCATGGCGCGCACGGTGAAGATGTGAGGAGGGGGACGAGCGCCTCGGCCTCGCCGTCGTCGGCGGGGTGAGGGCGCGTACGGTGAGGAAGCCGCCCGAGAAGGGGGAAGCGGAGGCGGCGGGAGGCGCGAGGCGGAGACGGAGAGGTGAGGGGCAGGGGGAGAAGAGGGAAGCGGAGGCGGCGGGATGCCTGGAGACGGCGGGGGTGAGGGAGAGAATGAGGAGTGGGTCCCATATGTCAGTTGTAGTGGAATGGATTTGAGAGATTAAATTTGAGGGGTGCTGTTGGAGTAGATGCAAAAAAACAGGGCCCTCAAAAGTAGGGAGAGCCCTCAAATGAAAAGTAGAGACCTTGTTGTTTGGGTTACTGCTGGAGTTGCTCTTAGGTCCCAATGACTTCCACAGAATAGATGGCGGCAATACCTGCCGTTGTCTCTTGGCCCAAATGGATTCTTGCTTCTTCAACTCCTTCCACAAGTATAGCTAGATTGATAAATATAGAACAACATTAGCAAAATGACATATATAAAGCCATAACATACCATTTCCCACAAAAGTTGTCTTTTCTCAAGAAGGCGGTCTATATTTGCAACGCAAATTCATAGTGCTCTCCCTTCCACAAATCCAGAACCATCACATTTTTCCGGTAATTAATGCTGCAGCACATTTTTTGCTATTATATAGTTTGCTTGATAGATGTTCTAATCACGAGATAATCCTATGTACTATTGGTCCCTCAAATTTCCCTGCTGACTCATCTTAGTCCGTCATGTTACACATCAGTCCCAAATTACATATGTCCCAATACGAGACTCTGGTCCGTGGACCGAGCTATGGCTTGGGTGGCTTACTGTGCTGGCTGTGCGACCAGCCCGCCTACTTCGATCCCCAATATGATATTTGGTGCGTCTCACTTTATACATGTAAGTGTGTTCAGTGTAAAGTATATATTCACGCTTTACGAAGGTACCACGGTATTAGATAAATTCTAAATCTATCTAACGATCTCCGCTTAAACCTAGTGTGTATTTTAGTAGGACGCTCGTGAGTGTGTACGTGTGGTGTGAGTAAGGTGTGCATAAATGTGCGTCCTACTCAGAGGATTGTTGTCCGTGTGTGGTTGCCCACATGGCATTGCATTTCCTAAGGTTTAGAGATGAGTCCATAGGGCTTGGCGAGGAAGGAATTACCTTACATCCTCTTGGTCCTCAATAGCACACCGTGCAGTCTGACCCTCCTTGTTTCGCACACATGGGTTTACCTTCCCGTCCTCCAGCAAGAGCAGTGCGCATTGAGGGTGACCATGTATGGCAGCCAGATGTAGTGGTGTGTTCCCCTCGAAGTCAGTTCGGTTCACCATGTCGTTGGGATGGACACACAATAGGAGGCACTTGAGAGACTTTTTGCCTCGTCCCACAGCACCGCGGAGTGGAATGCAACGTGGAGAGGGAACTGTGCTCCTCCTGGTTGTGCTTGTAGGCGACTTCGCGGCTGCCCTTTAGGAGCATGTCAACCGTGCGCGCGTAGTTCTTCTGCGCCGCATAGTGGAGGGCATTGTTCTCGAACGAGTCGGTGAGCTGAATCAGCCATGGCATGTTGCACATCAGGATTTCTGTGATCCCTGTCAGATAAGTTGAGAAGATGAACACGACTGTGAGCCAACTTCCTTCTACCCCTTCGGTTACACATGTCGGTTTAGATTACGTGCAATTAAAATTTTAATTATCGATATATTTTTAAATATTTTGTTACAACTTTGTTATATATATATATATATATATATATATATATATATATATATATATATATATATATATATATATATATATATATATATATATATATATATATATATATATAGACAGATAGATAAATGTATAGATAGAATAAGTGCGCTACCCCCTCAATCAATCAGCAAGTCGACCCACCAACCCACATATGAACGGTTAATAGTGACGTTGTAGCTGATTGTTAAGTATGATAAAATTACTATCATATATACATAAAGTTATTATCAGTAATTTATGAAATTACTTACAGTTCTCACACGCGTTTGACCCTACTAGTGGAGCTATTGCGTTTGTTAATTTATGAAAAAGTTACTATTATGTGCACATTAAGTCTATTATGTGCACATTAAATTATCATCTGAAATTCATGAAGTTACTTACAGTTCTCACACACATGGTATTGTTGTTGTCATAATCGCCAACCACTAATTACATCCGCTAATCCAGGGCATTAATTACGGGCCGCTACTAACCAGCGCGAAGATGTAAATTGCGTGCCGGAAAGTTATCATCCATTGTGAACGAAGTTACTATTGGTAGCGAGTGAAATTACTGCCGAACGCTCATAGTATACAGCAAGTAAAAACTTTTCTCACAACAAGCAGTAACTTCACTCATAATAGACAATAATTTTCCTTACGACCGAATCTAGTAATTATCACATGCACGCGCTGGAAAGTTATCATCCATTATGAACGAAGGTACTATCTGTAGCGAGTGAAGGTACTACCAAACGCTTACAGTACACAACAAATAATAACTTTCTTTACAAAAGGCAGTAATTAACTTCACTCACAATAGGCAATAACTTTCCTCACGACCGAATCTACTGAATTATCACATGCATTGACATAGGTACTTTTTTTTATCTTGTTTACAAACTAAAAAAAATACAATAACTCTTTCATATAAAGTTCGATCTGTGATCCTTTTACGCCATTATGTTCGAAATTACGAACTTAATAAGGTCTGTTGTAGGGGTGGCCCCCACCTAAGCCCAGTCGGCCTGTTAGAAGGCTGTAAGGCCCAAAATGGGACAAGTATAATGACATGAATACCCTTGAGAGGGATGTTCAGATGTAAGGGCAATATTGTAATTATGCTCCCCATGTGGATACATATATGTGATACAGGCCATGGGGGAAACCTGAACCATTGCTCACCTAACTCTCCACTACCATACTCTCTCTCTCTCTGTTTGGTCTGTAACCACAACAGTTGGCGCCGTCCGTGGGGAGCGGCAAGAGCAAGCGTGAAGAAGGAGAATGGCACCAAAGAAAGCCCCATCATCGGCGGCTAAGAAGAAGGGGGCGCGATGGAGTCCCGCGTCAGCACCAGGGCGGCGACGTCGGCAATAGCGAGCGGAGATGACGGGGCGGCCGTGGCGGCCACGAGCGCCGACGTTCATGACGAGACGCCCAACCTCGCCACCACCGACACGACGGCCGACCATGCCCTGCGCACGGCGACCGACCCCACCACTAGTGCGGCGATCGGCACTGGTAGCGACGATCGGGTAATCGGAGGCAGCGATGCTGATGTCCGGGTTGGCACGGTCACCGTCCCTACACCCGGAACGGGAGCGACGGATGGTGGTCCCGGTGGTAACGCTGGCCTCGCCACCGACTCCGGGGTCTACCACGTCGGTGCATCAGGCAACACGGGAGCGCAGGTCCTGGTCGCTGCCGTCCCGATAGCGCAGCCAGGTGCGTCGATCGCCCCGGCTACGTCGACGGTGGAGAGCGCCCTGCTGGCGGCCACAGGCATGCTCCAGCGCGAGTTGACAGACCTCCGAGGAGCCGTGCGGGATATACAGGGGGCTCAGAGTCAGCAGACCCCACCAGCGGTCGCACCGGAGCCCGCCCCGGAATGGACAGACAGCCGTGACGCCCCCACGTCCAGCCGCGTCCCGTTACGATGCGTGGATCCAGAGTCCCCCCTCTCCGCGGGCCTGCAGCAAGCAGCATGGTCGGAAGACTTCAAGTTCCCTACCGCCATCAAGTCATACAAAGGCGACACGGACCCTCGAGAGTTCGTGCGCGTCTACGAGACCGCCATCGAGGCCGCAGGCGGCGATTACACCACCAAGGCAAAGGGGCTCCCCCTCGCGCTTCAGGGTGTGGCGCTCTCTTGGTTTTTTTTACCATAGAGCCAAACTCCATCTACGCGTGGGAGCAGATCCGCGACCGCTTGTACAATAACTTTCAAGGAAACTACATCGAGCGCGTCGACGCGGACCAGCTCTTCGCTGTCAAGCAAAAGCCTTCGGAAAGGCTCCGAGGGTACTTCAAGCGCTTTTTGAAGGTCCGTTGTCAAGTCAAAGACGTCAATGAGACAACCGTCATCAACGCCGCGATACAGGGCCTCCGCCTGGGGCCGTTGGCTGAGTACAATGCCCGGAAGCTGATCAAGACAGTGGCGAAGCTCTTCGACAAGATAGAAGAGTACGCCAAGGCGGAGGAGGATGCGCGGCGACGCCAAGGCGACGACTCCGACACTAACCAGGTGGGGGGGGGAGACGAAGGACGAAGACCCGTCGAGGGAGGGCTCTTTGAAGGGCAAGCGGAAGCATGAGCCCTACGGGGACACCTCCGAGAGCAAAGATGCCCTACGCATAGAATCGTTCGGTGACAAGCCAAAGCGCGGCCAGCAAAGGCCTCGGAGAGCCCGCCACATCTTCGACATCGAAGGCGGCTCCGAGGACAACGCTCCCGCCGACCGCGGTGGCCAGGGCCGCCGGGGCCGGGGGCGCGGCCGGGGCCGCGATGATAGGATTCGCGCGGAGCACAAAGCTCAGCCCTACGGCCTGTGGTGCGAAGTGCATGGCCGGGGTAGTCACGACACGCGAGCGTGCACCACCATCGCGGCGCTCCGCCAGAGTGTTACCAGGGATAGGAACCTCGAAGGGCGCCCACCCGTCGTGGCCCACGTCCAGCAACCCCTGGAGAACCTCATCCGGATCGAAGATCATGGGTTGCAGCCTTACGAGGGCTCCTTGCGGATTCAAGCCCACGTGCGGCAACCCCAAGAAGGCCTCTTGCAAATCCAAGCGCCGGAGGGAGCCCCGCATCGCATCATAAACGACATCTCCGGAGGCTCCTCACTGGAGTTCGCGTCGGCGAGGCAGCGAAAGGCTTACACACGGAGATTACACCACGTGGCGGCATACCCGGCACAGGCACCGCCGGACTGGGCGCAGCACGAAATCACCTTCACGCCCGTCAACGCCGAAGGCGTGGAGTTCCCTCACCAAGATCCCCTGGTCATCCAGGCCGCCATCGCAGGATGCGACGTCAAGCGCGTCCTCATAGATGGAGGAAGTTCCACTAATATTTTGTTCACAGTGGCCTTCGACCAAATGGGGGTCACCAGCGCTGAGAGTTAGCCACGCTCGCGCGTCTACCTCGACTAGGCACCAGCACCGCTGCCACCACCTCGAAGGGTAGTGGACGGAGCGCTCGCGCGTCTAGCTCGACTAGGCGCCAGCTCTGCTTCCACCACCTCGAAGGATAGGGGACGGAGCGCTCGCGCGTCTAGCTCGACAAGGCGCCAGCTCCGCTGCCACCACCTCGAAGGATAGGGGACGAAGCGCTCGCGCGTCTAGCTCGACTAGGCGCCAGCTCCGCTTCCACCACCTCGAAGGGTAGGGGACGGAGCGCTCGCGCGTCTAGCTCCACAAGGCGCCAGCTTCGCTTCCACCACCTCGAAGGGTAGGGGACGGAGCGCTCGTGCGTCTAGCTCCACAAGGCGCCAGCTTCGCTGCCACCACCTCGAAGGGTAGGGGACGGAGCGCTCGCGCGTCTAGCTCGACTAGGCACCAGCTCCGCTTCCACCACCTCGAAGGGTAGGGGACGGAGCGCTCGCGCGTCTACCTTAACCAGGCGTCAGCTCCGCTGCCACCACCTCGAAGGGTAGGGGACAGAGCGCTCGCGCGTCTACCTCGACAAGGCGCCAGCTCCACTGCCACCACCTTGAGGGGTAGGGGACGGAGCGCTCGCGCGTCTACCTCGACTAGACGCCAGTTCTGCTGCCACTACCTCGAAGGGTAGGGGATGGAGCGCTCATGCGCCTACCTCGAATAGGCGCCAGCTCCGTTCACACCACCTTGAAGGGGACGGAGCGCGCAGAAATCTACCTAGCGTGTAGGCAAGCGCGAAATATAGTCCTACGAGTCAATCGGAGGACAGTGTGGTGATAGGAGGTGACGGGGACTCAGGCGATATACTCCAACCCCTTCTCTATATTCGTCGGAAGGTGTTTACAAATAGGGGTGGTACAGCTCAAGCGTACAAGCGCCATTCGATGCTCACAGCCGCTACTCGGCCGGTTCCTCCTTGGCATGCGTCCGTGCCGGAGCCTCGCCTGAAGAAACTCGGGCCGCCCAGAAATCCAGTGACTCCTCAGCCCGCTTCCAGCGTCGAAGACGCCGTCGGGTCAGAAGGTTGGAAACTAGCAGTCGGTCCCTATCGAGTAGCTGCTCGGAACACAGGGACACTAGTCAGAACATGGGGGCAATTTCTACTTTATTCACAGAAGGGGCACGCGTACTACAACACACGCCAACACACGAGAACCCCGGTGTCACACCTGTGGGTTCGCATCCTGCCCTGAGGCCCCGGTGCCACCTTCGCCGCGCCGCGGGACTTCATCCAGCCACTGGCCTAGGTTCCCCTCATTGTACATGGTCCGCCGTAGCTCGATCTTCGCCGCGGCCTCCCCGATGTACTCCCAAATCCTTTCGTGGAAAACCCGAACAGCGCGGCGAACAGCGCGCATGGCACCGGACATTACCCCGGCCCCAGCCGGCATCTCCAGTTCGGGGTCGGCTAGCCCGTCAACATGCTGACAGCCCCGGAGCCGCAAGAGAGCACATACCAAGCACGACATCACGTAGGAGCAGTGATTGCCGAAGGACGTCGCGGCACTGCGAGCAAGGTTGGCCGCATCCCTGATCCGACGAAGTGTTCGCAACAGCTCTTCGGGCCCGAAGGAGCGGGGCAGCACTTCGGCGACAAGGCCTTCAAGGGTGCCTTCCAAGGCCAGCATGGCATCCCATTTGACCACCGAGGCATCACCCAGAGTCCGGTCCCGCTCCCTAAGAGACGCGGCGAGTCGGTCTTTCGCCTTCTCCAACGCAGCGATCTGCTGGAGTAGGCCATCCCGCTCCTCCACGGCCTGTTGCCGCGCTGCTTCTGTGGCCGACAACCGCGCCGCCACCACGAGAGCTTCGGTGTACGACATCGTCTCCGCGCACTCCGCTTCTAAGTGGTGGATGTGGTCGTCCTTGACGGAGAGCACCCCCTCGACTGCGCGAAGAGCCTCTTCGGCGGCCCGTAGTCGGCCCTCTAGCGCGTCCGCTGCGGGCGTGAGCGCTGCGATGCCATCGCCGGGGCGAAGGTGCATGCGACAAGCGATCAGCAAACTCCCAAAGGACCACATGTCGCTAAAGGGTCAAATACTCACCCTCATTTCCCGAGACCTCCAGTGCGTCGCCAAGGCGTTCTGACCCGTAGGTTACCAGCGCCTGCTGGTCCAGGTTAGCAGTCGCGTTATCCGCGACCCCCCGCCATGCCCCCAACACCTCCGCTCGGGGGACAAAGTCCGCTAAGATCGGATGCGCGACATCCGTGACGGTCCTCTCGGGGACGTCAGGTGCCCCTCTGGAAGGAATGTCTCCGTGCCCTGGAACCTGCCCACGCCCCGAGAGGCATGCTGCTGCGAGGAGAGGTAGCCGTTAGAGTCCTGCGAATGCACGACAAGACTATGCTAAGTTAGTTTACCTTCGGCATCAGTCAGTGGGCTTCGCTGAGTCGTCCCTCCGCCCTCGGACGGAGCGGCAGGGACACCAGCGCCCCCAGTTGAAGCCAGCTCTGTGGGCCGGGGAGCCCCGGCATCGGAGTCCAGCACCAACAGGCCTCGGGCCCCAGCCGCCACAGCTGTGGAAGGAGCCGTGGGGACATTGGGCCTGGGGGCCTCGGTATCGGAGTCGGGGTCCCACAGGCTCCCGACCCTGGTCGCCACAGCGAATCCCCTCGCCGAGCGAGGAGGTGATCATAGGCGTGGCTGCTTCGCCTTGGGGGAAATGGGCAGGGACCCCGCCTCGGTAACCGCTGCGGGCAGGGGCTCCACCCCACCAATGCTCGCAGGTGGCAGCTCAGCCTCGACAGCCGCCGCAGGTGGAGGCTCCGCCTCGGCAACCTCCACGAGTGGTGTCCTCAACCCTGTAGCCGCCACGGGTGAGGGCTCCGCCCCAGCATCATCCATGGATGATAGCCCCACCTCAGAGACCACCGCAGGGGGCGGAGCTTCCCCCTCCCGATCATCCAGGGCGTGCTCTTGGTCCCCGGTACCGCCCAGAGACCCCACGCCTTCGTCCTCCGCGCCCGTCTCCTGGTCCGAATCAGTATACTTCGCCGAGTCGGAACCGGTGTCCGCTGCACTGACGGGAGCGACGATAGCCAACGCACCGGGCACGGCCGCAGAAGATCGGGCCCCCCGACGAGACGCCGGCCCTTTCTCCTTGGCGTCGACGTCTCGGTGGCGAGGTTGGCTCGGGGCCGGAGGGACGCGCTCTGGTGCGCGAATGCGCAGGGCCTCACACACGCAGTTTATCCGCCCCAGCCCAGCCTCCGCAGTCGCAGCCATGCGCAAGCTGTGCTCCCTAGTAGTGTACGGCCCAAGGAACACGCCCACCGCGCGCTCCGCGTCCTCCAGGTGAATTCCTACACATGGCGAGAAGCAGGGTTAAACAGACAGCACAATAGGCAGAAATCAAAAATGGGACTCCGTCAAGACTCACTGAGGTCGGAGGGTTCAGGCAGCGAAGACACGGACAGGCGGACATTATGTCGCCAAACGCTCCCGGTAGTGAGGCGCTAGTCGCGGGCGAGTGGCGCCACACCGTACATGATGAACTACTCGGTGAGGTCGTGCATGTTGAAGCGGGCGGTTATCCCCACGAGCCTCCGCGCTCTCCGCCTGTCCTCGTTGTCGATTGGTATGACGGGCGTGGGGTTGAACGCCATCGGTCAGCCTGAGCATTCGAGTCCACTCCCGTCCGCCACACGGTGGTAAAACCCCCGCCTCATCCAGTTCGGCTCCCACTTCGCCCGAGTCAAGTTGGCGGGGAAGATCTTCCCGCATGACGATCGCAAGACGAAATTGACGCTGCCAAAGTTGGAAAACGTCCCATCTTTCCGCCCCTTCGGCTGACATCACGCGTCGTGGAGAAAGGCGAACATCGAGGCACTAGGCTAGCATGCCTCCGTGCGCAAGGCCCAGCTGTATACAGCAAGGCGGACTAGCGCGTTCGGAGTCAGCTGGGCCAGCTCAAGCCCGAAGGTTCGCAGCACGTCACCGACAATCATGGCGGCCGGGATGCGAAGCCCGACCTCGAAGTAAGCGACGAAGACGACCGCCTCTGACTTCCCAGGGCGCGGTTCGGTCTCGTCGTTGGCGGGTAGTTGCACATCCCGGCGGTCCGACAGCTTCCCCTCGCGCAGCAATGCGCGAATCGTCTCCTCCATCGCTAGCGTCGGTCCCAAGATGCGGGAGCACAGACCTTCTAGCCTCTCTGTCGCACCCACCACTTGTCCACCAGTGTGGAATCGCGCCTCTCGAGCGTGTACTCCACCTCGAGCGGCGACAACCGCTGGGGGAACACGTTGCCACCGGACTGCTAGGCACATTCTTCTCCGCCAGCCATTGTCCCCAGGAAACCTGGACGATCATGGGAGCGAAGCAGCGGCAAAAAAGGCAAGGGAGTAGGGCACAGAGAAACAAATCAGAAGGCGTGCGGCGGAGAGAGCACACGGGGGGTCGCTGGGGATATTTAAAGCCCCTTCGTCTCCCGTATAGCCGGTAAGCCTAACCGACGGAAGCCGAACCACTCGCCTCCCCACGGTCGGACCCGAAGTGCTGCAACCACCCACGCGCGTCACGCACGACGCGCCAATCGAATCTTGCCACGCGTCTGCCCCTTTGGGAGTAAATGCAGTCCACATGGCGTGGCACATCTTCTGAGACGTGTCAGCACGGTTCTCGGGGCAATCAGTGCAATAAGGTAAGGCTGTGGGCCACTCAGCCTCAGCCGTGACTTCGCCAGGGTCCTCACTTCTGGAGGGAGCCTCCCGCTCCAACTTCAGCCTTGCCCCAGTGAAGCACCTAGCTACGCCGCCACAAGCCCACGCAGCAGGCCTGAAGACTGCCTCCGCCTTGATGCCTTCGGGCGACCCCGCCTCCCAAGGGCACTACGGGCCGCGGGGAAGGAGAGGGCTAAAGGGCCAAAGGGCTCGTAGATAAGTTTTTCCCCAAACTCAAAAAGAGTGCTTTCAAAGAATGCTGATGAACAGAGGTAGCCTATTTTTGAAGACCAAGATCATTTCAGTCGCACCCGGCCACGTCACAATGAAGGATGGCGCAGGAAGGTGACACATATACATATACCCGCTGTGCCCCAGGTCGGGAAACGCAACCGGCGGGGGTGCGACCGGTGGGAAGCGCAACCGACAGAAGCCAAACCAACATTAATGGTCCACCTCCTGTTGCGCGCCAACGCCCGGTGTGATCCTCGGGACCATTAATGCATCGTCGGCGCGCCGCCGGCCAGCCACCCCGACCCCGACCTCGACTTCGACTCTGCTACCCAAGGGTCCCGTGGTCAGGGGCAGCTTCGGCAACCCGCTCAACGCCGTGACTTCGGAGCGGGGCGGAGGCTACACCAAGCAATCAAGCTCTACCCAACAGCACAGAAGTTCCCAGGCCGCGGGGACGGAGAGGACCAAATGGCTCGGCAACATGGCTTCGGCCTGTGAAGCCCTTCACCATGAGAGGCTCTTGTTGTAAGGGTGGCCCCCACCTAAGCCTAGCCGGCCTGTTAGAAGGCTGTAAGGCCCAAAATGGGACAAGTATAATGACATGAATACCCTTGAGCGGGATGTTCAGATGTAAGGGCAATATTGTAATTATGCTCCCCATGTGGATATATATATATATACACACACACACACACACACACACACACACAGGCCATGGGGGGAACCCGAACCATTGCTCACCTAACTCTCCACTACCATACTCTCTCTCTCTGTTTGGTCTGTAACCACAACAAGGTCCATGTTGAATATGTTTTCGACACTGCGACATTCATGTTTTTCATACTAGTCGCAAGTAACATCATGTTTATCTAATGGTAACTTCATGTGTAATAGTTACTGCCGAATCAACACACCAGAAAGCCATGCAGCAGGACTTGTGCGTAGCGTGTACGCAGATGCTGAATAATGCTACCATGTGTGTGTGTGTGTGTCTATATATATGACGCTGAAATGGGGCACTATGGTGCCTGGGCACCAAGCCTCCCTACCTTTGAATTGTTTTTAGATGCGTGCTAGTGCGATGGTATATAATATATTAGGCATGCTAAATCAATAATGGATAGAAAGTCTCAATCACACTAGCACACATCTAAAAGCAATCCAAAAGCAGGGAGTCTTGATGCCTAGACACCGTGGTGCCCCTATTATTTAGCATATACATATATATATATATATATGGGAGCATATCTAGTGCAAAGCCCTATTCAGTGCTAAAGTGCTAAAGCTCACCAGATCCATCCAATCTGGCCCGTGTGGCTCAGATCAAGGAGGGTGGAAGGCTCCCAACTCACTTAATCAGTCTTTTAGAAAACCCCTTGCACATATATTTTTTGCGCAACTATGCCCCTTGCCGTTTCCTCTCCATCTCTCACATCGATCCTCTCGGCGCCGACCCCTCGGCCTCCATCTCGCTCTCGCCTCCCTCCCCGGCGCCGACCCCTCGGCCTCCATCTCCCTCGCCGTCACCCGGCCTCGCTTCTCTCCCGCCGCCGCTCCCCCTCTTCTAGGCCGCCGCTACTCCCCCCTTCTAGGCCGCCGTCGCCCTCCCCCTTCTCCCCGGCCACCGCCAGCCCCCCTTCTCCCCGTGCCATCCCCTTCCCCTTGGCTCCAACGGCGTGCGCACCTCTCCTTCTCCCTCGCCGTCACCCGGCCCCCCTTCTCTCCCGCCGCCGCTCCCCCTCTTCTAGGCCGCCGTTACTCCCCCCATCTAGGCCGCCGTCGCCGTCCCCCTTCTCCCCGGCCACCGCCAGCCCCCCTTCTCGCAGTGTCCCTATTGCCTCCCCCACGCACCCTACCACCCCGACGACGGCGCCGCCCTCCCCAGCGTCGTAAGTAAATTTGTGTATGATTTCTAAATTTCCATCTCCATGTAAGTAAATTTCTAAATATTGTGAATGTTTTCTGAAATTTGTGTATATAATGTTGTATAAATTTCTGGTGCTAATTGAGATGTTTTCCATGGTTCAATTAGTGCAGAGGTACGTCATTTGGTTGCTGCCATGAATTTGTCTGAATTTTTTGAAGGAAGTAGCAGCACATCATATTGAACGAAGCAGCAGCACAATTGTTTGAGGTAGAAAACAATTTCTAGCTAGTTAGGTGTTTGTATCTGTTTTTGAAGGGCACACAGTGAGCGAGAGTTGCGATAAAACACTGGATCGAACAGGTCAGGGAAAGAAGGATTGTTTGTACATGTATGCAGTATTGCAAAGAAAATTGAGTTTGATGCCTAACATTGTAATTTTGCTTGTACTATGTCTTTTTTCATTATTGGATATGTAATGGCTTTGTAATGCCATGTATGTTCATGTTCATGTATCTGGTTGATTTGCCAAAATTATTGCTTCGGCCTGTCTCAATTTTCTTGTCACAGTGGCTTATGAATTTTTTTGTTGTCTCAGTGGTTGCATGTCTCAATTGGCTTATGAAGGTCTGCAGAAAGAACAGATTGATATTCAATGTTCCTCATGAAAGCCTTCTCAATGTAGGCCAGATATACTATATATGAATATATCTGAGTTTCATGTATGCAAAGAATTGAAATTCTTGTTTTCATATTGACCAGTAGCTGTTCCAGGAAACCAACACCCATTACAAATCCTTTTTACACATACATGCAACATCCATGTCATCACATTATTTTATTTGAATAGATCTCCAAACTATATATAACACAAAGGACTGATTTCAGTCCCAGTGACTCCTAACCAGTCACTAACTAAAAATACATATTGGCAACTGCAAGTGCATCTGCAATTGACATGAAGAGTTCATGATCTTCCCTATTCTGGACCAAGATAGCGATCTTGATTTAGCTATATCCTTTGCCTGTCCATTACATGAGAAAACAAAACAGTTAGGAAACATTAGAAGGGACATCTCACACACAAAGCCATGTTCAAAGAAAACATCTTAAAATTCCTTTCGTTAACCTGTTGTTTTTCTTAAAGATGCTATTACAGAACTTTTAAATGATCTGAGGATAGCATTTCCATTTTCAAACTATAGAAGTGAAAGCTGCATGTAAAATTCTCCAAGTACCATCATGACATCACATTATTTATTCTAAGTTATGAAGCTGGCAGCTTTGCAGATGAAAAAAAAATTGCTGGTTCGCAGCTATGATTTACCTTGCAGATGAAAATGCAATAGCTAAAACTCAGCAGTCAAAACACATCATGAAGTGACACTATCCAGAAACACATCATGAAGTGACACTGTCGCCTAATCGGTTCACAAGATCAAGATGAACGCAGGAATATGAGGATAATATAGATCACTTGCATTGCAATTTTGGTCTAGCCAACAGTTGCATTACAACCATAGCATCCCATATGGCATAAGATGTTGAAAATATAGGCAATATTTTAATTCCAAGTTTTATTTGGAGATAGAAATAACAAACTAATGATGCAAAACTCACGACTAACAGCAAGCTACTCATCATACTTCAGAAATTATACAAGAAAGCAATAGAGTAACAAAGTCGAACGTGCGCACGAACGACTTACTTGTTAGCTGATGAAGACGAGGAAGCGCGCGAGCTTGACGCGATGCGAAACGAAGGTGTTGCGGTCGCGATGGCGGTCGCGCAGAATGCGCTGCCGAAACCTTATTGCCGCCCCGTGCGGTCTTCACGGCAGAACGGTCGGAGATACCGCTCCTCTTCTTCGCGGTGCACGCGGGAAGAAGAGTCGACGGTTCGACGGCGCAGCACAACAAAGACACAAAATTTTGGAGGAAGAGAATGGAGGCGATCGGGTTCTCACCCTTGCTTGGGCGTCTCTAGGCATACAAATAGACAGACTAATGGCGATAAGATTAAAACGACCAATTACCCATCGTAAGCGACACATTCAACCGATCATTTACACTAGTGCGTCTATCATCAAAACCCGATAAAGCCTCTAATTCAAACGTTTGAATCTCATTCAAACACAGAGAGAGAGTGGTGCAGATTTTGGCAAAAATAAAGATGGACTTGGTCTGCCACGCGGCGTGCTACGTCACGACACGGTCGCGCGTCGCAAGTCACAAGTCACGCGATTTTCACGCGAAAATACGCGAGTACGCGCGCGTGCGTGCGCGCGTGTATGGCTAGACAGAGCCATCCTCATACCATCTCTTTCCATATTCAAGGAGTGGGGAGGACTCCACCTTATAAATCGGTCTTCCTCACCCTGCCTTAGCAATATGGTACTAACCATGCATGCTTTGGGATTCGCAAAATGGGCCTTGCTCATTGGGCCAATTTCAAACAATCCCCCACCAATTCCAAAGCAAAAGATTAACAAGATGTCAAAGATATTGTGCTGAAGTACTGTTAATATACCAGTCTTTTAGTGTAAGTCCCATACGGGTTGAACTTGCACCTAGAATGACAAGATTCACCTTCTCACAGCTGATGAATGGACTATGCCTTGAATTCACAGCTTTTGTGATCAGATTTCACTTGAAATCTCAACTAGTACTAGGCTACCAATGAACCTCGCCTAAACGGAGCGTTATATGGTCATGCTCCCTTATCTGCTCATGAGCTTTCTAGAGAATGCCCCGTTCTCGTGAACTGCGACCACACAGTTAAGCTCAAGTAGGTATATTCTTTCTAGGTATCCTGCAGGCTAATACCTTTTCCTTATTTGGACAACAGCATACATTAAGGCTTTATGCCAACCTTCCATACAGTCGAAAGTACATTGTTTATTAGGACATGGATACAATAAATATGTACTCTCTTGTTACAACATCAATTTGTTTTTCCCATTGCCTAAGTCACGGGATCTCCGATCAAGAAGGTATGGGTTACCATTGTGATGTAACTTAAATGGGCCTCATTCCCATGTCCATAGATGCAACAGAAATCGCTTTCCGTGCTAACCCCTTTGTAAAAGGGTCTGCCAGATTTTTCTCAGTGTGAATATAGTTCACAGCAATCACTTCGGAGTTTCTTAGTTTTCTGACAGATTTAAGCCTACGCTTCACATGTCTAGAGGACTTCATATTATCCTTTGTACTTGTGACTTTGGCCAACACTGTTTGATTATCACAATACATCAGGATTGCAGGTATTGGTTTCTCAACCAATGGCAAGTCCAATAGAAGTTCTCTCAGCCATTCAGCCTCAAGCGTGGCTGTATCAAGTGCTACAAGTTCGCTTCCATGGTTGACCTCGTCAATATGGTGCATTTACAAGACCTCCATGAAACTGCAGCACCAGCTAAAGTGAATACATAACCACTTGTAGCTTTGATCTCATCCGCATCAGAGATCGAATTAGAGTCACTGTATCCTTCTAAAGCAGAAGGATGTCGATATAATGTATTCCAAAAGATGTTGTGCCTCTCAAGTAGCGCAACACTCTTTCAAGTGCTGCCGATGATCATCTCCTGGTTAGAAGTAAACCGACTTAATTTGCTCACAAACAAATGAAATGTCAGTCTTGTGGCACCAGCTAAATACATTAGTGACCCAATGATTTGTGAATATCTTAATTGATCTTTTCCTAACCCCTGGTTCTTTCGAAGTTTAATGCTCGCATCATAGGGTGTTGGTGAAACTTTACAGTTTTCGAAACCAAACCGGTTTAATATTTTCTCAGCATAATGGGATTGATTCAAAATAATCCCATCCTTACTTTTGATCAATTTAATATTCAGAATGACATCTGCCTCTCCCAAGTCTTTCATATCAAAACATCGAGATAAGAAAGATTTGACCTCGTCAATTACGGCAGTGTTTGTTCCAAATATAAGTATGTTATCTACATACAGACATAAGATCACTCCTTGACCCCTACCATAACGATAATACACACATTTGTCGGCTTCATTCACAACAAAGCCAGCAGATGTTAAAGTTTTGTCAAATTTCTCGTGCCATTGTTTTGGTGCTTGTTTTAGGCCATACAAAGATTTCAATAATCTGCATACTTTATTTTCCTGTCCAGAAATCACAAAACCATCCGGTTGATCCATATAGATTTCTTCCTCCAACTCTCCATTAAGGAAAGCTGTCTTCACGTCCATTTGATGAACATGTAGACCATAGGAAGATGCTAACGCAAGGAGCACTCTGATGGTAGTTAGTGCAGCGACGGAGAATAGGTATCAAAGAAATCTTCTCCTCTCTCTGGGTGAAACCCTTGGCCACAAGCCTTGCCTTGTACTTCTCAATAGTTCCATCGGGCCTTAGTTTCTTTTTAAAATCCACTTACATCCTACAGGTTTACACCTATAGGACGATCTGTGATCTCCCAAGTCCCATTAGACATAATAGAGTCCATCTCGCTATGGGTGCCTCTTTCCAATACTCGGCATCGAAGATGCATAAGCCTCGAAAGAGTCTTTGGCACATCATCCACGAGGTATACAATAAAGTCGTCACCAAAAGTTTTCTCAACCCTTTGTCTCTTGCTCTGCGAGGAGCTTGCGACTAGATTGTTATCCTCCTCGGGGATATCACATATTGGTTCGAAATAGTGGGAAGTTCGAAGTTTGATTATTCTCACTTTCAATATTATCGTTTGAACATTCTCTGTTCGTGAAGTCTTGCTCTTTGTTCTCATAGGAAAGATATTCTCAAAGAATGAAGCATCTCTAGACTCCATTA
Source organism: Dendrocalamus sinicus (assembly GCA_036346575.1). Classification (NCBI taxonomy): domain Eukaryota; kingdom Viridiplantae; phylum Streptophyta; class Magnoliopsida; order Poales; family Poaceae; genus Dendrocalamus; species Dendrocalamus sinicus. Next base: position 13,530,506 of record CM070666.1, on the reverse strand, counting down.
TTGTATTAGCAATAATCTCGGGAGTTTCGATTTAACTACTAAAAATCTATAGGCCGTGCTATTTTGAGCATATCCTAGAAAAATACAATCAACTGCTTTTGGTCCAAGTTTTCTCTTTTACGCAATGGTATATTGACTTTTGCCAAACACCCCAAGTTCGCAGAAAATTAACATTAGGTTTTCTCCTTCCATCCCTCATACGGAGTAATCTCACTCTTTTTAGTGATTACTCTGTTTAGGACGAAAGTTGCTGTTAGAATAGCTTCCCCCCACCATGCCTTAGGCATACCGGCACTCTCTAACATGGCATTAACCAAGTCTGTTAGTGTCTGGTTTTTTCTCTCAGCTACCCCGTTTGATTGGGGTGAATATGGTGGAGTAAATTCATGGACTATTCCATGCTCAGAACAGAATTGAGAGAATTCATGAGAGACATACTCTCCTCCACGATCAGACCTCAATCTTTTTATTTTCTTTTTCTAGTTGGTTCTCAACCTCGGCCTTATGAGTTTTAAAATAGTTTAAAGCTTCATCCTTAGTTTTCAGCAAATACACATAGCAGTAGCGTGTTGCATCATCAATAAAAGTTAGAAAGTATCTTTTGCCTCCTTTTGTCAATAATCCATTCATTTCACACAAATCTGAATGAATAAGATCTAAAGGTGCCAAGTTCTTTTCATCCTCTAATCCCTTAAAGGGTTTTCGAGGTTGCTTTGCTTGCACACATGACTGGCACTTTGATCTTTTGACAATTTCACATCTTGGAATTAAATCTAATCTGGACATTCTAGCAATATTATCAAAACCAATATGACAGAAACGAGAATGCCAAATATTTGCCTCACATTTATTTGAACCAGTTGCAATATTCAAATTATAACAAGACTCTAAGATACTTAGGCGGAACAAGCCTCCGCTCTCATAGCCTTTACCAACAAATTTTCCGAACTTAGACATTACAATTTTATTTGACTCAAAACTAGCTTATAACCATCCTCAGCATAGGAGAGAACCACTAGCGAGGTTCTTCTTTATTGTAGGCGCATCTCAGACGTTCTTCAAGTGGACAATCTTCCACGAAGTAAGCTTCAGATCCACCGTGCCAACACCAAGAACGAAGCATGCGACCGTTTCCCATTAGGACGGAGGAAGCCCCGCTGCACGATAAGAGGAAAACAAGGAAATATCAGAATATACGTGAACATTAGCTCGGTATCAACCCACCAATCGGTGGATTGACAAGCTGAAAAGACAACAAGTGAATTACCATACCCTTACGAAGTCGAGGCCTGCGCTTATGGTCACGTTAACGACCTTCTTCTTAGGTCGTTCACCATCTCGATTTTGCGGAAGCAGCAGTCCTTCGCCATATGACCGTCTTTACCGCACACAAAGCGGTGATGTCCTTCAAATCCTTTTTCTCCATTTTCTTCTTAAAACTAGTTGTCTTGTTCGGTTTGTTGGATTTGTACTTCTTAGCAACAGGTCTTTCTCTGTATGACATTTGCATTGCTCTGGCCAGATGTGCTAGGTGCATCTTTTGCTCTTGCTTTTTCTTCCACATCGAGGGCTGCAATGAGATCCTCAACAGAAATCTCTTCCCTCTTATATTTCAAGCTAGTAGCAAAATCCCGCCAAGAGGCAGGGAGTTTAGCAACAATGCCCGCAGCCACAAACTTTGGAGGCAATACACAGCCCAAGTGCGCAATTTCACCAACTAGTAGCTGGAGGTCATGAGCTTGTCCGACTATGGACTTAGCCTCATCCATGCTAAAGTCGAAAAACTGCTCACATATGTAGAGCCAGCGACCTGCCTCCGCATATTTGAGCTCTAGTGCATCCCATAACTCTATGGCGGACTTGAAGTCCATGTACACATCATATAGTTGATCTGCCAGAACAGTCAGAATGCAGCCAAGGGCAGTATTGTTCGCAGTCTCGAACTGCATGTACTGCTCAATCGTAAATGGATACTGCGGGTGGATAACCCACCACAGTCCCAAAGACATGAGCCAAAACTTGACTCTAGTCTGCCATCTACGAAAGTTCTGACCAGAAAACCTCTCAAGTTTCATCGCATCAGAAGCATTAGCCATTTCTGTATTGCAACAAAATTCACAATAAGGTTTCTGGAATGTTGAAAATATAGGCAATATTTTAATTCCAAGTTTTATTTGGAGACAGAAATAATAAACTAATGATGCAAAACTCACGACTAACAGCAAGCTACTCATCATACTTCAGAAATTATACAAGAAAGTAATAGAGTAACAAAGTCGAACGTGCGCACGAACGACTTACTTGTTAGCCTGATGAAGAACAGGAAGCCGCGCAGGCTTGACGCAGCGATCGCGAACGAAGGTGTTGCGGTGCGATGGCGGTCGCGCAGATCGCTGCCGAAACCTTATTGCCGCCCCCGTGCAGGTCTTCACGGCAGCAACGGTCCGGAGATACCGCTCCTCTTCTTCGCGGTGCACGCCGGGAAGAAGAGTCGACAAAGTTCAGACAGCGCAGCACACAACAGCACACAAAATTTTGGAGGAAGAGAATGGAGGCAGTCAGGTTCTCACCCTTGCTCTGGACGTCTCTAGGCATACAAATAGACAGACTAGTAACTGACAAGATTAAAACAACCAATTACCCACTGGTAACTGACACATTCAACCAGTCATTTACACTAGTATCTATCTATCATCAAAACCCCAGTAAAGCCTCTAATTCAAACGTTTGAATCTCATTCAAACACAGAGAGAGAGTGGTGCAGATTTTGGCAAAAATAAAGATGGACTTGGTCTGCCACGCAGCGTGCTACGTCACGACACGGTCGCGCGTCGCAAGTCACAAGTCACGCGATTTTCACGCGAAAATACGCGAGTACGTACGCGCGCGCGTGCGTGTGTGGCTAGACAGAGCCATCCTCATACCATCTCTTTCCATATTCAAGGAGTGGGGAGGACTCCACCTTATAAATCGGTCTTCCTCACCCTGCCTTAGCAATATGGTACTAACCATGCATGCTTTGGGATTCGCGAAATGGGCCTTGCTCATTGGGCCAATTTCTAACATAAGAAGCTAATGAGTAATAATAACATGAAGCACAAGTAGAACAGCACAGAACAAGCCTGCGGAGGGTGGGGAGTGGCAGCGGCCAGGAAAGGATTGGGGATTGGAGGCGCGTCGCCGAGGGCCGGGGCGCGACCGGGAGGCGTGGAGGCGGGGAGGTGGCGTTGTCGGCCGGGCGTGGCAAGGAGGCCGTGGAGGGCAAAGGGAGGCGGCGGCCATGGAGGGAGGCATCGTCGTCGAGGGCCGGGTGCGGCGGGGAGGTCGTGGAGGTCGGCGGCTCGGGAGGAGGCGCGGTGGTGGAGAGAGGCGGCTCGGCCAAACCCTAGGCGAAGGGCGGGCGGTGGCTCGATGATGAAGGGCGACGGAGGCGGTCGGGGAGGGAGGCGCCGGGGGAGGTTGGGGAGGGCGGCGCCGGGGAGGGAGGCTAGAGAGAGATAGAGATCCAGGAGCAGGCGTCGGGGAGGGGAAGGGCGGGAGGGAGGCAAGAGGGAGATGGAGGCCAGGGCCGGGAGGAGGCGAGAGGAGATGGAGGCCGAGGGGTCGGCGTCGGGGATCGATGTGAGAGATGGAGAGGAAACGGCGAGGGGCTTAGTTGCGAAAAAATATATATGTGCAAGGGGTTTTCTAAAAGACTGATTAAGTGAGTTGGGAGCCTTCCACCCTCCTTGATCTGAGCCACACGGGTCAGATCGGATGGATCTGGTGAGCTTTAGCACTGAATAGGGCTTTAGCACTAGATATGCTCCTATATATATATATATATTGTTTTAATGTTGTTGTTTTAATGTTGTTGTTATGGATCTGGTGAGCTTTAGCACTGAATAGGACTTCTCATATATTGTTTTAATGTTGTTGTTATATATCTTTATTTATTTGAGCATACTCTAATAATTATTATAATATACTCCAAAGTGAATTCCATGAAAAATTTCATAAAAATCCATTTTTATAGTATAATTTGTGTATATATGCCTTTTATGTAAGGAAAAGGATATATGGTAAAAATAAAGGGTTTCAATGAAACATTTTCAATCAAGTCACATTAGAGTATCTTAAAATTAGTATTTAAGTATACCGAAAGTGATAAAGAGAAATAAAATATTCGTTTAAGTGGTATATTAAAAATAAGAGTATGTACTACCGGAAGTACGGAATAGGATGCACACACACACACACACACACACACACATATATATATATATATATATATATATATATATATATATATATATATATATATATATATTTATATATATATGTACACACACATTTTTCTAGTAAGATTTTTCCGTACTCTCGGGAATGCATACTCCCACTTCTAATATATCACTTAAACGAATGTGTTATATTTTTTTATCACTTTTAATATATTTAAATACTAATTATAAGATACTTCAATACGATTTGGTTGAAAAATTTTATCAGAATCTTTTATTTTTTTGCTATATAACTTTTCTATATATAAGAAGAGTATATACACAAATTATGCTATAAAATGTAGATTTTAATAAAATTTTTCATAGAACTTGCTTTAGAGTATTATATAGTCATTATTAGAGCATACTTAAAATAATAAAGAAGTATACTAATATTATTCAAATTACATATCTTTATCTTTACTATATAAAAGAAGGAGTTGGTGGTTGGCGGCCTCTCCCACCCCTTCTCACAAAAAGAAAAGACTAGCTGACGTGTGGCCCCCTAAACGCGTGCGGCTCTTGCCCCCCCCCCCGAATCTTCCGCCGACGCCTCCCTCCCGCGCCGACGCATCCTCCCCCGCTCCCACCCCGCGCCGGCGCCGCAGCCTCCTCCCCCGCTCCTACCCCGCGCCGCCGCCTCGTCCTCCTCCCCACCTCGCCCCGCCGCCTCCTCCCCCTCCTCCCCACCCCGCGCCGTCGCCTCCTCCCCTCCTTCCCACCCCGCGCCGCCTCCTCCTCCTCCCCACCCTGCGCCGCCACCGCCTCCTCCCCTCCCTCCCACCCCGCGCTACCGCCTCCTCTTCCCCACCCAGCATCGCCGCCGCCTCCTCCTCCCTCCCACCCCGCACCGCCGCCGCCTCCTCCCCCGCTCCTCCGCGCCGTTGCCGAGTCCTCTCCCCCCGTTCTCCGCACCGTCACTCTCCCCTCCCCCGTCTCTCCCCCTCCCACTTGACCATGGCAACAAAAATGCGGCGTGGGTTGTGGTGTGCATCAACTGAGAGCAAGGTGGAGCCAGAGCAGCTGCAGCCTCGGCGGTTACAAATTGAGGAGTTTTATGGGCGAACGTGGCATAAGATTCGGCGGTTGCAAACATGGACGTGTTTGGCTGGCAGTTGCATTGAGGTAACATGCTTCCCTATTTCTTCCTCTCGTTCTCCTTCAGAGGTTCTTCTCGGTCTCCCATCTCTTCGGCCCTGCTACTGTTTGTTGATCATACTATTTCTGTGGTTTGAGAAGAGGTACCTTGGGACGGTCCGGGAGGAAGACCACATTGACCTCACCGAGTGCGCACGCCGCGGCATCGTCGTCGCCAACGCCGAGACGGTCTACTCGGTCGACGTCGCCGACCACGCTGTCGGCCTGGTCATCGACGTGCTCCGCTGCATCATGGCTGCCGAGCGCTATGTCCGGAGCGGGCTCTGGCCGGCCAAGGGGGAGTACCCGCTTGGTTCCGAGGTGTGTGTTTTTCGGCTAAATCATAATGTTATTGCTGTGATCCGCATGGATGGATTATTTTTTGCCAGTTCCATCATATTAGCAGTACATGGTGTTTGGAGTCTTGATAGGCCAATTCTACTCTATCCAAGCGAGGACAAAGGAATATAGGATGGATTTAGACTCTGATTCCTGGAAAACATCCTAGCTCCAAGCCTCCAACCATGTTTATATAGACTTGAATATCTGACCCATGATTCTCAAGTACATGGGTGATTAAAGCTTTATAGCATAAGAGTAATGCTGTAAAAGCCAACCTGATTAAGCTTTTGAATTAGTTGCTCGCTCACATCCTATGTAGTTGTATTGAAAGCTATTTTGGTCCCACTGAGTTGCTGCTTCTTGCATTGTTTATCAAATTAGTTCAAATAGGGATGTACTGTGCTTTTGCATTTCAACATCCTGATAGCATCCTATAACTTGGAGGATAATATAGGCTTAGAAAAGCTATGTTTACAATGCTTTTGCTTTCCACCCTTTTTTTACTCTGGTGTAACTCTTAACATGTCCATGAATGTCGGTTGGTAAGTTGGTATAGTTAAATGCCCCAGTTCATGTTCTACCTGACCAGTTGGTGCAGCAGGTAAGTTAAGCTCAGAATCTAGATCTTGTTCCTTGTCCGATTTATAGTCCGTTGGTACAATGTAGAACCTAAATATTTACATGTTTGCATTTTCTTTGTTGCTGTGCATTTAGTTAGCAATTCTAAATGTTCTGACTGATACAATACAGGATTTAACTGTGGAGAAGCTGCCAACTTTGCAACCCCCCAATGGTTGAAGTTTGGCAAAGAGGCTGCAGTTTGAAGGGCTGTGATGAACTATCTTCCAATGCTCTCCCATCAACAGCTACTGTGCTTGCTAGCAGTTTCTTTTATATCTAGGTAAACTTTACTGGTTGGAGTTCAATTATTTGCTGACAAAGATGAGCTTTTTTTAACCTTACCCACAGGCCAATCCAGTAGAATAGTAGTAACTTCTCTCAAAAAGTAAATTGCAGATTTATATCATTTGATTATTCTGTTCTTGTAATTATTTTTTGGACGTTGCTTATTTGCTCTTATTTATCAATTTCTTGTGATGAGAATATTTAATTTGCGTAGCTATGAAAATTTATCACTTGGTAATTTTGAAACTTATGCAGGATACGTGCACATTGGGAGTTGTTGAATCTCTCCTGATCATAGGTTCCTTGCATATACTGTCGATACATCTGGGGTGAACTCTTTTCCCTGGAGGCGAAAGATTTTCAGTCTAAGAATGTCATTTTCAGTTCACCGGACAAGGGAATGGTTAGTTTACCATGGACTCGAAATAGTGACAATTTATTTTGTACAGTCTGTGATCTACGTCCTAATAAGTAATTCCCCTTCCTACAAAGGAGTCATATATTTTAAGCTTATGAAATTTGAACTGTTTGGATCTTTTTGCTGTTTTTATATGTTGATATGTTATAGGGTTTTCTGTAAAAAGATGCAATCAGATGAGCCAGGTTTTTTAGTTTTCGTGGAGAAAGATGTAAACTATTGCATGGTTATCACAAGCACAAAAGATTTCAAGTATACCACTGTCAATTCTAACACAAGACATCATCTGAGGAAGTTTCCTTTTAAGTTTTCCACCCTCCAATTTCAAATGTATTTTTCGACATTCACACTACTTATGTCTCTTTTGGATTGTTCTTTCTTCATGGTATTGTGTTTGTTGTTCAGATTGATTGGATATGCTTTATGATGATTATTGTTCTAATAGCCAGGGTCTAAAGGAGGTGTTAAAGCTGTTATCCTTTGCGCGACAAGGGAATTGGCAGCACAAACTACGAGAGAGTGCAAGAAGTTGGCAAAGGGAAGGAAGTTCTATATTAAGCTAATGACCAAAGATCTATCAAGATCTGGGAATTTCAAAGATATGCACTGCGACATCCTTGTTTCCACCCCGCTTCGTTTGGACCATGTTGTACAAAAAAGAGACCTTGACTTAAGTAGGTCTGTGATCATAGCTCAAATGTTTTGCCATTCAGTTCTTCACCACCATGGCACAGTTGGTTCCATATAAGCAATGTTTTAATGGACACTCTGAATACATTGTGATTTTTCTTATGTTTGATCATAATTGCAACGTGGGGTCCCAAGTTCTAACATTTCATTTTCACACTAAATGCTTGCATGGTTATGCATGTGGTATTTCAGTTATGAAATGATAACTTGTACTAGAATACAGATTTCCTTCACATGTTATTCAGAAAACTGCGCCTGTTAAGTGTTTTATTTATTGAGAAATACTGAAAATCCTGTGTTTTGTTCATTCCTACTAAATTTGTTTAAGAATCAAAACCTAATAAGCCTGCAGTTGCAGTGATTCTGGATTTGTCCAGGAAGGTACATGCCTCAAGCACATACTAAACTGTTTTAAATATGAGATGTTTTATTTTTTGGTACTATAATAATGATGTTTTTAGATCACGTTTGCTGATATGTACCACCTTTATTTGGTACCTCGTTGCAACGCACGGGCACCTTACTAGTAATAATATAATAAGTAGAAGTACGTACGGAGTCGAAAATAGAGGATAATCGGACGATCTCTATCAGCAGATCCGCCACGCCCTGCCTCCCCGCCCTCGCCGCCAGGTGCAGCGGCGTGTCACCGTCCTCGTACTTCCTGACGAGCATCTCCTCGTCGCAGTAGAGGACCTCCTCGAAATCGTTGTGGCCGTGGTACGCGGCGATGTGGAGGGCCGTGTTGCCCTGCGGCGTCACGGAGTCGAGGAGAGTCTCTAATGAACGACTCTGAATATAGGAACACGCAGCAAACTAGCTCTCACCTAGAATTAACAAGTCTGGAAATTGATCAGACGGAAGGTTTGATCGGTGAATGAACAAAATTAAGGAAATGGAAGAGGAGCTGCTATACAAATATCAAGGCATGCTGATCATCTTTGTGGCAGAAAAGTAGAGGGGCTTATTTGCTACCGTACCTGTTTATATCTCAACTGCAGTGTGCATCTGCAGATCCAGAAGCCCGAGCACAACGTTCGCAACAACAAAGGTGGGTGAACGCTGGCACGACGTAGATAAGACTTGGGGCGACCAAAGAACCGAAAGGGTTAAATTGACTAGTAATAAATTTCAGAATACCTAAGGTTTTATGGTCGTAGTTGCAGAAAGGCTCAGGTTTCTTAGCTAGTGGCACTTAGCGCTGGTTTTTATAGTCACAAGGTTTCGCAAAGTTCGCCCTAACCAATTCCAAATTCGCCTTTGCTTCAAGTGTTTCAATTGGCCATGTGCCGGATTTATTTTGATGTTCGCCTCTATATACCTTTCTTCGCCAAAGGAAGAGGAGCTGTATGGTTCCATTCCTTGCTTGCTCAGTTCCTTCCTTGTGCCATCACTACTATAAAAAGCTTAATACTAGACGCCAAATCACAGACGGTTTGACAAAACTATCTATGACCGACACTAACACAGACGATTTTAATTTGGACACCGTCTGTGTTGATGGCGTCGGAGAAAGGGAATATCACAGACAGTTCTTACCGATGAACCGTCTGTGATATTTTAGTATCACAGACGGTTTTTAATTAAAAACCGTCTGTGATATGTTTCCCACCATGCAATCCCTCAAAATTTCATAATTTCCCGCTTGAGTCCGAGTAGGATACAGTTTTGAGACACTTTTAGTAAAACGGGCATAACTTTTGCATACGGTATTCGTTGTCGATGTTCTTGTACTCGTTGGAAAGCTAACGACGAGCCCGATCCAAAAAAACAACTAGCTTTAGCTAGTTGCCCTCCAAGACCCCGAAAATCGGCCATATTTGGACCTAAACTTGCGTCGCAAGTTTTTGGTTTCTGTTTTTTCCCTTTTGCTTGGTCTTCCCTTTGGAATTTGGATTTTGCTTCAACTGAAAAGTTGTAGATCTCATCGAAACCTTTCAAATGAGTATATATAAGTCATATAGAACTTTGCTATTTTATCTTTTGAGACTAGTTGTTTATATTGCATCAGTATATAAAATTTTGTGCTCTAATTCACAGACGGTTCTATATATAGAACCATCTGTGATATTCATTCATCATAGACGGTTCTATATGTAGAACCGTCTGTGATATTCCCGCGCTAAAAATTTTCACACTTCTGCCTCTCCCTCCCATTTAAATATAACCAAAACCTAGCCTCCTTACTATTCTCCTCCTCCTTACTATTCTCCTCCTCCTTGCTGTCCTCCTCCTTGTTCTCTTCCTCCTCCTTGCTCTTCTCCTCCTTGCAAACGACGAACAAGTCTACGGGAGGTAGACGCTCAATCAACACCGACGATGGTGGGCGTCAAAGACATCCAGCTCATGCGTTGCATCAGGGGCGAGAAGGCATATAGGATCTTTGCTTTTTCTCTGTTCTTGTTGTGTAACCTGCTCGTTGTTTTGGGATATTGTAATGGTAGGCTCTAATCTTAATAAAAATGGATGTTTTATATTTGTGAAATGAATTAAGATGTGAATTGAATGATACATGTACATGTTGATCTGCTTGTTTTAGAGGGCATGGCTAGCATTTCCTGAGGCTAGCCAATAAACAGAAATATGTTTAGGAGTAGAAGGGAATATCACAGACGGTTTTTAGTTTAGAATTGTCTGTGATATGTAAATATCACAGACGGTTCTTAACTAAAACCCTCTGTGATATTTGCACCACAGACGGTTCGAAAACCGTCTGTGATAATCTTCGATTATCACATAAATTCAGACGGTTTAGAAAACCGTCTGTGATGACCTTTTCTGTAGTAGTGCGTGTGTGCCCTTGATACTTGCCAGATAGCAATCAGCAACGATGGTACGGATTCCTCGCACCACCATCTAGTTCGCTTCGTTGGCACTCCCTACTACAGCACTAGGGAAAACAAGCAAGCAAGCATGGTATCAGGTTTGGCTGATCGGATTGGCTGGATCGCAGGCGAGCGCGCGGGCAGCTGAAAGGGTTCGCTCCCTCTTCGCGCACTCACCGCGTATATATCCTCCCCGCCGCCACCAGTAGGTCATCCACCTTGAACCCTGGTCTCCTCTTCTTTGTGGTCTTGTTTATCGATTCATGGCGAGCTGATCGCTCTCCGCTCGTTGTCTTCGAGGTGCTCGGATCTAAGTCCGATCTCGCCTCAGCTCACGGATCTGAGTTCTTGCTTGCAAACTGTGCACGGATCCAACTTGTTCTCCGCTCTTTGTGATTTTTTTGGTCTTTTCTCTTGATCTCGTAACCCTAATGATGGTGATGACACCATCACTCACCTTTGAAGGGATCTCGCCTCACGCCACCGGATCCGAGTTGTTGGTTGGCAATCGTACGGATCCAACTTGTTCTCCGTTCTTTGTGGTTTTCTTTTGTCTGAGGCCCTAATGATGGTGATGACACCATCACTCACCTTTGTAGGATCTCGCCTCGGTGCTCACCAGATCTGAGTTCTTGGTTGGCAATGACGGATCCAACTTGTTTTCCGTTCTTTGTGTGTTTTTTGGTCTCTTCTCTTGATCTCAGAAACCCTAATGATGGTGATGACACCATCACTCAGTGCTCACTAGATCTGAGTTCTTGGGTTCAGCACGGATCCAACGTTCTTTGTGTTCTCATATGAGACATCCCATCCCCTCTCTCTCGTCCCCACTTTCAATGATGATGGCTATTATAACGAGCATATGTCCAAGTCTATGATGATGGCTATTATAATCCGAGCATATGTCCAAGTCTATGATGATGGCTATTATAATCTGAGCATTTTGTCCATTGCACTCAAATGTTGTGGTCCTGTTATTTTTAGAAAAATTATGATGTTCTTGAGTTCGTGGTTACTCACCGTGAAATACCTTTCTTTGTATAGATGGATTTGCAAGAGAAGAGACGCTCTTATCACAGCCATGTACGCATTCATTTTTACTAGGTTTAGACTACATCATTGTTCACGGCCTCAGCTCACTTATGGTCCACTTAGCAAGATGGATGAAGAGCGCCAAAAAAATCTGGACTTGATTTACAACTGCAATGATGTAGAGTGTGTAAAGATGCTTCGCATGAGAAGGGCTCCCTTTTTCCGGCTATGCAGTTTGCTTAGGGAAAGACAATTGCTCAGAGACACCATACATAGTTGTGTAGAAGAGCAAGTTGCAATGTTCCTTCATATAGTCGGCCATAACCAACGATTTAGTGTGATACATCAAAACCGGAGGAGGTCTCAGAGAGCACCCACCGCCATTTCAAAGAGGTGTTGTATGCTATTGGTGAACTTAGACAAGAGATGATTAGACCTCCATCTAATGAGACACCAGCTAAGATTAGCAATAGCCCAAGATGGTATCCATACTTTAAGGTAAATAACTTGTCATTTAGTTTATAGGATGTGGTTGCATGCCCGGTCCATATCAAGTAACAATGAAATGTTGGGTGCCATGTAGGACCTGTGGGGCAATAGATGGAACTCATATTCATGCCAAAGTCCCAGCCAAGATCCAAGCTGCATTTAGGGGTAGGAAGCACTACCCCACACAAAATGTGCTAGCCGCAGTTGACTTTGATTTGAAATTTACATATGTCTTGGCTGGTTGGGAGGGATCAGCACATGATGCCACCATTCTTGCTGATGCACTAGACCGAGAGGATGGGTTAAGGGTTGAACCAGGTAACTAAATAAAACATGTTACACAAATAAAACATGTAAATTCAGAGGCACCTAATGCATGTCCATATTTGATGTAGGCAAATTCTACTTAGTAGATGCGGGATACGCATGTCGGCCTGGATTCCTTCCTCCTTATCGTGGCACTAGATACCATCTGAGAGAGTACGGTGGTAGGAACTACCCAACCAACCCAAGAGAGTTGTTTAATTTGAGGCACTCAAGTCTGAGAGTAACTGTTGAAAGGGCTTTTGGTGCTTTGAAGAATCGTTTTCGCATCATTGATAACAAACCTTTCCATCCATTCAGTACACAAGTCAAGTTAGTTCTTGCTTGCTGCATACTGCATAATTGGATTCTTGGGCATGGGGTTGATGAGGTAGTTCCAGCTGAGTTTTCTTGGGTGCCAAACAACTCTGAAAGTCAGGCCCAAGGAACTCAGGTGGATGACAATGCTGCTTGGGCTCTTACTAGGGATGAATGGGCTAATCACATGTGGGCTAATAGGGGTTCCTCTCACATTTAGTTTGTTTTCATGTGTTTGGTAAACTTCTCTGTCTTTCTTGGTACTACTCTTCATATGAGGCAGTGGACAAATGTAATGATGATTAATATTATTCTAAGGTACTACACATGAACTTGAGGCTTGAGACATATGCAGTGATGTTTCTTTCTTATACTTGGGTTCATTTGAGGCTTGAGGCATGTGCAGTGATGTTTCTTTCTTATACTTGGGTTCATTTGAGGCTTGAGGCATGTGCAGTGATGTTTCTTTCTTTCTTATCCTTGGGTTCAGTTGAGGCTTGAGGCATGTGCAGTGATGTTTCTTTCTTTCTTATACTTGGGTTCATTTGAGGCTTGAGGCATGTGCAGTGATGTTTCTTTCTTTCTTATCCTTGGGTTCAGTTGAGGCTTGAGGCATGTGCAGTGATGTTTCTTTCTTTCTTATACTTGAGTGAGATATAGCTGAGTGGGGTGTGCCACTGAAATTAGGATATGACTGAGGAGATCATTGTTGCTGATGAGCTTGTCTTTCCTGGACCTGAACTTGGGGCTTTGCCAATGCCGCCTTTGAACTTTGGTGCCACCGGCGCGCTTCTTCATTGGCCGGAAATGTTCCTGGGCTGGGAACTTTGCTGCCAGCGCTGGTGAGACTCAACAGAGGCTCGCTGAGATGGACTGATGTCATGTCTGGTTTTGTCCTCCGCCAAATGTGCCAGCTTATTTCAACTGGTGTGAGGACTGATAAGGGATTTAAGGAAGTACACCTGAACCAGGTTGCAAAGGCTCTATTTGAGTTCAGTGGCAACGAAGTGACTGGTACCCAGGTGTACAACCACTTAAGGAAGTGGAGGCAGAGGTGGATGAGACTGTCAAAACTGAGAGAGCTTAGCGGAGCTTTGTGGGATGAGGACAACTCCATGATTGTACTTGAGGAGGAGCACTACAATGGCCATATCAAGGTTTGTATTCTGTAATCATAGCACAATAGACTTTTTAAATATTTCAACATTAGTTGCTAACACTTTTGTGCTGTCATTGCAGGCACACCCCAAGGATGCTGACTTCCTAAACAAGCCTATCCAGCACTACAAGCAGATGATGATCATCTTTGGCAATGGTCAGGCAACAGGCAAATATGCTATGGGGTCAAATGAGCCACTTGGTTCTCCTTCTGACTTTGCTGAGAGCTCACTCAAGACTGACGCACCTAAGGATCTCAAAAGTGGCAAAACTGAACCAGTTGAGGGAACCAAGTCAGAGGGGGGTGTGGGATCCAAGAGGAAGAGGTCCTTGCTGTCAGAGGAGGACATGATTTTGTTCACTGGCATGGCAGATGCAGTGAATAATGTTGCAGATGCTATTCGCTCTACCAAGGTTGAGGATTCTCATCCAGACTTGTATGGTGCTGTCATGTTTGTGCCAGGCTTCAGTGAGGAAGCACTGATTGTTGCATATGGGCATCTGCTGGACAATAAGGCCTTAGGTTCTGCATTTGTGCACATGTCTGACTCCCATCGTGTGTTGTGGCTGAGGACCTTCTTGGCTAGTCACTAACTATATGTTAGTGGTGGCTTCTTTTGTGCATATTTTGCTCCTTTTGGGTTATGCAGTGGGTTTACCAAACTTTGTGCAGTTCACCTGATCCTGCTTTCCTCAAGCCACTTTTGTGCAGTCCTGACACTAACATATAGTTAGTGACTTCAATGTGCCACTGAGCATGGGCCTGCTTGCCTATGACTAGATGATTTCATTCTGAGCATTTGCCTCAAGCCAGTGATGTTGTATTTTGAATTCTGAGCATATGACTCCAGCCACTGATGTTATTTTCTTAATTCTGAGCATGTATGCCTCAAGCCACTGATGTTGTGTTTTTTTAATACTGAGCATATTTTGCCTCAAGCCACTGATGTTGTTTTTTGAATTCTGAGCAAATGCCTCCTGAGTCCTGACGCTTGCTTCTGATTTTGCAACGTTTCTGAGCACATGCTGCTGGCGGACAAGTATGTATCTCTTTTCTTACAATGTTCACGTCTCTGTTTATTGTTGTTTCCACTTACTGCTGCCAGGTTGGTCACTGTCTCTTTTGGTTTTATTTGTGTGAACTTGTGGTTTGTGAGAGAGAATTTTTTTTGGGCAGGATGGAATGGTTTGAGCTGGTTATATGGCCTCAAGCCACTGATGTTGTTTTTTGAATTCTGAGCAAATGCCTCCACCGGTGATGTTTTTTCTAAAATACGAGCATATTTAAGTCCCGACGCTTGGTTCTGATTTTTCAACGCTTCGAGCACATGCCTCCCGAGTCCCGACGCTTGCTTCGATTTTGCAACGTTTCGAGCACATGCCGCGGAGAAGTATGTATCTATTTTCTTACAATGCTCACGTCTCTGTTTATTGTTGTTTCCACTTACTGCTGCCAGGTTGGTCACTGTCTCATCCTCACTGAATGTTGTTGAGTAATTGCACTTGTATAGTTCATTGAGTTGCATAGTTCTACAGCTACATCTAACTAATTGTACCCATACTGAATGTTGTTGAGTAATTACAATTTTTTCATTATGTTGTGTAGGAAGAGTTGGTTATTTCTTTGCTGTTGAAGATACTCTTATTTTTCATTCTAATTCATGGTTCATGCTTTTATTGTCAGCCTCTATGTCTTGGTACGTAGTGCATACTGGCCGCAAAACAGGTGTGTTTTCCACATGGGAGGCATGCCATGAGCAAGTAATCGGCTTCAAAGGAGCTTGCTATAGGAAATATAAGACAAGAGAAGAAGCCTTTACGGCATTCAATGGTGCACAACTTCAACAAAAAATACAGCTTGGACCAAAGGACATGGCTTTAGGCGAGCCTGGAGTACCTAAAATTAAGATGGGAGGTTACAAATGGAAAGACATTATTATTTTAGTGGAGGGTGCAATAATATTAGTTCAGGCTTTAGTGATCCTAATTTTGCTTTCCAAATCGGTGTAATATGCAATGCAAAAAAACTTGTATGCTACAATATGTTCTTGGACTGCCTAGTGGTAATCTTACCACTTCAACAAAACTAGTCAGCCATGCAGCTTGTATGCAGGCAACCAAACAAGGTTCATGCAGCCTTTTATTTTGAATCTAATGCAAATGCATGCAACCAAACACCAGCTGCTTCTGTCCTGGCTGCAACGAGCCAGGTAACCAAACACACCCTACTTGCATACATTGAGCCTGGCCAACGGTGGCCTGGCTGGCTCGTGCGAGCCAGGCTGGGTTGAGAAGGGAACCAAACAGGCCCTATATGATCTGGAATTGGCTGCCCCCTTCTGTTCTGTGTGCCAGAGGCCCCGAGTAAGGAAACAGCTGAGGCCCAGCCGAATTTGTCCATGACAGACATGTATGGGTGTCTCAAGTGGTGATCTCAGTTTTGGAAACCTGCTCAAAACGTGTCACGGCGAGCGGTGGGGCAGCCGGCGACCTCATTCTGAACGTCAACCGGTTTTGGACGGGTTACCCAAAAACGGGTTTGAACAGCCGTAGGCACAAGTCACACAAGCCACCATCTAAACTCCTACCCACCCACTTAATGCATGGTGATATTTGCTTTTTAGTACGTAGAAATTTTTATTTCAACCTCCTGAATGGCCCCGCTCCAACGCACCGGTTTTTTATTTTAGCTTATTTTTCTGCTTTTTTACCTTTTCTTTTTCCTTTATTCTTTTGCATTATCCGTGATGATATAACAGTTTTTATTTTTTTAATTTTGTCCTAATTTTATTCTAGAAAAAGCTAACATCCGCTACAATATACTTTCAGCAAAAATCAAAAGTCACAGTTAAAAACTTAAGCCAAAAGCTAGTTAGAGCACCACCATATCTTTATGCAATATTTTACATTGAGAGCCCTAGAAGAAAAAAATATTACAAACATCACCCCATGTCCTACCAGTTAGCCAAACCTCACCCTTTATCTTCCCCTTCCCTTCTCCCTCAAGGCTAAAACTCCCTCACGCATCCCTTCATTACCTCAGCCGCCATCCCATTCGGCCCCTTCACTGCTTGGTCCTATCTTCGCCGCTCTCTCCTACATCAACACCGCCTCCACCGCTCCTTGACGCTACCTTGTGAAGCTCACCGTCGCTGCTTGTGGCCCGGAGGGTCGCTGGTGTCCAAATCCGCCCAGATCTAGATTGGAGAGGTCTAGATCCTACCAGATCTAGTTGCCATCGATTGGATATGGTCGTCACCACCTCGAGCAAATCCAGTGTTATCACGGACACTGCAATCCAAGTCAATGTCGTCATCTTCCTAGTTGTGGCTGCCACAGCCCTAGTCGTTGCGCCCGCCACAGCCGCAAGAGTCCAAGTGCAACTCCCTCCCTGACCATGTTCTCTTCTAGGGACCATGCTCTCTCTCCTCTTTCCCCTTGAATTTTGGACATATGTAGCCCTGTAAACACCCGAAATTCCAAATCTGGCCCCCAAAGCAAAAAATTTCTAAAGATGGCCCCCTGCCCGAGCGCGCGACCACCCGGCGCCGACGCGTGTCCGGTCGTGCGGTCTTGTACCGCACGACCGCACTGTAGCTGGGTCGTGTGGTACCAGACCGCACGACTCCACTGTGCGCGCGGCGGCCGAGCTCCCAACCGCACGTCCGCACATCTCATCTGCCGACCGCGCGGAGGAACAGTGCGGTCGTGTGGTGTGGTACCGCACGACCCAACTACAGGCGGTCGTGCGGTACCACACCGCACGACCGGCCACGTGTCGCGTCGGCGCGGTCCCGCGGTCGGGTGGGGGGCCAAAATTGGAATTCTTTCGCTGAGGGAGCCAAAATTGTAATTTTTGCGTGCTACAGGGCTATATGTGTCCAAAATTCTCTCCCCTTAAGCCGTCTCCTCCGTAGGCACCTCTGACGTCCTGTGATGCACCCTCTCGCGTCCATCATGGTATCCAAGCCTAGGTGGACCTACAGGGCACCTAGGCGGGGCATCCTGTTATACATGCTCTAACATATCCTTTCATCCCACCTGCTCTCATCCGTTGTTCGCCTCGTCTCGAGAGTCAAGATTCACACAATATAACTATATAAGGATAACGGCATATATATGGCTATGCATTTGTACAATTTATTTGATTGTCTTATTGGCTGCAAATGCATCGTTATAGGGGACCATAAGAGATGCGTATGACCAATTCTTGGTAATTTTCAAAAATTTAATTAAACTTCGGATAAAAGTGTAAATCTTTGTTTCAAAATATCTGCCGGTAAACTGTCGGCATCGCCTGATACTTTTCAAAAACAAGTATTGTAGTAGTGTGTGGCACCAGAAGAAGCGCACATCAATACATGTGATACTTACAAGTATAGAATCTTGAGTTGGTGTGCATGTTGAACCGTGAGAAATGGTTAGACGAAGGCACTGATATCTGCAGCATGCAAAGGGTCGCATCATGAGTGTGGTCGTAGTAATGGTTGAAGCCATTGTCAGAGACCCTGGAGTCGGAGACTCAGGAGTACTATAGCTCCAAGTGAGTACTGTAGCTTTGAGTGACCACTGTAGCTCCGAGTACTGAGTACGAAGGGCGGATGGAGCATCCGAGTGCCGAGGGCAGTTGGAAGCTAATCAAAAGTAGTCAGTAGTCGAAAGTCATACTCGTAAGAGTACTATAACAGTTGGTAGTTGAAAGTCGTACTCATAGGAGTATTATAGCAGTCGGTAGTCGTAAGTCATAAGTTGAGTACTGACTTGGTCTCAACTGTACCGAGTCTTTCGGGTGGTGTGCGGTGTGCGCAAGTTGTAGGGAGTCGTGGCCGGCAAAACTGGATCAAGGAGAGATTCCAAGAGGTCATGTCTGCATAAGGCTTATTTAAGCCGTATATTTTTGTTAAGCATGAGGTAGAGAGTTGAAATAGAAAAGATTGAGCGATTCAATCCCAACATTGTTTAGACTCCTCTGTGTGTGTGTGTCCATCCAGAGAAATGAAAGAAATCAGTGAGTGATTTCCAATAGAGAGGATTGAGCAATTAAATTCCAATATTTGGTATCAAAGGCTGAGTTCTTGATTCAGTGTACGCCCAAGTTCCTTCATTTCAACAAGATCTCCATCATCGAGCAATCGACGGCACGATTGACGAGGGAGATATTTTCTAGTACCCGATGCTCACCTCCTCCAACTACTCCACCAGAGTGATCAAGATGGAGCCTTGTATAGAGGTGCAGGACATTTGGGAGGTGATTGAACCCACAGCCAAAGTGGTCGTGAAAAGAAAGGAGGAGAAAGCGCTACTTTGTGGAGTTTAGAGTGATGATGAGCCAGCTCTTTTGTGAAGACTTGCGAAGAGTGGTCAGTCAAGATTAGGGGGGAAATTGTTAGATACTAATCTTGACAAAGTTTGTATCTGCATATTTATTTCGGTCTTTTGCATGTAGTTATCATGTTGTATAGGTCATTGCATTGTAGTAGTGTGTGAAATCAGAAGAAGCGCATGATAATACGTGTGATACGTACAAGTATGGAGGCTTGAGCCGGAGTGCATGTTGAGCTGTAAGAAGCGGTTGGACGGAGGCACCAATATCTACAATGTGCAAAGGGTCGCAACCTGAGCGTGGTCGAAGCTGTGGTCAAAGACCCCGGAGTTGAAGATTCTGGAGTACTGTAGCTCCGAGTGAGTATTGTAGCTCTGAATACCGAGTACGAAGGATAGATGGGCCATCCGAGTACCAAGGGCAGTCGGAAGTCAGAAGTCATACCCATAAGAGTACTGTAGCAGTTGGTAGTCATAATTGTAAGAGTACTGTAGCATTCGGTAGTTGTAAGTCAAGTACTAACTTGGTCTCAACTGTACTGAGTCTTTTGGGTAGTTCGCGGTGTGCGCGAGTCGTGGCCATCAAAGCTGAATCAAGGAGATTCCAAGAGGTCCTATGTGCATAAGGTTTATTTAAGTCATGTATTTTTTTTGTTAAGCATGAGGCAGAGCGTTGAAATAGAAAAGATTGAGCGATTTAAGCCCAACATGGTTTAGTCTCTCTCTGTGTGTGTCCTTCTAGAGAAACAAAAGAAATCAGTGAGTGATTTCCAATACAGAGGATTGAGCAATTGAATCTCAACACCGCTGTGCACCGCCGAAGGAGCTCTAGTGCGATGTCCAGCTACACGAAGAGGCAGTCATGCGCAGCATGAAACACACCATCGCCACCCTCGACCAGTGCCTTGACGTACCTGTTGGAACCACCATTACGCTCCCCCTAATTTTTCCCCTCTCCTACTCAGGCATTGCCACCTCTCTCCTTCCCTAGCACCAGCAGCTGTTCGGCCTCGCATACCTGCCACCATTGGCCATGTCTAGTAGTGTCACCACCACCCATTGCCTCCTCACGGTCCCAAGGACCCATTTCAGTTGCCTCTGTCACCTCTTAGGGCACCGCCTATTTGCTCCATGGTTGTGCGCTACAACGGGAAGAGCTAGTGGGCAAGGGCAAAATGGGTAGATTAGGTGGGGTTTAGTGCTTCCATGCTAAAAATGAATAAAAATAATATAAAGTGATAAATAATTAGGATCTAATCCAAAAGAGTGGCAAAAAATCAATTACATCATGAGCGGTGGCATATTGCAGAGTGGCCTATTGTCAATTATCTCGAGCGTCTATTCCACATAGATGACAATAGGTGAAACAAAAGAACTTGGTCCAGCTAAAACTTAGGGCCTGTTTGGGACAGCTCCACTCCACGAAATTTTACCCAAACGCTCCAGCTCCGCGAAATCTGGATCCACCAAAATCCTGGATCTGAGGGCTGGATCTATGGATTTCATGGAGCTCCTCAAGGGGTGCTCCACCATGGAGTTGAGTGGTAATTACCCACCAATGCCACTGGTTACACACCCCATCCCACCAAAAGTGGCCATTCCCACCAAAACCTCAATTTCGTGGATCTGGAGCTGCTGTACAAGCCAAACACTCCATGGTGGGATTCCAGATCCACGGTGGAGTTGCTCCATGGTGAAGCTGCTGCTCCAGATCCACGTTTTCAGTGGTGGAGCTCTCCCAAACAGGCCCTTACCCCATGGAATTGGTGTGGAATCATTAATTCCAATTTGGAGTGGTAGCCAAACAGCCTCACTTAGCGCGGCTCTTCTAGCTTCTTTCACAACAAATACCCGTAGCAATGCAGAGGGTATTATTGTGTTGAGAAATAATGATCACCAATGCAATTCACACAACCATTCAAAAGAGAATCACTAGAGAACAATTGGGGGAAAACACTAAAGGAATGAAGTCTTTGTTAATTTCAGATCTCTTCTCCTTGTACAAAGGCTTATCTATTTATAGTCAAAACCTCTCAGGGGTAATTTTGGTATTTGTCCATAACACAACCTTCTATGTTTCTCAACACTCCCCTTGGACAAATATCACCACATGCATATGCCTCATTAAAAACTCCTCCCAAAAACCCAGTGAAAAAAGGATGGAGAAAAGAGTACAATGCATCCGTTTCTTGTATCGCACTTGTTGTCTTATTAAAAACCTTCACCTGAGAAAAACGTCAAGAAAACTTATAAAGAGAAAAAGAGTACAACATTAGATCTTTAGGATTATATAAGTCTTCCAGTCTTAAATAAGGGTTGTGGTTCAAGGATTTACTCCCCTTCAACCTTATAACTCTCTAAGTCATCTCATCGCTATGCCTCGCACACACTTCTGGAAGCTAAAGGTATTGTGAGAGGTGGCGTTGTGAGGGAGAGGCGGCCGGCATCGGGAGGGAGAGGCGGCGTTGCGCGTGAGTGAGCAGTCAGATCTAGCAAAACTTAGCAGTGGTGGTGGAGATGGATCGAGTAAGTGAGTGAGGACACTACGAGCAGAACCTATTGGGGAATATTTATAGGGAAACTATCACAGACGGTTCATTTATGGAACGTCTGTGATAGTATCATCACAGACGTTTCTTTTATGGAACCGTCTGTGATAGTATCATCACAGATGGTTTCTTCCGATAAACTGCCTGTGATAGTATCATCACAGATGGTTTCTTCCGATAAACCGCCTGTGATAGTTCGCTCCATCTAGCCACCAAAAAATTTTCATGCTGGCCACGCAATATTATGAATAACACAAGTATAATGATAAATATAACTATTTCTTAGTTCCCGAGTCAATATGCTGAGTTTCCTAAATATGATTGCATTGCAACAATTTCCAAATAGGTGCTGGCTTTGTGAGATCATTTAATACACTTGGCTATTTCCTTTTAAATAAAGCCTTTCACAATGATCAACGCGCATATAGCTTGCTTCATCACCTTGTTCTTCCTTGGGCCTGATGCCGTCTCCGAATGGAGGCAACTCATCAAAATGATTGTACTCTTCCTCATCCACAACATTCTCAACTCCGACAATCTTTCTTTTTCCCTGAAGAACTACATGGTGCTTCTTATTTGCCGAGTTAGTTACATATAATACTTGAACAACTTGCTTTGCGAGTACGAATGGTTCGTCTTCGTATTCTACACATTCGAGGTCCACGGTAGTGACGCTGTACTTGTCGACCTTTACACCCTGTGGGAGTTGGACCCAACGGCACCGAAATAGAGAAATCTTGAAAATTACGTAGTCAAACTCCCAAATCTCCTTTACAAGCTTGTAGTACGAGCTTGGGCCAGCGGTACTGACGTGCGCATCATAGGCATCTATGCGGACACCTGAGTTCTGCACTGTGCTCTTTCTATCCTGATCTATTGTATAAAATGTGTAACCATTAATGTTGTATCCTTGCCATATCACAATTGTAAATTTTGGCCTTTTTGCCAACCATTGTAGTGTTTCACTTGACGACCTCCTACTCAATCGCACTTTCAACCATTCGTTGAACTGACGATTGTGTTGTCTCGTGATCCAAACCTCTGACTGGCCTGCATTCTCTTAGCACAGCATGTCCTTGTGCTCTTCAATATATGGGGTCATTTCAGTTATGTGTTGTAAAACTGTGAAATGGGCTTGAGCATACGTATCTTGATCCGGAGTTATTGCTTTCCTTCTGATAGTCCCGATACCCTCTAGTCTCCCCTCGTGACGAGATAGAGGTACACCTATCGGATCGACCTAAACCATGTAGCCGATGCAGAATTCAATGACCTCTTCGGTTGTATAACGTTTGATGATACTACCCTCCGGTTGAGATCGATTGTGTACATAGGACTTGAGAATTCCCATATACCTCTCGAATGGGTACATATGATGTAGAAACACGGGGCCACATATCTTTATCTCTTTCACAAGTTGGACAATAAGATGGACCATGATATCAAAAAATGATGGAGAGAAATACATCTCTAGATGACATAGAGTTGTCACCACCTCGGTCTGTAGAGCATCTAGTCTATCGGGATCAATGATCTTCTGAGCAATTGCATTAAAGAAATAACATAGCCTTATGATTGTCACTCGAATCTTGTTTGGCAAAATACTTCTGATTGCAACAGGTAACATTTATGTCATTAGCACATGACATTCATGAGACTTCATACCAATTAATTTCAAATGTTCCATGAAAACAAGTTTCTTCATGCTAGTGGAGTGACCGGACGAAACATTCACACCATGTAAGGACTATCACAGTTTGAGTTCTCTCATTCTTAGACAGAGTGTAGCAAATTGGGGGAAGGTACGTCAAGCCTTTATCGGTCTCTATCGGTACTAACTCGGTCCTGATGTTCATAGCGACCAAGTCACGTCTTGCGTTGAAACCATCCTTCATTTTATCAGGAGTGTTCAATAAGAGACCAATCAAACTATCATATACATTCTTCTCTACATGCATGACATCAATGCAATTGCGAACTTCTAAGTGCTCCCAATAAAACAAGTCCCAAAATATTAACCTCTTCTTCCACATGTTCTTCCGATAGGCCCTCAATTTATGTTCCTTTCCAAGCACAACGTCAATATTCTTGACCATATCATACACCTCTTTCCCGCTAAAAGGCCTTGGTACTGAGTCATCCTCTTTTTTTTCATCAAATTGTTTCTTCATCTTGCGGTATCGGTGATACTTTGGAAGGAACCTATGGTGGCGCATGTATAGTTTTGCGCGAGTTGTTTAACCACACACTCTCGGTATAATCTAAGCAGTGCGGACAGACTTAATTTGGCTCGTTTTGTACTCAACCCTGACATGTTACCAAGGGCAGAAAAATCATTAATGGTGCAGAACAACATGGCGCGTAGAGTGAAGTTCTCTCGTTTGTCTACATCCCATACATGTACCCCTTCATTCCACAGTATTGCAAGAACTTCCACTAATGGTGCTAGGTACACATCAATATCATTCCTAGGTTGCTTCGCCCTTGGATAAATAGTGACATCAAAATATACTTTTGCTTCATACACAGCCAAGGAGGAAGGTTGTACATGCACAGAGTCATGGGCCAGGTGCTATGTTGGCTGCTTATGTTACTAAAAGGATTCATTCCATCTGTACTCAACCCAAACCTTATATTCCTTGGTTCCACACCGAAATCTACAAACATCCTATCGATGTTTCTCCACTGGGCAGAATCAGCAACGTGTCTTATCATTCTGTCTTTCTTACGCTGCTCCCAGTGCCAATGCATCAATCTTGCATTCATGTGGTTTGCAAGTAAACGTTTCAAACGGGGAATTACAGGAAGATACCACAATACCTTAGCAGGAGGTCCTTACTTCACCCCGATGCCCTTCCCATCATCGGAGTCATTTTTACGCTTGTATCGAGATGCTTTGTAACATTCATTACAATCATTCGGACATGCATGTATTCTTTCTACATCCATTCCCAATGGACAAAGAATCTTTTTGGCTTGGTAGGTTGCTCTCGGCAACACATTTCCCTTTGGAAGTATGTCCGCTAGGAGACCTAACAATGCCATGAAACTTTTGTTGGACCAACCATTGCTTGCTTGCAATTTCAGCAGTTCTAGAACTGATGACAACCTCGTGTATTGCGGCTTGCTGCTTAGGAACAAAGGTTTCTCCGAGTCCTCTATCAAGCCCTCGAATTTACCAAACTCTCTCTCACCATAGTTCCCTTTTGCATCGTGTAGCATCTGATCCAGATTGTCATCCTGCAACCTATCCTCATGATCGAAAGCACAGTCTACAACCAGCATATCGTTGTCTCTCTCGACGATGTCATAATTAATTTCTTGTGTACTCTTCTCTTCACCGTGACTGGTTCAACATTTGTACCCTTT
This sequence comes from Dendrocalamus sinicus, assembly GCA_036346575.1. Taxonomy (NCBI): domain Eukaryota; kingdom Viridiplantae; phylum Streptophyta; class Magnoliopsida; order Poales; family Poaceae; genus Dendrocalamus; species Dendrocalamus sinicus. The sequence goes on along the minus strand of CM070666.1, from coordinate 13,505,389 downwards.
CTGAAACCTCTTCGAATCAAGTGAGCTTCAATCTGCGCTGAGTTGCTAAACATCTTTAGATTATCACAATCAATGCATGGACAGTACGTATATTCCATCCCCTTCTTCAACATATCTAGCTCGGCCGCTCTTCTAAAAGTAGACACATTATTAATGTACCCTTCACTCACATGGTACTCAATGTACATCCAGTTTTGATCCATCTGTGCTACACATGTAACAAAAATGATTATTAGCGCTACTATATAGCAAATCAGTCTAGCTATACTTACACATGACATCTATATTACGTAGGTAGCTAGCTAGCCACATATTCATTGCATAATAATATTAAGCAAGAATATATTGATGTGAACTATGAGTACTTACCCATTCTAAAATTGAGCAAAGTAACATTATCTTTCTAAACCTAGCTAGCTAGATCTAAATAAAAAAATCCTATCTATCATCTCTTTCAATTACAAAACATGCATATAAGTTATTAGAAGCAACTGAATACTAACATCTGATCACTAAGAAGACGTATATAGATCTACAAGAGATATGTTTTCACCAAACTCTCTAAAGCCGGTTGCCTCGCTCCACCGATGCAGTGCAATGAAGACAGCGATATCTGTGTCGAGGCCACGTACGCCCAGTATTTAATAGCGCAGATTATCACAGATGGTTCCAATCACAAACGGTCTGTGATACCAATATATCACAGACCGTTCATATTAATAACAGTCTGTGATAATTCACGGACGGTTATTCATACAAACCGTCTGTGATGTCCGTAATATCACAGACAGTTTGTTATAAGAACCATCTATAGGACCGGAAACGACAACAGAGGGGGTGAATGGTGCCTTTTAAAAATCCCCCTAAGTATCCACTCAAAATTTGTTCTCTGATAGCTACAGAAGCTATGAAGAAGGAGAGTTCATGCTCACTGGGAACTTAAACATACAGAAATGAAAACGAGACATAGAAAACAGAGGGCAGTTCTGAGAGCAGCAGCCAGAGGGCGGTCTAATCGGAGGTCATGGGCTGGTCTGACCGCATAGCCTCGATCGGTCAGACTGCTAAGCTAAGGCCGGTCAGACCGCCAGGCTGTCGCTGATCTGACCGCCATGTAATGGCCGGTCTGACCGGGGCAAACCCTAGCGGTCTGACCGGTGGCCTGGAAACAGAGCAAGCAGCGAGCGTCTGACTGAAAATTACTACACAATAAATATTGAAAATGCAGAGCCCAGGGAAATTTGTCGAATTGCTGCTGTTCTTCTCAGGCCACAAGAGCAAGCCTTTAATCTAAATAGCAGCTAGTCCTCAGGAACAAGAAAATGCATACCAAAAGGGCAAGAAACCAAAACCTAAGAAGAAATCTGAAAGCTGACAGAGAATGGGACTGATTTCCAAATTGCTTGCCATTCTTGAATCTTTTTCTCATGAGACTTTGAATCTCAGTAGGAAATGATCTCACAACTAGAAATCACAGACCTAGAACAAACAATCCATCAAGACACCAAGAAAATAACCTTGCCCTGCCTTCAAACCCTAGAGAGGAAAGAACAGAGGAAGTGCAATAGATGGTCAATCGAGAGAGAGTAGCAGTTGGGTTCTTTTCTCTCGGGAATACATTAGCCAAGGAGCTTTGAGGAAAGTCCCAATTCAGAGAAAGTGATTTTGCAGCTACTCAAACCAAAGCACTTCAATCAACCAAAAGGAAAAACTGAAGAACAGAGAACAAGGAACACATAAATAGAACATGAATCCATATCACCTAAAACACAGGTTTTCTCGTGTTGATTTAGAGAGATGAATGATTACAAAAGGTTCTTCTACAACCCTCTCATCCCATGTCTCTCATCTTGAGAAGAGCTCACACGCCTAGCAGAACCCACTACGCTTCCATGGGCACACACACTAGAAATGAAAACCAAGAAGTGAGAACACACACCCACTCCACCAGGCTCACATCCTGAGAGCACCCACACAAGAGGCAAATCAAGAAATGGCAGCCCTCTTCCACTCCCAAAACACACACACTAATGGGACTAAAGCCCAAAACTCTTACAACACAAGAAAAGGAGGGAACCAGGATGCATGGACTCCAACCCTAAACCTCTCCTTTTATAGCCACTACTAACACTACAAGGTTTTGACCCTAATGCCACGATCAACTTTGCAACGACACAGAATTGGTTGCAATAGGTAGGGGCTATTGCCACCATTTTCATTTTTGGTTGCGATAGTTGACCATGTTGCCACGGATATTTTTGCGTGGCGATTACCATGCATTTCGTTGCAATTGGTAGGTGCTATCGCCACCATTTATACAATGGTTGCAATTACTTGACAATATTGCCACGTAATGAATTTGCGTTGTGATTCGATTGATTTGCGTTGCAATATGTCGATGTTATTGCCACGCTTTTGCTGATGGTTGCAATTACTGGACAGTTTTGCAACGGATTTGATTCGTTGCATGAATCGTTGCTTGCGTTGCAATAGGGTTTTATCTATCGCAACGAAATTTGGGTTCGTTGCATCTTCTAGGGTTGTATTGCCACGGTTGTTAGTTGTTGGTATAGAAGACTATCTTTCGTTGCAATAACAATGTTGTCTTGCCACGAAATTTGAGATCGTTGCATCTTCTAGGGTTGTATTGCCACAGTTGTTAGTCGTTGATATATAAAACTATCTTTCGTTGCAATAAGACACCGTTGTTTGAAAAGAAAAATATTTGTATTAGCACTCGCTAGTGGGATAAAAGAAAAATACTAGTAGAAAAAATAAAAAGTAACTAAAGCGCAAATACCTAGTTAATTTGTAGAGGGATAAAAATTTAGAAAATTAAAATTTCATTTGTGCTTGGTAGGAAGCGCAATTATCTAATTAATGTGTAGGGGCCTCGAGGGATAAAAATTTAGAAAATTAAAATTAAGATTTCAGTTGTGCTCGGTAGGAAGCATAATTATCTAGTTAATTTGTAGGGGCCTCGAGGGATAAAAAACATAGAAAAATAAAATTTTAAGCTACGCTAAGTGGGACTCGAACCAATGACTTGTCAATTAAACACTGCAGTGCTTACCACAGAGTTACCAACTTATTATTGCACAAAGATGCAAATATTTTCTATCTAAAACTTCCACATGGGCAATTTGAAAAAAAAATTGAAAGACTAATCTAGTTGGTCTTCATTTGTCATGCACGTGAAAGACTTATCACAGCACTGAGAAATATCCGCTTTTGCTGACCGTGTGGAGGATCTCTATCGGATGGGAGATTGCTGGTGCTTGTGTGGAGGACCTCTACCGTCCAGGAGAGATTGCTGCCCGTGGTGCCCATTTGGAGGATCTCTACCGTCCAGGGGAGATTGCCGCCCGTGGTGCTCGTGCGGAGCTCTACCGCCCGGAGAGATTGCTGCTCGTTCGATCGTGTGGAGCTCGAACATTCGACCAACTCATCACTCGTGCTGTGTACCGCCCACATCATTCAACCTATGTGACATCTGCTTATGAGACAACCAACCCTACTAATGCTGAAACCAGCCAGAGGTATGTCTCCACAAGGGTTAATGAAACCAGCCATTAGGAAAAGCGTTCGTAAATCTCCAGTAAGCCAATTCTTAGCTCCAAAGAATTCACGTTTTTTTCAAAACAACATGCGTATTCCTTTGTGGCAACTGCATAGTACTTCAACGCGTGGACTGGCCAATAGAACCGATACCGTGGAAGCGTTTTCCACGGTAAAAGCCAAGACGTCTATTTTGAAATGTTAACGTGTACTAGTAGCTTCTTCTTTTTCTTAAAAAAACTACCGGCAAACTGAAGCGAATGAAATCGTCAGATCCCAGAGCTCCGGTTGCTTGCAATATTTAACTACGCCATTTCTGACCAAGTGATGTCAATCATAGAGGTGTCAAGAGTGAAGCAGTTCCACAGAAATAGTGTTCTAAGATTTTGTTTCATGTTATCCCAAAAAGTGCAATGAGATAGCATTTTTGAGGCAATTAGGACCATATATATCGATAGTTATGATTTCCGTCCCCTTTACTAGCCTATTGAGTTGAACATGTGGGTCCACAGCAGTATCAAACATTCATGAGTGTATGTCCAGATTACACCTAGCTAAGACATATTAAGACTTCCATACTGTTGAATCCGAGGTAAACTGACCAAATGTGCCACTACCTAACAGCTTCCCTTTCTCCACCGTGATTGGGATTGAGATGAAGCAATGGGAGATGTAGGGAGGCGAGCTAGCAACAGGCGGAGGAAGAGGCAAGGGTTGAGACGGACTCTCGGGTCATCCATCCTTTTCACTGTGACCATGGACTAAACCCAAAATCTCTTGGACTTGCATAATCGGCGGCGGGAAAAGCATGCCCTCTTGGGCCGGGGAAGGATTTGTTGTTCTTGCACGAAATGTATCCTCGGGTAACATTCGCCACGCGAACAAGCGGCTTCACTTGTTGAAGGCTCAAAGCTTTGCAAATAAACTTCCTCACACTAGCGATAGGCACCTCAAAGAACTTCGATGCTCCAGGGAATACATGAGACAAGGTGCTTCTCTTCCACCATGCCCTTATGCCCATCAGTGGCATAGTCCTTCCTCGGGGTAGACAAGCTGGATCTGTATACCTAGAGATGAGATTGCACCAACCAACAGTAAATATCGGAGAATATATAAGGACTGCAACAAGTTGTCGAAACAGAATAGGCCCAAACAACATAGGCAATCTTGGCAAGGGTAAAGCAATGGACATCCTCCGCAACTACTGAAAGTGAAGGAAAACGCCATCAATGTGTTGAGATTTACCACGACGTAACAAAAGATAAACTAATTGGTGTGCATCATTTCTCGCAAGATTAAACACTGTTGTCTTTAGAATTAGCGCCTCGGTGCCGTTTCCCATAGGACGGTATTGGTTACAACATACAATCTACTATTTCTTAAATGTACTTTATGAATAAAAGAAGGATGGTTGAACAATTCACGCGCTTTGGCACCCTGACTCCCCAAGTCCACGGCATTTACTAAACAAAGATAATGGTAATCAAGTTCGTTATAATCACGCTTGGAAACGTGGCAATTACGCTAATAACCAAGTACCTGTAAACAACATTAGATTTTTCATAATAAAACAATAAAAAGGACATCAAAACATAGAACAACATCAAGAGAGTGTCCCTGCACTCCTTACCTCCAGATCAATACTGACAAAATGATGAGATCTGCACTCCGTGCCTCTAGATCAGCACTTCAAGTCCCCAACAGCAAACACAACACCAAGCCCTGCTCACCTGCTGCACAGGTACCTGTACCTGCAACAACAAAATATAGATACAGATTATAAAGGAGGTTCCCTCATATGCTAACTCTAATTCTAAAGTTTATTGCTAATGTTCTGCTATGCATATGTCCCAAAAAAATATCAATGAAATCTGAACTAAGGCAAACTAGGAGGAACACATTCAAAAAGAAATGGGAGTTAAACAAGAAAACACTCATTTATTGCAATAACATTACGTCAAATAAGCATTTAGATAATCATGAAATGTGTAATATACTTAAACTTGACAGCACTACATTTCTATTGAAAAAAGAACATATTAAATGAGGTCAGAATGAAATTGCACTTGCAGAATACTAAAACGAGCCCTTCAATTTATATGGTGTGCAACTTTTCACATGATATGTTCCAAGAGTCTTATTGAGTTCAAAATTTGAAACTCTATAGAAAGTTGGCTAAGTTCATGATGCAAGTCATTTATTGATCAGAGTCGAACATCCACACCAAATGAGCCCTGAGCCTGATATAACATCGCAAGGTGGGACTTCTATAGCAAACATTCTATACCAAACAATTTGTTTGCTCAAGCTAACTTTTCTATATCAGTTATACTGTATTTTAACGTAAAATACTAGCATAGATTGAACAAATTTGCTGGGTAGATCACTTACAGGCAAGGAACTATTTCACCTGGTGCAACATCAGTGACAAAAAAAAAGAATGGGTAAATGCAAGAAGGAAAAGCAATTGAGGCCTTAAGAGAAGTGCTCACTAAGCTTTCGTGGTCATCCTCTATTGAATTTCAGGTATCTACTGAATTGTCTTTTGTTCCAAAAATCATGAGAAACAAAAGCAGGATTTAGTTAAAATAACTTGAAAGCACATAAACTATTTCATCTCATACACTAGTTCAGATGGTATAGCAAAAATGAAGGGGAGAACACGCCAAATTTCTAAACAACTCATGGTCATCAATCTCAAAATGGGCTAAATAGGATATTACAAGGAATATTACCTTAGCTGAGAGTAGATCAAACCCTTAAAGACTCTAGTTCCGTTTCCGAGTTGGGGTTGGGATTGCAGTCCAGATCGGACTCTCCCCTGTAAAACACCTCATATATATATAGCTTGTAGGTCCAATGTTGGGAATCAAGAAGTAATAAAGAATCTATTGTCTCACCTTTGCTTCATTGCCGTTCTCCTGCTGGCGACTCGTCAAGCCGACGGTCCAGGCCACCGCCGGAAGCAGGGGCGACCGCGAGCTTCCCACCAGTACGCCCTGCGATCCCGGGAACAGGGGCCGGAGAGCGCCTCCGGTCACCACCATCGTGAGGTTGCTGCATCCTCTCCCCTAGGGCTCCTGCGGCTGCTATCACCTCACCCCTAGGGCACTGCGGTAATAGGCACGGGGGAGGCGGAGGGAGTGGAGGCCGAGGGAGGCGACAGCGGCGCGGGGTGGGGAGGAGGAGGCGAGGGCGGAGCGGCGGAGGAGGGAGGGGAGCAGGCGAGGGCGGCGCGGCGGCGGAGGAGGGAGGGGAGGAGCGACGGAGAAATGAGGTGAGGGCGGAGTGGCGGCAGAGGAGGCGCACGGGTTCGGTGGGGGAGGCCGGCGGCGGTGGCGGAGGAGGGAGGGGAGGAGGCGCAGGAGGGGGGGGGGAGGAGGAGGCGACGGGGAGGAGGCGGAGGAGGGTGGGGAGGAGGAGGCGGCGGGGAGGAGGGAGGGAGGAGGCGCATGGGTTACGTGCGGGGTGGTGGGTGTTTGGGGCGGCGAAATCGAGGGGAGGAGAGCACGGGTTCGGGAGAGGTGGGCGGGGGGCGGTTTGGGAGATCACAAAACAGATCTATTATTATTTTGAGAGAGCTTTTTACTTGATCCTCTTAGGTTGGAACAACGACGTATCTACTTGCTATTAATTTAATTACTACAGTAGCTTCTTGATGCATTGCGATTTTTAATTGTTCAATTATGAAAAACGTAGACATTCATATGTTTTTAGAAGCTTCGTGATCCCTTCAATTAACGTCATCGCAGAAATAAAGTCTTGTGACATTTGGAAGATAGAATTAATGGCACATGATGATGATCGGAGTTGGATGTTGTTATCTCAGTCAACAGCTGAGTGGCAAGCAGGATTCGAGAAATTTATTGATACTACTTTTGAAGGCACCTATGCATCAGAAACTGCACCATGTCCATGTTCAAGGTGTCGTGGAGTCGTATACAAAACAAAATCCGAGGTTCAAATGGACTTGCTATCTAAAGGGTTTGATGAGAATTTCGTCAAAGAGAAAGGTTATGCTGAACCTTGGAATGATGATAGGGATCGGAATGTAGGCACAGCAGATGATGCATCATTTGCCAAGAATCTGGTGTCCGCAATAATAAGGGGTGCTAACAGTGGTAATAACAATGAACAGCCAAATGAGAGTGCAAAGAAATTCTTTGATTTGTTGGAAGATGCGCAACAAGATTTGTATCCAGTTGCACCGAGGCTACCAAGGTATCTTTCATTGTCGCTCTTTCAGCTTAAGTGCATGGGTGGTTGGAGTAACCATTCCACGGGGCAACTACTTAGCCTATTCTCGGATGTGCTCCCCGGACATTGTATCCCGGACACTATGGAGAAAGTACGGAAGGTTATTCGTGAACTTGGCCTCAACTACATTAAGATCCATGCTTGTGTGAATGACTGCGTGTTATTTCGTGGGTGTTTCTTGATATGGACACGTGTCCAACATGTGGTGAGTAGGTGGAAGAATGACACAAATTCTGATAAGATTGGCGAGTCTAGCGAAAGTGGTGGAGCAAAGAAGAAGCGCACTCCTTGCAAAGTTCTAAGGTATTTTCCACTTATTCCTCGACTGCAACGATTATATATGTCAGAGAAAACATCATCATTGATGCGGTGGCACAAGGAAGAATTGGTCCGTGATGGGAAAATACGTCACCCAGGAGACTCATTGGCATGGCAGCACGTGGATACAAGGTATAAGAAATTTGCTTTGGATCCACGTAATGTTAGGCTGGGACTTGCATCCGATGGCTTCAATCCATTTGGGATGTTGAATGTTAATTACACTTGTTGGCCTGTGATACTAATTCCTTATAACCTGCCTCCTTGGTTGTGTTTGAAACAATCTTATTGGATGATGTCGATGTTGATACCTGGGCCTAAATCTCCTGGAGTGAACATTGATGTATATTTGCAACCTCTGATCGATGAGCTACATGAGCTATGGATTAAAGGAGTTGAAACATGGGATGAGAAGGAGAAGAAGAATTTTACTCTACATGCAATTCTGCTATGGACAATTAATGATTTCCCTGCATATGCGATGTTATCTGGTTGGAGCACAAAAGGTAAGTTTGCCTGTCCTTATTGTCACAAGGATACTGATTACTTGTGGTTAAAATATGGTTCAAAGCATTGCTACATGGGACATCGTCGATTTTTGCCCTCGGACCACAAGTGGCGAAGGAACAAGGTGAGCTTCAATAACAAGGCTGAAACCAAGGAAGCTCCAGTGCCGCTCGGTGGTGAGCAGGTGAAGCGGCGATATGAGAGTTTCCAGCAAGTGACTTTTGGAAAGGATACAAGGAAAAGGAAGCAACGTGTGAAGAAAAAGGTGGCACAACTGGAGGAAAAGAGTATTTTCTTTGAGCTTCCTTCTGGGAATCATTGCTTGTACGACATAATTTGGATGTCATGCATATTGAGAAGAACATATGTGAGAGCTTACTGGGGACTTTGCTGGAGTTACAAGGTAAATGCAAGGACAGTGACAAGGCTCGACTTGATATGCAGCATTTGGGTATAAGGAAAGATCAACATCCAGTGCTCGAAAAGGGTAAGTACACCTTGCCACCAGCGTTATACTCTCTAGGTAAGGATGACAAGGAAGTTCTGTGCAAATTTTTACATGGTGTCAAGTTTCCTGATGGTTATGCCGCAAATATTAGGAGATGTGTGGACGTCAATGGTTGCAAGCTTTCTGGACTTAAAACTCATGACCTCCACGTAATCTTACAAAAACTTTTGCCCTTAGTGGTACGCAACATATTGCCTGAAGATGTAGTGATCCCAGTGATCGAGCTAAGTAGGTTCTTTAACTCACTATGTTCAAAGGAGTTGGAGTTTTCAGAAATTGAAAAGCTGAGCACTTCGATTAGGGAGACCCTTTGTCGGCTGGAGATGATTTTTCCACCAGCTTTTTTTGATATTATGATGCACTTACCAGTTCATCTTGCTGAAGAAGCTAGACTTGGAGGCCCTGTGTGTTATAGATGGATGTATCCAGTTGAGAGGTACCTTCGTACTCTTAAAGGCTATGTGAGGAACAAAGCGCACCCTGAAGGTTCAATAGCAGAGGGGTATATATCTGAGGAGTGCCTCACATTTTGCTCTCGCTTCTTTGAAAATATTAGTACCAAGCTTAATCGTCCAGAGCGTCATGAAAGCGCCACTGCTAGTGAACCACCATCTGGGCTAAGTATATTTGGGAGCATTGACTACAGTAGGAAAGGAAGTACTATCGAGAACGTTTCTGATATTGACATGCAGAGGATGAGGCATTACATATTAACCAACTGTGACGAGGTCACTCCATGGATAAAGTAAGCTATTTTTCAAAATTGATTTTTATGGTGTTCATGAATGTGTAAAATATATATGTAACTAATGAACTGTATTTTCAATTGATGTGGGAAGTGTGCATATGGATGAGTGAAGACAACCAACCTCGGCATGTTGATAAAAGACACAAGGAGGAGTTTGTATCATGGTTTGAGCGTAAAGTGAGTCATTTATTTATCCATATTTTCTTTGTTTAGTTTGGACATGCTACTTGTTAATTTATTAGTCCTTAATATATTTTAAAAATGATGCTAACCGCAGATCAGATACTTGCGTGCACAAGGGGAAATAGATGACATGATTTATTATCTATCTCGCGGTCCAGACCATCGGGCTCGTGTGTTCAACAGGTGTTTCATGAATGGCTTCCTTTTCCGGGTCTCTTTCATAGAGAACTTCTTAACTACTCAAAATAGTGGTGTATTTGTGAAGGGCGATGCGAGTACAGGAAACATGGACTGGTATGGCGTGCTTAGGAAAATCATCTGCCTTGATTTTCCTAATCAGAAGGAAGTAATGTTGTTCCAATGCGACTGGTTTGATGTCCCTGCAGCAAGTAGGAGTAAATCTAGAGGGTACAATAAGGATCAATATGGGGTCATCGATATTGATATCACTCGGTTTCGGTATTCAAATGAACCTTACATCCTGAGCACACAAGCGGAGCAAGTGTGTTATGTGAAAAACACAAAGAAACCAGATTGTGCAAAGTGTCCTTAGAATGAAGCCTAGAAACCTGTTTGCCATGCACGAAGGAGAAGGTACCGACAAGGTGGGCGAGATCGATCTGGACTCAGTTGTTGTAGGAGTGGAAGATATGAATCTTGAACAGCAAAATGAAGATGTGACAACTTGGAGTAGGTCAGGCCTTGACGGGGTTAGTGTTGATGCTTGTGTTATTGAGCGTGCTCTTGCAACAAGAATGCTCGAACGACAACGATGACTGTTTGATGAAGACGAAGACCCAGATGACACTTACATTGCTGATGGAGTCGTCCCTCCATACAATACTCCGGGAGAAGATTCTGACGATGATTTTTTTGTGTAAAATTTGCTCCAGGAAGAAGTGAGAGGAAAATGTGAACTTGTGTGCATTTATTTGATATTTTTGCAGACATGTTTTCAGGGGCGCCGAGGAGCGGCGAGGGGGATATTTTTTGCAGACATGTTTTCAGGTTTACGTTTTTTTAATTAAATTTTTGCCAGTGATTCCAGTAATAAAAAAGGGGAAAAAATCCGAAATCCTTCAATCTACGCATAATCGCTGCCATATTTTCCCTCCAGAAACCCTTTTTTTACACACCCTGCCATATTTTCCCTCCAGAAACCCTTCCACCATCCAAAATCCGGACGAGGGCTACGAAGGCGGCCGGCCGGTTCACTACCCCTAATCCCTCCAGAAACCCTTCCACCATCCACTACCCGTAATAATCGCTACTTGCTAATTCCTCTGTGCATAGACGAGGGCTACGACGGCGCCGGTTCGTGTTGCCCCCACCCCTCCCCTGCGCGCAATGGCACCTACACCAACCGGCGCGGACTTCCCTACCGCCGCCACCGACGGCGACGACTCGATGAACAAGGCGCGCGCCGCTGGTACTCGCCCGAGCGGTGAAGCCCACGCCGACATTCGTGTCGATCAAGAGATCTTCTGATTGTCATCGAGTAGGTATGCGCCGCGCCGCACCTCCATCAAGGGTTTTGGTTCATCCTCTTCACATGTTAAGTCGCTAATGGTTTAGGGTTTTGGTTCATCCTCTTCAATCTTCATTTTTAATGCCATTATTGAAACTCATGGTCTAAAGGAAATTGACTTAAGTGGAGGCTTTTACATGTGCCAATAATCTGGATGATCCTACTTATGAAAAACTACAGAGTTGTAGTTAGTACAGTGGGAGCTAAAATACCTAATGTGGTGGTTAAGGCTATGGAAGGAGCTGATTCGATCATGTTTCTTTGTTGTTGGATACAGGGATAGTCAGTTGTGCATCATCCTATTTTTCGCTTTGAACTATGTTGGTTAATAAGAGAGGGTTTTGCTGATCTTATTGCTAATTTTGGGCAAAACCTGTCTGTAGGCGGTGAGCATTGGTAGATGGCAAAATAGGTTACCTTAGAAGGTATTTAAATGGTTGGAATATGAATATAGAGGGAAATAATTCTGAGTATTCATCAGGATGATGGGGTAATTGAAGGTGATCCACATCTCTTATCTTACATAACTCAATTTTATAAACAATTGTTTGGGGATTATCAGAATTTCGCTGCTGTGAGTTGTAATTTTCCAGATATGGCTAAGCTATCTGAACATGGTAAGCATTTCCTAACACAGGAGTTTAGAATAGAGGAAATCAAAGATGCTGTTTTACCTATTGGGAGATTAAATCATGGGATTATCACTCTGCTGCCCAAAAGTATAGATGCCTCTTCTATGCCTGCTGAATGTTTAGGGGTGCTCAAATGTATACATGTGCCTGGTAGTTATCATTTCTGTGTAAATGTCATGCCTGTGCTGGTTTTGTGATGGAAATAGCTTATTGATGCACCGTGGTAAAATACCATCATGGTAGCATGGAGACATTTGTGCCCGTGCCATGATTTTTATATCATCCTTTGCTACCATGATGGAGACACTACCATCCTTTGCTGATTTTTATTCGAATTTTTATCTTATTTTGTATTTTATTTTTTGTTGTTTCTTATCTTGTTTTGGTTGACAACGGTAGTCACAACCACACTGCTTCTTTGGTGGTGATATCTTGAATGAATGGGATATCTTCTTTGTTACCTTCATTAACATTATTTTGAGCCATCCTATCCTCGGGAACCATATCATTTCTATCTGATCAGTTCTTCCATCACCCTATCATTGGGTTCTCTCATTGTCTGCAATCTATAGCTGTTCTATCATTATTCTCAGCAGTATGATTTTCTGGATCCTTATCTTTTTGGCATCAGCAACTCTCGAGTAATGACGAGTCTTTGGCAAACCATTTAGTGACTGTTAATGAAACTCCAGTAGAAGGCGGGAGATACAATGAAAACCCCAACGGTATGCAGCAAGAAATGCTTCACGAGAGGAAGAACAAATGTGGTGATTAGAACTGATGAAATGTCAGCCCAAGCTCTTGTGCGGACTTTCTTTTTTGTTGCGACTAGGATACGTATCTTTCTTAAAATATACCTTCAGTTTCTGCAAGGAAAAGGAGCGTCAATGACATAATTTCTATTATGTCAACAATTTTAATTAGCTTAATTTGTTAGCACAAAGTGGTTTCGACAAAATTTCAGATTAACCGACTTATCACTTAACCGTAAAGAGATATTTAATCATTCTATACCTGATTAATTATAGGACCAAAATGTTTTTTTGGGTAGTGCTACGCTACCATTGGAGCAAAGTACTTGAGTTTGCGGCTCACTTATTTGAACCACGCAGTCGTTCACTGTGGAGTATGTTCATTATTCGGTGCCCAGTGGTGCTCTTTTGGCGGTGAAGTGAATCAAGCAAATGAATATGTTTCACTGTCTTCTAGATTTCCTTTTCGGGGTGTGCTATTTCCAGACCACTCTTCATCACCACTTGAATCCGATGCTTCTTTTCCATAAGCCTCCTTTAGATTCCCACATGAAAAGGAAACAATAAGGTCCGGGCATGCATGTAGAAAAGACTAGCTTTGGTATATTATGAGGCCTTTCATAGCAACAAACTGATTGCTTGGCTAAAAATTATGTATGATAGATGGTTCATTGACAAAAAAATTCTGTTACGTGTAATTGTTTATACATATATACATGAGCCAATAGTTTTCCTTGCTGGCTGATTAGTCTTCAGTTAAGTGCTTTACGTGTAATGGCTTTGGAAGCTTGAGTATTAAGATGGAATTTGGCAAATAATGTTGAGAAGAAAATACTTAGGCAACAATACTTTTAACTCAGGTCGCTGTCAAAAATGGGGATTCTCATTTTTGTCAAAGGCTCTTGGAAGCTAAGAAGTATTTCTTGATTGCACTCACAATTTTGTAATGTGCAGAGCAAATTTAACCGGAGAGATGTGGTCAATACATTTTATGTGCAAGGGGATAACTGCAGACAAAGCACACCTCCACCTCACACTTGATAAGGGTGATACAAATTTTTTGACCTTGCTAAGTTTCAAAGAACAGCTAGGGTATGCTGGCGGGACTACTTATACTACAAGAAGCGATGTGGCACGGATGTAGCAACGCTGCAGGCTATTGATTATACCCGGATGCGAACGCATGTTACAGAACATGAGGAAGAAAGGAAAATCAGATTAGTACTCTCAAAGGAGCAAGAGACAACAAAGCAAGTGAGCATAACACCCTCAAGCGACCAAGGCAGCAGCAGAAGATGATGAGCATCTGCTTATGGATGATCCATTTGATGCATACAAAGCGGCTAGTGGGTGCAAAAGGACAAATCCACAAGTATAACATCTATGTTTCTCCATATGGATTCGTATTGTTTACAATCTTAGCCACTTTATATAAACTACAACTTATCTAACATGTTTTTGGTGACTAATGATTTGAGGATGACTTTAGGGATGCAACAATCATTACGCATACAATGAATGGTTAAGGCTGAAAGGGCACATTCCAGAAATTAGTAATTAATTTTCCTTTTTCAACCAATTTATTTTACTACTAATTTTTTTTGAACTGAAGCTTTTAACTTTGTGTGCAGTGGCATATGTAGAGCAACGTGACACTGATGGCTTATAATTGAAGACGATGAAAGTAATGGAAGCAATGCGACACCACCCTCAAATAGGCCAAGCCATGCAAGGAAGAAAAGGGAAGAGGGAAATGGTTTGTGATCATTCATATACTTTTAATATTGGATTCACATATCTTAATTGAGAATTAGATAAGTTTGTTATCTTTTAATATTGTATTCACATATCTTAATTGAGAATTCACATATCAAGTTCGTTATTGTCTTTTTTGCAAGGAGATGGCTCCAATCAACGCAAGAAAAGAGGTCGTGGCACTGTTAAAGGACTAGCAGCAGCCACCAAGAGAGTTAAGGATCGCACTCAAAAACTACAAATCGAATTTTCATCAGGCTTGGAGGTCCGGTTGGACCGAACGCCCGTACATTTGTCGATGAGGTTGTCTGCATTTACAAGGAAAAGGGCCCCACTAATTGGAGTAAACAGTTGGAAGGATATAAAGGAAGATGTCAAAATGTAATTGCAGAAGACATCTTGAGTACGCTGCGTACTATTTTTTATTCCTACTCGTGTGATGCGTAAAATTAATCTGCTTAAACCATTTGATTGTTTTTTAATTGTAAACAGACTAGGTGGAACTTCATCAACATTGCCACTGAGGATGAAGCAAAAGATAAAATATGGAACATTGCCAAGGAGCGGTACAAAGGATGGCGATCAGCTCTGAGTGCCACATACAAGGCTTATAATAATTATGGTGAGAGAATACAAAATAAGCCTGAAGAATTACACCTTGTTGAGTGGCACTACTTGTTGTTGTATTTTGGATCTGATAAATTTAGTTCTAGTAAAATCTACTTTGTCAAACAAACTTTAGCAACCAAAATTGCATTGTTACATACCACTTGTTGTCATTTTGCAGAAGGTTAGCAGCCAGAACTCCTCCAACCGTCAGCAGCAAAAAACCAAGCATCTGATGGGTTCAAAAAACTTCTCACAGTGTAGCTTTGAGCAGGTAATCATGAGATACACTAATCTGATCCTTCCATTGTATGATGCAATACTTATGTGTTGAATTATATTTTGGCATCCTAGAGAGACAAAGAAACTGGTGAAGAGCCAGGTGATCTTTTTCTTTGGAAGAGCACTCACACAAAACAGGGGAAATGGTCAAATTCTGTGTCAGCTGAAGTATATGTGAGTAAATCTTTTGCCAAGCCTTTTTTAAAGCTGCTGGTTGTATCAAGCAACTCTAACGGATTCTGTTATTTCATTTAGGAAAAAGCAGCCTTCAAAATGTGTGAGATTGAGTCAGAACCTGATAGACAATTACTTACAGCTGCTGAGGAAAACATGATTTTCCAGTCATGCTACAAAGAAACCACACAAATCAAATCATCCAAAGTACATGGGCATGGATACTTGGCGAAGTATCGAACTCGCAGGGAGCTTATGAAAGAGAACCTTGAAGTACATGCACGTGCTGAAGCTGCAGCCAACGAGAAGAGAATTGCTTTTGAAGTAGAGGTTGAGAAGTTGAAACAACAGCTTGCGCACGAAGCTGCTGAAAGGGAAAGGGAGAAAGAAGAAAATAGGAGAAAGATGCAAGAGGATCTGGAAAAAGCTAAGATTGAACTGAAGCAAGAATTTCTTAAAATGCTAGCGCAGCACAAAGAAGGAACTATAAATCAGGTAAAATTTCAGAATAATTTTCATCTTTCGTCCTTTTAATAAACTTATGATTATGATTATGATGCCTAATCTTTTACCTCAATATTTTTATGCGTAGACTACCCCGCAAAACAATGACAATATACAAATTGCACCTACCATACAAGAGGACGATGAGACTGATGAACTTGCAAATCAAAAGGAAGATGCATTACAGTGTAATGACATTATTGCAATATGTTCCAAGTAATCTTGAGCTATAAACCTTAAACTGTAGCTAACATAGATCGAACAATTTAATGTTTCAGACTCAAGAAAGAAGCGTTGTCACCACACAAAAGATGCAGACCACCTACTGCAATGTAAAGCTTCTATCACGTCATCGAAATCTTTTCAACGAAAACAATTCTAATGTGGCACGGTGACATATATCACTTCACAGCACTTATGAATAAAACAAGAAATCGAGAAAAGAAGAGTCAGTAACAACTACAATATGTTATCACCAACTAGTTTTGCTTAATTCTACTTTTGCTTAATTACAACCATGTTGTATCCGAATCTCTTTACATTCTGTGTATGAAGTAGTAAACTTAATAAGTTTCTAATATCCCAATCTTATTCTTTTGGTCAGTAGGTGGACAAAGTTTGAGTGGGAGGCTCAGAATCAAGCAAGGAAACCCTCGAGTGCTGCATAGATGTTAGGGAGACTTGTACTGCTGGCAGTTTTAAAAAGTTGTGAAATAATGAGTGAACTGTACACTCGTCTATGATTTTAGATACTACTTCAATGGATTGTCAACTTATTGAATGATTGATTATAATTAATATATGTGAGTGCAATCGTTTTTATTATGGTTTATTGTTTTTGCAATGACGATTTATTAAACCACAAATCAAATGTTACTAGTGTTGCAATACAAACTATGCCAACGAACTGCTATGCGTCGCAATATGATCTATGGCAACGAACTCACTTGAGTGGCAATATGATCTCTCGCAGCGAATAAAATTGCGTGGCAAATGGTAGTATTGCCACGCATGACTACCGTGGCAATAACGTATGATCTCGGCAACGAATAAAATTGCGTGGCAAATGGTAGTATTGCCACGGCATGACCATCGTGGCAATAACGTATGATCTCTAACGAATAAAATTGCGTGGCAAATGGTACTATTGCCACGGCATGGCTGCCGTGGCAATAACATATGATCTCTACTTAACGAATAAAATTGCGTGGCAAATGGTACTATTGCCACGGCATGGCGATCGTGGCAATAACACCTTTGGCAACAAAATTATGGCGTGGCAATACAAACTATTACCACGATGTTGTTCGTGGCAAATGTCTCTATTGCTACGCTATCGATCGTTGCATGTACCACCTCTTGCTACGAAGACGGGCGTGGCAATTGCTTATATTGCCACGACCGTGAATGTTGCAACAACGCCCTATTGCCATGCTTGGCAACGGACAGCTATGGTTGCAATAAACCCCAACAGTTGCAACGCCAAACTAGCAACAGTTGTAATACCTTATTGCAACGCGACTTATTGCATCCATTGGCAACGAACGTGATTTGGTTGCAATATGTACCTTGTGCAACCAAATTGGGCCTATTACAACGTTTTCTCGTCGTTGCGCAAGGGTAAAAATTTAGTAGTGTAATTGGTCTCCAACTCGTTATCTTCAACCGAATCCGCTTCCATTTTGCAACCTTGCGTATTTTACCGAAATGCCCCTGTCGCACCTTCCTGGAAGGTTCCTCTTTTCTTGCTGTCGACACCTCGCAACCACTTCGAGTCCTTGCCGTCTTCGGCATCTCTCGACCGCTTTGTCCTCAGTACCGCCCATGCCTAGTCCGGCTATCCATGCCTCGCCACGACTCCACCTCAAAGTCTTGCAGCCATCACAGACAAGAAACAATCACATAGCACCGCTCGAAACAGTATAATCAACATTAGCATCAGTGAAACAAACTCAAGCGCGAAATAGTCCGAACGACCGATCGAGAAAAAGAACAAGCATCCTAAGCACGTCCGACCGCGTTCAACGAAGTCCAACCGAACCAGACTACGCCAAGCATCGACTTGGCGCAAACCAACCAAATCAAACATGGGGACACCTCCACATGGTCTCTCACCGTCTGTTATGTCCAGAATATCAGAGACGGTTTTTATATGAACCGTCTGTGATGTTCGCAACTTTCACAGACGGTTTTTAACATGAAGCGTCTGTGATGTCTCACTTATCACAGACGGTTCATGTTACGAACCGTCTGTGAAAGTTCACAGATGGTTATTAACACGAACTGTCTATAATGTCTCAATTATCACAGACGGTTCGTGTTAATAACCGTCTGTAAAAATATCACGGACGGTTGCTACTACAAACTGTCTGTGATAGTTTAAGCACAGACGGTTCCATATGAACCATCTATGATGTAGCCATTCAGTATAATCTTTTTTGTAGTAGTGTTTGTGACAAAAAGTAGAGGGGCTTATTTACTACCGTACCTATTTATATCTGAACTGCAGTGTGCATCTGCAGATCCAGAAGCCTTAGCACAACGTTCGCAACAACAAAGATGGGTGAATGCTGGCACGACGTGGATAGACCTGAGTTTTGGAATATCTACGGTTGTATGGTCGTAGTTGTAGAAAGGCCTAGGTTTCTTGGCCAGTGGCACTTAGCCCTCGATTTTTACAAGTTTCGCAAAATTCGCCCTAACCAATTCCAAATACGCCTTTGCTTCAAGTGTTTCAATTGGCCATGTACCCAAAAACGGGTTTGAACAGCCCTTGGCATACTCCGTATATTAAAGCCGGGGGACTCTCTGTCCCCCGGGACCATCCACATGTCAGCCCCCCACGAAACATCCCGCAAAGATTTGGTAATTACGTTTAGGTGCCCAGTTTTCACAAAAAGGTCTCTAGATTTTTGCAAAAAAACCCCTACACACTTTTTTTGCTGGGTAGCGACCCGCGGTTTCCTGTAATTATGAACAAGCCCTTATTTCTTCCGAAAAGACCCTCGGGTTTTTGCGAAAAAGCCCCTCCACTCTCCTTTTATTGATAAAAGGCCCTCGATTTTTTGCGGAAAACCCCTACACTTTCTTTTTTCTGCGAATTTTCACCTCTTTTACTTCGGTCCACACGGTGGCTGGCGTGGCGTGGTGCCACGCCTACGTGGCTAGTAAGTCACACAAGCCACCATCTAAGCTCGTGCCCACTCAATGCACGATGATATTTGCTATTTAGCCCTTAGAAATTTTTATTTCAACCCTCTGATTGTATCTTTATACAATATTTTACATTGAGAACCCTAAAATTATTACAAACACCACCCTCGGTCCCACCAGTCAACCAAACCTCACCCTTTATCTTCCCCATCCCCTCTCCCTCACAGCTCAATCTCCCTCACGCGTCCCTCCATTACCACTGCCACCATCCCTTTCAGCCCTATTGTCACTTAGGTCCTACTCCGCCACCACCACCCCATGCCTTCGCTCGTTCCTGTTCTCTCCTACATCAACGTCGCCTCCGTCGCTCCTCGACATCGCCCTGTGAAGCTCAACGCTGGCACTTGTAGCTTGAAGGGTGTAGGACCAAGGATAACCGACTAGAGGGGGTAAATAGGAGGTTCTAAAATTCTTGCCTTCTAAAAGAAATTACCATGAATTACCGCTAGGCAATATTTCAAAGCAATTTAAACCTACACAATTCTAATATGGCTAAGGCACCACAGGCATAAGTCTCTACAAGTATATGTCTAGCACAAGTAAATATAGCAATCTAAGCAATTTCAAGGCTACAAATATAAGTGCGGAAAGTAGAGGCAAATAAATAACCACAAGATGACTCGAGAAGTTTTCCCGTGGTATTGAAGACTTGTCGATTTTCACTAGTCCACGTTGAGGAAAGCTCAAATAACTTAGACCGGCTCTACGAATTAAGCCTCACTTCTCAATCCACTAGTGTTGCTCTTTCTTCATTTCGGAGATAGTGAACACTGAACCACTCACAAGTTGGCGCTAGGTCTCTTCACAATCTTCTTGAAGATGTCACCTCGCAATCTTCTGCTAAGACCGCATGCCGGCAAGCATTAAGAGTAATAAACCAATGTTTCGCTTGACAGAGATCAAGTGCCAAAGGATCAATCTAAGATGAATGCACTTGATTTTGGCTCAACTACCATAAATGAATACCAAGTGAGCAAATGAGGTGCGGAGGGAATGCTCAATGCTTAAGGATGTTCAATGGAGTCTCTAACTTCTATCCTTGAGCAGGTGGGGAACAGGAAGATAAACTCCTACCAACCAAATATAGCCGTTGCAAAACAATCCCTGAAAAATTAGGGCGAGCGGTAGTACCGCAGTACAAGGTCCAGTACTACCGCACCTACTCTGACACTATAGTAATGGTTATATCAGAATTTCTGAACTAGCCATTGAAAGTCGACGCGGTACTACCACCGTTGTAAGTGCGGTAGTTCCATTTTCAGGAGCGGTACTTCCATTTGTCTCGAGGACCAAATCTTGGCGCTCTTTGGAAGAAATGTACTGCCCAAATTTTTAGATCTTCCGAGTTCTGGTAGTATCGCTTAGGAACTCGCGGTCGTACCGCTTTGCAGTAGTTTCACCGTTCAAACTCTGGTACTACTGTTTTTCAGAAAAATAAATGTGCTTCCAAGGGTGCTATATGGAAAAAACGTTCAGCTATGCTTTTGGAACTTCTAGGTTTTGGTAATACCGCTCAGGAGCTACAGTCATACCGCTTTGCGGTAGTTCCACCGTGTAAAATCTGGTATTATCGATTTTCCTGACAATGCATAGTTGGCTATCAATTTTAATTTCCAATGCATGCATGATCCTAAAATTGATCCAAATGGCATAAGAACAAACTATCAAGCTACTAGCTATGATTCCTCTTAATAGTACGATATTTATGATAGACCATGTGGAGGTGACCCCGGTTGTGTGATGAGTAATTGACATCTGTTTTAGAAAAGTCGAGTTTGGTTTGTGTGGTTTGGACCATGTCGTTGCACGGTGCAATCGGCTTCGGTCAAACTTGGTCGAAGTACTTAGGATGCTTATTCTTTTGATCGACAGGTTTGGGCTTTTTCATGCTTGAGTATGATTCTCTGATGCTAATTGTGATTACATGTTTCGAGCGGTGCTATGTAATGTATTTCTTGTCTGTGATGGCTGCAGGACATCGAGGCGGAGTCGTGGCGAGGCACAGGATGACCGGACTAGGCGCAGGCGGTGCCGAGGTCAAAGCGGTCGAGGTGTGCCGAAGACGGGGAGGACTCGAGGTGGTTGCGAGGCTTGGAAAGCAAGAAATGAGGAAGCTTCCCGGAAGGTGCAGGAGGGGCGTTTTGGTGAATACACAAAGCTGCACTAAAGGAAGTGGATTTGGTTAGAATTAGTGGGTAAAGCGCAAAAGCTTAATGGGCAAAGCAAATGTGAACCCATTATGCAAAGGGTATAAATAGAGGGAGTGTCTCCTGCATGGAGAAATGGCTTGAGAGAGAGGGGTTAGTGTTTGTTTTTTGCTTTGTGCTTTAGTTGTTGGGAAGTTGGTGGGAGAGAGGGCAAAAGTCTGTTGCTTGTTGTCTCCCCTGCGTGTGTTTAGGAGATGGCATGCGTTCTTGATCTTTCAATCATGTATGGGGATGAAATGGTTGTAAACCTTACTCTCTTGTAATCATCCCTCTCTATGCCTCAATATATCCTTGAGATGTTATGGTTTGATGTGTTTCTCTGATGTCTATTTCGTTTTGGTCTCACTTCTTGTCTCTGTTCTTTTGTGTTCTTGAGTTGAATCCTTGATCTAATGGCTTTCCATTTTCAAGAGCAAGTTAAGGATTCATTGATTTCTGTTTTCTCTCAGGCCTTCATCATGCTCCCTCTGTTTATTCCTGTTCTAGGGTTTTTGAGGCAAGGGATTGTGATTTCTTTTGTTTCCCTTCATGAGATGGCATAAGATTTATGTTTGCAAGTCCTGAGATCATTGCTAAACTTTTTGCAAAAGATCATGAGAAAAAATTGAGAGATTATTGAGCAATTTGGAAATCTGTCTTTTCTTTTGAGAAGTTTCGATTTTTGTCAAAACCTCGATTTCTTGCTCTGTCAATGATTCCCTTTGATTCTTAAGGCCCTGGTGATGTTTAGATCTTGGTCTGGCTCGTTTGGTTTGAGAAGTACCAGCAGAACACCTTAAAAATCCTTGATTTCAAAAGGTCCAGTATTTTCAGTTTCGGGTCTACTGATTTCTGTTATCTGTCTTTTGCTGAAAATGGGCCGGTCAGACTGGGTAACACACGGCGGTCAGACCGGACCGACCTTGGCAGTCTGACCGCTAACCCTAGCGGTCAGACCGGCCAGGGGCGGTCAGACCGGCAAGCATCAGGCAGTCTGACTGGCATACAAAGTGCGGTCTGACCGAGCACCTGATCTTGCAGTTGTTGATCTTCATTTTTGTGCTGTGCTTCTTAGTTCCTTTTTTTTATGTTTTGTTTCTCTCTGTTAGCTTAAGGTGCAGTGAGCATTTGAGTTCTTTTTCATAGCTTGCATAGCTATTGGAGAGGAAACTCTAGTGGGTACTTTGGGGGCAGTTTTTAGTAAGCAACATTCACCCCCTCTGTTGCCGATTTCGATCCAACAATTGGTATCAGAGCCGGTTAGCTGTTCCTCATAGATCTTAACCGGTCTCTAGAGCCATGGCGACAGACAAGTGCTCGACCAAGTCCCCGATCTTCGATGGGATCGACTATCCCTTCTGGAAGAGTCAGATGGAGACCTACATCTAGGCTCAGGGCTACGCCATCTAGCGGAAGGTCAAGACCCAGTATGTTGTTCCTGCCGATAAGAACATCAATGCTGGAAACAAGGCTGATGTTGAGGCGAATGCTAAGGCAAAGAACATCATAACCCAAGGTCTGAGCAGAAACGAATTCGATCGCATCTCTCATCTGACGTCAGCCTTCGACATCGGGGAGACTCTCAATGCATACAATGAGGGCACCACCCAGATCAAGACGGTACGACAGGACTAGTTCAAGCGAGATTACAACAAGATTGAAATACTCGCTGGTGAGTCCTTGGATGAGTGTTTTGCGCGGTTCCACAAGATTCTGAGCAACCTCCGAGCGGTCGGTCTCACATACCCCGACTCAGACAACGCTCGTCAGATGCTGTCTGCTCTTGATCTGCGTGTTTGGCAGATGAAGGTGACTACCATCAAGGACAGCACCGATCTTTCGACTCTAAACATGTGCATATAAATGAGAAGATACATTGCAAGCACATGTAATTTTTTTGGAAATTTTGGCAGAGTTTGCTTTGTTTGTTAAACTTGAGGATATATATAATTGTAATGATACAATTGATACAACAATTTGAGCACGAGCTGCAATATTATAAAATGACAATAACAAGTTCAACATTAACATGGCACAAACAAGTTCAACATTAACATAACATTAACATTACATAAAGCGTGTCCAACATAACATAAACATTTCAAAGCATGTTCATAAGTTTATTACCTCACAAATTCAAATATAGATAAATAGTAGCTAAGATAGTAGTAGGCTTCTTCATTTTTCTCCTCCTTTCTTGGATCTTCTACTCCATCTTGTCTCTTGTCTTCTGCCCCCTTTGGCATCAAATAACCAAAAAGGCTACTTCTGAGGTGCTTGGGGAGAAGGCCCACAATGGCGATGGTGGTAGTAGCGAACTGGAGGAGAGCGAGTGACAGCATGCTCAATAGAGGACACTCGGTCCCCGAGAGAAACAATAGTGGCAGTCATGGATGCCAGCTGAGCTGTAGTCTCTAACTGGTGCTCCTCTAACCTGAACACCGCAGAATATATCTGAGTAAGAGTGACTTCTCCTTCTCCTGGTGGTGTAGCTGCAGCCTTTCCTTGTTGAGCTCAAGGACGAGGGGCTGTGGGGATAGAAGGACCTTCTCTTGGCTTGTAAGGCTTGTGGACTAAGCCTAAGCCACCATGATAGTCAGTCTTCCTAATGATTAGGGCCATGATGTAGGGAGCATAATTAATTATTTTAGCCCTATCATTCTTGAAAGAGGTTATCTCCCTTATTATGAGATTAACCACATCAAATTTCTGGTCTTGCATGATATAGTCAATCAGATTCCATGCATGGCCTCTAATGGCATCATAATTTTCACTCTTTGGAAGAATGGTATGGTTGATGATCCTGTTTACCAAACTGGGGATAGGGAGGAGTCCAACCAACTTGTCTAGAACATATCTAACATTCTTATCATAATACTGAGTCACAGCGGGGACCTCAAGAGCAGCTCTGTCATATACTTTCTCATGTGCACTTGATTCTGTCCGGAGAGCCAGCTCAAACTCATGTTTGTTGCAGTCTATGTAGCAGGTTCTAGTCATCCATGAGATATGCTAGAAATCAGGAGAGATATACAAAGTAGCATAAAACTACCTGATGATCTCGTCATTGTAGTCAGACTTGAGAGCCATAAGATTTTGTATACCGGTCCTCTAAAATAGCGATATGTGCCAAATTATTTGCCAATTGAGTCAAGGTGATCCCAATCAACATACTTGTGATCCGCAAAAAGTCTACCTGGATCATACATCTATTCACACACTTGCTCCTAAAATTTTGTGTGAAACTTAGGGTTGTCAGAATTCGTAGGGAGCACAACTAGCTTCTATGGCGTAGTATTGCATACTCATCAGCTGATATGGACTTAAGATTGATTTGAGGCTCCTCTGGCTCTTGCATTTCCTCATCAGAGTCCTCATGATAAGAGCTCTCTTGCTGTTCAGTCTCAATTTCAGAATTTGAGGCCACTGCCTTGCCTCTGTCTTCTCTAACTTTTTGAGCAGACTCTGAGGTGCCTTGAGTTGATAGAGGAGGCATATGAGTCGAAGGAGTGTGGAAGGAGGAAGATTGTCCCAAAGGCAACGGAGAGGAGGTGCTCCTGGCATACACCTTACGAATTGAGTTCCTTGTCCTTGGCATCTTCAAACATAGAGAAAAGAAACCAAGGAGAAGTTAGGAAGTATCCTCAGTAGTTTTGAAAAAGAATGGAATAAAATTGCTATTTTCATTAGAGAAATCGGTAGTTCCGACATGCAATAGGCGGTAGTATCGAGCTCCAGTAGTACCGACGTGCAAACCGTGGTAGTACCGCGCATGTCAACCGGTAGTACCGCTTTCTCTGAACTATTTTTTGGGCAAACAATGTATAAAAGAGTTTGTCTCAGCAGTTAATGAACAAAATCACTAGGAGCAGAAGTACCACTATTATACTGTCGGTAGTTCCAAAAAGATGAAGTACTGCAGATTGCCCGTCGGTAGTTCCAAAATTCGAAAGTGCTGCATATTAACTGCCAGTAGTTTTGATATTTCTGGGACTTTTCAGAAACTGAACTTGGATTTTAAGAATTATGCAAATCATCCCTAGTTTTGCATTCAAATAAATATTATTTAGGATCATTATGCATTTAGAAACATGTAGGAATACTTAAGAACATAATTTTTGTGAATATAGTTGTTTTAGCAAAAATAAGTGAAAATACTTTTAAAAAATACCTCAAACAATACCAAATGAGCATGAAAGCATGAGGTATGAGTTCAAGCAATATTTGAGTAGTCTATGACATTTAATTCATTCCTCAACTTGTAAAAGTGGCTTTCATCTAATGGTTTAGTGAAAATATCCGCTAATTGGTCTTTGGTCTGGATGTGCTATTTGATATTTTTACTGCACTATGATTATCACACAAACGAGGTGTTTTGTCAAATTTAATTCCATAATCTATCAAAATTTGCCTCATCTGTGGCAATTGAGCACAAAACTACCTGTAGAAATATATTCAGCTTCAGCGGTGGATAAGGTTACAGAATATTTTTTTCTTGGAAGACCATGACACTAAAGACCTTTCTAGCAATTGACAACAACCCGAGGTGCTTTGTTTATTCACTCTGCAACTTGCGTAATCGAAATTCGAATATCAAATTAAATCAAATTTAGCACCTTTAGGATACCACAAGCCTATGCTAGAGGAATGCTTTAAATTTTTTAGAATTTTCTTTAAGGTCGTCAAATGGCACTCTATTGGATCGAAATTGGTGACAGAGGGGGGTGAATGTCGAGTGAAAAAATTTGTTCCCACAAAATACTCACGGAACGCTTCCTCTCTAATAGCTACAAAGCTATCAAAAAGAAACACTCATGCTCACTGCAAGCTCAAACCAACAAAGATTGGACAAGAAGATCACCAAAGCAAAAGCAGCAGGGGTTGTCTAACCGCAATGTGATGGGCGGTCAGACCGCAATAGCCAGGCCGGTCTGACCGATCATTTGCCACCGGTTAGACCGCCGGCCATATACCGGTCTAACCACCCCATCAGAACCGGTCTGACCAGCTGTCGAGTTCAGACAAGGCAGATAGCAAAAAAAATGCAGAACAGACCTGAGATTCCAGATTTCAAAGAAACTGAGACTCAAAAGTGATCTGCTCAGACCACAAGCTCCAGAATAAGTTCCAAATAGCCTAGGGACCTTTGGAAACCCAAGATTTCAACCAAAGAGCAAGAAATTCAGATTATGACAAAAATCCGAATCTTTTGCAAAACCTGAACCAAAATCCAAATTGCTCAAGATTTAATCATCCTTTGCCTAAGAACCTTTGCAGAAAGATTAGCAATAAGCTTAGCACCTAAAAGGCCAAATCTTAGGGCAACTCATGAAGAAAAACAAAATCCACCTCAAACCCTAGAAACCATGAACAGAGTAAAGCATGAACACAGGGTAAGGGAAAAAGGATTTTTGATGATTCAATCAAATTGCTCATGGAACCAGCTGACCAAAAGCTCTAGAAATACAATCCCAACACAGAGCAATCCATGTTGCACCTTCCCAGCAAGAAACAACACCAAATCACAAATTTGAGAAATCACTCAGAGAAAGCATCAAGAGAAAATGGGCAACTATGAGAGATAAACTTCAGTGATTTCATTCCCAATCAATCAAGGATTACAGAGAAATCCCCATATGCGATTAAGTACAGAGGAATGATTACATAGTGCTTCAGCTCATCCTCTCCCTCTCTCAAGCACAAGAAAACCAAGAACACACACACACAGAGGAGACAACAAAGGAGACACTCTCAATAGCACTCTGCCTCTCTCAACCACTAAAGCCTATGATGTGACCACGCCACCAACACATACGACCATAGCGGCCAATATAAAGATTGAACTAAAGGTGAATTCGTTTCTTCAACTTCAACACATTTTAAATGAGAATATGATGCTACCTAATGATGAAAAAAATATATTTGTAGCACCACATCACTTTGGAACCAATTGAAGCAAGGGTTCAAGTTGGACAGGTTTTGGAATCCAATTCGGCCTCCAGATCAATTCGGATTCAGCCTAACAGGCCAACTTCAAATAGCTATAACTTTTGATCCCGAAGGCTTCTCGGGGCCCGTGAGTACTCGTTGGAAAGCTCTTGGAGTCTACTTTCAGATGGATCTGGTCTCACCTCCAAACTCCACCCAAGAAAAATCAGAAACTGCGAAACAAGTCACGTCACTTTTCCAGTCCGAGTCAAAGTGGGCCGAGGGCCTTGTAACTTAGGCTATTTGTGAACAGTACCACGGCTATGTGAACAGTAACCAGGAATAGTACCATATCCCTTTTCATTAGATAAGTGTGGTTTCCCCCTCCCCTATTTAAGGACGCCGCACACCTTTAGTTTTCCTTGGGTTTTTCTTACGAGATTATTCTGCTTAACAGTTTTGCCGCATGTTCGGTTGAGGAACCCCAACTTGTGAACTTAATCTTTATTCACAATACAGATTGCATCTTTTACTCTCTTGCTCGTGTTCTCGATTCGCTTGCAGGAGATAGCCTTCTTGGCGAGGTCAACCGTGTTCGGCACGGTTGATAACCAACGGAGCAGTGGTGTAGTGATTGCGAGGGGTTCAATCTGTTTTGGTCGGAGCCTTTGGATCATCAACATCGAGTTCTCAACAATCGACTTATCAGTACCTCTCGGAAGATCGGGCCATCGTCACATCAGTTGGTATTAGAGCAACGGTTGCCCGTGAGGTAATTCTTGTATCCCTAGTTAGTAGATTGGCTTTTATTTCCTATAGTCCAAAAAAAATTGCTCCACAAAAAGAGTTAATTTCCGCTGTCCAAACCCCATTGTGCCTTTCAATCTGTTAGTTTTGGTTTGCTAAATTGAATTTGTGTCCTTCATAGCATTGTCTAATTGCTAGTCATATTTTTGTTCCATTAAAAATCCAAACAAAAGAAAAATTACCCACCCCAAATCCTAATTTCCAAATTCGGCTGATTTTTCCTTTCTCTGCAGCCGCCACAAAAAATGTCATAACTTTTGATTCTGAGATTATTTTTGTGTGAGACAACCTCCATTAGATTCAAAAATTCATTATCCATCTATCTGTAAAATTTCACATCATTCCAGCAAGGCAGTTAAGAGATATGTGCGGTGAACGTTGACCCAATTATCTGTTTTGAATCTGCAACAGTCAGCAGTTGTGATTTTTGTGTGAATTTCTGTGTCGGGTTTCAGAAGTTGGCCCCAAAAGAAAATCAGTAGAAATGGCCGTCAAAAACAGAAAAAAAAGAATCAGTGAAAAAGAAACATCTGACAAAAAGTTTTCAGTTTTGGGTCAATCCTTGTGTTCTTCAATTCCAGATTGCAATTGGATTGAATTATCTTGTATTTACCAGTCCTACACATTGCCATACACTTGTTTTTAGCCTTCTTCCATTCTTGGTTGATCAGCAACATAGGCTAAATGCTAGATACGAACTATAATTCAATTCTATGCAATTTCTGAAATTAACTGATTGTTCTCCATTGCTACATATTGTGCCCTCCAAGCTCCACATACTCTTGATCAGAACAGGTTCCCTCTTGTAATCATACCCATGCTCAACATGGTGTCATGAACCAGCCACCGGTTGTACCAACTACTGCATTGGTAAGAACACTTGTATGGGTGTGGTAAGACGCTTGAGAATGTGTGATTCCACCTTCCACCACCTAGTAGTTGATAGGGATAATACCTTTGTGCTATCTTTTGTTTTCTACTAACCATGACACGTGGGTCGTCTGATGATAAAGAGTGTGTTTTAAAGGGAGAGCTCATGACGCTCTTGGATGAACAACGCACTACCATTACTGAGGATATCGATAGGAAGCTTCAAGCTACAACGCGCTCCATCAATGAGAATATTGCAACACTCACTGCACACCTTGAAAGAATGGTGAATCGGCCACCAAACAATGGACGCGAGTATGATCACGATGCAGGCCAAGATCATGAGGAGGGAGATGATAATGAGAGACAAAACCGCGACACTAGTGCTTCATTTGCTGCCCAAGATGCACGCCCACGACACCGCCTACATCACAACCGTCACGGTATGGGAGGTAATAATTTTCAGCACCACAATGCTCGTGCTAATGATGACCCATTTGCTAAAGTCAAATTTACCATACCATCTTTTGCGGGTACTTATGATGCTTAAACTTATCTAGATTGGGAAATGACAGTTGAATAAAATTTTAATGCCCATCTAGTTCCTGAAGTGCATAGAGTGAGACAAGCTACTAGTTAATTTAAAGATCGTGCTATCATTTGGTGGACTCATGTAGTTAATTCTCGTTTAGCACCTGATACATGGGATAAATTGAAGGTAGCTATGCGTGCTAGATTTGTTCCTCCTGCTTTTAAACATGAAATGCATAAGAAATTGCAGCGCTTAGACCAAGGTAATAAATCTGTCGAGGAATATTATCAAAAACTACAAATAGGCATGTTGCGTTGTAATGTTGTAGAAGATGAGGAGGATAAGATGGATTGTTTTTATGGGGGCTTAAGGCGTGAAATTCAGGACATAATTGATTACAAAGAGTATAATGATATCAATAGATTGTTCCAGCTTGCTTGTTTGGCAGAAAATGAATTGCAGGGTAGGCAACAAAGGACAAGGAGCAACTTTGGAAGTACGTCTACATCGAGATCGACGCTTGGGCAAGCCAAGACAGCCCCACCTCCTGTTTTTCGAGCTGCTGCCCCCTCTGTGAGTAGGGCACGTTCAGCAGCACCGTTGCCACCATCACGCGCACCCGAGACGAGCAAATCTACTAGTGTGCAAGCACCAGCATAGAGCTCTTCATCGGTTGCTTCCACGGGCCGTACAACGGGCATTGTGTGCCACCGTTGTAAAGGGATGGGACACGTCATAAGAGATTGCCCAAGTCAGCGGGCGTACATTGTGACAGAAGATGGTGGTTATGTAAGTGCTAGTGATATTGAGGATGAATATACTGATGCAGCTAACCTTGCAGGTAATGGTGATGATCATGAGAACAAACCTGTGTTTGTGCCCTTTTCTGTGAGTAACAACTTGCAAGTAGTTGAGAACCATACCAAAGAGGAGCATGAGCTGATTGAATCACTAACTCCATTAGTTGAGAATGAAGATAAGGAGATGGATGCACTTACATCATCTGAGGAGAGCCAAAAAGGTAAAGAACATGGTGCTATCATCGCTCACAGTACTGATTTGATGCTACAACAAGACATAGAGCAACCTTGTGAGTATATACCTGCTGTAGTGCAATCTTTTGATATTCCTTATGTTGACTTAAATGAACCATGTGCTGATCTAAATTCTCATAATTTTGCACATGTCGAATTAATAACACATAAAGAAGTTTTGACTAGAATTTCTCCTGCTAATTCATTGTGTTACATCATGTTGGATCTACCTATGAAATTATCACATGCTATGAAGAAAGTTTCTGAACTTGCATGGTCGAAATTCTTATTTAGTGTCTACACCTCTGGATATAAGTTTAATTTGATTGGAGAATATGGTGTGGAAAATCAATTTCTTGTATATCGAATATGCATAACTTGCGATCACATGGATGAACTTTGCTTGATTCCAAAAGTTGTAGTTTTGCCCATATGTGCCACCACTACAAGTTTACAAATTCAAAGATTTGAATTGTATAAATGCTTCACTTACATTTGCAAAACAAGTTGCAATAATTATTGTGTGAGAAATTTTGAATTGCTCATTAACATATATGATTACTCTTAGGTTAATAATACAATGAGCTTTTATGATCATTACTGTTTTATAACATTAATTGTGCAACAACGAAGAACTGTTAAAACGGATGACATATACATATACCATGCATACACCTTGGCTTCTTTGTTACCATATTTTCAGCTTATCAAAAGCCGAGGATGGCTTTGTTTGCAAGAAGGAACGGATGACATATACATATACCATGCATACACCTTGGCTTCTTTGTTACCATATTTTCAGCTTATCAAAAGCCGAGGACGGCTTTGTTTGCAAGAAGGGGAGCATGATAAGAACATGTACCCTATGGATACAACCATATTTGCTATACTTCTTGTTCCAATTACAAGAGCTCCTACGCATCACTTAAATTATGAGGTGAGCTCGTTTCAAAGAGATTTTACTTCATTTGATAAAGAACTTATGATATTACATAATGAGAGTTTGTTGCGTTTTACGTGACAGTACACCTATGTTAAAACCGACGATGGTTTTCTGTCAAGAAGGGGAGGATGATGTGACCACGCCACCAA
The DNA here is from genome assembly GCA_036346575.1 of Dendrocalamus sinicus. Taxonomy (NCBI): domain Eukaryota; kingdom Viridiplantae; phylum Streptophyta; class Magnoliopsida; order Poales; family Poaceae; genus Dendrocalamus; species Dendrocalamus sinicus. Next base: position 13,473,415 of record CM070666.1, on the reverse strand, counting down.
CACATATGACCATAGCGGCCAATATCAAGATTGAACTAAAGGTGAATTCGTTTCTTCAACTTCAACACATTTTAAATGAGAATATGATGCTACCTAATGATGAAAATATACATATTTGTAGCACCACATCACTTTGGAACCAATTGAAGCAAGGGTTCAAGTTGGACAGGTTTTGGAATCCAATTCGGCCTCCGGATCAATTCGGATTCAGCCTGACAAGCCAACTTCAAATAGCCATAACTTTTGATCCACAAGGCTTCTCGGGGCCCATGAGTACTCGTTGGAAAGCTCTTGGAGTCTACTTTCAGATGGATCTGGTCTCACCTCCAAACGCCATCCAAGCAGATTAGAAACTGTGAAACAAGTCACATCACTTTTCCAGTCCGAGTCAAAGTGGGCCGAGGGCCTTGTAACTTAGGCTATTTGGGCCGGTACTGTTCACATGAACAGTACCATGGCCTTGTGAACAATAACTAGGAATAGTACCATATCCCTTTTTATTAGATAAGTGTGGCTTCCCCCTCCCATATTTAAGGAGGCCGCACCCCTTTAGTTTTCCTTGGGTTTTTCTTAAGAGATTATTCTGCTTAGCAGTTTCGCCGCATGTTCGGTTGAGAAACCCCAACTTGTGAACTTAATATTTATTCGCAATACAGATTGCATCTTTTACTCTCTTACTCGTGTTCTCAATTCGCTTGCAGGAGATAGCCTTCTTGGTGAGGTCAACCGTGTTCGGCATGGTTGATAACCAACGGAGCAGTGGTGTAGTGATTGCGAGGGGTTCGATCTGTTTTGTTCGGAGCCTTTGGATCATCAACATCGAGTTCTCAACAATCGACTTATCAGTACCTCTCGGAAGATCAGGCCATCGTCACATCAGCCTAAAGGCAAAACAACCCTCCAAAGGCCATTTTGACTAAAGCAAAACCCTAACAACTCCTCAAGCCCTAGAAGCCTGCAGCCAAAAGGAGACATCCCCTCCTTATATAGGCTTTGGCTAACGGGTCTCCAACCCGTTATGCCCGCTAAATCCCGAACGGACACCGCTTCCACTGTGCAACTTTGTGCTTTTACCAAAACGCCACTCCTGCACCTTCCGGGAAGCTTCTGCATATCTTGTCGTCCAAGCCTCGCAACCACCTCGAGTCTTTGCCGTCTTCAGCACACTTCGACCGTTCTGACCTCGGCACCACCTGCGCCTAGTCCGGTCCTCTGTGCCTCGCCACGACTCCACCTCATTTTTCTGCAACCATCACAGACAAGAAACACATCACATAGCACCACTCGACATATGTGAGCATAAATAGCATCAATGGATCATACTCAAGCATGAAATGACCCAAAAGCTCAAACGGGAAGAAGAATACACCTCAAGTCCGACTAACCAACCCCAACTGAGCCAAATGCCATCATGGCACGAAACGCACAAACCAAACTCAATCTTTCCAAAGTACTTGTTGATTACTCATCACAACACATGGGGTCATAACCACATGGTCTCTCAATCCCCCCCTTGATGAGTATATTGACAAATCCAGAAAAATCATAAAGTTGAGTTTGAAAATGAAAGAGAGTCAAACACGGTCCAAAAGAAATCAAAGAAGCTTATGACCATCTCAACAACTGGAGCAAAAACAAAAAGAGCAAGTTTTCCTCAAAAGCTCCAAGAATGCCTTGAAAATGGCTTTTTCTCCGCTATTCTCCCCTTTGGCAATAAAAACATCAAGAATGCAACAGAGAGAATAAGGCACGATATTGGATGAAATGGCTGAAGGTTGTTTATTTTAAGCATTTAGAGCCATGAAGATTATCCAAAATGACCATAGAGTATTACACCAAGTCATAACCAATAAAAATGCTAACAAGATCATGACAAAACATGTATACTCAAGCTAAGCCAATAAGTTATAGTCTGAAAATTAGTCGAATTCCTTAGCATGCCAAGTCAACCATGAGTATAGTCTAGCTAGAGGTATCCAAAGATGATGCAGGCCATGTCAATAAGCTAAGTGGAACCAAGAAGCTAGTATTGGGTCAATTTAGAGTGCTATACGTTCAAGAATGAGACATTTGGTCAAGTACTTTGATCTTTTGGTAATTAAGCAGATTGAGCACAATTGACATGATTTTATCTTTTAAAGCTCATGGTAGTTTTCAACCAACATTTTAGTCATGTGCTAGATCTCAAGCCTTATGCGACCACTCCAAGCAAGAAGCTTAAGGAAATGATCTTGGTCAACCAAAACTCCCCGTGAGTTCATGCTTAGTGCAATGGCAAGCCGTCTCATGAGAAAGAATTGGTGAGATCAGTTCTTTCGCACAAAAGAGATCTTTTTGCTTTCTTAAAAGGTTGTACCAACTCATGCTTCATCAAGGAACTAACATAGCTCAATCTAAAGCTCAAAATAGATTCAAGACTCAACTCAGCCTATTTGACATGGTATGAATCATAAAAGGATGACTAAAGAGAGACTAAACTCAAAAGCTAACATGACATGAGATAATTCAAGTTGTGCAGTTTTAAGCAATTAATCATGGCAAAGACTAGACTACACATATGAAGTCATGATCAATCTAGCAAGTAAGCACAGATCATGGCAAGAAGTAATCCATTGTAAACATGTCATAAATGAATAATAATCAAGGCTCCATGTAGTTATATTACAATGCAGAATGACATGCAAGAAAATCCAGCTCCCCCTCAACATGAGATGCATTTTTAGTTCAAGTTGAGTTATATCAACATTAAGATCTAAAAGCTCCCAAATGAACTCCCCCTGAACCAAAGCAATAAAATCGAAACGCTGGCAAGAAAATCAGAAAAGGCAGTCCTTAAAGCATAGATAAGATATAGAGGATACTATGACTCAGACTGACTCTCATCTACCCCATATGACTCTAGAACTATTAGCTGATTATCTAATACACTAAGGAGCAAACATGTACCCCGTCTACCCGAGGGTGGCCCAACCCTCGCTAGAACCTATAAGAAGTGAGTGAGCTCAACCTAGTGAGAAGAGAAACAGCTAATCAGCAGCATCCTAGAATCACAAGATGAGAGTAGAAGTCTAAACAGCTAGACAAGAGAAACACTCCAATCTATGCTAGAAGGACTAACCCCAAATGCACCCTTATGCAATGCAGCAGAAAGGAGTAAGAGCATAATAAACATGATAAGACATGAAGCGCAAAACTCCCCCTCACAGCAGTCCATAAGGACAAACCACCCCAAGTTCTCTCCCGCAGAGCTGAAAACCTAGAGCTATCCAAAGGCTTGGTAAAGATATCAGCCAACTGGTGGTCACTCTCCACAAACTGGAGCACTATGTCACCCTTCTCCACATGGTCTCGAAGGAAGTGATATCTGATATCAATGTGCTTGGTCCAGGAATGTTGCACTGGGTTCTTGGCAATGTTAATGGCAGACGTGTTATCACAGAAGAGTGGAACACTGTCTATGACTAATCCAAAGTCCCGTAGGGTCGAGGCCATCCAAAGCACCTGGCTGCAGCAACTGGCAGCAGCAACGTACCCGGCCTCTGCGGTGGACTGTGCAACACCGGACTGCTTCCTTGAAGACCATGAAACAAGAGAAGTGCAAATGAATTAGCAGGTGCCAAAAGTGCTCTTCCTATTTATCCTACTGCCAGCAAAGTCTGCATCCGAGTAGGCTCTCAAGGAAAGACAGGATGAGGAAGAGTACCAGATACCATAGTCAATGGTAGCTCGAAGGTACCAAAGAATGCGTTTCACCGCTTGGCGGTGAGATACGCGAGGAGAAGCCTGAAAGCAAGCACACAGACACACGGAGAAGTGTATGTCCGGTCTCGAGGCAGTGAGGTACAAGAGGGAGCCAATCATGCTGCGATACTCCTTCTGATCAACTGGCTCGCCGTCTTCATCTGGGTCTAGTGAAGCTGATGTAGCTATAGGAGCGGAAACTAGCTTACCATCACTCATATCAAAGAGCCTCAGGAGGTCTCGAGTGTACTTGCCCTGATGCACGAAGGTACCCTCCCGAGTCTGCTTGATCTGAAAGCCAAGGAAGAAGCTCAAGTCGCCCATCATGCTCATCTCAAACTCCGAGCTCATGACATCGGAAAAATGGGAAATGAGAGCATGAGAGGAGCCGCCAAAGATGATGTCATCCACATAAATCTGGACGAGCAGGAGATCAGTGCCATGCCGGCGGATAAACAAGGTCTTGTCTACTTTACCCATCTCAAACCCATGACTCAACAAGTAGGACTTAAGCCTCTCATACCAAGCTTTAGGGGACTGCTTAAGTCCATCAACGCTTTCGAAAGCTTGAAAATATGGTTTGGATATTTGGGGTTTTTGAAACCTGGAGGCTGTCTAACATAGACTTCTTCCTCAATAAAGCCATTGAGGAAGGCACTCTTGATATCCATCTGGTAAAGCTTGAAACCCTTAGAAGCTGCAAAGGCAAACAGGATTCTAATGGCCTCAAGTCTAGCTACAGGGGCAAAGGTCTCCTCAAAATCTAGACCCTCAACCTGGGAGAAGCCTTGAGCTACCAGTCTAGCCTTATTCCGAATAACAACCCCATCCTCACTCTGCTTGTTCTTGAACACCCACTTAGTCCCAATAACATTGTGACCTCGAGGGGGCTCAACAAACGACCAGACCTTGTTTCTCTCAAAATTCTCTATCTCCTCATGCATGGCATTGACCCAAGACTCGTCTGAAAGGGCATGACAAACGTCTTTGGGCTCGAAGGAGGCAACGAAGGCAGAATGGAGACAGAAATTTGACATGCCAGACTTTAAACGAGTGACTCGCTCAAAGAGGTCTCCAATAATCTGCTCAGAAGGATGGTCTTTTTGGATATGTCGGGGAGGTCCAGGATGAGAAAAAGAAGTGGCCTCTACCTCGTGAGCTGACGAGGCAGGAACAGAGCCACTAGCTCCAGAAGAAGCGAAAGGCAAGGGCTGATCGCCTCGAGGTGCGGTGGAAGAAGGCACCTCGAGGGGTGGATGAGGGACTGGATCAGGTAGACAACCCTCATCTCCATCGTCCTCATCATCCACAAAGATGGGCTCGGACTGGCCTAAAGAACCTGAGATATCGGGCCTAGTCCCCGGACTGGCCTCGTCGAATGTCACCTCACAGGTCTCTACCATCTTGCTAGACTCGTAGTTCCAGACCCTATAAGCCTGCGAAGAAGTCGAGTAATCTAGAAAGATACCATCACAAGAACATGACTCGAACTTATCTAGGTTCCCGGACTTCAGAATGAAACATTTGCAACCAAACACACGAAAATGAGAGACACTGGGCTTTCGCCCGTATTTCAACTCATAGGAAGTGGGATGCAAGTGTGCCAGAAGAAAAACTCTGCTCGAAACATGGCACGCGGTCGCTATAGCCTCAGCACAAAACTTCCGTGGTGTAGAGTACTCATCAAGCATCGTCCTGGCCATCTCGACCAAGGTACGGGTCTTTCTCTCCACGACGCCATTTTGCTGTGGGACGTACGGAGAAGAGAACTGATGCTCTATACCTGTCTCATCGCAGAACCTCTCAAAGTAGAAATTCTTGAACTCCGTGCCATTGTCACTGCGGATCGCTCGTAAGGCACCCGGAAGCTCAATAGAAAGCCTACTAAAAAGACCTCGAAAATGTGCAAACGTCTCATCCTTCGAGGCTAAGAAAAACACCCAAGAGTATCTCGAGAAGTCATCGACCACAACAAGAACATACCACTTTCCTCTTGCTGACTGCACTCGAGCTGGTCCAACTGTGTCCATGTGGAGCAGCTGTCCCGGTGCATCAGTCATAGTCACTGTAACCGGAGGGTGAGAAGCGGCAACCATCTTGCCGTGTCGGCAAGGAGCACAAACTAGATCTTTGACCATCTTGAGTTTCGGCAGACCACGAATGAGATCGTGGCCGCTAACTCGGGTCAAATGGTCAAATCCGATATGACCAAGTCTCCTATGCCAAAAAGAAAGAATACGGGACTCAGAAGCAACCAAACACCGGAGACGATCACCAGAAGACTCAGAGAAATCAGCACGAAAGATCCTCCCATAACGAGAAATCCCGCAAACCAGACTACCCGAAGAATCAAGAATTTTACAAGCATTTTTCTTGAAGCTCACCTCAAAACCGTCATCGGTAAGCTAAGAAACAGAAAGCAAATTATACTGCAGCTTACTAACTAAGGCAACATCTTTTAAAATAAAAGATTCATTAACGCGCATTGTACCTTTGGCGATGACGCGCCCAGATGAAGCGTCTCCGAAGGTGATAGTCTCATCACCTGGAGCACGGGCTAAGAAAGAGAACCATCGAGAGTCTCCGGTCATGTGTCATGAACACCCGGAGTCTACGAGCCAAACATCTCTCTTCCCAGCCCGGCGAGCCTGAGTCAACCAGAGAGTAAAGTCTCTGTACTGGGATAAATCAAAAGAGATTTTGGCACCCAATACTGAGTAACACGTCGAGCAGCAGAAGTAGTCAAGCACGACTGACCTCTAACTACCCTACATTCTCTGTCGCTCGAAGAAACAGTAGAAGGTTTATGTGCAGACCTGAAGCTGTTGTTGGGCTTGACTGCTACGGAGGAGCGAGCCAAGACACCAGCAACACCCTGATCACGCCGCGGGTGGCTATCTTGACGGAGAAAACGAGATCTTCCCTCAAGATGGCGGAAGTCACGACCAAGAGCAGCATGAGGACGAAAACCAGAAAACTCGGAAAAACCAAGTCCTCGATGCTGTCCAAAACCATCAGAAGCACCTGAAGCAACCCTAGACCTCGTGTTGGTCTTAGGTGCACTCAAGGTCTGGGGCTGACCCTGAATACGCCTAAGAGCCTCAGCACGATCCCTCTGCGCGATCTTGGCGCGCTTGAAGCATCGATCGATCAAATGCCCATCCTTCTGACAGAAGGTGCAGTGATACTTCACCTTTTGAGAGGTAGAAGTAGCATGATCAAGCTTCGCCTTCTGAGAGGCCGAAGCAGCAGGTGAACTCACCTTGCTGTCAGAAATCCCTTAGATAAAGCCCACTGACTTAAATTGGACTTTCTCGGTCTGGGGCTTGATCTCGATCACACCTGCGGCTATGGGTCTCAGCACGGCAGGTGGATGCTTCCTCACATCCTCAGAATAATCGTATATTAGACCTTGATTAAATTTGCAAATCTTAGATTGGTCTAGAATAAGATTAAGCTTCTTCTTGCCTCCTACAAACCTCTCGAGAGTGTTCATAAGGTACTGACACTCCCGAAAGAGAGAGGTGCAAGAAGAGCAGGGGGAAGAAGAGACAGCAGAAGGTAAGGGAGCAGAAAAAGAACCAACAGTAGAGGAAAGAATGGCTTGTGCACGCACAGCCGACTCTGAGGGGACAGTCCTACTACTAGCCAGTTGGTTTACGTCACTAAGCGTCTCCACCTTACCCTGGGGCTTCTCCCCCACACCAGCAATCACATCACAATCAGTTGGTTGCTTCACTAGTTGATCCTTAGTTAGCTTCACACATTGTTCATTCAAAGCAACGAGTTCAAGTTTTAGTTTATCACAACTAATGCATGGTGAGCTAACAGGATCCTTAGTCACGAACTGAGCCATTTTCTTATTAGTGTCAATCATTTCTTGAAACTGTTTTGAGACATAATCAAGTTCAGCAGTTAACTTAGGACAGTTCAAATATGAAGCAATGGGCTCAAGAAGTGAAGCTTGTATTTCAGCAATTTTATGGTCTGCCCGTTTTAGATTCATCTTCAATTTATTGCAATTTTCACAGGACTCGGGCAGATCCAGAAGCATGGTATAAAGACCTCTAAAAGTGTTGTCCTTATCCTCACATGAGGTGCATGCAATAGTCTCGACAGTAGTAGATGAAATAGGCGCTACTCTACTCATCTCAAACTCATCAAGAAGACTAATGTTCTCCACCTTAACAATATCAAGCTCGGAGGACAGACTATCATGCGAAGTCCTTAATTTCTCCATGTCACCCAACAGAGCACAGCATGTATCACATTCGTCACGGGAGGGAGCAGATATAAGTGAAGTAAACTCCCGTGACAGTCTATCTACTTCCTTCTCTAACTCGGTACACCTAGCCCTAACTCTAGCATGAAATCCACCTAACTTAAGAAAAGCATGATTAAGCTGCTCGTAGGTGGGAGATACCTCGTCGGAGTCGGAGTACAGCTCGCTGTCGCTCAGTTCGCCCTCAAGGGCCATGAAGCATATGCCGGAGAAGTCATCGCCGCCCTTGGGGTCTTGGTCACCCGTCCCGTCGTCGTCGCTCCATCCCTCCACTTCACTGAGGTCGAAGTCGTCGAAGGCGGTGAGGACGCGGTGGAAGAGCTTCTCGGTCTTCCCAAAGTCGCGGAACTTCTTCTTGCCTTAAGGGTGCACTGGAGGCTTCTTGTTGCGATTCTTGTCGGTGTAGTCGTTCTTGCCCGAACCGTCGTAGTTGTTCTTGCCTTTCTCCAGCTTGGGGCAGTTTGCCCGAATGTGGTTGGGGCCACCACACTCGTAGCAAATCGCAGGTCCTCCTCTCTTTCTGTCCCTCCTCCTCTTGTAAGCATGAGAAAATCTCCGAGCTAGGATGGCTAACTACTCATCCGCAAGCTGCTCTAACTGATCATCAGTTATGTCACAGAGAGTAGCAAGGGAGAATCCACACGGCAAATCAGAAGAAGGACCAGAAGCCGAACTGGGATCGGTGACTAGGGCCATCGACTGTGACTTCGACTTGCGAGAGACAATGTCAATCTCGTGAGTCTTGAGGCGCGAGTACAGCGCATCAAGAGTCAAAGTCGAGAGGTCCGTGGTGTCCTTGATGGTAGTCACCTTCATCTCCCAAACACGAAGGTCGAGTGCAGCGAGCATCTGTCGAGCGTTATCTGAGTCGGGATATGTGAGACCGACCGCTCGGAGGTTGCTCAGAATCTTGTGAAAATGCGCAAAGCACTCATCGAGAGACTCGCCAGCGAGCATTTCAAACTTGTTGTAATCTCGCTTGAACTGGTCCTGTCACACCGTCTTAATCTGGGTGGTGCCCTCATGGTATACATCGAGGGTCACCCAGTTATCGAAGGTGGACGAAAGATGAGATATGCGGTCAAACTCGCTACGACTCAGGCCCTCGATTATGATGTTCCTTGCCTTAGCGTTTGCCTCAACATCAGCCATATTCCCGGCGTTGATGTTCTCATCGGCAGGAACAACAAACCGGACCTTGACCTTTCGCTAGATGGCATACCCCTGAGCCTAGATGTATGTCTCCATTCGGCTCTTCCAGAAGGGGTAATCGATGCCATCAAAGACGGGAGGTTTGGTCGAGTACTTGTCCGTCGCCATGGCTCTAGAGACCGGTTAAGATCTATTGAGAAGAGCTAACCGGCTCTGATACCAATTGTTGGACCGAAATGGCGACAGAGGGGGGTGAATGTCGACTTTAAAAATTTGTCCCCCTGAAAATACCCACAAAAGAGCCTCTCCAATAGCTATGTGGAGCTATGAAGTAGGTGAAAAAGGTTCTCTGGTAGACTTAAGCAGAACACACAAAGGAGCACAAAAACGGAAGGCAAAACCCTGAAGAAGAGCAACCGAAATCAGCACAAACGACCATAGCCGGTCAGACCGAATGGACCAGGTCGGTCTGACCGCCACATGTAGGCCGGTCTGACCGCCACATGCTGGCCGGTCTGACCACCACATGCTGGCCGGTCTGATCGCAGGCCAAACGGTGGTCTGACCGCCCCCTAAACCCAGGCAGCCCGAGAGTGCAGCAGAAAATTGAAACTTCGAAAAATATCTCAGACCTTCACAAACCTGAAAGATTGGAGGATTGCTCCCAATCTTTCCAACCTAGTGCAGCACAACAATATTCTAAATAGCAAGGGAGGCTTGGAAAACACAGGAAACCAACTAAGAATCAAGAATTTCAGGATTTGGATAAAAACTTGAAAAATACAAAGAGTTGCCTAAAAACTCAAATTGCCATTCCATCTTTGATCCTTTGGCCATGAAACTTTGAGGATAGCTAAATAATAGCCTCAGAACTCATTATGCCAAATTTCATGCCATCTCATGAGGGGAATCAAGAAAACCATCAAAACCCTAGAAATGAGAAGAATGAATAGAGGAGGCCCAAAAGGCAAAACTGAGATTAAACAAGGTTTGCTCGTAGGATTGGGTAGCCAAATGGCTTTTGAGCATTTCCTACATCACAGCAACTCATTTTGCCACTCCTCAGCAAGAAACAACAAGAAAATGAAAAACTCAAGAATCAAGCACAAAGGGCATCAAAGAGAAAACTGGAAGCACGCGAAATAAACTCAGATATTTCATTCAAACAGCCAAGGATTACAGACGAGCCCCCATACGCATGGACATTAGAACAAGAGGAATGATTACATATAGACTCAACTCATCCTCTCCCTCTCAATCCTCAAGAACACCAAGAACTCTCCATGCTTCTTGGGAGGAACACACACAGAGAGGGGATGAACGTGGGAGACACTCCCTGCTGCCCACACCAACTCTTCAACCACTAAATCCTAAAGCCAAAACAAACTCACAAAGCCTCTTTTGACTCTAGCAAACCCTAACTCTCTCCCAAAGCCATGCACTCCCTCACAAGACTTTCATGAGCAATGGGACACCCTCTCCTATTTATAGCCTTTGGCTAACGGGTCTCCAACCCGTTACGCCTGCTAAATCCAACGGAGCCCGCTCCCGCTTGTGCAGCCTCGTGAAATTACCCATTCGCCCCTCCTACACCTTCCGGGAAGCTTCCGCGCTCCTTGTCATCCAAGCCTCGCAACCACCTCGAGTCTCCACCGTCTTCGACACATCCCGACCGTTCTGACCTCAATGCCACCTGCGCCTAGTCCGGTCACCTCATGTCTCGCCATGACTCCGCCTCGACGTCCTGCAGCCAACACAGACAAGAAACACGTCAAATAGCACCGCTCGACACATGAAAGCATAAATAGCATTAATGATACCACATTAAGCCCAAACCTGTCAAATTAACAGAATAAGCATCCTAATCCTTTTGACCAGGTTTGACCAAGTCCGACCGAGCCCGATTGCACCTCGCAACGTCAAGGTTCGAATCACCCAAACCAAACTCGATTTTCCTAATCCCTTGTCAATTACTCATCACACACACGGGATGACCTCCACATGGTCTCTCACCTTTTTCAAAAGTCAATGTAAATAAAGGTGATTTATCGCATGACAAGTAGTGTTAATAGGTTCTGCCTAAAAATTATCAGAAGTATTATATTCATCAAGCATTGTACTTACCATTTCAATTAATGTTAGATTTTTTCTCTCTATAACTCCATTTTGTTTCGGAGTATAGGTAGTGGAAACCTCATGCTTTATTCTAAGTTCATCATAAAAATCTTCAATTTTAGTGTTCTTGAACTCAAAACCATTGTCACTTCTAATTTTCTTTATTTTGAAATCAAATTCTGATATGGGGTCACCTGATCTTCTCGAAGTAGGATCAAGATACTCACGTGCCCTCTATTGAATCGTAGCGATCCTCCGTTATGAATGCAAAGAACAAACGCTCTTTAATTCAGAAGATCACACATGCCAGACTTTACGACCATGAAGCGAAGCCCTATCGCACTTCCAATTCCCAGCGGAAAGAGTGAACGATCTCAATTTGCAAGAACTCTCAAATTTTCTATTGAAATTGTTTGGCTATCCAAAGATCAAAAAAACATGCAAAGACTATTCCTTCCATTATCTAGTCATCTGTCCCCCCCACCCCCCGTTACATGAGGATGGCGGCACTACTTATGGACGTTCTCCAATTTCTAGTCACGCACACAGGTTGACTTGGACTCATGTGCAAAACAAAACATACAACCCAACATAATTAGTTAACAACACAACTAGCTAGTAACTTCATACGACCATCAGTTGGCATGCTGATGGGCTGGACTTCTGTGAGATTGGGCTACCTTTGTGTCTTGCGGATGGGATTGAGTTGGGGCATATGTCACTTGATGCCTTTGATGGTGGCTGCATGGCCACGCTCCATGGCAATGTTTTCTCTCCTTGCTTTCTGGCAGAAATGGTATCTTCTTATGCTCCTCCACGACTTTAGCACTAGACTCCCCATCTCCCTCGTGGTTCCAAAGTTTTCGCATTATTCAAACCTGTTTTTTTAAAAGCTTGGTTCTCACTCTAGTCATTGGACCTTTTGGTGCATCATGAACACTTGAACAATTTAAAGGGGTAGACGTGGCAATAGTAGGGACATCCTCATCATTCTCCCCCTCCTGAAAAGGAATCATCCTCGACTCTGTATTGTCTTTCCCAAATAATGGTGACAAATCAGCAACATTAAAGGTAGTACTTACCCCACAATCGTCTCTTGGAAGCTCTATCTTGTATGCATTATCGTTGATCTTGGTAAGTACTTTAAAAGAACCATCACCGCGGGGCATCAACATTGATTTACGCTTCTCCAAAAAGCGTTCTTTGTGAAGGCATACCCACACTAAGTCACCTAGTTCAAATAGCAATTTCTTTCTAGACTTGTTCGCTTTAGAAGCATAAGCACATACCTTCTTTTCAATTACCTCTTTAGTCTTTTCATGGAACTTTTGCATAAAATCAACACGCTTAGAAGCCTCCATATTAGCACACTCTTGTAATAGAAGTGGCATCAAATCAAGTGGCGTGATAGGTTTGAAATCATACACCGCCTCAAATGAACACAATTGAGTAGTAGAATGCACTACCCTCTTATATGCAAATTCAATATGCGGTATACAATCTTCCCAATGTTTTAAATTCTTTTTTATCATCGTCCGAAACAGCATTGAGAGTGTATGATTCACCACTTCTGTTTCTCCATCAGTTTGTGGGTGATAAGTTTTCAAAAAGAGCAACTTTGTCCCAAGCTTAGCTCACAAAGTCTTCCGAAAGTAGCTCATAAATTTAACGTCATGATCTGAAACAATTGTTCTTGGCATACCATATAGTCTCACAATTTCCCTAAAAAACAAGTCAATTACATGCGACGTGTCGTCGCTCTTATGGCAAGAAATAAAATGAGCCATTTTGAGAACCTCTCCACAACTACAAACACATAATCCCTCCTCCTCTTAGTCCTAGGTAATCCTAAAATAAAATTCTTACTAATATCTTTCCAAGGTGCACTAGGAACTGGAAGTAGAGTATACAAATCATGTGGATTAAGTTTTAAATTAGCTTTATGGCAGGTGATACATCGTTGAACAAACCTTTCAATGTCATGTCTCATCCTGGGCTAGTAAAAGCGATCGACCAATATCATGTATGTTTTCTCTCTTCCCAAATGTCCCATCAATCTCCCTGTATGAGATTCCTATAACAATAACAAACGCACAGACGATTCTGGAACACATAGTTTGTTAGCATGAAAGAGAAACCTATCATGAATATGGTATTATCTCATCCTTTCCCATCTTTGCATTTAGAATATGGTGCTAAAAATTCATGTTTGGAAGTATATAAATATTTCAAACTCTCTAATCCAGGCACCTTAACTTCTAATTGAGTTAAAAGCATTTTTTTCTAGACAAAGCATCAGCTACCACATTCTCTTTATCTTTCTTGTATTTAACAATGTGTGGAAAAGTTTCAATGAATTCAATCCACTTGGCATGTTGACGATTCAGTTTAGTTTGACCTTTCAAATATTTCAAAGTTTCATGATTAGAATGAATGACAAATTCTTTAGGCTAAAGATAATGTTGCTAAGCCTCTAAAATGTGCACAAGAGCATATAATTTTTTTTATCATAAACAGAATAATTCAATTGTGCACCACTAAACTTCTCACTAAAGTATGCAACAGGTTTCCTTTTTTGCATCAAAATACTACCAATACCTATTCCACTAGCATCATATTCAATCTCAAAAGTTTTAGTAAAATCAGGTAAAACATGCAATGGTGCTTCAGTCAAACATTTCTTTAATTTAGTAAAGTCCGTTTCTTGTGATTCTCCCTATTCAAAAGTAACACCCTTTTTAGTTAATTCATTTAATAGGGCAGCAATGGTACTGAAGTCTTTCACAAAGCGTCGGTAAAAAACCAGCAAGCCCATGAAAGCTGAGAACTTGACTAACATTGACAGGAGTAGGCCAATTTCGAATAGCTTTAATTTTAGATTTATCTACTTTAATTCCATGAGCTGAAACAACATAGCCTAAGAACACCACTTTGTTTGTACAAAAAGTATACTTCTCAAGATTAACATACAATTGTTTAGTTCTTAGCACTTGTAATACTTTTCTAATATATTCAACATGTTCTTCCAATGAGTGGCTATATATCAAAATATTATCAAAATAGACTACTACAAATTTTCCAATGAAGTATCTCAAAACATAGTTCATTAATCATATGAATGTACTGGGAGCATTAGATAAACCAAAAGGCATAACTAACCATTTATACAATCCAAATTTTGTTTTAAAAGTTGTCTTCCACTTATCACCATATTTCATTTTAATTTGATGATATCCGCTACACAGATCAATCTTAGAAAAGATAGTAGAACCACTCAATTCATCAAGCATATCATCTAACCTAGAAATAGAATGACGATAGCGAATAGTAATATTATCGATAGCTTTACAGTCTATGCACATTCTCTATGTACCATCTTTCTTAGGAATAAGAATGAGAGGAACGGCACAAGGATTAAGATTTTCACGTACATACCCTTTTTTCATGAGCGCTTGCACTTGTCACTGAATTTCCTTTGTCTCCTTTGGGTTTGTGCGGTACGGCAGCCAGTTGGGAAGTGGAGCTCCCAATACCAAGTCAAATTGATGTTCGATGCCTTGAATGGGTGGTAGACCAGCAGGTACATCGTCCGAAATATATCTTCATAAGCCTGTAACACATGAGAAACCATATTAGGAAGAGAGGTTAAGTCATTAGTAGAAAGCAAAATATCTTTATACAACAATACCAAATGCTCTAAAGTGGGATCATCTCTTACCTCTCTCAAATCAGATTTAGTGGCTATCATGACCAAAATTTTCTCTCACTCATCCTTTCTTTTTCCACTCAATTTTAACTTATAGCTCTCACTCACTTTTTGTGGAATCTTACTCTTTTGTTCCTTCCCTTTCTCACTCTCAACTTTTACATCAACTTTTGTATATTATCATGTATAATTTGAGAAGTAGTCAATGGTAATAGTATTATTTCTTTATTATTCCACATGAACTTATATTGATTAGTTCTTCCATCATGAATCACAGAATGATCATATTGCCATGGCCTACCTAATAACAAATGACATACTTCCATGGATACAATATCACATTCTACAATATCTCGATAAGAACCAATCTGAAAGCTAACATCAACTGTATACCCAACATTCATTAAACCAACATTGTTTAACCATTGAATTTGATATGGATGTGGGTGTTTCTTATATTTCAAACTAAGTTTAGAACAAAGCTCTTTACTAGCTAAATTGTGGCAAGTTCCTCCATCAATAATGACTTCGCAACACTTACCATCCTTACTCACCTGAGCCCGTGTTTAGAAAAGATTACAGCGTTGTTCATGATTTGATTTTGTTTGCACACTCAACACCGTCGGTGTACACACAAGTATAGGGCCAGCCTCGGGATCATAAACACCATCTTATTTGCCTCCTCCCCTTATCCTTCCTCATGTACGTCTCTAAATCTCCCAAAATCAGCAAGGACCTTATCTTCCTCCTCGCTAGTAGAGTCATATTCTCCATTTTTCAATAGCAACATGACCTTGTTATTTGGACAATCCTTTTGCATAGGGCCTCGTCCAAGACATTTGAAGCACTGGATGGCACTACTTCTTCCTATAGAACCCACTAAAGGTGAAGATGAAGGTGTTGTACTCTTCTTGGTAATTGGCGTTGTAGCAACTTTCCCACTTGGTGCAGCATGTGTACTAGGAGCAAAACTTCTACTAGACGGGTTAACTTTAAAAGAATTGAAATGAGATGTGGTTTTACCCCTTGTAGGTGCTAAACGGGGTATATAGGATGATGTTCTTATTGCTTTCATATCGTGTTGCACTTGTCTTTCAGCCTTAGTTGCTTGATGTACCAATTCCACCATGTTGTTGTAAGGCTGAAATTTAGTGATGCGCTTGATGGAAGGGTGCAACTAGCAAGAAATTGAGCCATTGTTTTTTTCGTCTTGTTCATATACATTAGCTCGAATCATGGCCATTTCCATCTTTTTATAGTACTCCTCCACCGTGAAAGCTCTTTGCTTCATTTGCTGCATTTTATCAAAGAAATCATGTTTATAATGTTTGGGAACTGTAGGGCCCAGATTTTACAATCCGGCATCCTCTGTGAGTCCACCGCACTATTCCCTGAATCAATAGATAGTGCTCACAGATTACAGTTCTGAATATCAAAATACTTATCATGCGGAAGCGTAAATATAATAGTAGACTTACTCATGGGCCGATCAGGCCGAAACATCAAATTGCAGCAGCGGAAACGAAGCGCACAGGTGGGACCTTCAGGACATACCCACAGGCAGCCAACTGGAGGTTCGCGACCTAACTCTCGACATCTTCATCTTCTTTGCCATCATGACCAAGAGTGTTGTTGAAGCGTAGTGATCTGATCCCTGATTCTGGATTTGTTGTGAGAGCGAGTGTGAGCACAAACCACCGTGCTCCGCGAGCCAATACATAGGATGCAAATAATTAGTATGCATGGCTTATCAAAGGAGAGGCTCAGGTTATTTTATTTGTAGTAAATCGCTTTGAGTAGCATTATTATTATTTAATCATAGTGTTATTGTTGCTGCCTAAAACTCCAAACAGCAATTGCTATTATTGACTTAATCCACCGAAGATACATTTTCTATATTGATTGCTGCCTAAGACTCCAAACAGCGAGTGACATCATTTAATTAATCTACCGAACACACACTTTCTATATGGAGTGATGTCTAAAACTCCAAACTGCGAATGCCATCATTTACTAAATCCACCGAACATATACATTTTATATGGAGTGCTGTCTAAAACTCCAAACAGCAAGTGTCACCGTTTATTTAATCCACCGATCATACTCTTTCTATACTGATTGCTATCTAAAACTCCAAACAGCGAATGTTATCATTTATTTTGAATCCACCAATATCTTTTGTGTTCTGAATTCCTAATAATCCAATCTTGTAAGTGTTATTCATCAACTCTTCACTTCTGAATTCTAATGATTCTCTAACATAATTACTTTCAAATCCACCGATATCATTTGTATCAGGACTTTCTAACAAGTCGATCCTTTCGGTTATTGATACTAAACCATAACTTGCATTTCCAGTAATCAACCTTATTTCTAAATGCCTATCTTTAACTAATTCACTAGTGTACATCCACCAGGAACATTATTGATCAAGTTTATACTCCAATTGTCACATCTCCAAATTCCCAAAAAATTCAATTCATCCATCTAGTATTTGATCAAATCCTATTAATCCCATTATCTCCATCATCTCCCAAGAATTTATATTAGTTATCAGTGTCGTAATCCAGCAATTACCTTTGCACCCCCTAATTCTCCAAAAATCATTTAGATCGTCTATCTAGCCTATATATTCACTCTACAATTCAATGATAATCCAATACCTTTAATTTGGATTCACCAATTTATGTTCCCAGAATCCACACTATCGTTTCCTTTTTATGATCGACATGAATCCACCAGCAATTTTATGTGCTTACCACAAATAGCCATCTTCTTTTCTTACAACTCTAATTATTCTTCCTAACATTTTATTTTGTGAGAAGTATTATCATTATTTAAAAGTATAATACATAGAAATTTCCTGAGACTTAGCATTTTGAGCAAAAACATAATGTGTAAGAGAATGCAATAATAATAGCGATCCAGATTCCATCCACCGTTACGTGGTCTCTGCACCATATGCTAGACCTTCAGCGTTATAGCCGCTTACATTATCACTGGGACGACACCCAGGGCAACACAAATCAGGGCTTTCTACTGCCCTCCACTTTTCCATTCCCACCCACAAAGTTTTTGAAATAGAACTATATTTGGTTAAATTCCCATGTCCGCCCTTGACCATGGGCACGGCTATTCGAATAGTTTTGACACTGCAGAGTTTGCACACTTTACCCACAAGAGACAGTTCACTCGTTGCCCCACACGATTCCTTTGTCATGCGGTTGAGCAAACCATCATAGTAACCATTCAAAGTACCTCGCCCCTTCCATCATCTCACCCCTATGAGCTTCGCCCGCTTGCGGCTACCCACACTGCTAGCACACCGTAGAAGAACTTCACCCTCTGCGGGTGCCCCCATTCAAGCCCGCCACCCAGACAGCCACTCGCACTACCTCACCTCCTCCACCGATGATGATGACTTTCAGGGTACAATAAATTTACTAAGCCAAGTTGTACTTTACAGACTTATGATTGTACTTGTTTTACACAGGAGGTCATGACAAGATTCGGTCCTTAGGGTTATCTGGGCGGTTCTACCACTAACCACACTCTCGTGCACCGCTGCACCATACCCCCGAACCATCCGCCCAAATAGATAAGCAGTTTGAGGTTTTTGGAAACATAAAATAATCATATCCAACATATACCAGTCATTACCACTATGACTGCCCAACCAAATTTTCTTATGATTAAAGTGATGCTTGGGGCATTTCAGCGCCCCCGAGTATCTAAGCAGTACTAAGCATGGCGTATAATTACGGACTTATTTTCAAAAGTTACCATTATAATTTTACTAGGGTAACAAGGTTCACATAATCAAATATTCCAAAGGAGGTGTAATATTAATCAAGTTAAATAGTGGGGATATAACTAGAATCTTAAATTAAACATGTATTTGCATATAAAATAACAGCATGCAATTTGATAATTTAAACAAAGTAATTTGCAGAAAATGTAGGTTCAACATGATCAAAGTATTGACTCGCCTTGCACGGTTTACCGCGGTCTTGAGCTCACTCAAATCTTTCTCATTAGATGGTCTTGAGCTTTTGGTCTTTTTCTTCACCTCGATCCTGATTTTGCTTGATCCTCGATTCTTCTGGACTCCAATTTCTAATTACATGCTAAGCAACTAAATTCAAATAAAGCAAATAACTCAAAAGATCCAAATAACTCCAAGTATACTCAATTTAGCTTTATTATGAGTTAATGGATGATTTTGGTGCTTCGAGACAAGATTGATGGGGCGCGGAGTATTGACGAAGTCCAGTGGGGTTGGAGCGAAGTGATTGAATGGCCAAGGAGGATTTATCGAGACCAATGCCAAGGATAGTTCATAATACTAGAATATTCACTGGAATACTCGGCTTCGGATTTGAGAATGGCTAGGCATAGCTGACATGGATCGATCTTTTATTCCGTAACTTCTTTTATCATTTTGATATTTATTTAGGAAGTTCCATGCATTAGGTTAGTCCTATAGACTGGTGTAGGAGCTTAGTGCATTAAATTCACCTTTAGGGTATGTATTCCTCATAACTTAGGTCATGGTATTTTGTGGGGTTTTATTTATCAATTATTTGAGGTGTACTCCTAATGGTTAATTTTAATGATTCAGTGTCGCACGTGTATATTTAATTATCTCATTGATGTTTAATAGAAATCTTTAGCATATTCTTATTTGCCACTCATCTGTGACTATTGGATACAATATTACATGTTTCTTTGAGCTGTTTATTGGTGAGATTATTTCAATGTCTAATGATCTAGGGCTACTATATTTTAGTATATATATACATTAATAGGACCTTTTAGCTGAAAATACTCTGAGGACCAACTATCACTGTCATTTTATCCTTTGAATTAGTATCTAGCATATTTTAATTGAACTTCTAATCTCATAGGACCGAGCTTGCTATACACAAATTTTATTCCACTAAATTCACCGTTGAGATTTATTTAATGGCGGCATGTTAAATGTTAGTGCATAAACTTAATTATAATTAATGGTAATCTTTAATTTAAAGTCTCGCTTTTGTAGATAAACATATTGTTCGATTCATTTCCTTAATCTTAATCTTAAATGTTTTTTAATTAGAGTCTTTATTAAATTTAGAATCATCTTTTATTAATGACTTTATTTAATAATTAGATTAGGATAAGTAATAAAGGTACATTACTTATTCATATGTGGTAATTAACCTAAGATTAAATCCTAAATAATCTCATTTACATCCTAATAAAATTTGTTGGCTTCCATGGATTAATTCCAAATTTTTTCTTGATTTTTATTAACTAAAATGGGTTAACAAAAATAAAACAGAGATGAAAAAGAAATGTGTAGAGGGGGCAATCGAACCCACGACCTGTGCTTTCACTACTCACTCGGCTAGCCATCTGGGCCCTCGGTGTTTTGCGATGTACTGTGGGGAATTAAACTTGAAGAAGTGAGCGGTTGGTTGGGGGACTAAAATAGAGCAGCCGGCCGACCGAATACAGAGGAGGTGGGGCGCACGGCTGGCGGCAGGGGTTCCGGCGAGGGAAGGCCAGAGGGGCAGGGTAGGCCGCAAAACGGGTTCCCGAGGAGGCTAGAAAGCTTGTGGATGTGGTGGCGTGGCTCAGAATGGGACAGGTTGGCGGGGCGGCTGTTTGTGCGACCGGCGGCGAGGTGGGAACAGGGCGGTGGCGCCGGCGTGGAGGGGAGAAATTGGAGGTGAGCAGGAGCAAGAGCAAGTCGAGCGGAACGCACCGAGGTGGTTTGAGAGGACGGGGAAGACCCAAGGCGAGTCGCGATGGGAGCTCACGGCGGCGGGGTGGACGGCAGCTCCGGCCGGTGGTGGGGAAGACTTCGGGGCGGCGGTGGCGGCCGGTTTCGGGGAAGGCGGCTCCTCCGGCGAGCTTGGTGCATGGATTCCCAATTAGGGGGAAGAGGAGGAAGAAAACTCTTGGGAGCACACGAGGGCGTGGTTGATTTGGCGTGGGATTGTCGGAGTGGCCGGAGCGGCATGAGGCGGCAACGGCGGGCGTGCTCGGGCACAACTGGCTTGAGGGAGGAGAATGGAAGGAGGCTGCTCAGGGCTCCTTTATATGCGAGCGCGCGCGGGGAAGTGAAGCCGGGGCGTGGGCAATGGCATGGGACGGCGGCGACAGACTGTGGGCGGCGAACACGGGGCAGAAGGCAGCGCGGCGACGCGACAAGTCCTAGCGATGAGACGGGACCAGGCGCGACACTGCAGTAAGATCTTGGGAAGATTCGGGCGTGCTTGCTTGCAAAGTTCGGCGCAGGGGAGAGAAGGAAAGAGGGAGGCGCAGAGAGCGCTCGGCCACAGAAGGGAGGAGAGAGAAGGAGAAAAGAAAGGAAGTGCGGGCGCAGGGGAGAAAGAAAAGAAAGAAAGAAGGGAGGAGGAGCCAGCTTGGCCACGCAGCAGAGAAGGAGAGAGGGAGGAGAAAATAGGAAAGGGAGTGGGTCCCACCTGGAAGAGAGAGGAAAAAGGGAAATGGAAGAAAAGGGAAAAGAAGGCTCATGCAAAATTTTAGAACTTGGATTTCTAATTTAAATTTTTAACTTGCATTAGGAATTTCTGATTTTTGAAGTTTTGCACAACATTCAAAATTTTGAATTTTTATTTTTTCAACTATTTGATGTGAGCTTGTATTATTCCTTTAGCCATTTTTCCTTTACCTAGGTAAATTGGAATTCAAATTCTTATTCCCGTTGTTTAATACTTAAATTTTAATTTTCGTGTGTAGACCCTTGGGTTTCCCATTTCTTTTAGTATCTCTGCTGTTTTTGCTTTTGGATATTATTTCTTAGTATATTACTTTGCATGCCACAAAACTCAAGAAGTTTCAAATAAATGTTCAAAAAGAAATTTTGAACACCAGCAAAATGCAAGAAAAGTTTTAAAATTCCATATTTTTGAATATCCAAATTTTGGGATATTACAGGAACAAACCTTGCTCTCATGTGGTACTTCACCTCTTCCCATGTAGTGATGGGAGACTCATCATACTCTCTCCTTTGATTTTGAACTTGCTCCCACCATATGAGTGCATAATCAGTGAATTTAAGCGCAACCATGTGTATCTTCTTTTCTTCAGAATAGTTGTACAGACGGAACACCTTGTCCACCTTAAGCTCCTAAGTGAGGTAATCCTCAGGGTCATGTGTACCTGAAAATATTGGTATAGTAAATTTAAGCTTACCGAACTTCTCCTCATTTGGAAGATCATTGCCATAGCGGTTACGGCGGCAGTAGCCATCATCGTAGTGAAGAAAGTCGTTCTCATTTGGAAGTGAGGTACTATCCCACCACAGCCTCCATGTCTATGGCCCCTCCTCGGACCATGGAAGCAGCCCCCCTCACCTCTCTCAGGTGGGGTGGACGAATGGCATTTGCCACCACGTGGTCTCACCTTTGTTAAGCTTCTTGACCACCTTGGGCAGCGGCCACTCCATCATCATGTAGAGGAAGGGCAGCCGCAAGATGAGCATTTCCTTCTTGTTATGGTTGAAATGCTCACACAATGTTATTCACAATGTTCCCATGTAACACATTCATCTGTTGATTGAGCTCAATGCGGAGATCCTGCATATCTGCTTTGAGTTCAATGCGGAGATTCTGCATATCTAACTTGAGTTGTTCCTCCATTGCAGTGGTGCCAGCTACAAATTCTTGTTGCAATATACTTCTCAATGCCTGATGTTGAAAACGAGTCACCGGGGCATTAAAATTAACTTCATACTCCTCATCATAGTTATCTTCTCCACCTGGTATGGTTAGATTGTGCAAAGAAAACACAAGGCAATAACAAGATATATGGATGATTAGTATAAATCACTTAATCTCACTCTTTTCTCTCACAAGTAAAGTTCTCACCTTTCCGAAGTGAATTAAGGCCAATAAAAATTTAACAACGTGATGATCAAGCGAATGTAAGAGTCTTCATAATTGCGCAACAACGGTTATTTAGTGGAGCTTGGTATGGAGTGTATATCCTATACAATATGAAATTCATGATATTATAAAGTTAAGTAATAATCCAAGCTAGAATAATTTGTCTAAGTGATGATCCAAAAGGTTTAAGTGAAGTGTATGAACGTATACACAAAGATCAATGTGACTCAATGCAAACAAAAGAATAAGCTAAATAGAGGCAATCTGAATTTTAGGATTAAATAGCTTGTTTTGCACCAAGTGTCAGGAGAGACACTAATCAATTGAAATGATATGAATATAATGGCATAAGATTGCTCAAGAAATTAGGTTACACAATCTAAATTTACGGGCTAAGAACTCATCCAAATTCAGCCAATGCCCTTTTTTTTTTTTGAAATATGCTCATGCTGTAGTAGTTTTTTTTTAAACGGCTACCTTCTTTTTTTGCTTTTTTTTTTACTCAAAGGCCGAACTAGGTTTAATTATCTCTTGATTTTGTGCAAGTCTAAAAGTTGTTTAGCAATGTGTAAATAATTCTAGAATAATCCTAAAATAATTATCAAAGACTAGTCTCACAGATGAAAGAAAATTTGATATAAGTGAAGCTCAATGGTTATTGTTTTCGGCTAGCAGGTTTGACGCAAGCAACAGAGAAGTCTACAACAAACCGCAGTACAAGTCAAGATTGTAGACTAGAATCAACCATATCACAGGTTTGGCCGATTAGCCGTTCGGTCAGATTCACAGCCGTTTGGTTGGAACAAGAAGATTTCCAACGCCTGCACATGGACTTCCGATGAAGTTTGGGAATCGGATAAACACCAGCCAACCGATCAGTAATAGAGTTTGTAACCAAGTCAGCTATTCACCACATTGGTTTTCGGTCAGAGCACAGCTAGCTGTTCGATTTAGTTTGAAGATCAACTTTGATTGGAATTATGATATTGGCAGCTCACCAACCAATCACTTCAGGCCAACAACCAGATCAATCGACATGTTCCAGATGCGACGACAGCCAGCAGCTAGATCAAATCAGCATGTTCCAGATGTGTTGACAAAGCTGTTTTTTTTTTGTGCGAAGTGAGGGATTCAACTAGCAAAATTTTCTAGGGTTTTTTTGGACATAACGATTAAGCTACGCGAAAGAACACGATGATCAGCACTTTAACAAAAATTCTAATGGATGAAAATTTAACAAAACTTACAAAAATAATATATGCAAAAACTAGGGTTTGGATTTTTTGTTTTTAGTTTAATGGACTATAGGACAAAAATAAATCAATATAAAAATAAGGGTAAATAATCCTACCAAGTAAACCGCGCTCTGATACCAAAATGATATGAAGTCATCCGATTTTCTCAACGTAGGATCAAAATATTCACATGTCCTCTTTTGAATTGTAGCAATCCTCAGTTGCGAATGGAAGAACAAACGCTCTTTAATTCATAAAATCACACATGCCAGACTTTACGACCACCAAACGAAGCCCTATCATACTCCTAATTTCCCTACGGAAAGGTTAGCTAATGACTTCATACGGCCATGAGTTGGCATGTGGATGGGCCAGACTTCCGTGAGATTAGGCTGCCTTTGTGTCTTGCAAATGGGATTGAGTTGGGCCATGCGTCACTTGATGCCTTCGATGGTGGCCGTACGGCCACGCTCCTTGGCAATGATTTCTCTCCTTGCTTTCTAGCAGAAATGGCGTCTTCTTGTGCTCCTCCACAAATTTAGCATTGGACTACCCATCTCTCTCGGGTTCCAAAGTCTTCACAATATTCAAACCTGTTTATTTAAAAGCTTGATTCTCGCTCAAGTTATTAGACCTTTTGGTACTTCATGAACACTGACAATTTAGAGGGGTAGACGTGGTTGTAGTAGGGATGTCCTTATCAAATTCATTTTGAGCCTTTTTTGCAAAACTTTTGAAAATGTCAAAGCCATCGGCCTTGTCATGTAGGAAGAATACCCATGTATATCTAGAGTAATCATCTACAATAATTAAACAATAGATATTGCTCCCAATGCTCTTATAGATTGTTGGCCCAAACAAATCCATCTATAAGAGCTCTAATGAGCTAGAAGTTGACATAATACTCTTGAAAGGATGAGAATTTGCAACTTATTTCCCGGCTTGGCAAGTGCTATATAATCTATTTTTCACAAACTTCACATCTTTCGAGCCAACTACTAAATCATGTTTGAAAAGCTCTTTGAGTTGGATCATATCCATCTGACGTACCATTATATGCCATAACTAACCCAAAGATATTTTTGCTATTAAACATGTTTTTAAACAAGACTCATTTGAAGAGAAATCAACCAAATAAAGATTTTCAAATTTAAATCCTTTAAAAACTAATTCTTTTTCTTTTTCCTTAAAAATGACTACTCTATCTTTAGAGAAAGAGCAAATTAAGCCTAGATCACACAATTGAGCAACGGATAGCAAAATTAAAATTTAATAATTTTTTATTAAAGATACATTAGAAATTGAAAAGTCATTTGAGATAGCAATTTTACCTAAGCCAAGGACATTTCTTTTGCTATTGTCTCCAAATGTGATCTTCTCATTGCTCCCACTCGGAAATATGGTGAACATCGTTCGTTCTCCAGTCATGTGTTGAGTGTAACCATTATCAAGCACTCAGTGCCTTCCACCGGTCTTGTAGTTCACCTACAAAAGAAAATCAAACCTTTTTAGTTACCTAAATTTGTTTGAATTCTTGAAGGTTAGTGACCAAGGCTTTAGGCACCCAAATAGCATTTTTCTATCGCCTAAAATTGAAGTGCCAATAAATCTAACAATAACATTACCATGTTTAGATTTATTAAGCATATAACAAGAATCATATAATCCAATGGATGGAGTTTTATCAATAGGAAAATTTTGTTGCATATGTCCTATTTCCTGGTATTTAAGGTAATATTTACCATTTTGCCTTACGAACCTTGTGGGCTTGTTTTCTAGTTTTTTACCCTTCTTGGGCACATACCCAGTCCTTCCTTGTTGAATGAACATCTTTGCTCACTTAAAAGGTTGTTAAGGGTAGCCTTATTTTTGAAGCACCTTTCTAAGCTTTTGTTAAGTTTAGTCACTTGCTCTTTTAACTTATTATTTTCAACAATAAGCTTAGCATCACAAGACTTAGCATTACCATGATTAGGATCAACATTTGACTATATGGTATGGCAAGTAAATCATCACATGAAGTAGAAAAGCTAGTTCTAGAAATTTTTATATTAGGCATATCATCAAAAACATCACAAGTAATTCCAATGATAGTGCAAGACTTACTTGAATTTTCTTGAAAAACAAGTCATGAGATTCCTTTAGCTCCTCATAAGAATCTTTAAGAGAAATGCTCTCTGTAAGACCTTGAATTTTGACTTCTCTTTTTTAAGATATTTATTTAATTCTATTAACATATCCATAAGGTCATCATAAGATGGTTCTTCATCATCATCATCATCATCATCATCATCATCAAGGGTTTTTATCTTTTCTCCTTTTGCCACGAGGCATGTAGGAGATGAGAAGAGAGATGGGGCCTCCTTAATGGCGATGCTGACAAGTTCCTTCTTCTTAGAGGACTCATCCTCATCTGAGTCGGAGTCAGTGTACTCCTAATCAGAGTCCCACTCTCTAATATCAACTTCATTTTTGCCTTCCTTGTGAAGCTTTTTGAAAAGCTTCTTCTTGCTATTGAAGTCTTTTTTTTTGGATGACTTGTCCTTGTCATCCTTCTTTATAGGGCATTGAGAGGCAATATGCCCCTTCTCATCACACTCATAGTAATGGATGCTACAACGCTTGTTGTCATAGGAACGCCCTTTCTTGCCCTTCTCATAACTAGTGCTTCGGTATGAGCGTCTCTTTATGAACTTGTTCATTCTCCTTACAAGAAGAGCCAATTCCTCGTCGAAGTCCTCCTCATCATCTGCAGACTCTTCACTTGACACCGCTTTGGTCTTGAAAGTGGTGATCTTTTTTTGCCTTGGAGGAGGATTTCTCCAAGAGCTCTTCCTTGTCCTTCTTGTACAATTCATTGATTATGAGGTTCCCCAAGAGTTGTGATAGCGTCATTCTTGTCAACTCAGGAGAATTGAATAATAGTGTCACCAATGTCTCATACTTCTCTGGTAACGCCCTAAGCATTTTCTCACAATATCAACATCCGTTAGTGATGTGCCAAGGCCTTTGAGTTCATTTACAATGTTGTTGAGGTACATTTCACTAATATCCTCATGAGGCAACATTATAAATATCTTATATTTGATCCAAGCTTATGCAATTTGGCTTCTTTGACCGTGGAATTCCCTCATGGATTTTCGAGAGGGTGGTCCAAATATCGTTAGCAGTTTCCAAATTGCTCACTCTATTGAACTCATCTGCATTCAAAGCGCCAAAAGAGCAATCATATGTTGAGCATCTAAATGTGAATTATTCTCATCTTATTTCGTGGGATGTAGAGGATCAAGAGGCATGACATAACCCTCATTTACAATTTTTCATATGCTCGGACTCATGGCCTTAAGATAAATAGATATTCTAATTTTCTAGTACGAATAATTAGAGTCATCAAAAAGTGATACCTTTCCTATAGCAATACTCTCACTAGCCATCATTTTCTCTCTTAGATGGTTAAGTCCAAATCAATGAGAGACCAAGCTCTGATACCACTTGTAGGATCAAGAATAACCGACTAGAGGGAGGTGAATAGGAGGTTCTAAAATTCTTGCCTTCTAAAAGAAATTACAACAAATTATTGCTAGGTAAGATTTCAAAGCAATTTAAACCTACACAATTTTAGTATGGCTAAGGCACCATAAGCATAAGTCCCTACAAGTATATGTCTAGCACAAATAAATATAGCAATCTAAACAATTTCAAAGCTAGAAATATAAATGCGAAAAGTAGAGGCAAAGAAATAACCACAAGATAACTTGAGAAGTTTTTCCCATGGTATCGAAGACTTACCGATCTTCACTAGTCCACCTTGAGGGAAGCCCAAGCAACTTAGGTTGGCTCCACAAATTAAGCCTCACTCTTCAATTCACTTGTGGTTGCTTTTCCTCCGCTCTAGAGATGGTGAGCATTAAACCACTCACAATTTGGCGCCGAGATTTTTCACAATCTTCTTGAATGGGTCACCTCACATTCTCCCGCCAAGACCGTCTAGGTGCTGGCAAGCACCAAGAGTAATAAACCAAGGCTTCGCTTGACGAAGATCAAGCACCAAAGGTTCAATCTAAGATGAATGCACTTGATTTTGGCTCAACTACCTCAAATGAATGCCAAGTGAGTAAGTGAGGTATGGAAGGAATGCTCAAGGATATTCAATGGAGTCTCTAACTTCTGTTCTTGAGTAGGTGAGGAGGTATTGACACCCCCACCAACCAAATATAGCTGTTACAAAACAATCCCTAAAAACTCAGGGCAAGTGGTAGTACTGCAGTATAAAGTTTGGTACTGCCACACTTGCTCTGACACTATAGTAACGACTATATTAGAGCTTCTGAACTAGCCGTTGAAAATCAGCATAGTACTACCGCCGTTGTAAGCATGGTAGTTCTGTTTTTAGGAGCGGTACTTCCGTTTGTCTCGAGGACCAAATCTTGGTGCTCTCTGAAAAAACGTATTGCCCGAATTTTTGGAGCTTTTGGGTTTCGGTACTACCATTTTCCAGAAAAATAAATGTGATTCCAGGGTGCTCTCTAGAAAAAAAAATGTTCCACTATCTTTTTGGTACTTCTGAGTTTTGGTAGTACCGCTCAGGAGCTGCGGTCATACCACTCTATGGTAGTTTCACCGTGTAAAATCTAGTACTACCAATTTTTTTGACAATGCATAGTTGGTTATCAATTTTAATTTTAGGTGCATGCATGATCCTAAAATTGATCCAAATGGGATAAGAACATGCTGTCAAGCTACTAGTCATGATCCATCTTAATAGTACGGTATTTAACTTATAATACGGTCTTCTATCCTTTCACCTAAAATAAGTAAAATTGAAAAAAATCCTAAACTATTTATACCTTTGTTATGAACCATCTTGATATTCATGTTGACCCTTAGCATGCCTTTCACCTTTGTCATCGGGACTAAACCTTTTAAACACTCAATGAACATGTTAATCCCATATTCACATATTGTCGTTAATCACTAAAACCATTTTTAGGAGCCTAGATGCTTTCAAAGTGTCATTGGTGTCTAGATCTTACCAAATTTAGGTGCAAGGTCCAGATCCTACTAGATCCAGCCGTCGTCGGTCAAATATGGTCGTCGCCGCCTCAAGCAAATCTGGTGCCACTGCGGCCACCGTAATCCCAGTCACTACCATCGTCATTGTTGGTCACGGTCGCCACGGCCTTGGTTATCACCGTCGTCACCACCGTGAGGGTCCCAGGTGCAACTCCTTTCCTGACCACATTCTCTTCTTGGGATCACGCTCACTCTCCTCTCTTCCCTGAAGCCATTGTCTCCTTTGTAGGACCAATGACGCCCTGCACCCTCTCGCGTCCACCATGGCATCCAAGCCTAGGTGGACTTGTGGGGTACCTAGGCGGGGCACCGTGCTGTACATGCTCTAACATATCCTCCCATCCCATCCGCCGTTTGTCTCATCTCGATAGTGAAGATTCATATTGTATAACAGTACAAGGAGAAGAGGTATGTATTTCTTGTTTTTTTATCTAAAAAGTATTGTATATCATATTTCTGTGGTGATATGGGATATATATGGCTATGCATTTGTTCAACTTATTTGATTGCCTTATTGGTTGCTAATGCGTCGTTATTGGGACCATAAGGGCATCTCCAATGGTCTGAGTCAGCTAGCTATATGCATGTACACATCAGCATATATCCTGTGTGGAGGAAAGAGAGTATGCAAAAAAAAACCGAGCCAGCTCTTCCTTAAGCACTAGTCTATAACGCAAAACGATGCAGCCTCTATAAATGATAGTTCTTTTCTGTGTGTGCATGTAAGCATCAAATAGCTATCCTTATAGATAGTTCTTTAGAATGCTAGCTTTAGTGTGTACTATATAAATGATGTGGAAGTCTTATAGTTAGTTGCTAACTATAACCATTGGAGATGCCCTAAGAGATGCATATGACCAATTCTTCATAATTTAAAGAAATTATTAAATTTTGGATAAAAGTTTAAATCTTTGTACAAAATAGGGTGTTGCTAGTGTCCTGACGTACGATGAGAGCTGTCCCACCGTACACTCTATCTATCATTGCATCTTTATAAACATATGGATCCCACACTGTTGGATATCTTTCGTGGTTGGTGCAACAAAATATACCCGATTGCAATAAAGTGTATAGCGAAGTGCATCAAAAATTTGTTGGGTTGCAACAAAAAAAACACTCAGGCGTTACCTCACACAATAATTGAGACAACTCATGAAATATTTTGATTTTGAGTGTGCACCATTGTGCAATGGTTGTTGCAACATTGAGAAAAATTTTGAAAAAAATCCATTCTCTCAACAAAAATGCTACTATATCAAAAAATAACATTGGCAACATTTGGACAAGGAGAATGCAATATTTTGGATTGTGAAGTGCAACATCTTAAGAATTTGTAATAAAATATTCAAAAATATATATAATTCCAACATTTTAAATCACCTATTGTCAGGGGCGGACCCATAATGGGACATGGGGGTACAATTGTACCCCCAAAATTTTTTGTAAAAAATCAACTATATATAATATATATTTCATATATATAAGAAAAAAAATTAGAAATGAAGGTAATGTAGCAAATTCAGCCCACTAGCCAATGGCCCAATTGGCATTTCCTGATTTCCTAACCTAACTCCTGCTGTCTGGCTGCTTCTCACGAGTCACGCCGCCTCCTTCCTTGCTCTCACGCCGCCTCCTCTCCATTTCTCTTGCACAGCCGCCACGCCACGCCACAGCGCGCGCGCGCCTCGGCGCCCCTCCGGCGCCGCGCGCGCGCCGGTGAACGGCTACGGCGGCGCGCGCCCGCTCTGTCTTGCTCTCACGCCGCCTCCTCTCCATCTCTCTTGCACAGCCGCCGCGCAGCACAGCGCCGCCGCCGCGCGCCGCGCCTCTCGTCTCGGCGACGCGGCGACCGGCTACCGGCGGCAGCGCGGCACCAGGCGCCCACACTGGCACACCCAATGGCCAGCTTCAACGGCGGCAGCTCCTCCCCTATTCCATTGCCATCCAGGTCAGTTTTGCATTGATATTGTTTCATGTACTCTGTTCAGTGTTCACTAGAAATTAAGTCAATCAAACTTATGCTTATGTGTGATTGTTTATTTGGTTAACTATATGAGATATACATATTATGTGTATCAAAATTCTCTATCTTATATATATACTCCATAGATTCTTAACTTCGTACCCCCATCCTAAAAATCCTGGGTCCGCCACTGCCTATTGTAACAAAAAAATATTGTAGATGCAACAAACACATCTGCAAGGTGATACGGTGGCGGCGTCCCTTTGTTTGCCATCTGACTCGGCTCGTTCAGTCGTTGTCCTCTCTTCTATAAGGTGATCTAGGGTCGGCGGCCCTCCGCTTGCTATCCTCCATGATTTTGGGAGAGGTTGTGTAATGGTGGCCTCGTTAGTAGCATGTGATTGAAGGAATCGAGGGCAGATGGTGGTGGAAAGTGGAAATTACCATCGCCGCTGGCATGCGTGGTTAGGGAATGTTGACACTGGATTCAAGGCGAGATTTTAGGGAGTCACAAAGGATGTGATGTGGGAGGAAGAAGAAGAGAGAGGACAAATGAAATGGATGAACTATGCTACCACAGGGAGACCCATAAATGCGGAGGAGTTTAAGCGATGTTCTATGGATTTGCTTGTACGATGCTTCTCGCAAACAGTAAAGCATTGTGCAAGAAATGGGTTGTCCGAGCAAATAGCCCACATTGGACGCTAGGTAGGTAGCGATATCCTTTAAAATATTAGCGGTAAACTGTCGGCATCGCCTGATATTTTTCACAAATTGGTATAGTGTTATCCCTGCCACATGACGTATGAGGTTTTACTACTGGTGTAGTGGTTCACCACTGTCCACTACTAGTATTACACTACTCCCACTCATCGCCACGTCCAAAACGCATCACCATCTCCACCACGAGCTCCCACACCGCCGTCATCCACGTCTCCTCTCCATCACCGCTACCATGTGCACCAGCACCTCCATGCAGTCCGCCCGCCAGATGTCCCACCCATTCAGCGTGCTCAGCCTCTTCATTTTCTCCACTGCACGAGCACCAGCCGAACGTGGTGGCCTTAAATCTCTCTATTAGAAATAATCTTAATTTCGAATCTAAGACGTAGTAGAATCCATTTTTATATGTAATTTAAATTAAAGTTATGTCCAACTTGAAGTCCGAATACGTATGCTAGTAAAGATTATTAGCCTATATATTGAGGAGACTTATAGCCAGTTTTGTAAAAAAAAAAGAAAACAAGAAAAAAGGGAGCAAATAAGATAATAGAGAAATTGAAATTCTCATGTGTTCTCTTAGTTTATTTGCGATGTATGCATTTTTCTCCTGCAAAAAAATTAACAAGTGGTATAGAGCCTAGGCGAGAACTGAGTTTCTGAAAAAATCGTCTCGTGATTCTATTTCGTGCTCGTCTCGCACGGCGCTCCTGAGGCACAGTCGCTTGTCCCAAGGCCTCCGCATGCGTCGCTCTGTCAAGTCTCCGATCGGAAGCAGCACACACAAGGACAGAAGAGAGGAGCACGTCATTACTAGCACCAGGGAAAGAGCAAGGACAGAAAAAAGAAGTCAAGGAGTGCGAACTTGAGACAAGATGGAGAGAAAGGAACTTGGCCCAAGAATTAAAAAAATAACAGAGAGAGCAAGTTCAAAAGAAAAAAAATAGTATAGTTTTTTTCCGTTCTCTTGGTCCAAGAGCTGCTTCAAAGTAGTCCGAGATCTTGATTCGTGCTCAAGATTATGTCGTGTACTCCGGGAAGTGGTGTCACCGGTGATGAGGCATCATCCGGTATGATGATGAAGGGGAGTTCTATTGTCTCGCTGCATTATCCGATGCTCACAACGAGCAATTATGCA
The DNA here is from genome assembly GCA_036346575.1 of Dendrocalamus sinicus. Classification (NCBI taxonomy): domain Eukaryota; kingdom Viridiplantae; phylum Streptophyta; class Magnoliopsida; order Poales; family Poaceae; genus Dendrocalamus; species Dendrocalamus sinicus. The sequence continues at coordinate 13,440,389 of CM070666.1, read as the reverse complement.
GCATAGGCAATCAAGATAAATATGTACATGAAGGCTCATGGAGTGTGGGACACGATCGAGAATGGCAACGTCGATGTGCGCAAGGTTCAGATGGCATTAGCGGCCATCTATGAGGGCATCCCAAAGAAGACGCTCTTCCTACTAGCTGAAAAGGAGACGGCCAAAGTTGTGTGGGAGACGTTGAAGGCGATGCATCTTGGCGGCGATCGTGTGAAGGAAGCACATGTACAAACTCTCAAGACCGGGTTCGAGGTGCTGCGTATGAAGGACATGGAGTCGATCAATGACTTCGCTGTCCGGTTGATGGTCATCATCAACAAGATTCAAGCCCTTGGTGAGAAGGTGGAAGAGTTGTACGTAGTGAAGAAATTCCTTCGTGCTATTCCCTCATAGTTCCCCCGATTTCTTCGGTTATAGAGCAATTTGGAGACCTAAAGATAATGACCATGGAGGAGGTCATCGGTCGTCTTAAGATGTATGAGGAATGCATCCACTACAGTAGTTACAAAGGCAATGGACAGGTCTTGTTGACCCACGTTGAGTGGGAGATCCGATCATCGAAGCGTGAAGGCAAGAACACTTCCAGGGGTGGTGCCCAAGGCCTTCAGAATCAAAAGTTTGATAAGGTGAAAGTGAAGTGTTATAATTGTAATGATTATGAGAATTTTGCTTTAGAATGCCCCAAGTCGAAGATGAAGAAAGTATTTTTTGCTGAAGCGCTCAGCGATGATGAATCAACAATGCTCTGATGATAAGTTGAGTCAGAGACGTTGAGAAGATGTGCCGCCGTCCAAACTCAAGTAAGGTGAAAAGGAATCGGAACGTTGAGGAGATGTGTCACTGTTCTATATGAAGTATGAGTTTAGTAAGTTGTAGTTGAGACCGACTGACTTAATGTTTTAGAATCTTTGCATCCGGTTGAACCTGTACCAGTTGAGTTGAGTTGCTACATGTAGCTTGCATTTAGAACGCTTCATGTGGAGGCGTAGCTAGTAGTTCATAATGCATTGAGACTAAAACTAGAATATATCAAGTCAAGATTAAGGGGGAGATTGTTAGAAATAATCTTGACTTCGAGTCTAAGACATAGTAGAGTCCGTCTCCGTGTGTGTAATTCAAGTTAAAGTTATGTCCAACTTGAAGTCTGAATATGTATACTAGTAGAAGATTATTAACCTATATATTGAGGAGGCTTGTATTCAGTTTTGTAAGAAAAGAAAATGAGAAAAAGGGAAGCAAATAAGAGAATAGAGAAATTTAGAAATTCTCCTGTGTTCTCTCAGTTTATTTACGATGTGTGTGTTTTCTCTTGAAAAAAGATAACAATCTCCTCCACCACGATCGCCAGGGTCGGCTCAGTGAGCGTGGTGCCCCCTCCTCCTCGTCATTGTCGTCGACGGACTCCGCCGCCTCTCACTCTACGCGAAGTTACGCATCCATCTGCGGTAGGCTCATCACGCGGCGTAAGCCCCTGCTGTAGCTGACATCCGGGTCGAACACGGTGTGGGCCTCGTCCACCAGCCCGTGTCGCACCATGTCGCACCACACGCGCTGCTGTGCACCGCCGAAGGAACTCCAGTGCAGTGTCCAACCAAATGAAGCAGCACCACTGTCGCCCTCAACCAGCGCCTCGACGTACCTGTTGGAGTCTCCGGCCATGATGGGAAGGCCACCACTAGATAGATCTTGATTTTCGAAAAAAAATTCAAATGAACTCCAAGGTGAACAAAATTAGCACCACTAGATAGATCTTAATTAATTGTCTACTGGAAAAGCTACTGAGGCTGACAACTAGGTCCCACTGGTTTTATTTAAATTTTCATTTATTTCTTTAAAAACGGCTAAAGGATGACATGTGGGACATTTTTATTGTACAGACAGTAACTGGGCCGCATGTCAGTGGCTCCCATCATTTAAAATGGTTTAAACAGATTTCAATAGCTGGCGGGGCCCACTTGATAGTTAGACATTAAACTAAACCGGTATAGGGGCCCACGGGTCAATGAATAATTAACTTAGGCTAACAACGATCATTAACTAATTAATTAATCACACTTAACAGTAATTACACCGCTACAATGCTCCCTCTTGGCGAAGGGAGGCGGAGCTTACCGATGGTGAGGGGACCACAACGGCTGGTGACGAGGCCAAAAATGGGGTCAATGGCCTAGCGTGAGCCTCCACGCAGAGCGACACAAATTCAATTTGGCCCCTAGGGCAGTCGATGGCGAGACTAGGTGGCGATAGGCGACCAAGCACGACATGGCAGCGAGATAGGTAGCTAGGGGTCGATTCCTCCCTAGGTGAGCTTCTATGGGCGACAAGGAGCTTACCAGATGCACTGGCGGGGCTTGGGGGAGCTCGGAGTGGGCTGTTAGCACCAGCGGAGCTGAGGCAAGGACGGTCTGCAACAGCGTCGGGGATGGCTTGAAATCGAACAACAACGCTTGAAATCGGTGGTGGACGGAGGTGGTTGGAGTTGGAGACGAAGGGGGCTCCAGCGAACTGCAAGAGGAGAGAGCCCGATTAGGCAAGGTGAGAGGGAGAGTAGAGCAAGGCAGGCACAAAGAGATGCTTTGCGTGGCCTGAGGCTTACCGAGGGGAGCTAGCGACGGTGACAGCCATAGAAGGGCTTAGTGGAGGCGGAAGTGATGAGCTCAAGGGAGCAAGGCGCGGTCGAGGCAGGGGAAGAGCAAGCAATGATGGAGTGAGGTGAAGCTTGGGGAAGCAGAGGCGAGGGGCTTAAATAGCTTGGGGCATTTGGCTGTTGGAGTGGCGTCAACGCGCATGGAGGCCAAGAGCGGTGCAGAGCAATGGGTGGCACTAAGTTGCACAACAGAGAGGGAGGGGAGGTGATGGCTTGGGTGCATGAGACACAAGGTGATGGCGTGGCGATGTTATAGCTTAGGAGTGTGCCACATGGAGCATGCAACGCAGCGCAATAGGCTAACAACTCGGCGCACGGAGGGGGAGAGAGAGGGGGCTCTGGGCGAAACGGAGGTGGCGCTAGGCAAGGAGTAGCTCGGCGCGCGCTGTGGAGTTGTTGTGGCACACAGGAGAGGGTAGGGGGAGCACGCATGCGGTGGGGACGCTGACGGCTGGGCGCAGGCGTGCGCACAGCGCGTGCAGAGCGCGGCCATGGTGGTGCCGGGCGGCTTGGGCCAGGGCGGTGCTGCTGGGTTGAGCAGAGGCAACAGTGGGCCGGGCCGAACCTAGGAAGTGATTTCAAAATTTGTAATTTTGAAAATTGAAGAGAATTTTGAAATGCTATTTGAATTTTGAAATTTATTTCACAAAAAATTGCAAGCCCAAAATGGGATGTTACACTATTAGAGACTCACGTATACATCTATCAAACTTTCCCGTTAATTGAAACCTGGCTACCATGGCCTTGCCCAACATTAGAAACAAGACAGCCGGAGTGCTACACCCCATCGCAATCACCACGTAGGCGAGCCATAGAGAGTTGGGCACGACAGTGAGGTACACAGCGAGCATCACAGCCACGACCATCGCTAGGCATGCCGTGACAGTCAGCCAGTGGGCCCATATCGCCACATCGTTCTTGACATCCACAGGCTCCCTCCGCGCCCAGGTGGAGCCGAAAACGACGACGATGGAGCAGCACATCGCGAGTGTGTTAGAGATGACATACATCTGGAAAGCCACACGATGCCCAAGGATGGCTGTGCCGTCCTGCTGGTTGTACCCACCAGGCATGGCGAAGGTGGCAGCGAAGGTGACCGTGGCGATGAGGGTGGCAACGAGGGTGTAGGTCTCTAGCTGGAGCTCAAAGTAGTTGTTAGGTCCCAATGACTTCCACAACATAGATGACGGCAACGGCTGCGGTTGTCTCCTGGCCCAAATGGATTCTCGCTTCTTCAACTCCTTCCACAGGTATATCTAGATCGATAAATATAGAACATCATTAGAAAAAGTAACATATATATAAAGCCATAACATATCATTTCCCACAAAAATTGTCTTTTGTGAAGAAGGCGGTCTATATTTGCAACGCAAATTTATAGTGATCTCCCTTCCACGGAGCCACAACCATCACGTCCAAAAGCGAAGGTGTGGCCTAACATTATGTGGTATTGTATCATTTTTTCTGGTAATTAATGCCGCAGCACTTTTTTCTGTTATTATATGGTTTACTTGATAGATGTTCTAATCACGAGAGTCCTATGTATAGCTCTCTGCGACAATTTTTCATCAATAACCTATTTGGTCCCTCAAATTTCCCTGCGGACTCATCTTGGTCCTCCAAATCTTTGAAGGGCGACATAAATTGGGCCCAAATTACAGAAGTGCCAGTATTAGATTCTGGTACGAGGACCAAGCTATGGCTTGGGTGGCTTGCTGTGCTGGTTGTGCAAGCAGCCGCAGAGGTTCGTTCCCCAAGATGAAATTTGGTGTGCCTCACTTCACACATATGCGTACGGTCAATAGAAAGGCATGTGTCTATATTCTATGAAGTACTACAGTATTAGATAAATTCTGAATTTATCTAGTGATCTTTGCCTGAGAGCTTGTGTGTATTTCAGTAGGATGTATATATATATATATATATATATATATATATATATATATATATATATATATATATATATATATATATATATATATATATATACATCCTATCAAATACACACAAGCTCTCAGGCAAAGATGTGTGTGTGTGTGTGTGTGATGTGTGTAGGATGTGTATAAGTATAAGTTATATAAATATGTGCATGTAGTGTGAGTAGGACGTGCATAAGTATGCGTCCTATGTAGTCATCTAAAAAATGAGACTACTATGATCATTACACATGTTACGAGACATCAGAATGTTCCGAAGCACTGAAGCAGTGCGCTGGCAGGTGCATGCAAAGGGACTGGTTTGAACCGAAAATGAAGCTTGACTGACTACTTTGGCTAGTTTAAGGTTGGGTTCTTCTGGACTGTGCTTTATGATTTACGGTTTAAAATTTTAAATTCTAACTGTTTGTGGGAGAAAAGATAAATAGTCGCATGTAATTTTGATCGATACAGCTAAACTCAATACACTTTTTTACTACAAACTTTCTGTTGACCCCACCTTAAAAAACACACCGTTTGAAAATTAGTTATTGTAGTATAAGACATAAATCACAAGTCATAAGTAGAAAAGAATTCAATCTAAACCTTAAAGATCTAAGTGGCCCTTTTGCGAAAGTTAAGGATCATTAAACTTTTATGCAGAGGATTGTTGTCCGTGTGTGGTTGCCACATGGCATTGCATTTCCTAAACCAAGGTTTAGAGATGAGTCCATATGGTTGGGCGTGCGAGAGAGAGAGAGGGGGGGGGGGGGGGACCGAAGGAATTACCTGGTAAGAGTTTACATCCTCTTGGTCCTCAATGGCACTCCGTGCAGTCTGACCGTTCTTGTTACGCACACATGGGTTTACCCTCCCGTGCTCCAACAAGAGCAGCGCGCATTGAGGGTGAACATGTATGGCAGCCAGATGTAGTGGCGTGTTCCCCTCGTCGTTAGCTCGGTTCACCATGTCGTTGGGCCGCACATGGAGCAGGAGGCACTTGAGAGACTTTGCTTTGTGCCACAGCACCGCGGTGTGGAACACGTTCCACCCTCTGTGGTCAGTCAGCTCGGCGGCATTGGGGCACCTTTTCAAGATCTCCCTTATGGCATCCACGGACCCGAAGATGACGGCGACGTGGAGAGGCGACTGCCTCTCCCTATTGTGCTTGTAGGCGACTTGGGGGCTGTTCTTTAGGAGCATGTCAACCATGCGCGTGTTGTTCATCTGTGCCGCATAGTGAAGGGCATTGTTACCGAACCAATCGGTGAGCTGAATCAGCCATGGCCTCTTGCGCATCAGGATTTCTGTGACCTCTGTCAGAGAAGTTGAGAAGATGAACACAACTACGTGCCAACTTCCTTCTACTCTCTCCAGTCATAAATACATATTATTTTGGATTGAAATAGTTAAAATTTTAAAACTTTGATTATTGATATAATTTTACAAATTTAGATTTGATACATAAAAAAATCATATATATATATATATATATATATATTTGTTTTGAAAAATACCTTCACAATATTATAATTTTATTGGATTTTATAAATATATTATAATATAGATTAGTGGTTAAAGTTGTGTTTGGAGAATGTATCAATATCTAAACGATGTGTATTTGTGAGTGAGGTGAGTAAAATGCACGTATATCAAGTTGGGGGGGTGGTTTGTGTACAAATTAAGTAGTAAAGTCCCCGCTGCTGTCACTCTGCAAATTTCCCAAAGGAATATATAGGTAGGTACTCGACGAAAGTTCTTACTGATGTGACCGCCAAGAACGGCCTGGTGCAGAGGTGTGCCACTGATGGACATGGATGGCACGTACTCCTCGGCGACCCACACATATCCCACGATCCTCTCCACGATATCAACGAGGCCCTCCCTCGCGGCGATGTGCAGCGGCGACTCCATTGCCAAGTTCAGCGCACGGCCGCTGCTGGGGGCTGCTTCCAGCAGCCTCACCGCGACTGCACTCTTGCGATGCTTCACCGCCTCATGCAACGGGGTGTTCCCTGCCTTGTTCCTCATCTGCAAACACTGCAAATGCGCTTTATCAGATAAAAAAAAATACTCAAACCAAGAATTAAGTTAACGTTAACAGTGGATATATAGGCCCCGTTTGGCACAGTTCTAGCTCCGAGATCTATGCTGGATCTGTAGTTTGTTGACTAAATTAAAGTGATTTAAATATTTTTATTTAATATATAATATAAATGAAATGAGTCATGTAAATGCACTTAACATGTCTACAACTCTAGATCCAGGATTTCCTAGAGCTACAGATGACCAGCTCTAGGAAATCTACAAATTTCCTAGAGCTAGAGCTCTGCCAAACGGGGCCATAGCGCCATCCAGATCTAGCATCTCCGGTCAACTTTTTACAACTTTGTTCATATATACATAGACACAAACACTCCTGGTATGTACATCCACTTCTCATATACAGCTTTAATGGTATTATTATAGCTCTTTATCTATCTAAATATACTCTAATAATGATTATAATATACTCAAAAGTGAGTTCCATGATAAATTTCATAAAAAATCTATTTTGATAGTATAATTTGTGTATATTTTTTTAAGTATAGAAAAGGATATATATAGCAAAAATAAAGGGTTTCGATGAATATATATATATATATATATATATATATATATATATGTGTGTGTGTGTGTGTGTGTGTGTGTGTGTGTGTGTGTGTGTGTGTGTGTGTGTGTGTGTGTGTGTGTGTGTATGTATGTATGTATGTATGTAGAAAGCCTTTTTTCTACTCTGGGTGTAATTACACCTAAGTTGTATCTCACAACGTAGAGAGTATCTCACAGATGTGGAGGGTGTATATATATAGACACACACATATCTATACATGTATATACATATAAATATATATATATATATATATATATATATATATATATATATATATATATATATATATATATATATATATATAACATATATATATATATATATATATATATATATATATATATATATATATATATATATATATATATATATATATATATATATCATTGTACTAGCACGCATCTAAAAGCAATCCAAAGGTAGGGAGTCTTGATGCCCAGACACCATAGTACCCCATTTCAAAGATCATATATATATATATATATATATATATATATATATATATATATATATATATATATGTGTGTGTGTGTGTGTGTGTGTGTGTGTGTGTGTGTGTGTGTGTGTGTGTGTGTGTGTGTGTGTGTGTGTGTGTGTGTGTGTGTGTGTGTGTGTGTGTGTGTGTGTGAAGTCTTTTCGTACTCTCAAGAGTAAATACTTCCACTTCTAATATACCACTTAAACGAATATGTTATACCTCTTTATTACTTTCGATATATTTAAATACTAATTATAAGCTACTTTAATATTATTTGGTTGAAAATTTTTTCTCGAATTTTTTATTTTTACTATGTACCTTTTCAGTATATAAAAAATATATGTATAAATTATGTTATAAAAAGTGAATTTTGATGAAATTTTTCATAGAACTCGCTTTGGAGTATTTGATGTCACTATTTAATTATGCTAAAAAAGATAAAGAGATATAATAATATTATTTAAATGATAACAAGTGAGAGTACAAACGTATTTCCGCCACAATTTTGTGAGCTCTATCAACAGTTCCGCCACGTCCAGCCTTCCCTCCCTCGCCGCCAGGTGCAGCGGCGTGTCACGGTCCTCGTTCTTTCTGACGAGCATCTCCTCGTCGCAGACGAGGACCTCCCGCGCGAAATCTGTGTGCCCGTGGGACGCGGCGACGTGGAGGGCCGTGTTGCCCTGCGGCGTCACGGAGTCGAGGATCTTGAGGTCGTTGGCCACGAGGCGCCTCAGGCTCGCCACGTTCCCGTTGGTTGCTGCCTTGTGCAGTGCTGGGTCCATGGTCCCTTGCTGAGAGTCTCTAATGAACGACTCTGAATAGCTGAACACGCAGCAAGCTAGCTCTCACCTAGAATTAACTAGTCTGGAAATTGATCAGACGGAAGGTTTGATCGGCGAATGAACAGAATCAAGGAAATGGAAGAGGAGCTGCTAAACAAATATCAAGGCATGCTGATCACCTTTGTGTACCGTACCTGTGTTATATCAGAACTGCAGTGTGCATCCGCAGATCCTGAAGCCTGAGCACAACGTTCGCAACAACATAGGTGGGTGAATGCTGGCACGACGTAGATACTTATAGAGGGGCGACCAAAGGATCGAAAGGGTTAAATTGAGTAGGAATAAATTTCGGAATATCTAAGGTTTTATGCTCACGGTTGCAGAAAGGCTCAGGTTTCTTGGCTAGTGGCACTTAGCTAGCCCTGGTTTTTATAGTCACAAGGTTTCGCACAATTGTCCCTAACCAATTCCAAATTCGCCTTTGCTTCAAGTGTTTCTATATACCTTTCTTCCCCAGAGGAAAAGAAGATGTATGGTTCCATTCCTTGCTTGTTCAGTTCCTATCTTGTGCCGTGTGTGCTCTTGATACTTGCCAGATAGCAAAAGATGGTACTGATTCCTCGCCTCACCATCTTGTTCGCTTTGCTGGTACTCCCTACTACAGCACTAGGCAAAACAAGCAAGCAAGCATGGTATCATGTTTTTATTTTATTTTTATTTTTGAGAGGAAGCATGGTAATTGAGTTACCCTGAAAATTAAATAAAAAATTCGTCGCAATAAAATAAAATAAAATTGGGCCTCAAAATCAGGGAGATTGGATTGGATGGGATCGCCGGCCCATTCGATCGACGTTGGCGAGCGCGCTCAGCAGAAACCGCATGCGTCGAACAAGTGTTTCTGGTCTCACTGGGCCCCCAAATAGATGGGCTAGGTTTTTTTTTCATTTTTTTAACCATTAGCTGGACTCGGCTGCTCCCTTCTGTTCTGTGCCAGAGGCCAAGATAAGGAAACAGCTAAGAGGCCCAGCCGAATGTGTTCATTGCTACGAAATCTAGAAGGTATGTGTCCATTGCTACGAAATCTAGACGGTTATAATGTGACAAATACCGAAATTGTCTCTAGTGAGTTCAAACTATAAATAGAGAAATCATTGTACCATGTGAACAGATTTGAAATCAATAACGACTACATCTGGTGTTCTCTGTCAACTGTATCTCATGTGATTGATCTATTGTGTTCTTGGTGATTGATTGGGTGGATTGCATTGCCGTTTATCGATTCTACAACTATTTCTTAATACATTATTAGCACAAATCGCTCTACGAGGTGTACAATATGTAAATTACGAACCAATCTATTACACATTGCTGTTCATTCTATAATCTCTAGCGACGCCATGATTAGATCAATCTTGTGTCAATTGTTCCTAGCAATAGATTGATCTGCAATTCTATGTATTAGATCTAAAATCCAGTAGATTGGGCATCTAGCATCTAGTCTTCAGATTGGATTACATCTCAGATTAGAATCTAGATCAAATAAAAAAGTTGCAAACATTGCACGAGTGCTGCATGGCCTCGGCCATCTCTCGACCCGGCCGCCACACGACCGTCAGTCGTCGCATGGTTGCTTGAAGCCTGCCCATGCCGAAGTCCAGATCGTGCCAGCGCCCGCTCGCTCGAAGCCGGCCCATGCCGCCGACCGCCGCTCGTGCCAAACGCCGGATGGGCGCTGCCGCTCGGTTCGACCGCTTGAAGACGCTCGCGATGACGCCACGGTTGATGCCACTTGAAGATTTGCGTCGGCGGCCCAAAGCCACAGCGCCTCCGTGTTGACTGCCTGGAACTAGCCCGCAGCTGCTCGGCCTTCGGCAACCATCGCGGCCGTCTGGAGCGAAGTCGTCGATGCCTGATTTCTAGTCGGGGGAGCACGTTGCCGCGACTACTTTCACACCCACGCCCAGAAGCACCCAAGCTCCCCACATTGGCCACCTCCCAGAAGACGCTGGCACTCAGCCGAATCTTGCCTGCCGCTCATTCGGTCACCGCCCGCAATCGCCCGAGGCGGCCACCCGTCGCTCACTGCCCACAGCCGCCCGACACGACTAGGGTGTGTTTGGTTGAGCTGAAGCTTCTGAATAAGCTGCTGTGAGCTGTGAGCTGTGGAAAAGCTGCTGTAGGTTGTGGGCTGTAGAAAAGCTGTAAGCTGTTTGGTTCAAAGTGTGTTTGGTTGAGCTGTGGCTTCTGAATAAGCTGCTGTGAGCTGTGAGTCGTGGAAAAGCTGCTGAGGTTGTGGGGTGAGAAAGGCGTAAGTCGTTTGGTTCAAACAAATATAAAACTTACCTCCTATCTCTATTTTTCTTGAAACAACTGTGAAACATCTCTCTATTTTCACCATTTCAAAAGCGAAAGCCAACAGCCAAAAGCAGCGTCCAAGATGCTTTCAAAACTGTACTACCCAAAAGTAGCTGCTTCTGAAAAAGTAGCTTCTGATTTCCACCCCTTTGGTTGGCTTTTGGCTTTTTGGAAGCAAAAGCAGCTCCCAAAAGCTCAACCAAAGGCACCCTGTCGCCGACTACCATGGCCACGCCCGATTACTAGCATCACCCGGTCACATGAAGTGCTGCTGCCACCACGGGTAAAGAAACCGGTGGCTAGGGTTAAAACCCTAGCCACCAATCGACATATGGGCCAGATGGGTCATCCCGGCTCGAAAGATTTAGGTCACACAATGGTAGTGGGGTGAAAGGTTGTGGGCCACACGGGCCAAGTTTGGCCCAAAATAGCGAAAAGAAAAGAAAAATTATCCAGTTGGCAAATTTGCGGTTAAGCCCCTATGGTTTCAAAAATCAAGGAAAACCCTTATAAAGTTGACCTAGAAGTTTGTCAAATTTGTAAATAAGTCCAGTAGACTGAATTTATCGCTAAAGAAATTATCTTCTAGGTTATATGAGCTTGATTATGGTCTCTTTAGTACTTGGCATTATTATATGTTTCCTGGATTTATTTTCTTCAGTATATTATTTCTGCTTATTAGTAATTCTGAAAATTACTTATTAATTAGCATAAATTCGTTAAAATTGCTAGAAACTCCAGAAAATTGTAAAAAAAAAATCCTAGAAACATGGTTTTTAGGTGTATGAGCTTCCATAAATTTGTGAAACCTTAGACTTAGTACACCTTTAAGTATCATATTTTTTTATGGTTTATTTCCTGGCATTGTGTGTTGGGGATTTATTTAATGGGTTAGCAATTCTGAAAATTGCTTAAGTGCCTTAATAATTATTAGAAAACCCCAAAGATTGCTAGAAAAATCTAGAAAATAATAAATTATCTACTGAGTAGATAAAAGTAAACATCCTTCGTCAGGAAGAAGAGGTAGTTCTACTGGGAAACGACCAGTGAAGACAACCTCTCCTTCGTCAGGAAAGTCGCAGAGAAGAATAGTCTTTAGAACTCTGCCCCCAAAGACATCACGAGGATAACCCCCTACATCTTAGCCATTAAGGAGCTGAGGTACAAGGGGCTTATGAGCTGGCATGTGGTGAATTACTTCATCACATGCCGCATTAGTCCCTTAAGTGTCGAGTATATCCTATGTGGATGTATTCGGGAGTCTCGGATTCGACTTGGAACTACGAGAATGGTAAGTGATACTAGCACTCGTATTCGTAACTAGGTTACATTTTCTGAGTACTTCTTATCGATTACCTTGTTTATCTACACAGACCTTAATTTGGAGGAAATCAATGATTGAGTCAAGGCTATTTGCGAGAAAGCTCCATCACTTGAGGTGGAGACCCCTCGTATCTTGGTAGACGTTTCTATCGAGGAAAGGAAACAACGCTTAAAGGTAATCGAAAAATCAACTTCATCTTCAAGATTTCTTAGTCCTAAAGCATAACCAAGTGGTATCCTCCTCTTTTGTAGAGAGTTGGTATGGATTCCCGTCAAGACAACCAAGGGGTCTGTTGTGGCTACGGGCCAAACAGAGAGAGAGGTGGTAGTGGAGAGTGATGAAGATGAGTGTAATGGCCTGGGTTCTCCCCATGGCCTGTACTCGTATATATGTCCACATGAGGAGTGCCTTTACAGTTATACCCTTACATCTGGTTATCCCCTCTGGGGGCAGTTATGTCATTACACATAGCCTATTCTGGGCCTTATAATTTCCTACCAGGCCTGCTGGGTTTAGGTGGGGGCCATCCCTACGACAGGAGCCTCTCATGGTAAAGGGCTTCACAAGGCCGAAGCCATGTTGCCGAGTCCTTGGCCCTCCGTCCCCGCGCCTGTGAACTCGCCAGACTTCCGGCTGCGCCAGAGCCGGCGCGCGCGCGCCCGCCCTCGATAAGGCGTGCTGCGACGCTCGGACTTCTGGCCGTCCACGTGGTGCAGCGCGCTTGGCGCGGTGCGGGCGTTGAGGCGTCGTGATCATTAGTATGGCGGCGGACTTCCGGCAGTTGGACTTCTGCCGATTGACCTTCCGCCGGTTGGCTCCCCTTGCTGATTGGGGTATATATATGGCGCTGGTGCGGCGGTGCTCCTGCGTATGTTGTGATAGAAGCTGTTCCCCTAAAATGGGCCCCTGCCGTGCATCAACATTCCTGGGTGATGCTGAGCGGCGCGGGGAATGTTGATGCACAGAAGGAGGTCCATTTTTCCTGGGAGCTTGACCAGCGCCGGTTATCGACAGCCAGCCGCGCTTCTTGCCCCCGCACCGCGCTCCCGTAGGCGACAGCAAGGTCTGCCCTGTTTTTCTTAACAGGCCTACCTACAGTCGGTGTGCCTAATGGAGCCCGCCGGCATTACCTTTTATGTTGATGCACTGTAGATGGCATGTTAAGGAAAACGAGGTAGATTTTGCAGGACAAGAGCCCCGCCTCTGTTGCGCCCCGCCGAAGTGGACGCGCACGCTCCGTCCCCTTCCCTTTGAACGGGTGGCGGCGGAGCTGGCGCCCAGTCGGAGTAGACGCGCGCGCGCTCCGTCCCCTACCCATCGAACGGGTGGCAGCGAAGCTGGCGCCTAGTCGAAATAGATGCGCACGCTCCGTCCCCTACCCCTCGAACGGGTGGCGCGGCGCGGCGCCTAGTCGGTAGACGCGCGCGCCCGCTCCCTACCCATCAAACGGGTGGCGCGCGGCTGGCGCCTATTATTCGGCGGCTGCGTCCCTACCGCCGAGCGGGTGGCGGCGGCGGCGCCTAGTCTGAAGCGCGCGCCTCGTCAACCATCGAGCGGGTGGCCGGGGCGCCTAGTCGAAAGTAGACGCGCTCGCCCGTGCCCTACCCATCGAACGGGTGGCGCTGCGGGCGCCTAGTCGGCAGACGCGCGCTGCGTCCCTACCCATCGAACGGGTGGCGCGGCCGGCGCGTGGTCGGGGCGCGCGCGCTCCGTCCCCTACCCTCGAACGGGTGGCGGCGGTGGCGCCAGGTCGAAATGGCGCGCGCGCTCCGCCCCTACGCCTCGAACGGGTGGCGGCGCCGGGCGCCTGGTCGGCAGACACGCGCGCTCCGCCCCTACGCCGAACGGGTGGCGCGGCCTGGCGCCAGTCGGCGAGAGCGCGCGCTCCGCCCCTACCGTCGAACGGGTGGCGCGGCCGGGCGCCTGGTCGGCAGACGCGCGCGCGCTCCCTACCCCCTAACGGTCGAGCCGGGCGCCAGTCGGCGCAGACGTGGCGCCTGGTACCCATCGAACGGTGGCGCGGCCGTCGCCTACCCATCGAGCGCGGTGGCCCCTACCCATCGAACGGTGGCCTGGTCGGCCGTGCCAGTCGGGCAGCGCGCGCGCCCGCCCCTACCCATCGAACGGGTGGCGCCGGCTGGCGCTTAGTCGGGCGTAGGCGCGCGCTCCGCCCCTACCCCTCGAACGGTGGCGCTGGTGGCGCCTAGTCGCAGACGCGCGCTCCGCCCCTACCCATCGAACGGGTGGCGCGACATTGGCGCCTATTCGGTAGACGCGCGGCGCGCCCCTACCGCCGAACGGGTGGCGCGGTGGCGCCTGGTCGGGCAGACGCGCGCTCCGCCCCTACCCATCGAACGGGTGGCGCGCGGTGGCGCCTGGTCGGCGATGAGACGCGCGCGCTCCGTCCCCTACCCATCGAGCGGGTGGCGGCGAAGGCTGGTGCCTATTCGGCGTAGACGCGCGCTCCGCCCCTACCCTTCAAGCGGGTGGCGAAGGCGGCGCCTGGCGCCAGTCGGGCAGACGCGCGCTCCGTCCCCTACCCATCGAACGGGTGGCAGCGAAGCTGCCCCGCGAACACCGCCACGTGGGCGGTGACTTTGGATCTTGCGATGCGGTCTTGCGCTGTAAAGGTTCCTGGAATCACGCCGGCCTCTGGTCTGCCAGGGTTAGGTTCCCGTACCAAGCGACCCGACGTGCCCGGGGCACGCGGCGGCCTATGACTGGTAGGCGGCGGGATGTGGACGGTTGCGTGCTTGCGGCCGCTCGCCTCTTCCCTTGGCATGGGGGACACGGGGCGGGCAGTGAATGGCGCGGCGCCGGAGCTGTTGTGATCCCCTGGCCCATTGGTGCGCCTGTGGTCGTGACCTTCCAGCGTTGGGTGTGGGGCGCTGCGCTGGACGGGCGCTTGTACGACTGCGGTCGCGCCTCGTGCACGGACCTTCGCGACCCTTCGCTTTCAGTTACAGGGAATTGTGCGGGGCAGACCTTTACACCGCTGCGGTTGCATCCGGCACGCGGATCGTTGCGACGCTTCGGTAGCTCCCCCGTAACAGCGTCCCCGCATCTTTACGCCCTCTTTCTTGTCTGCTCCGCCCTCTACACCTTGGCGCTATCTTCACCGCTTCAGTCTCTCCGTGGGAAGCGATGGCCTCCAGTAGCGAGCGCGGCCAGGCGGTTGGTGGCCCTGACATTCGCCGGCGGTCCTCGCTGTTGAAGGTGAAATACGCGCTCCAAGAGCGCGACCCGGCGGCGGCGGACCAGGAGCGGCTGTTGGCGGATTAGGAAGGCACGTTCTCCGGCGAGCTAGGCCCCTCGCTTGTGACCGAGAAGATGATCCAAGGGCTCCTGCGCACAGGGAAGTTGTCCGGGCGCCAGGAGGTACGATTGCCCGCCGCCGCCGAGACAGAACCGCATCCCGAGAGGTCGGAGGCGGTCGTGTTTGTTGCCTTTTTCGACGCGGGGCTCCGGATCCCAGCGGTGGCCGTGGTGGGCGGCGTCTTTGCGGACCCGGTGGGTGGCGCAGCGACTCGAACGCCGTGGCCCGGCTCGCGGTGTACAGCTGGGCCTTGCGCTCGGGGGCGTGTTGGCCCAGCGCGTCGTTGTTCGCCTATCTTCACGAGGCACGATGCCAGCCCAAGGGCCAGAAGGACGGGACGCTGTCGAGCTTCGGTAGCGTCACTTTTATTCTGCGCCCATCGTGCAAGAAGCTCTTCCCTGCGAACTCAACTCGCGGGAAGTGGGAGTCTTACTGGATGAAGCTGTGGTTCTACCACCGTGTGGAGAGCGGGAGCGGCCTTGAGTGCACAGGCCGACCGATTGCGTTCAAGCCCTCGCCCGGCCGAACGCTCGACGATGAGGACAAGCGGAGGGTCAAGCGGCTCGTAGGCGTGCCCGCCCGCCTCAACATGCGCGACCTCGCCGAAGCGTACATGATGTACGGCGTGGCACCGCTTGCCTACGATTGGCGTCTTGCTGCTGAGAGGCGTCGAGACGACAATGTTTCGCCATGGGTCTGCTCGCTGCCGGCGCCGCCCGGTCTTCGTAAGCCTCGCTCGCGTCCCTTCTTTGTTCACGCGGAATGCGTTACATGCTGATGCTATTCTCGTTTGCTTCAGGGATTTCCTTGGAGGAGGCGGAGCAAGCCGCGCGCGTATTCCTGGGGCCGTACACCGCCAGAGAGCACGGAGCGTGGCGCTGCTGCCGCCGGCGGGTGGGGCGAATAAACCGCGTGTGCGAGGTCCTGGGACTTGCCGTGCCGGACCGTGTCGCTCCAGACGATGGTGCAGCGAAGAAGAAGAAGAAGGCCCCGTCTCGGAAGAGGGCGCGGCGGCGCCGCGCGCCGCCGCTAGTGTTTTCAGCGCGGCGGACGTGGAGTCGGACTCGACGAGGTATGCCGACTTCGGTTTGGGCGGTCAGACGCGTCGGCGAGGTATCTTCGGCGAGAGTCCCGGACGGCGGGTTTGCTGCGAGCGGCCGAAGGGGGGAAGCCGCACCGCCCGCCGAAGTCACGAGGCGGAACCCGTACGGACCGGCGATGCCGAGGTGGAGCTTTCGACCGTGGCGGCCGTGGTGCCGAGGCGCCTTCGGGGCGCGCGAGCGTGCTGCTTACCGACAGCAGCGAAACCGAGGTGCCCCTTGACAATCGCCACCATGGAACCTTCGCCGGGCGCGGCAACCGCGGGGCGGTGTCGCCGGCCGCCGCCCGGCTAACGCGGTGTGCGTGCGGCCGAGCTCCACCGACACCGCGGGGATCGTCGTGGCCACGGGCATCGAAGCTTGTGGGACTCAGCGCAGCGCGGAGACCCTGCGGCATACGCGCCGTCTGCCCCCCTGGCCACGCCGCCCGCCGCGCAGGGACAGCCGTCGCCCTCCCCGAACGCAGAGGCTTCTGCCCGCGGCGGGACCATTCCTTCTGCTACCGAAGGTAAGGTGGCTTAGCTTACTCTGGTGTGTGCTTTTATGCCTTGGGGCGCTCACCCGTATCCCTGTTCGCAGCGTTGCTCATTCCGGAGGGGGAGCACTCGGTGGAACACGGGGCCTCCGAGTGCGTAAGCCCTGCGAACTTCGTGCCGCCTCCGAAGACGCTGAGGGCGTGGCGCGGGATCGTGAATGACGCGGCCACCAGCGTCGACCCGCAAGTGCTGCAGGCCTACGGGCGGGCGCGCCGAGGACGCCGAGGTGTCCGGGTGAGGTGGTACCATGCGACCACTCTGGGTTAGCCGAGCTCGCTAAGTCTTTGCCTTCTGCAGACACTTGTGCTGGGGCAGGCCCTGCAAACGGCCTA
Organism: Dendrocalamus sinicus; assembly: GCA_036346575.1. Classification (NCBI taxonomy): domain Eukaryota; kingdom Viridiplantae; phylum Streptophyta; class Magnoliopsida; order Poales; family Poaceae; genus Dendrocalamus; species Dendrocalamus sinicus. The sequence goes on along the minus strand of CM070666.1, from coordinate 13,422,950 downwards.
TACTTGTGGCTGAACGGCGCTCGAGAATAGGCTGCGGGCGGCCGAGGAGGAGCTGCGCGAAGCCTCTGGCACCCGCTCGGCCAGAGGCTCGCATCCGCCACGGTGGAAGCGCGTATCGCGCCGGCGAGCGCGCACGCCAAGGGACTTGCTGCGTCGGCTCGGAGTCGGCGCGGCATTGCGAAACGAGGTTTGCGGCGAGCGAGACGGGCTCTGGGCGGGTCGCCTCGCTAGAGAAGGAAAAAGGCGAGCTCGCCCTGACTCTAGCGGAGCGTAACCAGACGCTTGACGACGCCTCGGTGGTTGCGTGGGACGCCATGCAAGCGCTAGAGAGCCATCTTCAAGAAATTGGTGGCGAGTGCGGACCGCGCCCGGCCGGAGGAGTTGTCTCGGATGCTCCGGCTGGGTGGGGATGCCGCCAACGTCGCGCGCGGCGGCGGCGTCGCCGGCACCGCTGCGCGCCTGCGTCGGCATGCTTGGTGTGCGCGCTCTTGCAACACCGCGGTTGTACGCACGTCGTCGGGCTGGATGACCCCAGCTGGAGAGGCCTGGCAGGGCCGGCGTAATGTCCGGCGCCGTCTGCTCCGCTCGCCTTGCCCTCGGGCCCTTCTTCGACCGGATCTAGGGTTACGTCGGGCCGGATGCGCACGGATCGAGCTCCGAGTCGCTCACGGGGACGGGAGCCTCGGCCAATTCTGGGCGGGGTCCTCGGCGCGGCGATGGCGGCGCTGGGCCCTCCGAAGGCGCCAGGAACCCGCAGGTCTGACGCCGTGGCGCCTAGGTGTAGGCGTGCGTTGTACTGTTCCCTGTTTTTGCGAATAAAGTACACACTTGCTGCATGCATTTTGACCTTCACCTATATCCCGGGTAGCTTCCTTGCTGGGGCCGGCTTCTTGCGGCCGACCTTTCAACCCGGCGACGCCTTCGACGCTGGCGAAGGGCCGAAGAGTCGCTGGACTTTTGGGCGAGTCGGCCTTCTTCGAGCGGGGCCCCAGCTTTAGCACGTGTTAAGGACGAACCCGCGGGATAGCGGCTTAGAGCGGCAAGGATGTTGCCGGACCTTTGTACTTGTGATTTTTCTGGTATGCAGTATTCTTGGCATTTTAGGATATGCGCTGTGTGTTGATGCCACCGTTGGCGAAGTAGGTGTGCCAGGGTTCCTTAGAACAGACAGCCAGTAGACTGGCATGTGCGGAGGCGGACCTCCGCACTTCGCCCTGCTTTATAGTCCGGAGACTCGTGCGTGCGGAGGTGGACCTCGACGCTACGTCTTATTTAGAGTCCGTGGACTAGTGCGTGCGGAGGCGGACCTCGACGCTACACCTTCCTTTATAGTCCGGAGACTAGCGCATGCGGAGGCGGACCTCGACGCTACGACTTCCTTTATAGTCTGGAGACTCGCGCGTGCGGAGGCGGACCTCGACGCTACGCCTTATTTAGAGTCCGTGGACTAGCGGCGTGCGGAGGCGAACCTCGGCGCTCGACTTCCTTTATAGTCGGAGACTCGCGGCGTGAAGGCGGACCTCGGCGCTCGACTTCCTTTATAGTCGGAGACTCGCGCGTGCGAGGCGGACCTCGGCGCTCACGTCTTATTTAGAGTCCGTGGGATGAGTGCGTGCGAGGCGGACCTCGGCGCCACGTCTTATTTAAATCCGTGGCGGCAGTGCGTGCGAGGCGGACCTCGGCGCCACGTCTTATTTAAAGTCCGTGCGGAGGCGGACCTCGGCGCTCGTCTTATTTAAAGTCCGTAGCCGCGTGCGTGCGGAGGCGGACCTCGGCGCCACGTCTTATTTAAAGTCCGTGGACCGGCGCGCGCGCGGCGTCCCCGGTGCGTCTTTTGTTTATACTCAGGCCCGTCACCTTTGGCTACGGCGAGTGCACACGCGAACATGCGACTTCGATTTATACTCAGTCCCATACCCCTGGCTACGGCGAGTGCACACGCGAACGTGCATCTTTGTTTATACTCGGCCCGTCACCTTTTGGCTACTGGCGGTGCACTGCGACGCGTGCGACTTCGATTTATACTCGTCCCGTACCCTCAGCTACGGCGGTACACGCGACGTGCGTCTTTGTTTATACTCGGGCTGTCACCTTTGGCTACGGCGAGTGCACACGCGAACTTGCGACTTCGATTTATACTCGATCCGTACCCACAGCTACGGCGAGTGCACACGCGAACGTGTGTCTTTGTTTATACTCAGGCCCGTACCCCTGGCTACGGCGAGTGCACACGCGAACGTGCATCTTTGTTTTATACTCAGTCTCGTACCCCTGGCTACGGCGAGTGCACAAGCGAACGTGCGTCTTTGTTTATACTCAGGCCCGTACCCCTGGCTACGGCGAGTGCACACGCGAACGTGCGTCTTTGTTTTATACTACAGGAACGCGCGCGTTGGCTAAGCCTGCGCGCGCCTTCACCGCGTACTTGCGCATGATGAAGGAAGATTAGCGACAAACGGCGATCTTCATTACATCCCCGTTTGCGCGGGTGAGCAACTACAAAGGATGGATATACTAACCGTTTGCCCTTGGTGCGGCCGAAGCCTCTAGTCGCTAGACATCTGCAGCCAAGGCGCTGTGAATGGCCCCGGACCTCGCGACTGGACGCCGACTCTAGGAGCGCCGTTGAGCTTCGCGACGTGGGCACCTGGTACCTGGCTCGATGCACCGGGCCATATCCTGGTCGCCTCGGACGGTGATGATGGTCCGGGGACCCGGGATCTTCATGCATAGATAGCCGTGATGTGGTACCACGCCGAAGGAGTTGAGGATTGGGTGCCCTAATATGGCATTGTAGGGGTACGGAAGGTCGACCACGTCGAAGGTGGCATCTTCGGCCCGCACATTGTCATCTCGGTCGAAGGAGACTTGAAGACCTATTTGGCCCAGCGCCCGCAGGGGCTGTCCCCCGAAACCCTGCAGTGGGATTCCCGAGGGCCCTAGGCGGCTGCGAGGGATCCCCATCTGGTCGAAGGCCGCCGCAAACAATACGTTCGCGGAGCTACCGCCGTCCACCAAGGCGCGCCCCACGTCGCATCCCGCGATAGTGACCCGGATGACCAGGGGGTCCTGATGAGGGAAGTCCACACCCTGGGCGTCGTCGGGTGTGAATGTAACTTCGTGCTGCGTCCAATCCGGTGGTGCTTGCGCTCGGTATGCCGCCACGTGATGTAGTCTTCGCGCATAGGCCTTCTGCTGCCGTGCCGAGGCGAATTCCAGCGCAGAGCCTCCGGATATGACGTTAATGACCCTACGGTGGGTTGCGTCCGGCGCCTGCAGCGACAGGAGGCCCTCCCGAGGCTGCTGTACGTGAGCTTGGATCCGTAAGGTGCCTTCCTGGGGTTGCATCCCTTGCGCTGTGCACGCACGGGGCCTCGTGCGGGAATTGGCGTGGGCCACGCGGCGGCGCGCCTCGATTCTGCCCCTAGCGGCGTTGTCGCGAGCGCCGCGATGGAGGTGCGGCGCGGTATCATGATTGCGCGCCGTGGACTACGCACCACGCCCACGATCTTGGTCGTCGTAATCTCCACGACCCTTATCGTCGCGCCCTCGCCACGGCCGCGCCCGCCACGGCGCCCCCGACCACCTCGGCCCGCGGGAGCACCCTCGTCGGACCCGCCTTCGATGTTGAGGACGTACCGGTTTCGCCTCAACCTCTGCTGGCCGCGCTTGGGCTGATCGGACGACTCCTTATGCGAGGCGTCCCTCGATCGGCGCATCCTCGGACGACTCACGCTACGCTTTCCCTTCGAAGAGCCGTTCTTCGGAGGATCTTCGGCTTTTGCCGAGGCTCCGGCCTGGTTGGTGTCGGAGTCGTCACCTTGCCTTTGCCGCGCGTCTTCTTCCGCCCTGGCATATTCCTCCATCTTGTCGAAGAGCTTCGCCACTGTCTTGATTGGCTTTCGCGCATTGTACTCGGCCATCGGGCCCGGACGAAGGCCCTGTATAGCTGCATTAACGATGGTGGTTTGTTAACGTCTTTCACTTGGCATCGAATCTTGGCGAAGCGTTTGAAGTAGTCCGAAGCTTCTGCAGGGTTTTTGCTTCCACGACAAAGAGTTGGTCGCGTCGACTCGGTCGGCGTAGTTTCCTGGAAGTTGTTGTGGAGGCGGATGCGAAGCGCTCCCAGCGTAGATGGAGCCGGCTCTATGGTAAAGAACCAAGAGAGCACCACGCCTTGCGGCGCGAGTGGGAGTCCTTCGCCCGTGGTGTCGTCTCCGCGCGCGGCCGATCGCGTTTCGTACGCCGCACGAACTCGCGGGGTCCATGTCGCCTTTATGCGAGTCGATGGCGCTAGGAAACTTGAAGTCTTGGGCCATGCCGCTGCTGCAGCCCCGCCAAAGCGGGACTGCGGATCTACGCGCCGCAGCGCACGCGGCTGGACATGGGGGCCGCGTGTTCGCCTCTCGGCGTGGGCTCGGCGCGCTGCGGCGCGCCTGCGGCTCGAGCCTCTTGCATATCTCGGACGGCTCGCGAGGTCCCCTAGCTCCCATTGGAACGCGTTGAGGGCCGCCGACAGCGCTTTCCACCGGCTGCGCGGCGGGTCGTCGGTACTCCCAGCGGGCGGATCGGCGCGCACACGACCGCGTCGCGAGTCCCGAGCTGCGGTCGCTCTGTCGTGGCTACCTCGAATCACCGGTCCCGGCTGCCGGCGAGGGTTGCAGCGAAGCGGCGAGGTCGGTGTCGTCGCACCGGCGTCGGCGTCTTCGGCTGCGGGGTCCGCCCCCGCAACGCCGATGACGGGCGGGTCGCCGCGTGCCGGTGGCGAGGTTGGTCGCCGCGGTGTCGTCGCGGTGACGGGGTTGGTCGTCGCGGTGCTGGTGACGGGGTTGGTCGTCGCGGTGCCGGTGACGAGGTTGGTCGTCGCCGCGCGAACGTCGACGTCTTCGGCCACCGCGCCTACGTCGCCACCCGCGTCCACCGCTGCCGATGCCGAAGCCCTGGTACTCATGCGACGCTCCGGCCCGGCCGCCTTCTTTCCCTTTGCCGCCGCTGACGAAGCTTTTTTCGGTGCCATCCTTCTTCTTCGGTCTTCAGGCTTGTCCTTATCCTCCCCACGGACGGCGCCAACTGTTGTGGCTACGGGCCAAACAGAGAGAGAGGTGGTAGTGGAGAGTGATGAAGATGAGTGTAATGGCCTGGGTTCTCCCCATGGCCTGTACTCGTATATATGTCCACATGAGGAGTGCCTTTACAGATATACCCTTACATCTGGTTATCCCCTCTGGGGGCAGTTATGTCATTACACATGGCCTATTCTGGGCCTTATAATTTCCTACCAGGCCTGCTGGGTTTAGGTGGGGGCCATCCCTACGACAGGGTCGAATTGATGATGGTTGGAGAGGTAGAAAGAGTGAAAACTGCTCTGGCCAAAAGGCGTCGACTGGTTAAGTCAATCGATAAGCAAAAAGGGAGCATAGAAGCTACCGTCCCCCTTAGAATTCTCTCTCTCGCTACCTCGAGTGCTCCTATTCAGCAAATTATTACGGACATAGGCGCAACAAGTAAAATAGAGACAGCTGCCTTAAAGCAACCATATCCTAAGATCAAGGTACCCTTCTATTATAACATCAAAACTGACTTAGTTGGCCTTTCCGAAAGCTTTATCAAGTGTCTTGAAAAGATAAACTGGAAAAGTCTTGTGTTTTTTGTGAAGGAAACTGCCGCGTCGGCGGAACTTGTGATTAGGAAGGAGATTGTCCTGATGATCAAAATTGGTTCCGACCATTAGGAGGGACAAGAAGAAGGAAGAACTGCAACTATCGCTGTTGACCTTCAACCAGACGTGGTTGCGGAAAAGAAGTCGAAGAAACCACTCTCTGGGAATGTTTCTTCCAGATTCGCACTAAAAGCAATAACTCAAAGGTATAAAATGCAAGTATGTATACTATATTTTACCTTTATCTTTTCAACTGCTGACTCATTTCTTGCTATTGTTGTTCGGCCTCTCCATCGCCTAAGCTTCCTGTAGCTCTGCCCGCCATCAAAAAGATGTTGGAGAAGGTGGTCGAAGAAATGACCACTGCAGCGACAAAAGTTGCAGCCAAAACTGTGAAGACTACGACCACTGGAGTTGTCGTAGTGAAAGAAGGTGCTGGAGGAGAAGAACATCCTAACTTCTTTTCTTTGTTTCTCAATCCTCCCCTTTTGGTAGGATCTTCTTCTGGTCAAGCTCGAAACCTAGTCCCACACCCCAATGACCTCCCAAATAAGGAGTACATCTTTGATAATGAACGTCTCAAGAAGGTGTGGCGGACTAGGGTCGAAGAGCTCAACCAACTCAAAGATTTCGGGCGAGTGCTCAGAAATTTTGCTCGTAGGAGTATGAATGTGAGTATTGACAATTTGAATATTCACACTTTGTCTCTTCTTATTTCTCACTGCCTTTCAATATCCAGAGAGCATTAGAAGACATGGCAACTGTGGCTGAGTACCACAGACAGCTTGTGCTCTTACGATAAGAGAATGTCAAAATCTCCAAGAAGGCAGCGGTGTCATAAGTCTCTTAACTTACGTAGTCGAATTCTGTCTTGACCACACAACCAGAATTTCAGGTTTACCTATTATCCTTTGCAGGTCTTGGCTAGATGCAGAGGTCTTGGCTTCTGCACTTAAAAATGAGAAGGCTGATGCACGGAGGCTGAAGGAAGAAAATGCTAATCTATCAACAAGCCTCATAAAAGCCAACTCCGCTGCCAGAAATTTAGAAGAAAAAGTAAACAGTAACCCCTAAAGCTTAAGTCTGTATCTATGTATCTTTCTGGCCTTTTTTTACTTTTCTCTTTTTTAACAGAAAGAGAGATTGAATCGAGTAATCTGTTCACCGAGATAGAAGAGAAAACCAAAGTGATCAGAGAGATTACTCGTATCAGTAAAGAAAAAGGCGAGAGGATAAAGCTGCTCGAAACTAGCTATCAGGTAAGAAAAACTTCACCTTCGACCAGTTTTTGAAACTAGTCTTGTAGGATTTATGACTACGTGATCATAGAAAGATTTATGACCATGGAGTAGTTGCAGTAAGACTTACGACTACATGGTCATAGAAGAGCTTATGACCATATATTCGTAGAAGAGCTTATGACTGTTACGAATATTACCTTGACAAACTTTAACTCTTTTGTAGAGTCCATGGTAAAAAAGAAATGCCTTTCTGAAGTAGTGACTTGTAGTGAAGAAGAAACAAAGTTGATGAAGGCAAACCTTCATGACTGCGACCTTCTTCTGAACAATCTACTCGATGAGTTCGGTGCAAAAAAGATGGCTCCTACTAAGGAAAAATGCATCCGCTCATACGAGTACAATTTTGCTACAAGCCAAAACTTTGGAAAAACATCTGGCTACTCTGAAGGCTGATTAGATGGAGTCGATTAGGGATGCAATCCAGGGCGTTGTAAGCTATGCATTGGCAAAACTCAAGGCATGCGACCAGAACCCAAACTTACATCCCATCGAGCATGACTTCACCTGTTTCTTGGAGGAGGCGTCTTGCTTGATCGAAGAAGCAGAGCCATTTGTACGAAAAGTGTCCAAAGAAATGGAACTTGGCTCTTCCTCTCCTCCAAAGTAGAATAGTTTATAAATAGAAACAACTTTGTAAAGACTTACCTTTGAGTGATGAATGAACTTTCTTTTTCCTGCATTTACCTTATTGAGCAATTAGTACTGTAAGATAAAAAATGAAAAAATGAAAGAGAAATGAAATTATGACTAAAAGATAAAGTTATTTGATAACTCTATCCTAGCCCCTGACTATTTACTTTATTTATGCGAAGAAACAAAGAAAACAGTACAGAGTGAAGTATGTAGAGAGCAGAGTAATGTATCCGTCCATCGTTGTCAAATTCGATTGTCACGTACTGGCAACAAAAGTGAGGAACGCATTGATGCTAGGGAGCTCATTCTAGTGGGCAGGACCACATGCAGAGAGGAGTGACTCTGACTAGGTGATGTTACTCCCTTTCGACCAGGTTAAAACTAATCAAAGGCATAAATGATAAAAGGATAAACACTCAGATTGTCTTCTATTATATTGATGCAATGTGTTCATAAGCAACACAATTTGTTGTATGTGATAGCGGAGTTAGGAATAGACTGACATTAGGGAATCTCATGCAAAGAGGAGAGACTTTAGCTAGTGGTATTCCCGTATCCAACCAGTTAAACAAATTGGATGTGCCATAAGCGGTTGAACTAATATAAGAGATGTTCTACAAGACATGTGACAATAAAAATTTGCATAAACTGAAATTATTATTGAAAAAAGGGTAGAAATATTTACACATAAAACTTACGTAATTGGTTGATATTTCAAGAGTTTGAGAGAATCTGGCCGTCTTCTATAGCAAGTCATATAGAGCCAAAGCGTGTGGCTTCGATCACGGTGTAAGGACCTTCCCACTTGGGGGAAAGTTTGTTCTGATTAGACTAAGATTGGATTTTCCTCAATACCAAGTCGCCTACAGCAAAGCTGCAAGATTGGACCTTATGATCGTAGTACTTATGCATGGCCTAGTAATAGACCACTGAATGGATTAAAGCTTGATTCCTCTTTTCTTCGAGCAAGTTGGTATCATCCGCTCGAAGCTGTTCTTGGTTAGTGTCGTTGAAGTTTTTGACTCGTGCTGACCGAATCTTTAGTTCTGAAGGAAGCATGGCTTTAGCCTCAAAACTAGGAAAAATGGAGTTTCACCTATTGCTCGACTCGGAGTCGTGCAAATCACCCATAATACTGAAGGTAATTCCTGAACCCAAGCCCCTAAGTGCTTTACCAGCTGGTCAAAGACTTGAGTTTTGATTCCTTACATTATTTGGCCATTCGCATGCTCGACTGCTCCATTACTCTGAGGATGGGCGACCAAAGTGAAACATAACTTGTTATCTAATTTGTCATAAAATTCTTGGAATTTTGCACTCGAAAATTGCTTACCATTGTCTATAATTATCCGACTTGAGACTTCAAATCGAGTAATTACACTTTTCATCAAGAAATTTTTTGCAGCTTCCGTTGTTATCCCAGCTACTGGTTCGGCTTCAATCCACTTCGTGAATATATTAATAGCTATGAAGAGGAACATGTAGGCCCCTGGCGCTCTTGGGAATGGCCCTAGGATATCAAGACCCCAGATCACAAAAGGCCAAGACAAAGGAATCGTCTCAAGAGCTTGAGTTGGTTGGTGTAATTACCGGCTATGAAATTGGCATTGTACACATTTCTTAACTAGATCTCTGGTGTTGCTGAGGGCTGTTGGCCAATAGAAATCTTGTCGAAAGGCCTTACCAACTAGCATTCTGAAGAAAGCATGTGCTCCACAGATGCCCCCCGTGAATATCATGAAGGAATTTTAATCTTTCTTTCTGCGATATACATCACATGAGAACTCCTTGAGTACCCATTTTATAGAGTACTCTATCAACCAAGGTATACATCGTGGCCTTGCGGGCAAGACGGTCTGCTTCAGGATCATCATTGGGTATTGAACCCTTCTGAAGGTAGTCATAGATGGGAGCCATCCACGTCTCTTTGTACTCTAGAGAGATTGTCTCTTTAGGGGTTGTCTCTGGTGCTTCGACTAGAGACGGCTTCTGGAGTTGCTCCAAGAAGACCCCTGGCAGTACTTGTGATTGGGAAGAAGATATCCGAGTCAACTGGTCTACAAGGAAGTTATCCTTCGTAGGGATATACTACAACTCGAAACCAAAAAATTGCTTTTCAAGCTTCTATACTTTTGACAAGTACTGAGACATGGTCGTACTTGAGCATTGATACTCTTTTTCGACCTGATTCATGACTAGTTGAGAGTATCCTCTGACGAGTAGTCGACAAATCCATGACCACAGAGTGGTGGCAGAAAGACTTACGATTACATGGTCGTAGAAGGACTTACGACCATGTGATGATACCAGTAGGACTTACGACTACGTGGTCGTAGAAGGATCTACGACTAAGTGATAGTCGCAGTAAGACTTACAACTACGTGGTCGTAGAAGGACCTATGACTACGGGGTAGTCGCAATAAGACTTATGACTACGTGGTCGTAGAAGGACCTACGACCACGGGGTAGTCGCAGTAAGATTTACGACTATGTGATGTCGTAGAAGGATCTATTTTCTTAGATGCCATAAATATATTTGGTCTAAGTTGTTCTGTTAAAGCCTTACCGTTGCTGAACAGTTGCTTAATAGAACATATTGCTGTAGCATATCTTACCTGCAGTAAAATAATTAATCATGCATGGAATAAAATTTGTAAATATTATGCCTGACATTTGAAGAATGATATGCCTCAGTTCACCGGCCCTTTATGCACTAATGCCCAGATGGCAATAGGAAAATTGTCCCTCATGAAGACACAAGACATTTAGTCAAATATTAAATCCTAGAAGGATCAGCTCAACTAGAAAGTGCTACGAACCCCAAAGACTTGAAGTATATAAATAACCGCCATCTTCCATATTACAAAATATATGTCGGTTTCACGCCAATAAAATTTTACTCTTGAAGTAGTGTAATAGCAATTTATTGCTAAAACTATGAGTTCATTGAAAGCAAATGCTAGAAGCACTCGCTCTCACTTGGAATTTTATAGTTGGCGTGAGAAGAGGGAGGAATTTGGGGTATATGAGGAATATTGGAACCTCCGTGGCACAAGAGTAATGACAAGCATAGTGACATATCCTAGGACAAATACAGAAGCAAATAAACTTGAAGCTATAAATAATCTAGTTTATTTGAGAGATAATGGAAATTGCTATCCACACTATTGGCAAACAAAAATCATTGCAACCCTCAAGGGTAATTGATTTGTCCCCAGTAATATGTTAGTTGCCAACATGCGACCACATACATGGGAATTACATGGTAGCATGAAGTTGTCACACATATGCCATTGGAAGCTATAGCTATTTTCCCGAAGAAAATATAACTCTCAAAATACTAGATGACCTATAGGATTTTAATGATCCGAATGATCTAAATATGTCATACTTATTTGGCATCATAAATTATAATAGGTATATAAATTACCTCCCAGTTAATTATATATATTCCTGGTGAATAGTTGTTCCATTTGGGAGGTTAAACTAGAATTATATTCCAGCAGAGCATATTATATTCCTTGCAGATTAATGGATGGTCATGTTTTGTGTGGCAGTATAATATTTATGCTCTTGAGAGCATCCTATAGATGCATATATTATGCCGTCAAAACATAATACTCTTGACCAAATCAAAAAAAGTTGCATTAACACAAAACTTGAAGTTTTGAGTGATCCAAATTTTAAATCAGAAGTATGAGTAATTGGATCATAATATTGGGCAATATATAAGAAGCCAGAATATTTTTGCTGTCGCAGATTAATAATCCACCAGATGTTTGGGATAATCTACCAGTAATAGAGAGGTACAGTTTCATGCTACTACATTAATAAATGTCTAGCTCACTACATTAAGAAAAAGTACCCCCAAATCAAGGATTAGTGCATATTAGAAGAATCGATCATTTCCTATATAATATCACCACCATAGCATACACCATCTGGGCCACCGCCAGTAGTTGGGATCAGATTGGATCTGAAATTTCATCTATCATGTATCCATACTAAGGGGATTTTGAGGTATGTGATTAAACAAGATCAAATCTTAGCATTAGGGGGCGAGATGCCCAAAATCTTTGAATGCTGTGATAGTTTCTAGAAGAAAGATCTTTGGTTAGTGATCTAAAGTATACGGGGACGCCTGTGGATCCAACGTCTTGTGACACTAGTCAAAATAATTGTTAAACACTCCTTAAATACTTTAGAAGGGAAATCACCTTGAAGGTGAAATACCTCAGAAGAGGCTCATCATGAAGATGAAAACTCTAGTAATTAAGCACGCACATATTATAATACTAGGGAGCATGGAATGACCAATAATCGTTCATTTGGGAAATGACGAAGATTTGGTTAACACTAAAAGATACTCAATCATGAGGATGTTTAGAGAAAAATTGTCGATAACAAGTTTGTCACTAAAATTGCTGAAGTTTATCGTATGAGAACATAAATCCGGAATCAATGTCCATGGTCGAGCACTTGAAGTGTTCACATCGGGTAAAGAAAATGAAAGGAAGCAATTGAGGTCGAACCATACTCACAGATAAAAGTCTTGGAACTTGTTAGTTCAGACTTGATGAATCATTATGAGATAATGAGGTGGTGAAAGCGATGGTTCAAGGATCCCTGAAGAGATCAATATTCTCCTGTTATGAATAAAATAATGTTTCATTATATAATAAATCTGGCAGATGACATGAATAAGATAAGAAGTTATCGGATTCTGAAAATTCTTGAGGGATCTCTGAAGGGTCCCAAAGCTTGATTCTTAAAGGACTTGATGTTTCAATAAGAAAGTAAATTGAAACATGTATATATGTAATATAAAACTCATACCTGATAAAGTCTTACTCAAAGAAAGAGTATCTCCCTGAAGAGAAAATATCTCCTAGAAGAGAGAACATCATCCCTAAAGAGAAATTAAATCACCAGTTGGTCAAAAATACACTAACTATTATGCAATCCCTAGAAGTAGATAAGGACCCATCCAAGACCCGAGGGGATGGAATGAGGAAACTAAAAACCGAAAGTACGCCAAATAAGCACATATGAAGTGCATCTCTTACCAGAAGTTGATGGAGTGGCAATATCCTTTATTACCATAAAGGTATCATATAAATTGGTGTAAATGGCAAATTTATTAATCCCCAAAGTGCCAAAATTAAGACTGGTTATATTGATTCTTTGGTGATATAACCATGCTTTTAGTCTTGTAGAATAGATTTTCGTTGTATAGTACTACTCAGAGATGGTTGCTAAATAATAAGACCCTGAAATGTTTTGATAAGTCATATCCAGAAGAAATGTGGCATTGCAATTGATTACTCCATATCCTGATTAGGATAAATTTTGCATGTGTTGCATGTATAGATAATTGGTATTTTTGGAAAGTTAAGTATATTACTCCCAAATTATTTTATCATCTCGTTGTCAAGATGAATAGTGAGACCAAAGTCTAGAAAATTATACATTGTGGTAATAAGTAGATATACTCACAATATATACTAGCCTGTATTCATTTCTTAAAATGTATTAAATGCATTAGAATAATAAGATTTCACCAGAAGTGGTCTTCAGGCCTTTAGGGGGAGCATATGCTGAACCTTTATAGTTATACACGAGATTCAAAAAATCTCTATTTTAGTTTAACCTAGAAGGTATTGACTTGATGATCACCACCTGAAGGTTTCATCACCTATCGGTATAAGTCCAATTGATGGACATGATAAAGGTCTTGAAGATCGTAATAAATCCTGAAGATATGTGTTGTACTCGTTTTCCCTTAGTAAGTTTTTTTCTGTTGGGTTTCTTACTTGAAGGTTTTTAATGAGGCAACAAATGCCATATAATTTAAGATGTGTTGTGTACTCTTTTCTCCATTCCTTTTTTCCCACTAGGTTTTTAGAAGGAGTTTTTAACGAGGCATATGCACATCATGGTATGAAGCCTCACCAGAATGTGCTTGGCTTAGGGGAATGATAGAATGATTAGCCACATCAAGAAGTCATGTAGCATAAATACCGTTGATAACCCCCACTATTATCTATGAAGATAATACAGTTTGTGTGGCACAGATGAAAATGGGCTATGTTAAAAGTAATATCACAAAGCATATTGCTCCTAAATTGTTTTTTCCTCACGAATTCCAGAAGTGTGTACAAGGCATGCATAGGGATGAGGCGACTTAGAGAGTTACAAGAGGTTCATTGGGAGTAAATTCATGAACTATAGCCCTTATGTAAGATTAGAAGACTTACATGATCCTAAAGGTCTAAATGTTGCACTCTTTTTCCCTTTGTGAGTTTTTTTTCTGAGATTTTCTCACGTAAAGGTTTTTAATGAGGCAACAAGTGTGGCACAAGGAACGGATACAATGTACTCTTTTCTCCATCCCTTTTTTCCCACCAGTTTTTAGGATGAGTTTTTAATGAGGCATGTGCATGCCGTGGTATTCGCTCAAGGGGAAGTGTTATGAAACTTAGAAGGTTACAGTGTGGGCAAATACCGAAATTGCCCCTAGTTGGCTTAGACTATAAATAGAGATATGATGCCGAGGTGGATGTGAGAAGGTGCCCCACAGGGTGTTAGAGGTGCCTACGGAGGAGACAGCTTCAGGGGAGAGAGAGCGTGGTCCCGAGAAGAGAACATCGTCAGGGAGGGAGTTGCACTGGACTCTCGCAGTGGTGACAGCGCTGACGACCAAGGCTGTGGCAGCTACAACCAGGAAGACAACGATAGTGGCTAGGATTGTGACGGTCATGGCGGCACCAGATTTGCTCGAGGCGACGACGACTATATCCAATCGACGGCAACTAGATCTAGCAGGATTTGGACCTTTCCAATCTAGATCTGACCAGATTTGTATATCGGCGACCCTCTGAGCCACAAGCGGTGGTGGTGAGCATCACAAGGCAGTGTTGAGGAGCGGCGGAGGCAGCATTGATGTAGGAGAGAGCGGGGATGAGCGAAGGTGAGGGGCGACGAAAGCGACAGCGATGGAGCTAGGACCGAGTGGTGATGGGGCTAAGCTAGGACTGAGTGGTGATGGGGCCGAAAGGGATGGCTATGGCGGTAACGAAGGGACGTGTGAGGGAGTTTTAACCTTGAGGGAGAGGGGATGGGGAAGATAAAGGGTGAGGTTTGTCTAACTAGTGGGACATGGGTGAAGTTTGTAATAATTTTTTCTTTTATGGTTCTAATGTAAAATATTGTATAAATATATAATTAGATGGTTGAAATAAAAACTTCTATAGGTAAAAATGCAAATATCACCATGCAAATAACGTATGCCCCCGTCTACCTCGCTGCCTTCGACTCCGGCGGATTCTTCGTTCTTCGTTGACTCCGGCGGATTTTAGGTACGGCTGCAATATGATAATGTATTGCCTATTGCCTTCGGTTGACGATATGACATCATCATCTGATCAACCAGGAAAAACGGAAACAAAGTTTTGTCACTCTTATACTGAATGTTGACGAACTGCCAATTGCTAGATCTTTTGTTGAAACGTATTAGTTAGTTACTTAGTTAGGTGCTGAATTAGTGAATTGTAGCTTCAATTTCCTGGGCAATTTCCCTCCAGGCTAGAGTACGTAAAATTGAAGTTAAGAGCCATGATGCGTTCTTGTTTCTTTGTTAGTATGTCCTTTGTTATTGTCTAACTTTGTATGATGCGGATTAATGTGCACCCGTTGAATGCTGCACCTGCACTTGGTTCCTCCATGTGTCAAATGCCACCTAGAAAGCTCATAGCTGCCTGATCACCCATAGCAAAGCTAAACCATGTGGAAAACATATTTATGGTAATTCCAACGATTCAAATATGATTTAAAGAATGCTATAATGAAGAATTTTCAAGTGCTTGTTCAGCGTTAATTCATGGTTATACTTCTATATATAACATATGCATACGTTGAGATGGCAGAGGAAGTAAACTAGATCTGTCAAGTTATCCAGATTGATCTCTGAAATAGAATATGCAGCAGGCAATGAGGATCAACAGAATGCCATTATAGGTTCTGAGCCCTGAAATTCCTTAACATTTTGGATTTAGTATTGCTAGGCCAATTAATTAATTATTCCATTGTCTTCTTTGTACTCTTTTTTAACTATGAAGTTTCCTCTTTTTTTTTCAGATTCTAAGAGCAAAGTTGCATCCATCATTGGTGATTTGGAGGTAGTTGAGACCATTGTTGCTAATATGAGGATTCTTCAGGTATTGTCTAGTATTGGTGATTTGTACTCTTATTTAGCAAAGTTACATCTATCATTGGTGATTTGTAGGACGAAGAAGTAGCTAGTGATGGCGAGCTCTCGGTGTGCTTGTGATCAAGTGAAGTTGAAGTTTACTACTTAAGTTTCTGGTAAGTTACTAAATTTACATGGCAGATGCCTGTGGACTATATGTCTATATTCATCATTTTGCTGCTATATGTCTATATTCATCATGTTACTTGTTGAAGGTCGAGGCGTAGTAGCATCCGCAACTAATGATTTATAGTTTAACCAAACTATTCTCAAGATCTGCTTTTAAACTGGTGGTGCATTTTACTACTATGTGCTTTTTATAGCTTTTACATCTCTTTATGCTCCTGGCAAGATCGCCCATCAAGTTCAGATCAATGGGTTAAAGAGAGCTTGGGCGCTACTTATCTTATCTTATCTATTTGGACTACTAAAGTTTTCTGGAGTTGTTCTTGATTACTTTGGCCCCAAGAAGTGATGCCCCCTCTCTTTTGAAGAACCCTGGGTGTTTATGCATGATGATCTGTGTTGGCCTCTGACCGTGAATGTAATATTGTCAATACATGACTAAACATATAGCTCAATCTCCAAGTGCTGATAACTTGATACTACCTTTTCTCCATTTTGATACACTGAAAGATCGCCTTGTTGCAAAATCATTGTTATGCTAAAAGACACAGTGGATCATTCCTCCTGCTCGATCATCCTGCGAACATAGTCAATTACCAGCCAAGATTTGTATCCTGTTCGAGGCTCTTAATTTTAATGAGAAGACACTATTGAAAATGTTCTTTTTTGTACGTCCGTGATATCCGCTTATATTATCCGTTTCCGATCCGTAACCGATATATATCCGCTCCGATGATACCATATCCGAAACTCCGAATATTCCGAATTCGTATTCGTATCCGGTCTTACCGTATCCGATTTCGAATCTAGAAAAAAATATGGGTTAGGATACGGTTTAAGCAATATCCGTCCGAATCCGATCCGATTGCACCCCTACCCAGGTCAAACGGGCCAAAGGATATCATTTAAGAGCAAGTACAATAATGCTGACTAGATTGCCTTTAGCGAAATCCACGTCAATACAATTCTATGTGGAAGAGAGAGACAAGAGGAGAGAGAGGCAAGCTGCCCCTTAGAGCAAGTACAACAATGATCTTATAGCCAAGCTAGTCAGCATTTTTGCTGATGTGGAGGAGAGAAGAGAGGAGAGAGAGGAGAGCTTGGCTCTCATGCAAGCAACAAGCTGCACACGGGAGCCTATGCAGTGGTGGGTCCAGATAATAAATGTATGTGAGGAGGAGTAGGAAAGAGAATGTGAGACATGGTACCACATAATAATAAAAAAATCTTTTGTAGACAAATAGAAGACAGATTATTGTATAACTTGGCTCTTATAACTTGACTTATAGCCAAACACTTGGCTCTATTATTGGACTTGCTCTTATATAAGAGGTGACCTCTAGCACATCATACGAGGAGAGAGAGATAAACTACCCCTCATGCAAGAGGTGACCCCTGATATATTTATGCAAGTATTAAATGTTTGAGTGCTTTAGTAGAGGTAATCTCTACTCAACTTATTGTATTAGCTACCTCCATATGAGTCATGTGTACTCTTTTTGCTTATTTGGCTAGTTCTAGAGGTGGCAGCTATCTCTTCTATTAAATTTGCTCTAACTGGTCTTGATATTTGGAGGATGGATTTTAAACGGTATTAAATTTGAGAGATGAAAATTAAATCATAAGAAGAGTTATGAACCACCGATGAACTTTTTTCTATTATCACTTCGTGAGCAGTGAACTCAAATTGCATGCCGCGCGCATGCATGAATGCATCAAATGTAATACCGTTTAGAGTTTTTCTTGGTAGGGAACCATGGTGATGCCAACACATTAAGGGATGTGACTTTTCATTAGGGTTTGGATATATACCAACTGCCCAAAGTTCCAAAATCAACAAGGCTTGGACTCCTAAATTAAATGGCGCTTTAGAGCATATACAGTGCAGGTTCTTAGAAATTAAAACTGATTTTTTAGACATCAGTGACAGGTGCATATGCGTATAACTATCTAATTATTAGATAACTAACATCTACACATCTACAAAAGAGATACTTATATTAGATGAAATGATTTTTATATGGATGCTTGATGATATGCTGTATTCTTCGTATCTTGCTTTATACATGTCCCGGTGGAAAGCGATGCTGACTCGCTGGATAAGGAATAGGATGCACGGACGTCGATTACTTTAGAACACATGACTCATGAGAATTGATTAGCTAGTATGTAATAACTGACTAATCAAACCTAGAAAGATTGCATCCGATTGTTAACATCTTGACAAGGACATCCCGATGATACCTTTTTCTTATTTGTCTAATGCTCTAGAAATACACCCTGAGCTGCCAACTGGACTAGTTACACAAACACAAGCTAAAAAGATTAATCAACAGGTGAATTCATTACTAGTTGCTTTTGGTGTTGAATTACATGAGAATTAGATACTACCTCATACAAATGATTTATGCATTCTCAAATTTGAATATTGTGAAGCTTTTGGAATTGAAACCATGAAGGAGAAGTTGATGTAGAAGAAATATATGAAGTCAAACAAGGGAAGACACATTCAAGTCATCATTACCACGTCAGATTGACCATAAGTTCAATAGAACTTACAAAGACACTCCGGACATTCAAACGATTTCAATCGGCATCAAACACTCATTACCACGTCAGATTGACCATAAGTTCAATAGAACTTACAAAGACACTCCGGACATTCAAACGATTTCAATCGGCATCAAACACTACCTTCGGATCGGACCGGTCAACCTCAGATATGCTCAGAACCATCCGATCAGCTTTGGATGCTCAGATGTTTTAGGGACGTTCGGACCACTCCGAACGATCATACCATCCGATCAGCTCTGGATGCTCAGATGTTTCAAAGATGTTCAGACTGCTCTGAACGTTTCGGTGTCTTGTGTATTTCCCCAAGGGCTATATAAGCCTTGTAATATGTGACTTTGGCAGACCACGATTGAATCTATTATTTTTTCAAGAGAAAACTATACGCTTGTTCTTCCTAGGTTTTGACATATGATTGTATCCTAGAGAGAAATTAGGTGTTCTCTACATCGTTGCTCTTTTGAGTTCTTGGGATTTTGTTGGAGCAACAACACATCTACTTGTGTGGTCGGGTAGACAGGATCACGAGCGTATGGTTGAGCGAATTCTTTATCACAGGTTGTTGTTCTAACAGTAGTTAGTGCTATCGGTTCATTAGGTTGCACGGATCCAAACTATCATCATTGGTCCTACATCGTGAAGATCGGGCACCCCGTTTCATCTTGGTATCAAAGCACGATTGACATGGTAGGATTATTTACCCTAGCTTTAGATCAATCTTTATTGCTGTTCTATTACCTAGAGTCCATAAACCAAAAATTCCCATGAAAAAAATCGAAACCCTAGTTTTGCATCTGTTATTTTCATGAGTTTTGTTAAGTTTTCATCTATTAGAATTTTTGTTTAGGTGTTGATTATTGTATTCCTTTGCGTCGCTTAATCATTGTGTCATTTCCTTGTTTCATTTGAAAATAGTAATCACAGTGAGCTTCACTTATACTATTTCCTTTCATCTTTGAAACTAGCTTTTGACATTGCATTGAGGGCTACTCTTAGAAATAACTACACTTGTTGAAACTTTTGGAGTTTGTCAGCCAAAAGTATTTTAAAAATGCAGCCGACATACAGAAAGAGCCACGGCTTAAAAAGAAAAGAAGTGAAAAAAAAATATAGAGATAGAACTTTTTGGCCGAAGCTTGAGTAAAAAAAATCAGATTGTGTGATCTGATCCTTTTGAGCAATCTTATGCCCTCATATTCATAATATTACAATTGACTAGTGACAATTCTAGTATTTGATGCAAACGAGCTATTTGATACTCAATTTTAGATTGCCACTATTTAGCTCATTCTTTTGTTTGTATTGAGTCATATTGATCTTTGCGTGTGCGTTCATACACTTTACTTAATCATATTGGATCAGCACTTAAGCAAAGTTTTCCAGTTTGGATTATTATTTAACTTTACAATATCTAAAATTTCAAACTGTATAGGTAAATACTTTTCCATCCAATCTCCACAAATAAGCCATTGTTTAACAATGCTTGTGCAATTTAATTCGCTTAATCTATCACCTTGTGTGGTCTACCGTCACCAAAGTACGTGCAGCTCTCCAATCCATCAAGGACGCATAAGAATATCGGTTGGTAAGGGAAGGTGAGGTTTAGTGAATTCCACAAATAAAACTTCCATATCCACTTACATAACTTTTCTTGTTGTTTTCACTAACCATGGTAGAAAAAGAAGGTGAACAAGCATATGTTACACAAGCTGACCTTAAGAAGCTCACAAATGATTTCAACACTTAGTTGAATTACAACATGAGCACCTTGAGGAGGGAGATACTAGAGGAGCTTCGCAAAGAGTGGGGCCCAGTTGGCGTCCATGAAGGAGGTGTTGAGTTTGACGAGACTGATGAGGAGAGGGCTGCACGGTTCGCTAGAGAAACTCAAGCAGATCAAGCCACTGCCAACGCGGTTCGACCACCCTTACCCGGGCATGGGGGAGGTGTTCTCGGTGCTAACCATGGCCAAGAGAGAGGTCGTGGCTGTTGGTGTGGTCATGGGCATGGCAGTGTCGTGCATGTTGGGGACTTCGGCAACAACTTTTGGCTACACCGTAATGACAACTATCAATGTCATGGCCGTCGTCATGGTGATCCGCACGTGGAGGAGAAATTTGGGAAACTCAAATTCACTATTTCCAAATTTGAAGGTGCTTCCGATCTTTGAGAAGATCACAACGTACAACTCCAACGCCATCTAGGAGTCGGTAAACTCCTAGAGTAATAAGTCGAGCCCCTTACTTAACTCTCACCATGTGCAACAAATGTGCAAGCTTAAATGGATACCATGCAAACTAAAGCCCGTCTCCTTACTCATAAGATGTAACACATGCACAATTGAGAAAAAACCTCACATTAGTTTAAGAGAGTTAAATGGAGTGCAGTAACCACATCTCCAATTGGCCATAAGGGGCTATTTATCCTCTACATCTCAAAACTAGCTGTTGGAGACAAAAATCAGCATTTCTGATAGTACCGTAGGCAAAATGCCGGTACTGCAATATACATAGCAATTGTTCTGACTTTCCTAACAAATACATATACTTTAAAAAAATCTTGCAAAATATATTTGCAAATTATAATATTATGCGCATAAAGATCACTCATGATTTTCAATAAGTTGCAAAACACATTTGCACGTATTTGAAATCATGACATAAGGTATACAAACATAGACCCCTCACATTTGTAAAATACATTCGCAAACCTAAGTCACATGCTACAAGGATTGTGTATTAGCTTCGACCATTTGTAAAAGACATTTGTAATATAAACCTCATACCACAAGGAGTAGGAAACATGGACTTCAAGCACTTACAAAACACATTCGCAATATATAATCCCATGTTATAAAGATTCAATGTATGGGCCTCAACTATTTGTAAAACACATACACAAATAATAGTATCATGCTACGGAGAGCTAGAGCATGTGAGGTTGTGCTATCAACACATGATGAGACTCAAGCTAATAGACATGACCCCTCTTAATAGTACGACAACCTATACTAGCAATCCAGTCTTCAACCAAATACCAAAATCGGCAAAAGACTGGGAACACATCCTTTGCCCTAGCTAGTCATACCTTTACCTTAAACAACCTCTTGAAGCTTGATGACGCACATCTTCACTTCAAGTTTAGGTTATTATCTTAATATGCATCAACCTATGATGAATCCTTCACTTGACTTGGTGATCAACTTATGATCATCTTATCTTTGATATGCATCAACTGATGATGCATTCTCTTCTTGATAGCCTTCAATTCATGAAACCATCTTCCATCCTGTATCTTGATTTGATGATCTTTAACACATGAAGTCATCCCAAGTCATCCTTATTTGTAGAATCTAACCTATTCATCCAACTCATAAAAATGTTCGTCTACAAAATAATTGCCATTAATAACCAAAACTTCACTATTAACTCATAATGGATTGTCTAGATTCTATAATATTTCCTTTCTGGTAATCCATGACAATATCAACAAATAATAAGATAAAGATTGATTTATGAGTATACAACATGTACACAACAATTGTATACTCTACGATAAACTTTCTTAAGCAATTAACTCATCGAATATGAGTATTTATCTTTGAGATTAATTGCTAGCAAAATTTACACATTCGGTTATCATTAATCATTCCACCATTAACACATAATGAATAAACTAGATGACAACCTGATTGCAATTGATTTAGTTTAAATACACATATATGAACTACACAAATTTTATATACACAAAGGATATGTTTCAAAATAAAGATCATAATTATGTGTACAAAACGAACATGGATCAATACTAAATGAAACAACAAAACATAGAGTGGATTCCCTCTAAGTGTGTGTATATAAAAATATATAATAAAAATATATGCACATATTCAAGTTAAACTATTTATGGAGTTCAACCAATATTTTAGATCCAAATAATGCAATAAAATATAAGAATGTGACATCGAATGCATACCTCTATGATTCTCACATTTTCATCCAAATGATACTAAATAGTAATATACTCAAATAAACATGTTAGTCTTACATATAGATTTGTCATTTAATTATATATTTGGATGTGACGAATGCAACAAGATACAAGACTAAAATATCAAATGCATACCGTCATGTTTTTCACCTTTTCGTCCAAATGACACTAAGTAGCATCATAATCAATAAATGAGTTAGTCTCACATTTACATTTATCATTAATTACATTCAAATGAGACTACGTAATGTCATAGTTAATAAATAAATTAGTCTCATAATTGCATTTGTCAGTATCACCGAAACCAATTTAATGGAGTTTGAACTTACAGCCTCACCAGCATCATTCGTGGAGAAGATGGCACGGGGAGGAAGAGAACAAGGGAACTAAGGAAGAAATGAAGAACCGAGCTTGAGTCTTCTAGTCATCAACACAAAGGATTCTAGGGATTGGTCCATTAGGGATTTAGCCATTTTTGCGATTTAGCCCTGGAGGTTTTCTGAAATCTATAAACAGGTCCTTATCCATTTTGATTTCTTCTGTTCTGGCCCTCAAAAACTCTAATTTCATCGCAAAAAGATCCTACATGTCTGCGGTGACATGTACGACAGCGGCGTCTGGGGGATAGCCGGATGGGGGATTGAGTTAAGTTTTGGAGGTGTGAATGTGTGATGTATATATATGAGATGAGGAGAAAATTGAGGATGGTTGGATCTTAATCCAATGGATGAAAAAGTAGCTGAGATATGCTATGATTTAGGTCGAATTCAATTTTGCAATTGTGATATGAGGTGTCTTTTGTTGTTCTTCATTTTTCCACTTGTGATATGAGGTGTCTTTTGTTGTTCTTCATTTTTGCACCTGTGATATAAGGTGCCTTCTGTTGTTCTTTCTTAAGAAACATCATCATACAAAAATAATGAGTATTTTCAACATTGCTCCTCCTTAGGTTACCACCATCGAACCCTAAGTGGCATCCTCATACCTCCCTTGCTTCTTTGTGTAAAACCAGTAGGGCTAAACTGTTGGAGAAAAAGATCAAACTAATTCAATAGGTCAAATAGATTTTCCGCATTAAAAGGTCTGGTTCAGACCACTTTGTTTCACTAGAAGACCACCTCGTGTGCATCAGAGAGTTAGGTTGACCATGTCATCAAAAATTATATGAAAACAGGCAGCAGGGAGAGTTTCAAAGAAATGTGTACTAATGGAGGTGAAAGTGCCATAAAATAGTTGTATGGAAAAAGTCAAACTCTGAGGTACTTCCAAGTGATTTTTTTTACAATTTTGTCTTTACAAATTAACATATTCTAACATATATTTATATTTTATACAACATAGCTACCCCATTGTGATTTTATTTTATGTAAGCAAATTACTACTACATACGCTTCTAATTCTAACATAGCTCCTTTCACCAACTGCATTTTTAATTCTAGCATTTGATGAGATAACAACCCTATGTATGTTGCAATTGACCATTATGTAAATAGAGACAGTCTATTATTAGTTTGTCTATTCCAAGTAGTTACTAAACTTTCGAGAAACTATTTATAATTGATTTCTTAACTACAGTAAACTGCACTCATGACTCTGCTTGAGTTTTTCTATTTGCCCAGTTGGGCAGATAGCCACGTACGCCATAGTCTAATTTGCACCTAGATATGCATGCTGCTGGACTAGATAATCAAGTTCAGAGGTGGAATGGCATGAGACAATGATATAGAATTTTAACTAGCTTTTTAACGAGGCACACATGAGAGGAATGAAGATGGCGGCTGCTGCCACCATCATTGCCGTCACCTCCACCTTCGCCGTCTATAGTTACTTAGGGATGTGCTTGAGCCGGCACTGTGGGCTTTGGGCTGTGCTTGGGCTTGGCTAGAGATGAGGTGGGCCGGCATGACATGGCATGGTGGGGTGATCAGATCGAGCCGGCACGGCATGAAGTGGTCCGAAGCATGGTGGGGTGATCGGGCTGAGCTGGCATGGCACAGTACGGTCCAATGCGTAGCTCTAATCTTCTCCATGGGTTCCCATACCACCTCCTTCCACGCCTCCTCACCACCACCTTCGGTGCTGCCCACCATGTTTACCAGCACCTCCGTGCAGTCCACGCATCGCATGTCCCACCCATCCAATGTGCTTAGCCTGTTGATCTTCTCCACCTGCGCTACCGCTAGCCCGAAGGTGTTACCCTTGATCTCCTCCACCACGCTCGCTGGAATCGCCTCCACGAGCGTGGCACCCTACGCATCCCGTTCTGTGCGAAGGTACGTGTCCATCTCCGGTAGGCCAATCGTGTAGCGCACGACTAGAGCTGGGACTTGGGCCGTGCCGGCACGGCCCGGGCCCATCGTGCTTCGTGCCATGCTGGCTTGGCCCAATCATCTCATCGTGCCATGCCGTGCCGGCTCACGTCGCCTCCGTCCAGGCCCAAGCATGGCCCAAAGCCCACCGTGCCAGCGTTCATGCTGTGCCAGCCCAAGCCTAGCCCGAAATTACTATACGCGAAGGCGGTTTCGACGATCATAATCTTCCTTTCTTTCGTACCTGCCTCATTTAAAACTAGTTGAAATTGAATTAATTGCATAAAAACATGGGCACACAACAACATAAATATTTCGGGAAAAGTGAAATTTCTTTGATATTTTAGAAATACAATGTTACTGTCTCATTAAAAACCTTACGCCCTAGAGTGGGGTTTCCCAAGTAAGGAAAAGAATACAGTAACAATATATGTATATACAAAACATTACAACATGTGTAGATAATATCTACTCGGCAATGTCTAGGTCAGCATACGCCTGTACGATTTTGGGATCTTCCAGTTGATGTTGTTCCCGCTCTTTGGCTAATTCCCAGTCTTTGGCACATGTGATTGCCTCCACCATCCTGGGCATAAGGGATCATCTTCTCTCTTCTATTATTCTCTCTACCGTACTGAACGTCGCTTCTGAAGAGATAGTGGACACTGGCACTAGGAGAACATCCCGTGCAAAATGTGACAACACAGGAAAGATCCGGTTGTTGTTCTTCCACCACTCGAACAAGTCTATCTTGCTTCCATCAGTAAGATCAGGATCAATGTTTGCAAAATCATGCTCCAAATCGTGGTTCAACTCCAAGACAGAATTCCACTTGGAGGCTGCCTGAGACTAAGAGGACGAAGAAGTAGACTTTCCCTTTAGTTTCTTCCACAAGTGTGATCCAAAGCTTGTCTTCCCATGTTGCGTCTGCTGTGAGGCCTTCAATCTTCCGCTGCTACCAAACTTATCATGATACAAACGAAAACACGAAAAAGCTCATTTTTGACATGTTCGAAAGCTTCTGAATAATCTAAGTCAAGACATTCACCTATCCCCTCCATAGCTACCTGTAAACCTGCTAACGTTTTTGTAGGATCAAAAATAATAACAAAACAATACAAGTGTGAAAGAGAACCAAAATATTTAACAAAATTTTCTTCCATTGCTACGACAGCATGGCCTAAAAGAGTGTCGTCCCTAGATTTAGCATTTTTATCTTTAATTAAAAAAATAAACTCTATAACTAAGCAAGAGGTAGGATAATAAATACCAGATAAAATCTTTGTTGCTTTATAAAAAGGTTTTAAAAACTCTCAAAAATGACTAGCAATCTGCCAATCTGTATTAGTAACTAGCAATTCATTATTTTGACAGTTGGCATTGACAAAAACGGATATGATATTTTCGTAACCTTGTATCTTTTTTAGCATAATATATGTTGTGTTCCACCTCACCTTCATGTCAAGGCCAAATTTTCTTGGCTCTTTCCCATTAGCTGCACAGTACTCCGCGAACCTAGCTACCACTTGTGGAGAACTTGCGAGGTAATTAATAGCATCACGGATACTGTTCAAATATGGACCAATTACTTGCATACCATCTTGAACAACAAGATTCAAGATGTGACATACACATCTCTGGTGGAGGACATAACCACCAATATATGTTTGTAATTTTGGGGTGAGGATGTTCATAGCCGTTGTGTTTGCCGATGCGTTATCAAGAGTTATAGAAGCAATTTTATTATCTATCTTAAAATCATCTTGTACATATAGTATACGCTCGGCAATTGCCTCTCCCATGTTCGATTCATTTATTAGTTTAAATCCTATGACTCTTTTGTTTGGTTTATAATTATCATCTAAATAATGAGCTACAACACTAAGGTATGCACTTCTTTGGTGGGATGATGTCCAAATATCGAAGGTTATGGCAAAAGAATACTGAACTTGTTGGAATAGTTCTTTTAACTCTACCAGTTCTTTTTGATACATCCGTAAAATATCGGATGTAGTAGTCCTCCTACTAACATGTTGGTACTGTGGGCAAAAGCCGCGTTGGATGATTCTTTCAAACGCGCGACTTTCACCCATTCTAATCGGCTGATCTTCTGAAACTATATATCTAGCAATTTCCTCACGTGCATTAAGCGGGTTGTATACCCAAGTACTTACAGAGCCATCGGCCTCGAATTTTAGCTGTGTTTGTACTCCTCCTCCCCCTCGGCCCTGTGCTGCCATCTTACGTAAGCATGCTTTGTAGTGACAGTTCAAGTGTCTTGTCCCTACAGCTGTACGAGCACTTAATTTAGCATTACAATAATTACAAGTTGCAATATCTACCATTTCACCGTCTCGGATTTCCTGGCACCAGGTCATGTGCTTCCAGCAATTCGCCCTTCGTGCAGACCCGCCAATGTTGGTGTCCGTGGACGGGGGAGAGAATTCCGTTGGCTCTGGACCGCCCTGGTACTCCTCATAGTCCTCTGTACGGTCCATATGACGGTCATCCATGCCGTAGTCTCCCATGCTTGGCGAGAGCCGACGAGCATCAATGGGGGTCGGAGGAGGACTAGGGGAGCGATGGCGAGAGCTTACACTAAGTCGTCCCGCTGTCCTTTTCGGGCTTCGATTTCTCTGCATACTGCTTGATTGCTCCCTGGTAATGCGGCTTCTTGGTAACATGGTGATTAATTAATAAATAAGAAATATAAATATAATAAATATGCTTGTGAAATTAGAAGTAATAAATAAATAAATACATAAAGAGTACAAATGCAGAAAATATAGGAAATAAACTTGTGAAATGAGAAGAAATAAATAAGACGCTCGGAGAAGAAATGTGAAGTGGAGTGAAGAAATGGAGCTTGTTAATCTGTGATGCTCAGAAGAAACTGCAGAGTGGAGGGAGTGAAGAATGAAGCAATGTGATTATGATGGGAAGATGTAGAGCGGAGGGAGCTGAACGTTATCTTCTGATGAACGTTTCATCAGCATAAAATCCGAACGTTATCTTTTGAACGTTACACTCTTTTTTCTATGAAGAATCTTTCAATTTTATCAGCTTTTTTCACATCCATTTTCGACCGTTCTCTCTCTTTTCCCCGACCAGCCCCCCTCCTCCACTCTTTTTTCCCACGGGCCCACCGTTCCCATGCCGCCACGTCGCCCGCTCCCTCTATCGGTCTGTCCTCCCGCCGTCCCGCGCGTGCGCGTCACATCCGTCCTCTCCAGTCTCCAGTCCTCCCTCGCGTGATTAGGACTGTGCAATCGGTTTTTTCGGTTTAATCGGTTCGGTATATACGGTATATACGGTAAATACAGTGTTTGTAGTTCGGTAATATACGGTTTTTTTAGAAGTACGGTTCGGTATCGGTAAATCCCAATTTATTTCGGTGCGGTATCGGTAAATACCATATTTACCAAAGTTGACGCGAATTGCAAACGATATAACAACTAGCGAGACGAAGCACCAAAGCCGAAGCGCAACTGCTAAAGAAAGAAAGCAAAAAAAAAGAAAGAAAGAAACATCATCACTTATAGGGTTACTTGTGCAATGCGACTGTGCTAAGAAAAAAAGAATATTAATGTTTCACTTCACTTAGAAAAGAAGAAATTAATGCTAGCTTCACTCATCAGGTGATTGCATCATCACTTAATCACTTCTGCGAGGCAAAAAAAAGAAAGAACGAATGGCAGTTTGCACTCAATGTCTCATGGGCCTTTATTTCTTTCACAACCTGCCGCACGGCCGCAGAACATTTGCACTCATGGCCTCATGGGCCCAGACAATTGCACAGCCTGCTACCGAAGAACAGCAGTTAGCAGAGCAGCAAGATCGGTATTTTCGGTTTTTATTCGGTTTTTCCCGAAAAAATCGAACGCCAAAAAACCCCAAAATTTAAAAACCGAACCGAATACCAAAAATCGGTCAAACCGAGTTGACCGGTTCGGTTCGGTTTTTTCGGGTTGATTTTTTCGGTTCGGTTGAAAAATGCACAGCCCTACGCGTGATCGGTCCCTTCCCCAGTCCCCACCGTGCCCAACCACAGTCTCACTCCCTCCCTCCGTCCCTCGGTCCCTCCGACTCCGAGGCTCCGACGTGCTCGGCTCCCCCCGCCGCTCCCTCCCTGGCTCCCCCTCCCCCGCCTCCCCCGCCGCTCCCTCCCCGGCTCCCCCTCCCCGCCGCTCCCCTCCTCCTCCTCCCGCCCCTCTCCCCGCCGCCTCCCGCTCCCCTCCGCCTCCTCCCCGCAGCCTCCCCGCCGCTCCCCTCCGCTCTCCCCCGGCCCCCTCCCCGCCGCCTCCGTCCCCGCCGCCCTCCCCGCCGCCTTCCCGCCGCTTCCTCCGCCTCTCCCGGCTCCCCTCCCGCCGCCTCCCGGCTCCTTCGGCACCCAACGCCCGACGCCCGGCTCTGCGTCCGACGCCCGGCCGCCTTCATCGCCTGGCCGCAGCACCACGAGGCGAGGACGGGGCTTCCGCGCTACGGCTCCGCACCAGGCTCACTCCTAGCGGCCACCGCCGCGCCGACTACATCACCCGCGGCAGCAAGGCGGCGGCGCTGGCGTTGCCGGGGGTCGTGAACCAGTTCTTCTCCGGGGACGTGTCTGGGCTCCCACGGTGGCCACCTAGAGGTACACCTTCGGTCCTTCCCCTCTCTTTGCTCCCTCCCTCTGCCTGCTCTGTGTTTGTGCAATTGTGCTTGTGGGAATGGGATTGGGAAACTGAGAATGGGGGACGATGGGAGGGCAATGGGAGGCCGTAGGCCGTTCGGCCGCACGCCGTCGCTGCCAGTGCGGGGCACAGGGTGCACGGCCGACGGGAGGCCGAAGGCGTGGCTGCCACGGTGCCACCGGCGCTGGCTGTGCCCCCGAGCCAGGTGTGCTCACCGTGCCGGGTGTGCCCCCGTGCCGACCGTGCTCACACCGGGCCGGGCCGGCCCAAGCACGACACGCCACGCCGGGCCGTGCCGTGCCGCCCATCGTGCCGGATATGCAGGCCTAGCACGGCCCACTATTCATGCCGGGCTGGCACGGCCCGCCACGTGTCGAGCCGAGCCTTGCTTGGGCCGTGCCGGGCCGGCCGTGCTTCGGGCAGAACATAAATGACATAAATTCCAGCTGAATTAAAACATATATTCAATATATTCCCAGCAGAACATAAATGACGTAAATTGCATATAATCAAGTAATTCCATCATGTCGTTTATACAAACATATATATCTGAAATATGTAGCCACAAAAATGCTGAAAATAACATGTCAAGCAGTCCTTTAGACAGAAAAGCAATTAAATCTAGCAAATGACAAAGTAATTGCTTTAAGATTGCTCTCAGAACAGAGTTGCACAAGATTTTAGATCTTGGCCTTCTCATGCTAATGTCAAAACTCCTCATTAACAATCTACTAACTAGAGATTAGGATTTGAGCTCTGAAATGAGTTTTCTACTATCATAAACTGAGCAAAACAGAGAACTACAATCTGAAATTTCAGTTTAAATGTTCACAAGCAATGTAATGGCAAGTAGTAAACATGTCATGAATAGAATATCAGATAACAACATAAACTTAATAGAATGAAGAAATTATCTGATCTGGACAAATCTGGACAGAGATGACTAC
Source organism: Dendrocalamus sinicus (assembly GCA_036346575.1). NCBI lineage: Eukaryota > Viridiplantae > Streptophyta > Magnoliopsida > Poales > Poaceae > Dendrocalamus > Dendrocalamus sinicus. Next base: position 13,392,496 of record CM070666.1, on the reverse strand, counting down.
AGCATAGACAGTAGAAACCAATTCAAAAGCGCTCAAATCTAATTAGTTAGCTAGATCGATTTTAGTATTTGACATTCTCATCACAGAGCACATGTTCTGAGCCCAGAAGCATGAATAGCAACTCCCAGGTACTTGAACAGAAAATTAAGAACAAATACAACTATTAAGCTTTGCAAAGAATCAATAATACTCACGGTGCAGACAACACTCAAAATCGTCCAGAAGCAAATCTTGACGGTGAAGAACACGTAAAACAGGGCAAGGCACACTCAAGAGTACTGTCCCAAAAAACCTAGCACCCCTCTATGTCGATTAGAAGAGGAGTGTGGTTGTCGGAGATACAGAGCCCTTTCCAACCTCGGATAGCCGACACTGGAGTCGAAGGTCAGAGTGATGCCACACAAGACCACAAGAATGCGCCGACCGAGTGCACTCAAACGCAACGGGGAGCTGTCTCCGCCTTCATCCTCTCTCGGGTAAACCTTCAACCTTCGGGTTTCCCCTCATACCCCAATAGGGTTCACACGGGAAACCGAAGGCAAAGGCTTCAATCAAAGATGGCGCCGAAGCCCCAAACCTCCGCCCAACCAGAAGAGCCGAGAGGAAGAAGACCCAAGAGGAGCAAGTCAGATCGGAAGAGATATGCCGCAACGATGGTGAACTCGGGCCTTAAGAAGAGGAGACAGGGTTTGCAATGAGGTGATGCGAGCAGCCGGCTCAAAGGAACCTGGGCCAGCCTACGCCTCCGTCACCCACCTCTCCAGTCACCTCCTCCCCCCATGCGCCACCAAAATTGGTAGCTGCTATGCTAGATCTAGGCGAAGCCTAACCGCCCGCATAGGCCATCGCGAACGCATGCGCACGGGGAGGAGACGAACTCGTCTCCTTATCTCTTTGCCGGACTCACGGACAGGTGGGCCTCGCCTGCTTTATTTTTTCCTTTTTCAATTGGAAAATTACCAAAATGCCCTCACATAACCAACGGTAATTGCATCATTTCTTTCTTAATTATTTGAATGCACTGCTTACCTTAGTTAAGAGTGAGGGTTGTTTCATCCACATACCATAAAATCACAACACCCCTTGGATACTTAACCTATGTCATGCTCATGCCTCGTTAGAAACTACTCCTGAAAATTCCAGTGGGAAAAAATTGATTAGAAGAAAAGAGGGCATAGCTCATGTTCTTACCGTTACACGTGTTGTCTCATTAAAAACCTTTAATTAAGAAAACCTAGCGGGACAGAACTTAATTAAGGAAAAAAGTGCAACATATCATCTTGAAAGATGAACATGTATATGAAGATTAATCTTCCCCTGAAGGCATCATGTGAGGATCCCAAGCGTTGAATACCCGTAATCCTTATGTGTATACCGTACTAGTCCTATGATCAGTGGCTGTTTTATTCTAAAGGCAATGTTTGGATTTGGAAAATTTTAGAAACATGCTTAAAAATGTCCCAGCTTTCATTTCCAACACCATGAACTTATTTTTGGGTTTTTGGGATGATATATTGGTGAAGTTTCAAGAAATGGTTTTTATTGTAAATTCTCTTATGCCACCTTATGGATCATCTTTTCAAATTTGAATTTTAATTCAATTTGAATTTCATCAATAGCACATTCCTTTCCAAAATTAATGTTTACAAGTTTTTTTCCAAGAAAACTCCAATCAAAAGCTAGAGAAGCAAGATACAAGCAAAAGTTTTAAATTTTACTCATTTTTGAACTTCCTATTTTTTGGATGTTACACACCAATTGTTTCAGCAAGATACAAGCAAAAGTTTTAAATTTTACTCATTTTTAAACTTCTCGTTTTTTTGGGATGTTACACATCAATTGTTTGAGCTTTCTGATGCCAATGCCATGAACATGCTTCACAAAGGTAGAAGTTGGCAATGCATTAGTAATTAAATCTGCAAGATTTTCACTAGTTTGGATTTTTCTGTATTGCTATATTCTTGTTCTCCTGCTGCTCATAGGAATAGTGTAATAGACCAAATTTGTGTCAAAATAAAAACTTGCATGATTTAAAAAAAATTTGGTGAATTTTCAAATTTTTCCTAAAGCCTTGCCTTGAAATAAAAATTTAAAATAAATTTCTTGGATCAAAAATTCGAATTTGAAAATTTCTAAAAGTTATTTGTGTGCTAATAAAATCCTCAAAAAATTGAGTGCAAAATCCTATCAAAAATTCAAATCCAAATTCAAATAAAAATCTAAAAATCAAATAAAAATTTTAATCTATTATCTTCACTCTCTTCCTGTAACATATTGCTGCTAAAGCACCATTCATGAATTTCACTGTAAAATATTGCTACTGCAAGCATAAAACACCATATTGCATAATGTGGCTGCTAGAGAGAGACTTCAAAAGGCAAATCACGGCTTAAACATTAGGGATAAAAATGATCTCAAATTGATTGCTATCAAAATCCCTAGAAAGTACATGTACGGAAAACTAAGGAGAAGTACCGGATCAGAGGGAGAGAGTCCCATGTCGCTGCCCCGCGGCCATTGTCACGCGGTTGCCCCAGCCCTCCTGGAGCCCCCTTGCCCTTGGCCGCCTTCCACTCGGTGCTAGACCTCCGCATGGTTCCGCCGCTAATACCCGCTGGGATGCGGGATGTCGCCACCACACCGTTGGGGGCCTTGGGCTAGGGGCAAGCCAAAACACGGTGTGACCACGCTGAGCGGCGGATAGCGCGAGGGAGGTGGCGAGAGGCGAGCGGAGGAGGCGACGAAGGAGATGAGGCGATGGGCGCTTTTGGCGAGGTGGGTCAGGAACAGAGGGCGATTTTGGTGAGGAGGAGAGCACGGGCGGTACGGGGCTCGATTGGTCGGCCTACCCGCTGGCCGTGGCACCGCTGTCATCCTCCTCGCTGGTGACCGCACTGCCGGTGAGGGCTTCAATCTCCTCCTCCCGCTTTGCCTCCTTCACCAGCCTTGCCGCAGTCATGTGCATCTGCCAGAAAGGCTGCGGAGATCGGCAGATCGGAGAGGAGGAGACATAGGGATACGGGGACGGTATGCGCGAGGGCGAGGCGAGGTGAACGGAGGGGAGCGAGGCGCACGTCGGGTTAGTGGAGGCTGGAGGAAGGACATGAGGGCATACACCTGTGACTAAACGCAAGTACAACGGGTCTCATTTGTCAGCGAACATCCACCACTACCAAGCCAGAGCAACAAACGGCACTGCCGCAGCAGGGGACTGTCGTTGCCGCGACGGCAGGGATTGCAGTTGCCAGCAGCAGGGGAATATGAGACATCATTGTCTGTGTACCCTGCCTGCCTTGCTGTGGAGGATCTGCAACAAAAACATCAGTCCGCGCAAGAGGGCAATAGCTATTCATCTGTTGGTCAGAAAGCAGAAAAAGATGATACGACAATAGGCAATAGGATGGATTCTGCAGTGAGAGGGACAGAGGAGCGACGTGTGTCGGGGTCAGCAGTAAAAGGAAAAACATACTCGTCGCAGATTACATCTCGAGAGAGAGATATAGATGCAGCCAGTGGCTGGGTTTAGACATGCATATTGTTGTAGCCAAGGAAAGCACATTTTTTAGAACAGAATTAAAGCTTCCTATCGTTGTAAGGGCGCGAGTAGGGTCAGCACGCGCGACCGAACACATGGAACATACGGGAGTACAATGATCAATGCTTCCAGTAGGAAGATAGTTGATTAGGAAAAAAGCCATTTGAATAGTTGATTAGGAAAAAAGCCATTTGAAACACTTCGTCCCAAAACCAAACAGGAACAAAGGAATGCACAAGGAGAGTAAGTCCAGTTTCTACGATGTGTCTGTGCTTGCATTCTGCCTCCCCTGTGGTAGAATGGCAGTGACGGTGAGGTCGGCGATCAGGATGGCGGTTGCGGTGGTTTGTGGGCAACAAGGGCTTCGGCTGGCTGCGTTGTTGGTGGCTTGGATCACCGGAGAGAGCGAGCAGCGGCAGTAACGACGACTCTGGCTTGAGAGGATGCGAGTGATGGGCGAGAGGAGACGGGCGAAAGACGGGATCGGGCGCGAGTGTGTGACATGACGGACGACATTGTTGTGGCGAGGGTGAGGTACTGAGGTCGTAGGTACGTGCTGCGGTTAAGCGGTAACCGTCCGGTTTAATTTTGTCTTTTCACATGGGTGGACACGCGACCACCGGAGTTGACCGACGGAGACGCGTAGGATGTGGGACCATGGTTCCGCTGCATGAGGTAAACTCCATCCTTTAATGTTAGTAAAGATATGTTACAGGAATTGATGTAACCCAAAGCGGAGGATGGACTGGATCTGGATGGATGACTGATGGCTGATGCATTCCTGATTGATTTGTCAAGATCAACGGATCTGTTCTTCCCCCTTTGTGGCATCACTGTGTACGTATAATTTTGATTTTTAAGGGCATCCTTTTTTTTGTTCATGCTGTGCACTGAATGATTCCACCGTGGAAACAATTTAAATTTGTTGCTTTCTGTATACCTTTTTTCACAAATTTCATTGTTTCACCTTTCAGCTTAAATTGAGATTTCTCATACAAATATTAAAAAAAATTCAGTTAATGATAATATATATATATGTAGTCCATTTATATGAACTTTCTATCGTGCCTCATGCCTACTAGCCCTAGGCCTTCTCGTCCTACAAAATGAGACATCTAGTTCGAAAAACCGCCCGTGGAACTCTTGTTTTGAGGAAGCAATCAGCATTATCTTTTTCCATTCTCAATAAATGAGGAGGAGGGGTGAGGTCCTGACTCACTATGCAACATGCTCACCATATAAACCATCATCAACACACAAGCAATTACCACATTGACACAGACAACATAAGCAAAGTACCATTGAAATAGTATATCCATCTTAAAGTCACGACATGTGAACCATTAAAATAGCAAACTAGTTTCTCAAGAAAAAATTCATATCATGCATGGAAGTTGGCCGAAGGCCATTTGGTTCTTAGGTGCGCTGTGCATCGAATCCACCAATATTCGAGTCGTCTCAGCAATGGTTTCCAGTGTCCACTTGTTCTTTAAGAAGGCAGAGCTCCTGCCACAATTTCAAAATAGAATATCACGTCACCACAGATAGGGATACAAATGGAGCGGATACGGTCGGATATTGTCTATCCTGTATCTTTTTTCATATTTTTTTATCGTAGTCGGAGTCGAACACGGATAGTGCCGGATACGAATACGAATGTGGATATTCTCGGTCACGAATATGGAGCGAATATATGCCGCTCCGAATACGGTTAGTTTCGGTCACGAATATTTAATCGGATAATACGCGAAAGCAAATTTCACATAATGACAAGGACAAGTTAAGCAACTAGTAAAATCTAGCTAGCAAAGTAGCAAGTAAATGATAGAGGCTAGTTGAACAAGTAGTAACTAACTAGCTACATGTCACATGGTTCAAAAGTACGAATTGTTCATAGCCAAGTAGTCAAGTACATCACTAGTTCATTTAACTTCATTACATTTAGCAAATGATTCCACAAGGCCAGGTATCCGATTTCGTTTCTGTATCCGGTAACTATTCGGAAAAATACCCGGATAGTTCCGTATCCGTCATATAATACTTTTTCTGAATCCGTTTTCGTATCTGACAAAAAATATCCGACTCCGTTTCCGTATCCGAAAAAACTTTCAGATATCTAAAAATTTGCTCTGAATTGTATCCGAATTAAAATAGACGGACGGACGGTCGGGAAATATCTGCTCCATTTGCACCCCTAACCACAGATGCTTCCAACCATAAAACACACTCTACCTCTAATTATCTATCACTGTCTGCATGGTTCATATTTTCCTTTCCTCTTGGCTCAACTTGATGTCTTACAGATTAATAAAGAATGTAAAGCCCAGCAAGGAATGCTATTGCTGCAAAGAATGCGAGGAAGAATCTAATGAGCTTAAAACGTCTGGTCGTCACCAGCAAAACCACAAGAGCAATGGCAAATGGAGGAACGAAATACGGTTTTATGGTATTTGGCAGGCCAATTTGAGAGGACATTTTAACAAATTTTCTAAGCATAATGTGGGTAGACACTACTACAGAAATGGTCATCATAGACGGTTCAAAAATATCATCACAGACGGTTTTCTGAACCGTCTGAATTTATAGGTCAGTGATAATCGAAGGTTATCACAGACGGTTGTCGAACCGTCTGTGATACGGGTATATCATAGACGGTTTTTAAGTCAAAACCGTCTGTGATTATTGATATATCACAGATGGTTTTGACTTAAAAACCGTCTGTGATGTTCCTTCCTACCCCTAAATCTATTTCTGTTTATTGGCTAGCCTCAGGAAATGCTAGTCATGCCCTCTGAAACAAACAGATTCAGATACATACAATTCACATCTCAATTCATTTCAGATACATAAAACATCCAATCACATCTCAATTCATTTCACAAACATAAAACATCCAATTCACATCGAACTTCATTTCACAATCATAAAATCATCCATTTCGCAAATCAATTAATTGAAATGAAATAAAATATCCATTTACAAATACAGAATTACAAAAGATCTTATATAACCAACAATTTTGCAAACCATCTTCAATAACTCACCAATTACTTAGAACTAAATTGTAATGCAAAGAAAAAATAAAATTCATTACTAACCATATCTAGAGCAACCAGGAAAGTATAAATCTTCAAAGCTCAATATCTGCCTCCTCCCACCAAATTAACTGGCCTGAAATCGCCAAGCTTGCCTCCTGAGCGAAAGAGTAAAGCACCAGCTAGATCTGGATCGAAATGAAGATAGATGCGGTCTGAGCAGCGCAATAAATGCCTACTTCCATTATCACAGACGGTTTTTAATAAAAAACCGTCTGTGAATTATCACAGACGGTTTTATGTTCAAAATCGTCTGTGATAACCAGCTTATCACAGACGGTTTTGTATTAAAAACCGTCTGTGATAATCTGGGATTATCACGACGGTTTTTAATACGCATCGCTCGTGATATCGCAATATCACGACGGTTTATCGAGACGAACCGCCTGCGTGATACTCCTTTTCTCAGACGCCGCCAACACGGACGGTGTCCAAATTAAAACCGTCTGTGTTAGTTTCAATTACAGACGGTTTTGTCAAACCGTCTGTGATTGGCCGTCTAGTATTAGGCTTTCTGTAGTAGTGAGACCAACATTCCAACGGATGTATTGGTGACCCCAGTAGAAATTCAAAACGGCTCTGAAAAATTTGTTTTGCATGAATTTTGTCAAGTTTAGAAGAATTTTTTGCGAAAATTTGTTTCAAAACTTTCGGCCAAATTTCAAATTTCGTTTTATTTTCGGACTGAATTTCTCTGAAAAACCGAAAATCGGTCAAACTGGACTTATTGGGCCCCCTCTGGTAAAAATAAAAACGGGTAATGTGAACCTTGCTTATAGCGCATGTCAAGAATGGAGATCCATCTGGCAAATTTTCATTAACTTTCGATGTCACGTACAACTGACCAATCTTTGCCATTGGGAACTAACCTTCGAGGCAGTTCTGCTGTGCCGACATTAGCAGTTCTTTGTGGGTTAGATAAGGTGAAGAGCCCCAATGAGGAGATGTGGGGATATATCGGCCTTTGATGCAATTTTTTTTTTATTTTCATTTTGCCTGTTGTAGGTGAGTCCTCTTTAGTTGAGTAGCTTGGTGTTGTTGGTGCCATGGTGACTCCTACTATTTAGGTACTTTTGTATGAGGGTGTGGTTATACGTAGGTGATGTGACCGATATAGTGTTTATCCTCTAGGTTTGTCCGCCTAGGACAGGTTCGTGACTTTTAAAACTGTACATTCTCTTTTTTAGAATGGGTGGAGCTCCTTGTTAGGAAACCTAGGTCTAAACTTGAAGGCTTAGTCTATAATGGGTATCTCACCACTAGGCTATAAATAGGAAACCCCATTAGCTATTTTGTATACGAAAGAGAAAGAGAAAACAATAAAGAAGGACCAGGAGTTATCCTTATCTCTGTGTTTCAATCTATTATTTGCGTCTTCTGTGATTGATCTGTCTTTTGCATAGTAGAGGAATCGATCGGACTGGTCGCCAGCGACGGTTTCTCAACACGTTATCAACACAAATCGCTCCGGTGAAATGAAAGGTAATCATCAAAGCATTAGTAGATTGAATTGTCTATATCTAGATCGCTTTAAATTCCGTGGATTTCGCTTTCTAGATTATTTTCTACGGTGCAAATCCGCTCTAATCTACCACGAGTAAACTTGAAGTCGCCGCCACAATGTCGATCAGTAGATTACATGAAACAGTAGATGTTGACTGCATCGTAGATTAAAAAAAAGAAAAAAATCTTGCACGGCCGGCCCCGTACGGCCGCCATGCATGAAGGCGCCGCCAGCCACCCCTCACGCACCGGCCCCGTACGGCCGCCATGCGTGAAGCCGCCATCGCCACTCACGCACCGCCACCGGCCTCCCGCACGCCGCGCCCCGCCGATCCCGCGCCGCCACCGCCGAAGCGGCAACGGCGAGCGGCCGACCGCGACCGACGCTCGGGCTCCGCGCTGCGCATGGCCCCACACGGCCAGCCGGCGCGCTCGGCTTCTCGCACGGCCGCTCAAGCGCCGACGCTCGACTTCCCGACGCCACCCGGCACCGCTGGCCGCCGCCGCCGCTCGGTGCCACCCGAAGCGCCGCCGAAGCGCTGCTGTCTCCCAGTGCCGCCCGAAGCGCCACCCAAACGCCACCACCGCCCGGTGCCGCCCAAAGTGTCGTCACCGCCCGAAGCCCGCCGCCGCTCGAGGTAGGCCGCCCCACCGCGCACCCCGCCCTAGTCGGCCGCTCAGGACGTCGCCGCCACGAGAGAGCCTGGGCAGGGGAAACCCGACCCCTCTCTCCTCCCGTTTTGACTCGGTTGAAGATGGGTTGAGTGGGCCGGAAGAAAATGAACCGGAAGCTAGGCCCAGAGGGGGGCGCCGGCAAATTTGCAAAAAGGCTCCCTACATTTTGGCAATTACGGGAGAGTCCTCAGAATTTTCAGACGGGTCCTAAATTTTGCAGACAATTAGAAAATTACGCGAAAATTTTCTCTGAATTAAAATTTTGCATATAGGCCATCAGAAATTGCAGAATTCACTAAAAATTCATATTCCGGCATAATAGGGCCTTAGGAATTCAAATTTTTAATTGTTTTTAGCATTTGAAGCATGTTTAGCACTATCATTATTATTTTCTATGTTTTCTATATTTATTTGCTATTTTGATTAATCGTAATTTTTTAAATTGCCTTTAATCACCAAAATTAATTGTAAGATTTATAAAAAATGCATAGAAAATTCTGAAACATTACGAGAATCTTTTGCACCATTATCAAATTCATTTACCTGTAGTAAATTTATTTCATGTATGTTTACCAGGAGTAAACTTATTTATTCCTTTCATATACATGTAGATGATAGGCATCACGAATCAGGAGTTTGAGGTTTGAGGAGCTGGCCCAACATGGCCAAAACTACTTAACTTGGGCTTCTGATGTTGAGATAGTACTTGGAACCAAGAAACTCCGCGCTACCATTGGAATTGGTGCACTACAGGATGCCCAACCCACCCGTGAGGAAAATGACCAGGCACTTCACTTCTCAATCATCATCTCTGTCTCACTCTTAAGAATGAGTACATGGCAGAGAAAAGCGCGCTAGCATTATGGACTGTACTCAAGAAGCGGTTTGAGAGGCTAAAGTACACTATCCTCCCTCAGGCAGAGCAAGAGTGGATCTGACTGAGGTTTGCCGACTTCAAAACGGTCGGGGAGTACAATTCTTCTTTGCCCAGAATTTGTACCAATCTTCAACTTTGTGGCAAGCAAATCATAGATGAACAAAATATTGAGAAGACCCTATCCACCTTCCACCCCAATGCAGTGCAATCCGCACGCAATTATCGTCAAGACAACTACAAGGAGTATACTGAATTGATCGATATGATGCAGATTGCAGAAGCTCAGGACGAAGTTCTCCGTAAGAACTACATCACACAGCCACCTAGGAGCTCCGCTGGCCGTGAAGCCAACGCTGGGAGCTACAAGGTGTGAAAGCCCATGATGAAGAAAAGGGGAAGAAAGGGTAAGGCCGCGGCTTAGAAAGGTAAGTTAGATGCTCCACGTGAGAATAAGACAAGCAAGCTAAAACGGGACGGCAAGCCTTATGGTCAGCAAGACCAATTCTGCTACAAGTGTGGCATGTGGGGGCACTCGTCGCAGATCTGTAAAGAGCCACAACAGGTCATCGATGTCTTCCAAGCTTAGAAGAAGGATGGCAAAGGGTAGCATGAAATTCACTTTGCATCTACTGAGGGGGAGAGTCCTGAGCAGCTGCATGCGCTGATGCAGGTTGACACCATCCCGGCAGCAGCACCCCCTTTTGACATTGCAGTTGCTACCGCCATGATTTCTTTGGAAGAGCATATCACCCTCAAGAAGATAGCAGTCGAAGTCTCTGACTTCTTAGCAGATTCAGTCTAATGCACATAATGCATTTAGACTTTAATTGTTATTTAGTTTATGTGTGGAAGAAATAAGTTAGAATTTGCATGGATGGTACTCAAACAATTTTATTTTCTCGTGATGGTTGGATGATATTGAATAATTCATTCATTTATTCAGTTTATAATAGCATGATATATTCTGATATTGAAGTATTTTATTTATATATTGATCGCCTTTTGCTACATATTAATAAAATACTTTATATTAGAACACGTGTGGCGCCCTATGGAGGAAGTGTGCTTAGCCGACAGCGACACAATGAATACCATCTTAAAAAGAGACAAAATACTTTTAGATGATTAGTAAGAATACTGGTAGCCTTACAACAATCGCTGGTAGCGATGCTTATATAATAGGTTTAGGAAGAGCCACAATTATACTATCAATGGGCACAACGTTGGTCATTCAAAAAGCCTTATTGTACCCAGAATCGACTAGAACCTTCCTAAGTTTCAAGCTGAGAGACCATGTGGAGGTCATCCCATGTGTATGATGAGTAATTGACATCGGTTTAGGTAAGTCGAGTTTGCTTTGGGTGGTTCGGACCCTGACGTTGCATGGTGCAATCGGGCTCGGTCGGACTTGGTCAAACTTGGTCGTATGGGATTAGGATGCTTATTCTTTGATTCGACAGGTTTGGACTTCATCATGGGTAAGTATGATGCTTTTATGCTAGTTATGCTTTCATGTGTCGAGCGATGCTATTTGATGTGTTTCTTGTCTGTGATGGCTGCAGGACGTCGAGGCGGAGTCATGGTGAGACACGAGGTGACCGGACTAGACACGGGCGGTGTCGAGGTCAGAACGGTCGAGATGTGTCGAAGACGGCGGAGACTCGAGGTGGTTGCGAGGCTTGGATGACAAGGAGTGCGGAAGCTTCCCGGAAGGTGCAGGAGGGGCAAAATTGTAATTTCGCGAGGCTGCACAAGCGGGAGCGGGCTCCGTTCAGGTTTAGCGGGCGTAACGGGTTGGAGACCCGTTTGCCAAGGGCTATAAAATAGGAGGGAGTGGCTGCATGCCCCCTCATGACTTTGGGAGAGAGTTAGGGTTTGCTTTAGTCAAAAGAGCCTTTGAGAGGTGGTTTTGCTTTTAGGCTTTAGTGGTTGGTGAGTTGGTGAAAAACACAGAGTGTGTCTCCATCGTAGCTTCTTCCTCTGTGTGTGTTCTTGGAAATGCGTTTTTGATCTTCCAAGCATGTATGGGGAAGTAGAGAGGATGTGAGTTGATTCTCCATTGTAATCATGTATCTCCTTTCCTCTATATCAATATGAGATGGTTTTGGTGAATTTGTTTCCTTTCCTCTATATCAATATGAGATGGTTTGGGTGAATTTGTTTAAGTCTCTAGCTCTCTGTTGTTCTTTTCCTTCGATGCTCTCTGTTGTGGTTACAGACCAAATAGAGAGAGAGAGTGGTAGTGGGGAGTTGAGTAAATGAATGGCTTCGGGACTTTCCGCATGGCCTATGTCCTACATATATACATCCACATGGGGAGCGCCTTTACAATTATACCCCTGCACATGGGTATCCCCCTCAGGGGTACCTATGTCACCATACATGTCCCATTCTGGGCCTTACACTCTCTTAACAGGCCTGCTGGGCTTAGGTGGGGGCCACCCCTACAACACTCTCCATGCCAGATTTCTGACTTTTTGAGTTTCTGGTTGATTCTTGTTGGGAAGGCCCAAAATGGGTTGCTCTATGATGGGATAGTGCCTCAAGGTCATTTAATTGTTTTTCCCAAGAGCAAATAGCATTTAATCTCAGATTTGGTTTTTGGGTTTCCCCTGTTCTTCCTGTTTCATTCTAGGGTTTTGGTGTGATTTGTGTTTCCCTTCTTGAGATGGCCTGAAATTTGTCATGATAAATCCTGTGGTTATTAAGTAGCTATCCTCAAAGTTTCAGGGCCAAAGGATCAAGATTTGGTGAGAATTTAAGTTTTTGTCGAGGCTCTCTGTAATTTTCAGATTTAGGCTCAAATCTGAAATTACTTGTCATAAGTTATTTTCTCTTGGTGCTTATGGTCCCTCTAACTATTCCAGTTGTTTCTTTGCTGCTCTGGGCCATTTTATCCCTCAGGAAATCTTTAATTTCTCTACAGTAGCCTCATTTCTAAAGTTGCACTTTAATTGTCTGAAATTCAGGGTTTCTGGGTTGTTTTGCCCGAGGGGCGGTCAGACTGCCCATTTGGAAGCAGTCAGACCGGACGCAGAGTGGCGGTCAGACCGGCCCTATGTGGGCGGTCAGACCGGCGGCCAGGGAGCGGTCTGACCGGCCCACATAAGGCGGCCGGTTAGACCGGCCCTGCTGAATTTGTGTGAGTTTTATGGCCTCCTTTTCATCCCTCTGTCTGCAGTGCTTATTTCTTCTGTGTATTTGAGGTTCCAGAAGCATTGAATTTATCTTTTCGTAGCTTTTTGTAGCTATTAAAGAGGAATTCCATTTGGGGTACTTTTGGGGGACGAAATGTTGAAGTCGACATTCACCCCCCCCCTTTTGTCGCCATTTCGGTCCAACACAAGGATATTCAAACCAACGGTTTTCATGTTGAGACTGAAGAAGAGTATGGTAAAGAATACCTGCTCGTTACGAAGCATGAAAAAAATGAAAAAATGGTATTAGAAAAACTTCCTTCATTAGAAACTAGGCTATACTACACTAACGTCAAGGCACCTGCAGCCTATATTGCCCTGAAAATAGTATTTAGAAGATCTGAACTCTTCTGTCTCTGGTATGAGAGATTAGGCCACTCAGGTCTTAAGATGATGAGAAATATAATTAACAATTCACAGGGGCATAATATTAATGTAAACAATTTTCCAAATCATGAAGATTTTATGTGCCCTGCATGTGCCACCAGGAAATTAATTACTAGACCTTCTACTCTGAAAGTGAAGGATGAAGTCCCTGCATTCCTGAAATGCATCCAAGGAGACATTTGCAGTCCCATACAGCCATTATCAGGGCCATTTAAATATTTCATGGTGCTTATCGATGATTCCTCGAAATAGTCGCACATATGTTTATTGTCTACGAGAAACCATGCTTTCGTAAAGCTAATCTCATAGATAATTCGCATTAGAAATATTTTCCCTGATCATCACATAAAGTCCATCAGAATGGACAACGCCAGAGAATTTACTTAAAAGGCATTTGATGATTATTGCATGGCAATGGAAATTACAGTTGAGCATTCTGTACCGCATGTCCACACTCAGAATGGACTAGTAGAGGTATTAATCAAGAGAATTAAATTTATTACCTGACCACTTTTTGCAGAATTGTAATTTACCAGCTACATGTTGGGGACACGCAATCCTGCATACAACAACTCTCATCAATTTTAAACCATCCGCCTACAACATCCATTCACCTATGCAACTAGCACAAGGGTCAGCACCGAAAATTTCTCATCTCTGAAGATTTGGATGCAAGGTTTATGTACCTATACCCCCCCCATAGCGTACTGCAATGGGTCCTCTCCGAAAGACTGGGATATACATTGGTTATTAGACAGCATCCATAATCAGGTATTTAGAACCCATGACAGGAGATTTGCATACTGCCTGTTTCGCTGATTGTATATTTGATGAGGATAATTTTCCAACATTAGGGGGAGGAAATCAACCCCTTGATGAAAAATGTCGAGAAATTACGTTGCAAGCCACGAGAATCCATGCAAATGACACACGCATTAGTGAAACAAATAGAGAAGTTCAGAAGATCATTGATTTGCAAGCATTAGCAAATCAACTGCCTGATCACTTTAGTGATTTGAAGAGCGTGACCAAGTCGCATGTGCCTGCACGCAATGCACTAGAGAGGATTGAAATACCAAAGAAAGTTAAAGGTATCTCTAATCCCGCCCAAAGGCCTCAGAATAAAAGGACAAGAACTCTGGCCCCTCGACGCCTAGTGAAGTAAGCTCCCGTGACAATCTATCTACTTCCTTCTCCAACTCGCTATACCTAGCTCTAGATCTAGCATGGAATTTCCCTAGCTTAAGAAAAGCATCATTAAGCTGATCATAGAAGGGGTATACCTCGTCGGAGTTGGAGTAAAGCTCGCTGTTGTTGATCTCGCCCTCAAGGGCCATGAAGCACATGCCGGAGAAGTCGTGCTATCCTTGGGTTCTTGGTCACCCATCCCATCGTTGTCGCTCTATCCCTCCACCTTGCTGAGGTCGAGGTCGTCGAAGGCGGTAAGGACGCGGTGGAAGAGCTTCTTGGCTTTGCCAAGGTCACGGAACTTCTTCTTGCCTTGGGCATGAGCTGGGGGTTTCTTGTTGCGGTTCTTGTCGATGTAGTCATTCTTGCTCACACCGCTGTAGTCATTCTTGCCCTTCCCCAGCTTGGGGAAATTCGCCCGAATGTGGTTGGGGCCACCACACTCGAAGCAAATTATCGGGCCACTCCTCTTCCGATCTCTCACCCTCTTGTACGCGTGGGAAAACTTTCTGGCTAGAAGGGCTAACTGATCCTCTGGTAGCTGCTCTAACTGATCATCAGTTACATCACATAGAGCAGCTAGAGAGAATCCACAAATCGACTCGGAAGAAGGTCCAAAAATCTGACTGGGATCGGTGACTAAGGCCATCGACTACGACTTTGACCTACGAGAGACTATGTCAATCTCGTGAGTCTTAAGGCATGAGTACAACGCGTCAAGAGTCAAGGTCGAAAGATCGGTGGTGTCCTTGATGGTAGTCACTTTCATCCCCCAAACACGCAAATCTAGAGCTGTGAGCATCTGTCGAGCATTGTCCGAGTCGGGGTATGTGAGACCGACCGCTCGAAGGTTGCTCAAAATCTTGTGGAACCACGCAAAGCACTCATCGAGAGACTCACCAGCGAGCATTTCAAACTTATTGTAATCTCACTTGAACTCGTCCTGTCGAACCGTCTTGATCTGGGTGGTGCTCTCATGGTATGCATCGAGGGTCACCCAGATGTTGAAGGCCGATGTCAGATGAGAGATGCGATCGAACTCGCTTCTGCTCAAACCCTAAATTATGATGTTCCTTGCCTTATCATTCGCCGCAACATCGGCCATATTTCCGGCATTGATGTTCTCATCGGCAGGAACAGCATATCGGGTTTTCACCTTCCGCCAGATGTCATAACCCTGAACCTGGATGTAGGTCTCCATCCGGCTCTTCCAGAAGGGATAATCGATGCCATAAAAATGGGAGGCTTGGTGGAATACTTGTCAGTCGTCATGGCTCTAGAGACCGGTTAAGATCTACGAGGAAGAGCTAACCGGCTCTGATACCAATTGTTGGATCGAAATCGGCAACAGAGGGGGGGTGAATGTTGCTTCTTTAAAATTTGTCCCTCTAAAGTATCCAAGTTTGAACTCTCCCCTCTCCAATAGATATGAGATCTATGAAGAAGTGATACTTAACTTCACTGACAACTAGAGAGAACTCAGCAAATTGAAGAAGCAAAGCATAGCAAGAAAATACCACAACCTGCTGGGAAGGTCCGGTTAGACCGCCACATAGGGGCCGGTCAGACCGCACCCTGGTTGCCGGTCTGACTGCCCTTATATGGCCGGCCTGACCGCCCAGGTCCGGTCTAACCGCTCCGAGTACGCCGGTCTGACCGCCATGTGTTCTTCGGTCAGACCGCCAAAGAAAGTCCAGTCTGACCGCCCCTCGAAAATCAGAGCAAGCAGCAGGCAGAGTCTAAAACTGAAAACACTGAAATCTTTTGAAACAAGGATTTTTGGGATTTTCTTCTGTTCTCCACCAGCCAAAAGGTCAAGAATACAAACCAAATACCATTGGGTTCTCTGGAAACCAAAGATTTTAGCCGGAGAGAGATGAATCAAGATTTTTGACAAAAGTCTGAAACTTTTGCCAAGTATGAGCTAAAACCCAAATTATTCATGATTCCTGGATCTTTTGCTCAAGGGACTTTAAAACATGAATCTTGAGCCATCTCATGAAGGGGATTCAAGAGAAGACAAGTTCCTTTGTACCCAAACCCTAAAAAAATCAAGAACAGAGAGAATATGACGAGGGCTTGAGAAATCACAAAAACCATTTAATCCTTCACTTGTTCTTGAAAATGGAATGCCCAAGGGACCTTGAATCTTTTCCCTTCACAAAGCAATCAAGAACCAGCCCTCAGATCAAGGATTCAACTCAAGAACATAAGAAAATAAAGGAAGAACAGAGAAACTGCAGAAGCTGGAAAATAAAGGACATCACAGAGATAGAAACCCAGCTTAAAATGATTCATACCCATGAATGATTGAATACAGAGGAATGATTACATGGAGTATCAACTCATTCCATCTCTCCCAAACTCAAGAACTCCTCACATCTCTCAAACTCACGTAGGGGACAAGAGTAACAGTCACAGCAACCTCTCCTGCACTCTCACCAACTCCCAACAACTAAAGCACAAAAGCAGATCAAACTCTAACCCCTCTCCAAGCCTTACTCCATGCAGGAGACAACCATCTATTTATACCCTTTGCATAATAGATTCACATTTGCTTTGCCCATTAAGCTTTTGCGCTTTACCCACTAACTCTAATCAAATCCACTTCCTTTAATGCAGCTTTGCGTATTCACCAAAACGCCCCTCCTGCACCTTCCGAGAAGCTTCCTCATTCCTTTCCTTCCAAGCCTCGCAGCCACCTCGAGTTCTCACCGTCTTCGACACACCTCGACCGCTTTGACCTCGGCACCACCTGCGCCTAGTCCAGTCATCCCGTGCCTCGCCACGACTTCGCCTCGACGTCCTGCAGCCATCACAGACAAGAAACACATCACATAGCACCGCTCGACATAATGTAATCATCAATAGCATTAAGAGTAATCTTAAGCATGAAATAGCCAAAATCTGTCGAATCAAGAGAATAGGCATCTTAAGCACTTCGACCAAGTTTGACCAAGTCCGATCGAATCCGATTGCACCGTGCAACGATATGGTCCAAACCACACAAACCAAACTCGACTTTTCTAAAACGGATGTCAATTACTCATCACACACACGGGGTCACCTCCACATGGTCTATCAAATGTACCTGAAGGCATCCCTGTCCCAAAACAAGACCTCAGGAAATTACTGTACGAACTCAAGCAATCAGGCAGGATATGGTATAATCGCTTAAGTGACTTTCTATGCAAGAAAAATTACACGAACTATGAAGATTGTCCCTGTGTATTTATATGATGATCCCAGAATGGATTTTGTATAATCTTAGTATATGTAGATGATCTGAATATCATTGGTATCATGGACGACATAAAAAAAGCAATTTCTTACCTGGAGTCAGAATTTGAAATGAAAGATTTGGGTAAAACCAAATACTACTTAGGCCTGCAGCTCGAGCATGTCCCTGAAGGAATATTAGTGCATCAGTTAGCCTATGCCCAGAAGTTGTTAGAAAGGTTCGGCTTTGAGAAGTCATACCAATCGAAAGTACCGATGATTAGGAGATTTTTACAACAAGAAAAAGATCCACACTAACCAGGGAAGAGGGGGAAGAAGTCTTGGGACCAGAATTCCCATACATAAGTGCAGTAGGGGCACTTATGTATTTAGTGAACTACACTAGACCGGACATTGCATTTGCCATAAACTTATTAACAAGGCATAGTGCAGAACCTACCAAAAGGCATTGGTAGGAAATAAATGACATCTTCAGATACCTTCAAGGAAGTAAGGACCTTAGGTTATTCTACAGAAAGAATCAATATATGAATATGACTGGCTATGCAGATGTTGGGTACCTATCGGACCTACATACCGCAAGGTCACAAACAGGCTATGTATTCCTGTGTGGTGGAACTGTAATTTCATGGAAATCATCTAAGCAAAGTCTTGTAACGACTTCGACAAACCACTCAAAAATCGTAGCACTGTACGAAGCCGCACAAGAATGTGTTTGACTCCAACAAATGATTCACCACATCCAGCAGTCATGTGGGATGAATATCATGCAAGCTCCCATAATTATCTATGAAGATAATGCAACTTGTGTTGCACAAGTGCAGACGGGCTATGTGAAGAGTCATCTCACAAATCATATCAACTCCAAGTTCTTCTATGCTCATGAATTGCAAAAGATGGACAAAATTAAAGTACTACATATTAAGTCATATGAAAATCTTGCAGATTTATTCACTAAGGCACTCCCAGCATCTAGTTTTGAAATGTGCGTACGAGGAATTGGAATGATGAGACTTAGAGAAGTGCAGAATTCAGGGGGAGATTTTTGTTATTAAACTTGATCATGAAGATCGAGTACCCAAAGAATAAATTCTGAAGATTAAATGCAATTAGGTGGATTGTATTCTTTTTCCCTTGACAAGTTTTCCTGAAGTTTCTCAGCCAAGGTTTTTAATGAGGTAATTTGTGTAACGCAGCATAACATGTATTATGTACTCTTTCTCTAAATTTTTCCCACTGGATTTTTATGGAGTTTTGATGAGGCATGAACATGTCGGATGAGTGCCCAAAAGGGAGTGTTAGGAAACTTGGGCCTGGACTTAAAGCCTTGGCCTATGGTGGGCAACTAGGCACCTCACCACCAGGCTATAAATAGAGAGCCCCATTGGCTATTTTGTATACGAAAGAGAAAGAGAAAGCAATAAAGAAAGACCAGGAGTTCTCTTTATCTCTGTGTTTCAATCTACTATTTGCGTGTTCTATAATTGATCTGTCTTTTGCATAGCAGAGGAATCGATCGGACTGGTCGCCAGGGATAGTTCCTCAACACTCATATTATCCGTTTTTTATTTAAAAAAACAAGGGACTTTTAATTTCCGGTTTGCCATAACCACTAAACCACACAGCATATGTCGCTCACCTGTCAATGCTTCTCAATGCCGAGTACTTATCTTCACAATGTATTAAGCCTATAAAACAGAAACTAATCCAAATCCATGCTCACAGCAACGCGCGATGCACTTTGTAACTTCTATGCAACTTCTATGCACGCCTCTGAGAACTGAAGTTGCTGGACCTGATAAATCTCAGAAAAGTTAATAGATCGACCTGTTTCATGCATGATCGGGGGTGTGTTAACTGGGGGTTCAAGTCAAGCATGATCTGGAATAAGGAATAAATAGTACAGTTTCGTACAAAAATTGTTACTTAACACTCCAAAATTGCAGCCGTACGTAGCACTTGAATTACTGCACTGAGCACTAATTGTCCATATGTATGCGCTAACATTAGACAACCCAGTCTCGCTAGAAAGGTACTACCATTGACTGAACAAACCGGCCCCCTTAAAACTGAGCAGATGGCATAACAGCATCAGGCGGGATCGTTATTCAGGAACTGCATCACATCAAAAGGGCTTCCCAAAGCCACCTCCTGCGGTGGGATTACTCCACTGCTCTTCACGATCATTGCTGCTTTCTGAAATAATAGATCTGATATTAGTGGTTCGTGTGTGTTTCACGCACCTGTGGGTGTCTAGACACCAAAATCAAAATTCTTCTACCTGCATTGAGATTCATGACGTTTGACACATCAATATGTAAGCTATTGTTATCTAGAGTTGCATCTCTGAATTACATTAAATTGGAGTTGTTGGATCGGAAATGGCGACAGAGGGAGGGGAATGGAGCCCTTTGAAAATTTCCCAAGAATTCAGACAACCCTACTTCTCCAATAGCCACTGAGCTATGAAGTCTCGAGTTGACAAGCTTACTGGGAGACCGACCCCAGTCAAGAGCTTACCTGAACCGACAAAAGAAAGAGAATAGTGAATACTGAGAGGTTGACAGCGGAAGGACTCGCAAAGCCAAATTCCGAGTAACTAAGACTCTCTGGTCTTTTGGTCCTCAAACTTGAGGCACTGAAGGAATCCAACCTCTGGAAGAGAAATTACCAAGAAAACCCAAAGTCTTAGCTACGGTCAGCTAGAGCGACAAGGTCGAACTCGAAACAGAGGACTTGAGCCGTACGACCATTCAGTAAAGACAACTTCTCTGAATCGACTCTTGCTCTCAGAAATGAACTAGCCAAGTGGCCTTGAGACAGATTCCCAGTTCTGAGCAAGTCGAAACACACCAAAACGAAAGCAGACTCACGAAGAAGAGAAGAGAGAAAAGAATAGCATGAAGAACAAGCTCTCAAAGCAGATAGCAAACAAAACAATCACAGTATCTCATAACGACAGAAATCAACTTGAGGAAGAGAGATGAATGATTGATCATGGAGGTTTCTACAGCCACTCCATCGGAGGTACAAGAGCAACCGTGCTCTACCCAGAGACAACTCACACAAATAGAGACGAAAAATTCAGAGTGACTCGGGAACAACCTCACCGAGCACCTGAGCTCTACCCTCTCTATTTATAGTCTTCTGCTACCGGGGGGAACCCGTAAACCCCCACCTAACACCGGGTTTTACCACTCGCTTTACCCACAAGCGAAAACAAGCTTCCAGTGCTTTACCCGTTAAACCCGACGGCTCCACTGCTTTGCCTGTTAGCGCCAACAACTCCTGTGCATTGGCAGAGACACAGCTTCCCTTAGCAGCTTTCTGCATTTCTCCAAAATGCCACTCCGCTGCCTTCCCGGAAGCTTCCTCCTGCCTTGTCGATCACGCTTGCAACCACCTCACAGACCTCGTCGTCTTTGGCATCTCCCGGGCGCTCACGACCTCAGCACCCCCGTGCCTAGTCTCGACCATCCATGCCTCACCACGACTAGTCTCAAAGTCCTGCAAACCATCACAGACAAGAAAACATCACATAGCACCGCGCAAAACATTGTGTATAAACATTTGCATAAGCAAAACAGAAACCAAACCATGTTCCACAAAGTCGTACACCCATTACGACCGGTCAAAATCACTTAAACAAAAATGCACAAGGTCTACGACCACCTCATAAGTCTTTACGACCAATTCCCAGCTGATACAACCACTTCTGGAAGCCGTACGACTAGACAACAGAAGCTACGACTTTCAGCCTAAGTCTATAACGTGATCGAATGGGCTTCCGACCACAACCGACCGCGCTACGACTACACCCGAGTGCTTCCGATCGCTTCCTGTGATAACATGGTCGTAGGCCACGACTACTCAACGTGGTCGTAAGTTCGAGCGCCGACTTTCGACCACTGCGATCGTAGCTCCGACTGACGACTTCCAACCACGACCAAAGTGGTCGTAAACGACACAACATGGTCGTAAACCGCGAACCAAGTTTTCGACCACTACCAACATGGTCGTAGCAGCGTTCGACCATGGCCAACATGGTCGTAAAGCTCTCGGAGACTTGTGACTTCCGACCACGACCAATCATGGCCGTAAGGGAGCTCGACCACGGCCAACATGGTCGTAGCTGCATTCGACCATGGGCAGAGAAGTCGTAATCGCCATAACGTGGTTGTACAGCCTTCGACCACGGCCAGCGTGGTCGTAAATGAGTCGGGAGACTTCCGACCACTACCAAAAGCTACGGCTTTACACAGAAGGCGATTCCGAACAATTTTAAGGCTACGACTTAGCAGGAAACACTCAAATCAAACTCAATCTTTCCAAACCAAGTGTCAATGACTCATCACAAACAAGGGGACACCTCCACATGGTCTCTCAGGAGTCCTTAAATATTGCTTCTTAGGATATGCCATACTGTCATGCATGCACATTATTATTAATTGCCATTTTTGTTACTTTGGGATATCTTATTATTGCATCTAGCTAATTTGTACTTGTTGAATTTGATATACCAACTAATTAAATTCAGCAAAAACAAAAATAATAAACCGTTGAAAAGTAGGCAATTTATGCAAACTTAACAGTTTTCAACAATATTCACAAAAAAGATTTACACACACATGAATATAGCGTGAGCACTGCATGCAAGGTGGGATTTTTCTCTTTTTGAAAGAGTGTGTGTTTTTTGGGGATGTACCTGCACTTGCCCTCCCAACATTGCTGCAGTATCTGGATCAAAGTTATCAATAAGCACAAATGATTCCTTCGTTTCCCATAAGGTTGAAAGGTCCTCCTGAATTGAAGTTTATAATAAACAGAAGGGAAAGATTCTATTAAGCAGAGAAATATTATTGAGAATCTAAATTATACTAAAATACTTACTCATATTTACGCTACCGTGAGAACTCAAGAATCAAACAATTAAGACATGATGCATCCGTGCATGCTTTTAATTACTTTATGTGACATCGAACTGGAGAACACACACTAATTATATAATGTTTTCAGATGACTGGCAGCACCTCACCATATATTTTGAAGTACGATTTTCCTGCCCTATGGAACCAGTAGTACCTACAAGGATTTAATTTTTGTTATCATGTGAAGGAAATCTATCACACTCAAGTGCTGAATTCATCAATTAAAAGAACAAAAGTACTGTTATGTGTCACAAAGGAAATAACTATTGCAAGTAGGCATTTTAAAAATAGATACAGTGTACTTTTGCAAGCTAAACTAATCAAATGCATGGAATTTTGTATAGCAGTACATGAGCAGTAATCACAGTACGTGTGCGAATAAGTGTCTTCCAAATAAAGAGATTAACATGTGCTTACCTTGTTTCAAAATATAAGGCATATAGTTTTTTAATTCTTGTTTTGTGACGAAAGCAATGATACTTTCTCTATTTTCTTCTGATCTGCGAGTAAGTACTCGCATCAACTATTGTCTCTTACTACCCAAGAAATTAATAAGACAGATGTCGATCATATCATTTCCCTATACTATTTATTTTCTGTGGAATCCCTATGCGTACTATTCTATTGCTTTTATCACTTTTATCCTCGTGCCATGTTAAATTATGCCTATAAAAAGAAATGTAGGAATTTTTTTTATTAATTTACAAAACTAACGAGTATTTTATATAATGAACAGCGCTCACTCAAACTCACTCAGTTTTATCAAATGGGTTTAAACACATTATGCACATTTATGCTCTTTCTCATTAACTAGGAGCATGCTATCATTTAATTAACCCTTAATTTGTGTATCAATTCAACTCGAAAAAAGGCAAAAATCCTAAGACAAGTTATGGAACGTAGTACTATAAATGCATCCTGCTATCATATAACTTGTCAAGTAGATCGAAACTCAATTAGTGGTAAGATAAAAATGAAAATGAAAAAAAAAATAGCACCCACAACAAATTAACATACCTGTTTTTTAACAACTTAGTCTAGACTACTTGAAATTTTATATAGAATAGTAATATCTCTCTGAGCATAAGCTAAAGTGGCTCCTAAGAAGTTGTTGCACCTACTAAACAAATGAAACTCGTTATTAAAGGTAGGGATATGAAAAGAGGAGGAAGCCAAGATAGAAGAAAAATCCTCGCAGCATATCACATGGAGGTAACTTAGATCACAATTGTATTGAGAATATTCCAAATTGTTTTGTGACCTGAATAAAAAGGAGCCTGACAGCGGCACCATTTTGTCATACTCTAGTTTTAAACTTAGCTCACAATTGTTTTGAGAATATTTCAAATTGTTTTGTGACCTGCATAAAAAGGTAGCATGACAGCAGCACCATTTTGTCATACTCTAGTTTGTGTGTGTGTGTGTGTGTGTGTGTGTCTATATATAGGAAAATATCAGTTTACAGAACCACATAACAACACAAGTATATCTCAGAGAAATGTAGAACTGACCTTCATTTGGAGGAAAAACATTCTCGGGATTCATAATGTCATCAAGTGCAAACTGTTGTGCTAGACTTTCTGAATGCAAAGCAAAGAGTTTAGTAAAACTGTCAGAAAGTTTTATTTTTAGAAATGAATGATTGAAGTTGGTCTTCAAATTTCATAAAATAGTAGATTGCATGGAGGAGTGGCATCAAAAAAATTTGAGAATTTTGCAATATGTTTGTGTTGAGGGAGGGTCCCCGCGCTACCTTGGACCCACGATCACCTCAGAGCAACGACACCCATTGGAAGGTCTACCCCGAATCCAGTCCACGAATCAAGCTTGTAAAGTCCACGAGACCAACCCCAACAAGGTTTGCAAGACCAACCTCAGCGAGGTCCGCAAGACTAACTTCGGACTTTCGGAGAGGGTGGGAACCCAACCCTGGGGGAGGTCGAGGACCAAGCCTGGATAGAGTCCAAAATCAGCCACAAACCAACCTTGAAGTCCCAGACATGGCAAGGTCAGCGTGGGGCAAAGGACATAGATACCCTTAGGAGTAAGCTAGGCCTTGAGGGTAAACTTGTAACTTTTCTTGCCTTCCTCTCTCCTGCCTGCTGCATCCTCGGCGGTCTTCGCATCAGAATAGGGGTGCTTCTAAGTTTACTGTCCAGACTCGTACTAACGATAGTTTGCGTCGACCATGGGAACTTGAGTAAGAAGTCATTCCACCTAAGAAGGGGAAGGCAATGAAGGTCGTCGAGGTGGAAGATACGAACCCCCTCCGAGGCCGAAGTCAAGTCGGATTGCAACTCGTGCCGCCCAGGACCGAAGGCGCAACCAGACCTCTTCACGGAGGCTTAGGTGAAGAGGTCTCATGAGAAAGAATTGGTGAAATCAGTTTTTTCGCACAAAAGATATCATTTTGCTTTTTAAACATGTTGTACTAACTTATGCATCATCAAGAACTAATATAGCTCAACTTAAGGCTCAACAAAGATTCAACGCTCAACTAAGCTTATTTGACATGGCATGAATCATAAAAGGATAGCTCAAGAAAGACTAAACTCAAGTGCTAGCATGACAAGTTTTAATTCAAGTAAATCAATTTTAATTCACTTATCATGGCAAAAGCTAGTCTACACATATGAAGTCATGATAAATCTAGCAAATAAGGCACAAGCCATGGCAAGGTGTAGAGCAATGTACACATGTCATAAAGGATAATAATCAAGGCTCAATGTAGTTATATTACAATGCGAAATGCTAAAATGCAAGAAAATCCAGCTCTCCCTCAACATGAGATGTAACTTTTAGTTCAAGTTGAGTTAAGTCAATATTAAGCTCCAGAAGCTCCCAAATGAACTCCCCCTGAACCAAAGCAATAAAAACGAGAAGCTGGCAAAGAAAACCAAACAGGCAGTCCTTAAAGCATAGATAAGATATAGGGACAGCTATGGCTCAAACAGACTCTCATCACCCCATATGACTCCAGGAGTATTAGCTGACCGTAAACCACACACTAGAGAGCAAACACGTACCCTGTCTACCCGAGGGTGGCCCGACCCTCGCTAGAACCTACAAGAAGTGAGTGAGCTCAATCTAGTGAGATAAGAAGCGGCTAATAAGAAGCATCCTGGAAGCACAAGATAAGAGTAAGAAGTCTAAACAAATAGACAAGAGAAGCACTCTAACCTATGCTAGAAGGACTAAGCCCGATGCACTCCAAGTGCAAAGCAACAGAAATGAGACAGAAGCATAATCAATATAGTAAAGCAGTAAAACCCAAAGCTCCCCCTCACTACAGTCCATAAGGACAAACCACCCCAAGCTCTCCCTGCAGAGCTGAAAACCTCGAACTATCCAAAGACTTGGTGAAGATGTCAGCCAATTGGTGGTCACTCTCCACAAACTGGAGCACTATGTCACCCTTCTCTACATGGTCTCTAAGGAAGTGAAAGCGAATATCAATATGCTTGGTCCGAGAGTGCTGCACTGGGTTCTTAGCAATGTTAATCTCACCCCTTGGCCGCTTTACCCGGTGAGACCGTGCTCAACCGTTACCACTCCCTGTCCCTATAAAAACCCTCCCGAAGCTCTCACTCCACACACCTCTCTCCCACTACTCGATTCGCTTTACCGTGCACCTGAGCTCCCTCATGCCCTATTCATTCCCCACTGGTTCGAGAGCAACTCTGGCGAGGAATTGCCGTTGCCCCAAGCCACGCCGAGTCACACCGCCGTCGCATTCACCTTCACTAGGCTGGTACGAACGCCCCTCGCCCCTTCGCCGGTCGAATCCATCGCCTAAGACCTTTCAGCACTGATGCCCGAACACCATCACCGCTCCTTCCTTACCACCAGCCACCTTGGGACCCCTGTCACCCCCTCTTGCTCTTACGCAGACCGCAGGAGCTCCGGCGACCCTTGGGTCCCAAGCGCTGCCTCCGTCTGGTGCGGCTACATCAGCACCGAGTCCACATGGCAGCCATGTGGCAACCCAGTGGTAGCCACATTGGCTTTAGTTACCCCGTCAGCAAAAATCTCACCACGTCAGCATTCCTGTTGAAAAATAATTCGACCAAAAATTCATTTCTCTTGCTGACGTCACCATGATGTCATAAATTCCTTTTTCCACAGAAAAATAATTCCACCAAAAATCAATTCCTTTGCTGACGTCATAATCTGATTTTTCAATACAAAAATAATTCTAGAAAATTAGCCATTTTCTTTTTCATTAGTTTTAAACTTTCGGAAGCCCGTATTTCCTCATTTTAACTCTAATTGGACCCGTTCAAATTTATAACTTATTCTTAAATCCTAAACTACCCATTTATGGACTCTTTTTGAATTTTGTTTTAATTTATTTGCTTTGGTTCTTCGTGTATAGATTACGACTGTTCCGAAGAGTACGATTTTGACGACTCGTAGCGCCAAGACTTCAAGGAAGGTGTCAACCTAGTTCATGAGATACACTGGAGCTCTATGGTTCCCACCTCGTGCCTTGGTCTTGAAAGCCTTCTAGTAGGGATTCTACTAGCCCACTACCTTGCGAGATGTGGAGTCCCTCATCCAGACATGCCTTGCCTGCTAGTGGATAGGGTGTGGCATGAACTCTCTTGTGAATGACCTACAGCCTATATCGTCATCGTGGCCCCTCACTCGATAGGGCATAGATATAGTCGATCCCTTCAAACCCCAGACCAGAGGATATAAGTTCACCGTGGTGGCCATTGACTACTTCTCCAAATGGATCGAGATCGAGCTATTGGCTAAGATAACCTCTGCAATGGTCCAGAATTTTATGTGGAAGAACATCATATGCCTATTCACTGTGACAAGGGAGGTACCATCGACAACAGGACTCAATTTGATGTGGCCTCTTTTTGCAAGTTCTATGTGGGTCTAGGCATTAATCTCTGCTTTTCATCAGTCACCAACCCCAAGGCCAATGGCACAGTGGAGAGGGCCAATGGCATCATCCTGTCGGGGCTTTGCACCTGTCTCTTTGATCTCCCAAAAGGTCATTGGGTGAACGAGCTTCTGAGCATACTCTAGTCGATGCACACTCCACTCAGTTGGGCCATAGGGTTCACCCCATTCAAACTATTCGATGGTGATGAGGCCATCACACCAGAGGAAGTCAAGCTTGGGTCTCTCCAGGCCATGACAGTCCCAAACGACGACATCCACCAAATCTCGTTGGAGTCGACCAATGCCATCTACCAAGAAGCAACCCTCAATATTGACTGATACTAGGCAGTGATGGCCAAGACGTACAACAAGGCTGTCCAACCGTGGCCCATCCAAGTTGATGACCTCATCCTCAAGAAGAAGGCCAACCCGGACCTCAACAGTAAACTAAGCTCCAAATGTGAAGGGCCATATGAAGTCATCCACGCCATCTGTTCATGGTTGTTTCGGCTACAATCACTCAACAGAATTGAGTTCAAATACCACTGGAATGCGGACAACCTTCGTGAGTATTACATGTAGCTACTTGGCTTATTGTGTCTCCCCTATTGTATCTCTTTTGTGTTGGGCTTATTATTACACCTCCTGATTATCTCTACTTGTACTGGGCCTATTATGGTGCCCCTCACTCCTTTAAATACATATGCCTTTACTACACTCTCATGGGATTTGTCTGCATTCCAGTAAGCTACGTGTCGGGTCGATGACCACTCACCGTCCGAGTCGAGCCTTCACCACCTTACACCCACCCTTTGGGGTCGAGTCAATGACTGCTCACACTCCGGAGTTGAGTCTTCACTGCCTTACACCCACCCTCTGGGATCGGGTCGACGACCACCCACCCTCTGGGATCGGGTCGACGACCACTCACCCTCTGAGGTTGAGTCTTCACCGCCTTACACCTACCCTCTGGGGTTGTGTCAACGACCGCTCACCCTCAAGGATCAAGCCTTCACCGCCTTACACTCACCCTCCGGGGTCGAGTCAATGATGACTCCCCCTCTAGGGTTGAGCCCGTGACAACTTGCCCTCTAAGGTGGAGTTGCCTAACACTCCTCTAGGATCGAGTCTATGATGAGTCACCCTCTGGGGTTGAGTCACCCTACAAACGCCCCTCGAGCATTAAGTTTATTCTGATGGGAGACAACGACCTTCTTGCCTCCCAAGGAGAAGTAGCCGCTCATAAGCTTTGTCATGAGTGCCAAGTTTTTTCGATGAGGAACGACGACATTCTCGCCTCCCTAAGAAAATTACCACTCATGAGCTTTATCTTGAGGGCTAAGTTCTTCCGATGGGAGATGGTGACATTCTTGTCTCCCCAAGCGAACCGCCACTTGTGAGCTTTGTCCCGAGTGCCAATTTTTTTTCTGACAGAAGACGGTGATGTTCTTGCTTCCCCAAGCAAACGGACACTCATGAGCTTTGTCCTAAGTGCCAAGTTTTTTATTATGGGAGATAGTGACATTCTGGCCTCCCCAAGCAAATTGTCGCTCGTGAGCTTTGTCTCGAGTGCCAAGTATTTTCCAGTGGAAGACGACAATGTTCTCCACTCCCCAAGTGAAAGACCACTTGTGAGCATCATCCCAAGCATCAAGTTTTTCAGATGGGAGACGATGATGTTCTCGCCTCCCCAAGCGAACTTCCGCTCGTGAGCTTCATTCTGAACACCGAGTTTTGTGATGGGAGACAACAACGTTCTCGCCTCCCCAAGTGAACCGTCACTCATGAGCTTCATCTTGAGCACCACATTTTTAAATGGAAGATGGTGATGTTCTCGCCTCCCCAAGAGAACTGCTACTCGTGAGCTTTGTCTCGAGTGCCATGTTTTTTTGATGGGAGATGGGGTAGTGGGATACCCCTAGTAAAGAGCACCAAGCAAACTTTATTATGATATTAGGCACATAACAATGGTGCAAGCCTTGTTGAAAGACCAAGGGCAATTAGAGCCCCTTTACACTCTTGCTAGAGAAGGCTGGGTGGTCACAGGATAAACTTTGGGTATCCTAGCATCACGCCGCACCAATCGGCGTATGAGCTAGTATTACTCCTCGCGCAAAGATAAGTCCTGACATAGGACACAAAGAGTCTATCCCTGGACGTTCTACACAGTGGTGCCTAGAATCATGGCCGGGCCTCGGCCCCAACCATTTGTCCCCTAGCTACCACTCGAACTTGAGTGCTTTGTGTGAAGCTTGGTGCTTGATCGATTCAGCCTGAGAGAGTTCAGTTCCCAAGCGACCAATGGTTATTTTAATGTGCCACACCACTTTCTACAAAGGCAAGTAGTCATTGTAAATATTCCACCACACAAGCACACCCAAGAACAACAGACCAAAGGATACAATTCCATAGATTGCACCACAACTACAAAAAGGGGCCAACTCCTAGGAAGTACAAAAGGTTACATCAAAGGCTGGCACCGACACGACACTCTAGTGAGCTAAAATACAAAAAAGAGCTAAGAAACCAACATTGACAAACTAATAACAAGCCTCACACCTAGGATGGACCCGATCCCTCGAGGGCCCCCTCTCGTGTGCCAGAAGAGCCTCCCTCAGACAGGCACGCGTGGGCTCAATGGATGAGCCCATCAAGGTAGCTCAGCCCACACAAACTCCAGACACACAAGAAGAAGGAGCAAACATGGTCAGTGATGGCCTTCCGGGCCCCTCCAGGTCGGTAGAGCTTGGCGCCTCATAGCCAGGCATCTCGAAGGTCGTGAGTGCTAGCAACCCACCAGCTGGAGGGAGGTAAGTAAGACCTCAGTGGAGGCCTTCACACAGTAGCGCCGAAAGGCCGATACCAACGCCCAGGCCGCCTCACTAGTCATGCTTAGCTTGGCGAGCCAAGTTTCAACAGTGACCTTTGATAAGCTGAACGGGATCTCTGCAGAGATGCCCAACTCCCAGGTGAGGCCGTGCATCATCTCAATGGCGGTGACGGTGGTGGTGGCCACCCTATCCTACTCGTCGATGAGCTGAGACAAGCTGTGGAAAAGGCACTCCACATTGGAATCTTGCTCGACAAGCTTGTAGGTTAGCTTAGTGATTGTCTCGTGGGCCGTGTCTAGGTCCTGTTGTGCGGCAACCACTCTACCCTCCTCTCTTATTGCCCTCTTATTCTCCATCAAGATGTTATTCTGCATGGAGGATATTTTGCGTTCGGCAAGGAGACTCTGCAAGAAGAAAAGGCAAGGGTCAGGAGCTCACCAAATCAAAGCAAACAGACAACCTGAGTACTTTTATGAAGTCACACTCCACCAAAGTGAACACCTGCCTCTTGGTCAAAGTGTCACTCTCAAGGGCCGAGTCGAGGTTAGCAGGCACCGCATGTGTGATGGCCTTGCTCAAGAACACCAATATAAGCTTCGGCAAGGCGAAGTCCTTAGTGGTGATACACCCCCTAACTAGTAGAGGGGTGCCTAAGCCCATGCCTTAGGGTGTGCCCTGGAGCCACCTCATCCATAGGGATCTTCGTGGTGGCGGTCGGAGCTATGCATGCTGCAGCCCCCGATGTGCCCATTGAGGCTGTGCCCACTGTGTCGACCTCGACAGCCACATCATCTACGCCCTGGCTCTCCTGCAGAGACAAGTCGACTGGCAGGGGCCTCGATAGAGTGAATGCGCAACGGGTAGTAGTGAGCACACCCCATCGTCGTCTCCATGGCACCTCCCCCACGAGCACCTCCAGAGCTAAAGGTCAAGGTAGCGCCTGGGGAGGAAGTGAAAGATCCCAGAGAATCCTATGGGGAGAGGTTGGTCACAAGTCCCTTCCCCCTGCCAGGGCAGCAAGAGGTGCCTGCAGTGTCGGAAGGCCCTACTCGAGGCAAGCCCCAAGGGCTACCGCACCCTACCGACTCAGGCAACGGATGCGAGTCCTCCAAGACCTCTCGAGGGCACTTTGCCCCTACTTAGACCCGCCATCCTTGTCAAAGGGTGGGCAAGTGGGCATAGGCACACCAAGCATCTCGCACATGCAGTTACAATGATCCCCCGCGATCAAGTCCTCATATATGTCGTGCTCTGCCCTCGTCTTGCACCCGAGTAAGACCACTGCCACCTTCTCCACCTGCAGGAGCATCAAGCTTGCATGTCCAAGTAGTGATTAGAAGAGGGCTGAGTGCCAAGCAAACATACCATTATAAGGGGCATGGAAACTCACACTGGGACTTGGCGAAGCCCCGGAAACCATGGATGCTCCCCGCACCTCGCCATGAAGGTTAGGTTCCAACCCTGGCATAGGGAAGCAATCCTCAACATGTAATACTGCTCGAAGAGATCACGCATGCTGGACTCACAACAAGTCCTTGCAAAAGGTGTTGGAGGACTTTATCCGTCAACCTAGAGAAGGTGAGAAGTGTAATGAGCAATACACCAATGACTTCTTTCTTGTGCTAATGAGGCTGGATCCCAAAGTAGGGTAGTAGAACCACAAATCTCACCATGATTGACACTTGGCCTTGTGGGCCTTAGCAGGGAATTCAAACTTTTGTTGGCTGCCCTAGAGCTGAAAGGCCATCACCCCATACGAGGAGCACACATTCTCGTAGGCATATGTTGTCGTGAGCATGGTATAGTGGAGGAAGCAAAAGAGCTCAGCCGAGGGATGCTTCACCCCCAAGCTCCACATCACCTACTTGTACACTAAGAGGTGAATGAAGGAACTGGGTTGAGGTGAGAGACCTCAAGATTGAACTTGTCAAGAATGTCCTTCAGCAGCCTGACCAGAGGGATGTGAAGGTCAGCTTCAAACTGGACAATGAAGATGACAAGCATCCCTAGCCCTGGGTCAGGGTGGACCTTGTTAGACATGGGCAAGATGACCAAGCTAGTGCTCTCGGTCTTGCCCTCCTTCTCCAGTTGCTCCAGAAGACCCCTCTTCACGCTGGAAGGGCCCAAGTGATGAAATTGGACGACTTTTTCTGGGGTTTCCTCCCCATCGACCGTTGCCTTCGCTTTCCTGCCTTTCTTGATAGAGGGACCAGTGGACATCGCTGCTTTCTTTGAAGTCATCATGTGGTTCGGGGCAATGCTGATTAGTCTGGGGATCAAGCGGTGCTAGGCAAGATGGAAGGCCCTAGAGGGGGTTCGGGCTCTTAAGGCCAAAATGACCAGAGGGGATCCGAGACGTCGAGGCTGAATTCCTTAGGGGTGTCTAGGTCCTTAGCACCGAATCATTCAAAGTCTCATGGCCACTCTGCTTGGGGATGATCCTAGAATTCACAACCATTTCTCCTGGGAGTCCGTTTGCTCAAAGATAGTCCACCCGGGGAGGCTTGGGGGATCACCACTGTTCTATCAAATCCGAACCCTAGCCGTATTCCTAGGTCCAATTGGATTTACTCCCTAGGCCATAGGTCCAAGTGTGATGCCCACCTAAGCCCATGGGTTGCCGTATGCAAGCCCTAAAGCAACAACCTTATAAGTGGTATTGAGGCTTCTCCCCCCAAAAGACTAGTCTAATGGGTGATGTCTCCCTCACACTTATAAGTTGTGCTTTCTTCCTTTTCACAACCAATATGAGACTAAACCCAATATTCTAGTTGTCAGATCCAGACCTTGACCGTATGCCTAGGTCCAACTGGATTTACTCGATCCCCAGGCCACAGGTCCAAGTGGGCTACCCACCTAAGCCCATAGGCTGATGTATGCAAGCCTTAAAGCAACAACTTTATAAGTGGTATTGGGCCTTCTCCCCAAAAGACTAGTTCAATGGGTGAGGTCTCCCTCACACTTATAAGTTATGCTTTCTTCTTTCCCACAACCAATGTGGGATTATTCCCAATATTCTGCCTCTCACACATTGGTTTTACACTTCTGCAACCAAGGAGATGTTAGATTCCTGGGATCTGATACCAAATGTCAGATCCGGACCCTAGCCGTATCCCTAGGTCTAACTAGGTTTACTCCCCGGGCCATAGGTCCAAATGGCCGGCGCTACCTTCCCGTCCCCTGCTCGCACCGTCGCCCGCATCCGCGCCGCCTCCCCTTGCCTTGCCAGCGCAGCCTCCCCCTCCCCTACTCACATCACTGCTTGCATCAGCACCCCACCTCCTCCCTTACCAACACTGCATTCCCCTCGAAAATTTTGGATGCCCTATGGGATGGTGGATGGGGAATGAGATAGAGAGATGGAGATGGGCCGGAACACTATGCGTTGGTTGTGGGCTAGAAAAATTCAAAACGGGCCAAATTTTTTGGTCGAATTGGGTTTTTTTGGGTGGTCCAAGAAAACCAAATTTCACAAAATTTCGGTCGAAAATGATTTCCCTGGTACCAGGCTTTATGGTAGGCACAAATGCACTATGAAAAACAATTGTAGTCTTGCTTAATTTGAATCAATAAAACTCATGTGTCTCTTTCCCTCAAAAAAAATACAGCTCGATCAATTTGATTAGCTAAATTATGTATATGCATGAGAAGCTACTTTTGGGAGTTTCGTTGTCGATTCATACTGATTGTGATCGCTAGCATTGATATTGCATGCAATACTAGTTGATAAGATAGCCTTATTTAGCTTCTACTTTGCTAGTCACAATAGCCAATATATTTGTAAAGCACTACACTTGCAAGGTCACAATAATAACTATTTCTATTTCTGTAGTGTGTATGTTACAGCACAAAATACAATTTCTTGCCATGAAGGTTGTACAGAGAGCAGCAGAAGCCAATTAATTTCTATCTGTTTTAATTAATGTAAAGAGATTAAAACTAAATTAATGGGAAAATTTTGTATAGAACACCAAAATTCAGGTTGCAAGGCTTACAGTTGATGATACTTTAGATTGTTCATGTACATATGATCTAAGCCATTGTCTATTTTGCACTAGCGGACTAGGTGTGTCTAGGTTATTGGCACAATGTGTACATGCATATGGTCTTTTTATCCCTCAAAAAATGAAACAGTAGTCGTCAGCCTATCATACTGCTTAGTACTTATGTTTGCATATATAATGCGAACTTTTAGAGCATTACTCAAATTGTCCAAAATAACATGAGCGGTAGCCGTAGATAATCTAGCATAGACATACCTTCCTGGGGTTGTTCTCTTTCCACATTTGCTTCTTCAGTATTGGGAAAGTCATCTACCTGCACCCGAATATTTGTAATTACACATAAGATCCTTCTATCAACCGTTTCGGTTCTGAAGAGCATGCATGGTGGCAAGCAAGAAAGTAATCATCGATTATAATGGTGGCATATATGTCATAATATACCTTCTGTGATGCTGATGCTCCCGCATCACTGGAGGAGGCAGCTGTTTTGGTCCTTATCTCCTTGATTTTGCACAGAGCCACCATGGGCTGTAAGTAGAGGCACAAAGAACAAAATTGCATTAAGTGACCTAGAAAACTTGATTTATGCACATCTGTTGATTGGCCGACTATGCAGAGACTGGTGGTTGGGTCTTTTAATGGTTGTTAGTGTTACGCACTTGGTCCTCAAAGGCTAGCTCAATCATACTATAGAACTTGCCGTCGATGGCTTCCTTGGTTCTCAGCCTATTCACCTTCAACTCTCTTGGGTATCCATTTTCCGTACGCTTGCCGGTACGGCTGTTCCAGCTATTCCCATTTCCTATCTGGCGCTGCACTTTGCCACCATGGTGGCGGAGTATTGTGAAGCACCACCAATGCCCCTGGCGCGGGCAGCACGGCGTCCACTCATCTGAAAACAATAATAGTAACTAGTTTTTACATCAACATCTCACTTGGAACTCAGTCCATGACTCCATTAGCAAGTGGCTAGCTAGCGAGCTCGGTTGTAGTAGTACTTACCTTTGATGTATTGTTCTCCTTTGGCGTAAAAATAGTTCCACGGTATGGATCCGAGCTTCTTTGGCAAGTCATTTAGCTCGCTGTTTCGCTTGGTTCCGGGAGACAGCATCAATCTGGAGAGGGAGCCGTGGATCTTCTCAGCACAGGCCCTCGGCGTCAGCTGCGAAGCCATGGAGATTCAGTCCCGGCACTCGTCTTCTCGATGCTCGCAGCCCAATTCTCGATCGGTAGAAGCAACAAGTAATGGAGTGGCACCCTTCCTGTAAGAGCGATCTGGGCACCCTGTTGGCAGGGCGTTCCCACGGTTGCCCTTTTCCCTGTGGACTGTGGTATACCGTCTCCTCGTTGCTATCGACGTACCAAAGCTCAGAAGTTTTGGGAGGCGGCAAGAAAACCCTAGCTCGCTGAAAAAAAACAACGGAAAAAAAAAAGCACAGGCCATCTTTTGCCTGGCCTGACAGCCTTGATGGGTCGGGCTAATCAGCAAATTGAAGCAAAAGAAAGGTCAGAAAATTGCCTGGTCTTATTGAAAATAACCTACGGCCCGATGAAATCTCGGACCATCTCGATAATTATCGGCCCAATAGACCTAAACCTAACTGATCGGGCCTGGGCAGCGAGTTTAGGCCTGATAAGTCTCGGGCTTTTCTTCATCCCGGCCGATGAGGCTATGATCACAGCTTGGAGCATGGCCACCCTTATATCTTCACTGACTGTTCAAATCCTGGTTACTTACCTTTATCTACATGTGTGTCTGTACTTCAGTGGAAGATATGTTCCTGTGCTCCGTGGATGCTAGGAAACACACTTGCATGTATGTGTGCTTGCTCAGGCTTGCTTGCCGCATCACGGTGGCGGCGGCAAGGGTGAAGCTCCACGGAGGCATGACAACGAAGCGGCGGATGACATTGCATCGGGTAGGTCGATTTTGTGGAAGGGCCCAAGGGGATGAGATTTGGAGGGAGAGGAAAGGGCCGGGGACGGGCGAGTTGCTTGCCTTGCCTCCAACCGCACCGCATGACGCGTAGGCCGTAGCTGACGTCTAGGTCCCGATCAGACATGAGCGTGCGCGCAAACACGCGGTTGCGTGAAATGGTATTTTTGAAGCAACTACATATCTCAGTCAATCACATATTACTAACAACCCTTGCAAAGGAAAATCTGGCTACTTCACTGAAATTGAAATCACTTTTTATGCAGTAGATGCCTCTGACTAGCGAATATTAGATGCCTAGCTCTGACTAGATATTCCGATAAGTCTTCACTACCACCACACTGGAAAACCGATCATGGGAAATGATTGTATTTGTACAAAACATCGACCCAAAATTGAGAAAGATTAAAAGAGAACGAATATATACGAAATCAGCAAGCTACCATGTAGCTAGTTAACAAACCTACCTTTTCCCCATGCTGAAAGTGCGGCACATACGATTTGTATGAAGATGGCCGGCTGATTCCAAAGATGACGAGCAACTCGCCGACATGAACTGACGGGAGAGAGGCTCTCCAAGTCAATAGATGTCACGTAAGGAGACCTAAACGCAGAGATCTTAGGGAGCTCAAAATGATAGGCGATCGAGCGAAGAGGTTTGGAAATGCCGCAACTTGCAACTACCATCATAAATGTGACAACAGCCCGACACCAAACGTTGTGCATAATTGAAGGACGTAGCTATAATCCAGCCATGCGCCCCACACGCACATCTATTTAGAGCAAGTATAATAGTATAGCCAACTAGTGGCTATAACACTTATCCATTTCATCTATAGCCTTCAAAAAAATAGTTCATACAATAAGGTAGCTATTACAATAACTATTTGGCCCCCACGTGTAAGAGAGTGAAATGCATATTTTTACGTGCTATAGCTAGCTGTAATTTAGGGCGTCTCCAACAGCTGGCTATTTAGTTAGCTAGATCTGATGTGGCAAGGAAAAAGTAGAAGAGAGAGTAGTCACTAGCGACAAGTAAATAGCTGATCTATTTCACGTAGTCCAAGAATATGAGAGAGGAGCATGTGGGTCCAACAGTATAAAATAGTCTTTGCTTTTGTCTCTCACCTCCACGTCAGCTGACTATATAGCTAGTACTAGCTATTACCATTGGAGATGCCCTGTAGCCAGGTTCTTTCTCTCTCTGCCACATAAGATTTGGTTGATATTATATTTGCTATAACTTGCTGACCAAGTCTTATTGTACCTGCTCTTACAGCTAGACGATCATGGAAAATGATTGTACAAAACATCGACCCAAAATCGAGAAAGAGTAAAAGAGAACGAATATAAGAAATCAGCAGGCTACCATGTAGCTAGTTAACAAACTTACCTTCTCCCCATGCTGAAAGTGCGGCACATACGAGATATATAAGAAGATGGCCGGCTGATTCCGAAGAAGACGATCGACCAACTCACCCACATGCTCGCTGCCCAGCGTCCTCGGGGCAGCTACCCATGCCTGCAACCGTGAACTGACGGGAGAGGCTCTCCAAGTCAATAGAAGTCACGTAAGGAGAGACCTGATATAGGAGCTCAAAATGATGGGCGATCGCGCGAAGAGGTTTGGAAATGTCGCATCTTGCAACTTGCAACTACCATCATAAATGTGACAACAGCCCGACACCAAAGCGTTGTGCTCTGCTCATTTCAACTTCAGCTTTTAGCTTATAACTTATTTTTCACTATTTATAAATTTCGTCTTTTTCTAAACTTTTGATTTTTTTTTAGCTTTTTTACCGGTTTTTTCCTGTATTCGTTTGTGTTGTCTGTGTTGAACTAGCATATTTTTTCTATTTTTAAATTTTTTAGATTTAATTACACCAAATAAGCCATCTTCAGCTACAATAAAATTTCAGTCGCTATAGTGTAATTTCAGCTATAAACCACAGCTTTTCAGCCCAACCGAGTAGGGCCGACGTAGCTATAATCCAGCCATGCGCCCCACATGCACATCTATTTACAGCTGACGATAACAAAACATGTTATAGACATTACTATTTATTTTCTGTTCAAGGACCTATCATGTCTGTTCAAGGACGCGGGTATCAACAAACTAAAATCAAATTAGTATAAACTTAGTATAAGCATGAAGCAAATCGGCATAAATTTAAAAAGAAGTTGAGATAAACATGAAAACAAAATGAGTAAATTTGTAAGCAAGATAAATTAGTAAGCAAACCGAAGATAACTTGAAAGTAATTTCATATAAAATTTAAACCTGATTTGTGTAGATGGGAAGCAAATCATGATAAATTTAAAAATAAATTATCAAACTTTGAAAGCAAATCATGATAAATTTAAAAGCAAAGTCAATATAAATTTAGAAACAAGTCAAATACTTATCCACAGCAATGTCCACTATCTTTAGATTGCTCAACTTAAGTACGGCTTCTCCTTTTGAAACTCATTGTGCCACCATGATAAGTAGAGAGAGAGAGTATTAATAGGATAGAGAGTATTTACATGAGGAAAGTCACAAAGATCTATTGAGCTAAGCAATAAACATAATTCCATTTATCCCCTTCTAGCTTGGCGGAACGGCCAATTGCTTAATTGATATAAGAAATATCATTGCTTGCATCGCTGGAGATTCCCCTTAATTGATACGTCCTTCATTTTTAACTCTCTTTTGTTTCTTCTGAGGATACGTACTACAATGGTATAAACAATTATTATTTATAATATCCTTCGTATCATCTATAGACGGCAATAAAGATGGCTCATACAATAAGTTATCTTTTTGCATGTTTCTATAGACAGTTTCTCTACGACACAATGTGTCTTATTTACCATGTTACAGTCTACTACTGTATAATAAGTGTCCAATTCTCTATGCCCCTCTCTCCTCCGCATCATCTCGTATCATACGTAGCAAGATTTATAGACAACTGACCTCGCACCATTGTACATGGCCTTAGTACTTTGCTTGCTATGTCATTTCTTCTTTTTTTTTTGTTTTTAAGTTGTCTCTTAACTATATTAAATGAGTAAAATCCTATATGGATAAGATAATATGTTGTCTTTTATACAAGAGACGACTTAGACCCGCAAACTAACGTAAATAGTGAGAGGGTGTGAGGTAGGAAGTTATGATGAAAATAGTATAAAATAGTTAAGAATTATTTGCTATTTGAGAAGTTGTCTTTAGTTCTATCATTAGATGGGATGGAAGTAGTAAAGATAACTTTAAGAGATAAACTATTTTATATATATATATATATATATATAGAGAGAGAGAGAGAGAGTATAAATAACAGGGACACCATGGTACCCAGACTTTATGATTGAGACTTTCTATCCATGAATAAGACTTTCTATCCATGATTGAGATTTTCCATCCATGATTAAGACTTTCCATCTTGATATATTATGTATCATTGCATGCACTTGCACGCATCTAAAAGTAATCCAAAGGCAGAGAGGCTTGGTGCTCAATTTCAGCGTAATATATACATACATACATATATATATATATATATATATATATATATATATATATATATATATATATATATATATATATATATATATATATATATATATATATATATATAACTCTAGTTAAGATACTCCATAGTGATGGATAGTGTCTTCTTAAAAAGAAGTGATGGATAGCGTGTAAATGTTTGGAAGTTGAAACTGTTGTAGTTTATGCTCAAGCTGGATTTGATCCAAACAGAAATTCATGAAAATTCTAAATCACCATCTCATGCATGGTGGGAGTCCGGGAGACTGGGAGGAGGGAACGATAGTTCCACATATTGATTCAGTAGCTAGGAGGGATAATTTCTTTTACAAGTGTGAGTGGGTATTGCCTCACTGAAGCAAGCAAGCAAAAGAACACAAAAAAGCATTTGCCTGCCCACCTTCCCGTGCTCCTCAAAGCAATATTTACGTGTCATCATAAAGGCTAGTAGACTAAATGTTGCTGACCACTCCAAATTTGCATAATTCTAATTTTATTTGTAATTCTTTATCCAGCAGCCATTAGGTAAACATTGTAAGGCCGGCCTTCCTTATATATTTTTGTGCAAAGTTTTTTTTTCGCATATATATACCTACCATAAGAACTCAGGTTAGCTCATTCCATGTATTCTGCCCGGCCACCCCCTATCAAGCCAAGAAAAAAAAAGGCTCAGACTCAGATCATGCAAATTCATTAGAGCAACTCCAACCGGTTCTTTATCCTGCTCTTCATTGTATATTTACCTAATATGACTTAAGAAATGGACTCCAACCGGTTCTTTATCCTCCTCTTCATTTTTATCGAGTCGCTATTTTCTCCCGGCCGCTAGCTAGATTTGGCGAGCGCCTCCTCACTCGCTTCTCAAATAGCTAGGCCATTGGAATGCTAACTCAAATAGAGAGCTGAAAATAATAGCTAGCCTCTTCATCCTAGGAAATAGAGAGGGAGAAATGACTAATGAGATGGAGTTGCTCAGCAGAGTGTTGGCCGCGAGGGACGATGGAAGCATGTATGTTTTTTTTTGGAATTCTGATATTAGATAGATATATTCGTAGAAAAGCTATATACATTTGGCCAAAATGTAAAGGAATATGTCTATATTTCTCCCTCAAATTTGGGGGTGAGTCTAATCTATCCCTTGAACCATAAAACCATCTAAATAGCCCTTTGACCTATGCAATACTGTCTAAATACACCCTCTGAAACGATTTTGGAGGTAGTTTTATGTCAATATGGTAGTTTTGCCACCTTAGGCGGATGACATGGCTAACATTGTGACATTTGTTACATTAGTGCTTTACTACTGTGGCGAATGATGTGGCTAACAATGTGTCAATGATTATCAGCTATGTCATTCTTCATGGTTGCAAAACCACCGCTACAGTGACAAAACCACTATTGAAACCATCTTAGTGGGGTTGTTTATGCGGTTTGCACAGTGCAGATGGCAATTTAGATGGTTTTATAGTTTAGGGGTAGCTTAGACGATCTCTTAAAGTTTAGGGAGTATATTAGACTTATTCAGAAAGTAAATGATAATCATATGTTTTGGTCCTATATAGGTAGAACACACATATGGACATACATGGTGAAGATGAAGATATCCATGACTATAGTGCGACATGCAAGGTCTTAATCGTTTTTGTTGAGTTTTATGTACCAACTAGTTAATCTAATGCTTAAGTTGTTGAGATAATGTGGCCAATAGCCCGAAAGGGAAGAATAGGGTCAATCATTCATATAGGCTGGCTTAGGTTCTAGAATTATCTGCAACCGAACCAAACCGCCTGGAAAAACGGGACCTTTTTTAATGGAAAGCGGGCACGAAGGAGGGCGGTGGGAGGCGGCCAACGGGCTGATCGGTGCTCAGAAGAGGACTTAGGTTGGCAGGGTTGTGCTGCAGTGGAAGAGGCGGCGGGCAGCACTCTCGGCACCGATAGCCGCATCAGGAGGTGCAAGTGGTGGTGGGTAGGGCACACTGCAAGCCACGATGGCACCGGGGACACAATGATGTGGCGGAGGGAGGTGGCATGCCGGTGGGGGTAGGGTCCCAAGGCGAGGAAGAGGCGCGACATGGCGGTGGCTCGCCAAAGATGAGGAAGAGAGCAATGGAGGGAGAGAGATGGGAGCAGTGGCAGTGGTGGCTTACTAGCGGGCAGCGTTGGCGGCGGGGACGGCGACAACTCGGTGGTAGGGTGTAGGGCGATGGAGGGTGAGCCAAAGGTAGTGTTTGGTGGGTGGGGGAAGAAGGTTACTTATATAGCTTGAGAATTGTTGTCATCTATTGAATTCGAATCTGACGGTTGAAAATTTAAATTCTTTTATCAAAATAACACACATCCTCCCTGGACAGCACCTAAACTGTCACATCTTGTACACTTCACGCCTGAAAATGACCCTTTTGCCCCTTTGTTCTCCCTCCTTTTCTTTTCTTCTTTTCCCTCCGGCCACAGTTGCCGCCCCTCGATCTCCCACTCGACTTCTTGGATCAGTGCCAGCACGCTCGTCTTGAGCTCCTGCTCCACCACGGCTGCCAGCGAGCGTTGCGTGCACCGGTGCGACACGAGGGAGAGGATGTCCAATTGGTCTCGGCCTCACAGCCGCCCATGCCACTGTTGTAGCCAAACAGCCTCACTTATGGAATTAAATTCCAATTGTATGATTCTAAGGTCAATTGATGGGAGCCAAACGGGCTGCAAAAGGAATCGGTCCTCCATCGCTCAATGGACATCCTGCGATCATCTACTGCCGGCGTCGGGCACAACCTTCCTGTCGACGAAGCAGTGGTGGGAGTCCACCGTCTTAGCGCCCGGGGTGCCATGGAAGTTGATAACGAGCTTGATCGTGCTCGTTACTTGGGGAATTTGGAAGGAGAGAAACGCTCGTGTGTTTCCGTGCGGTTGCAACGGCTCAAATCACCGTGTTTGCCAAGATCAGAGAGGAAGCCCAAGCTTGGGTCCTGGCGGGTGCGAAGCGCTTAGCGGCTCTTGTAGAACAAGGCTAATCAAAATGCTTTGTCACAGTGTCACTAACCCTTGCCAAGCGCTTGGCGCGGCTCTTCTTCCACGACAAATGCCCGTAGCAACGCACAGGATATTATGAACTAGTTTTATTTGGTTTTCTCTATCTAGTGATGATGCTATCATTATGAAAAAGACTAGATCAAATCGGTGATGATATTGGAAGGACAATCATTGTAATGCACAGAAAATTGGGTGCACCATCAAAATGCATGGCAGCGTACTTAGTGAATACCTGTAAACCATGGCGTGGAGGTTTTTAAAATTCTCAAAAATGTTAATAGATGTAGAGGTTGTCGTGTTCTATATCCGTGTAAAATTAACACACATCAAAGTTAATCGCGTTTGCAATATATGAAAAAACAGATTCTGCCTGAATTAATTTTTGTAGAGACAGAGAGCATGCTCTTCCCAACATCTACTATTTTGCTAGGTTTTTTTTTTCAAAAAACTATTTTGCTAGGCTTTTTTTTTTCTAAAACTTATGCTCCTACTTACGGGTTTCCAACTTTTAGTCCTACGCCTGTTTTCGCTGTTTCAATTTTTTTAAATATTAGATGCAGGGGAAGTGCTTGCTATCTAGCGGTGCCAACATTTCCAGAGTGCACTTACGGGATACATAAGCATAGATCAGATCTTTTTAATTTATGGTTTATGATTTCTTCTAAATAAATAAACAGGACGATTTCTCTATCGTTGTTTCAAAGTAACTTTTATTGGTATTTAATTCATTTACACAAACTCTTATACTAGAATCAAAAGTTCACAATAGTAGCCGAAAAAACACACACCTAACCGATGCATAAACAGTGCATTCAATTAATAGATTCTTGATGCGACAACCAATTTGTAAAGGGGAAATTTAACCTTTTGCCACTTTTAACATTGCCACCTACTCAAATGTCATCCTCTACATTGCAATTAATATTTTGCCACTCTCCGGCCACGTGGCGCCCATGTCGCCGTGAAACCCGCCACGCTGGCCCGCGCCGCGCGCCCGCCGACGCGCGCGCGCCGCCGCGCGCGCTCCGCCACTCGGCCGCCGCGCCGCGCACCCGCGCCCGCTCCGCCTCTCCGCGCGCGCGCCGCCTCCGCTTCGCCGCGCCTCATCTTCCCGAGTCCGCGCCGGGATCCCGCCGGTGAAGTGCTGCGTCTCGAGCCAATTCATCGCGCGTGGGGCATCTCTGTGGCACCGAGCACATCCCCGCCTCGCCGGACCCGCCGCCCTCCCAGCGAGCCGCGCGTCTTCATCCTCGCCGCCAAGCT
This sequence comes from Dendrocalamus sinicus, assembly GCA_036346575.1. Taxonomy (NCBI): domain Eukaryota; kingdom Viridiplantae; phylum Streptophyta; class Magnoliopsida; order Poales; family Poaceae; genus Dendrocalamus; species Dendrocalamus sinicus. The sequence continues at coordinate 13,348,386 of CM070666.1, read as the reverse complement.
CCTCTCGCCGCCGCCCGCTCGCTCCATCTCGGCCTCGACCGACGCCCAGTGAGCTCCGGATGCCCGTAGATGCTTCACCGCCGAGAATCGGGCTCCCACCGCCCGAGCCGCCGGTGTCCTCGCCTCGTCTCGCCGCGGGGACGAGGTGGGAGCGCAAGCGCGGCGCGAGCGAAGCGGGAGTCGCGGCGCGCGCGGCGAGGCGCGGCGCGGCGAGCGAGGCGCGGCGCGGCGCGCGCGCGGCGCGAGGCGAGGCGAGGCGAAGCGAGCGAGCGCGCGCGCGAGCGAGGCGAGGCGAGGCGCAGCGCGGCGAGCAGGGTGGCGGCGGCGCGCGGGGCGAGGCGAGGCGCAGCACGCGCGCGGCGAAGCGAGAGCGCGGCGGCGGCGGCGGAGGCGCGGCGCGAGCGCGTGGCGGGTTTCGCGCTGACATGGGCGCCACGTAGGCTGGAGAGTGGCAAAATATTAATTGCAATGTAGAGGATGACATTTAAGTAGGTTGCAATGTTAAGAGTGGCAAAAAGTTAAATCAATGCAGATGCAGTGCCAAAATAAAACAGTAGTAGTATCAGATCACGACCCAAAGGCCAGTCTCTTCCGCGTCTTTCGCGTTTACCCCCTCGGACTCCTCCAAATTGCGCGATATTCCGTTCCAAGCTCCACTCGAGTCACCACCGCCACCTCCTCTCCTCCCACGTCTTGATCCCGAGCTCCGAACCAGCCAACTTCGCCGAGGAACCCCCGCCGATCCAGGCGTCCGCACCAACCCCGGCGTCATGCTCGCGTCGGCGAGGTGAGAATCCCCGCGCAGCCCGGCCGATTTCGGAGGGGGTTCTTGGACCCCCTTTTAGCAAGAACCCCCCTTTTAGCTTTTCTTGCTCGCGAGGTGTTCGGCTTATTGCCTCGCCTGACTAAGCGGGGTCTTTGGTTTGTTGGGATGGACGCAGGGGGTTCTGGGCGCGACACCGGCGGAAGATACTGGTCTCGCTCGGCGTCGCCGGCGCCGGGTACGCGGCGTACCGGCTCTACGGCGCGCACCGGAGGCAGCTCGTCCGGATAGAGCAGCCGGCGCTGGAGGAGCGCGCTGCCGACGAGCTCATCAAGAACCAGTAAGGACACACAACCAGCTTTTATGGGTGCTATCGCGGGATTCGTTAGTTTGGGGGGTTTCTTCTACTTCTTGCATTGTTGGGTTATGTGTCTGTGTCCTTAATTGGTGAGTAGCAGCTGTCCGAGAGGAGGATAATGGACGGTAAAGTATGGGCTTTGATTGTAGAATCATGATGAACCTTTTGTTGTGTTATTAATTTGTAAGAGTTTGGTCTTTTAGTTGTGTTATTAATTCCCATTTAGTTACCCCGCATTCTAGCAAAATCGATTTTGTTCTTGTTAGAAGGGAGGACAAACGCATAGATTGTAAGGTTATACCTGTAGAGTGTGTTGTCCATCAACATAACTCGGTAATCTCTGACTTACGTTTTAGGATACGGGTTCGACAGGCTAAGCTCGCCAAAGCCACGAAGACGAAGTAGTGGAAACTCAAAGGGGACGCCTCATAGGTGTTTAAGGAGAGGATTATCGCGGAAGGGATATGAAACGTGGGAGAAGTGAATAGTACGTGGACATAGATGGCAACTCATATTAGGAATGTGGCTACGAAGATGCTTACCCGAGTGACAATATGTCAACCTAAAGACATTTGGTGGTGAAACGAGGAAGTGTAAAAGGATATCGAGGAGAAGAAAACATGCTACAAGCACATGCAGCATGATAGGAGCGGTAACAACATACAGAAGTATAAAGCAGCAGAAAAAATGCAAAGAAAACGGTGAGTGAGGCACGGGCAAGGCCTATGAGGAACTTTATCAAAAGCTAAGTAAAAAGGAGGGAGAGAAGGATATCTACAAGATGGCTAAGCTTTGAGAAAGGAAGACGAGGTATTTCAACCAAGTTAAATGCATCAAAGATACCAATAGACTTTTGGTGAAAGATGACGAGATCAAGGATAGGTGGAGAGATTGCTTTGAGAAGTTGTTCAATGGAGACAATGAGGATAGTATGATTGAACTGGATGATACTTTTGATGACACCAATAGGTGGTTTGTTCGAACAATTTAAGAGTTGGAAGTAAAAGACCTTAAAAAGGATAAAGGGCCTGTTCTTTTCAGCTTCTAAAAGCTGCTTTTCGGCTTTTCTACAGTAACTAGCTTTTAAACGGAGTATTTTTTTTAAGATAGGGTCTATTAGTTAATTGTAGTACATACTATACCGACTTTATTTATATAGGCAAAAACCGTACGTGAGTTTCTGTTATTCTGTAATCCCTCGCACGAACAGCTCAAAAGCCACAAGCCACAGCTAAAAGCCATAAGCTTCAGCCAAAAAGAATTGGCCCAAAAGTGGGTAAGGCGTTGGGACCTGATAACATTCCTATCGAGGTTTGGAAATGCCTTGGAGATATGGCGATTGTTTGGCTAACTAATTTGTTCAATAGCATTTTTATGTCGAACAAAATGTCTAACGAGTGGCAGAGAAGCACATTAGTACCAATTTTCGAAAATAAAGGAGACATTCAAAGTTGTACTAATTATAAAGAAGAAATTAAGCTCATGAGCCACACAATGAAGCTTTGAATGCGAGTGATTGAGCACCGTTTAAGAAGAGTGACTAATGTGACGAAAAACAAATTTGGTTTTTTTGCCCGGGAGGTCAACCACGGAGGTGATTTTCTTGACACAATAGCTGATGGAGAGGTATAGGGAGAAAAAGCAGTATTTTCATATGTTGTTTATCGACGTGGAGAAAGCTTATGACAAAGTACCAAGAAAGCTTATGTGGTGGGCGCTTCAAAGAAAAAATTCCCAATAAAGTACGTTACCCTAATCAAGGATATGTACGAAGATGTTGTGACTAATATCAGAGCATGTGATAGCGATACTAATGACTTTCCTATTAAGATAGGACTACACCAAGAGTCAGCATTGAGCCTATACATTTTTGCCCTAGTGATGGACGAGGTCACGTAGGATATACAAAGAGATATCCCTTGGTGTATACTTTTTGCTGATGATGTGTTGCTAGTTGATGAGAGTAGGAATGTGCCGATAGGAAACTAGAGTTATGGAGGAAAACTATAGAATCGAAGGGTTTTAGATTTAGTAGGATTAAAACTGAGCATATAAGGTGTGATTTCAGCGATGTTAGGGTAGATGATAGAGATGTTAGTCAGGATGGACAAGTAGTGCTTAGGAAGAATACTTTTCGATATTTGGGATTGATACTATAGTTGGATGGTGAGATTGATGAAAACGTGAGCCGCAGGATAAGAGCCAAGCATCGGGTGCTCTTTGTGATAAAAAAGTCAGGCGACTAAAAGACAACATGTACAGAACATATGTGTAGCAGAGATAAAGATACTACTGTAGATCTGTGGTCACACAAGGCGGATCAAATCCGCGATGATAATATACATGATAGGGTGAGGGTAGCACCAAGTGAAGAGAAACTTGTCTAACATTGCTTGAGGTGATTTGGACGTCTCCAACGGAGGCCTTCTAAGGCACTAGTGTGCAGTGGAATTTTAAGATGTACCGAAAACATAAGAAGAGGCAGATGTCAACCAAGATTGACATGGGAGAAAATAATTAAAAGAGATTTGAGGGATTGGAGTATATCCAAAGAGTTGGCTTGAGGCATTGGAATGTATTCAAAGAGTTGGCTTAGGATAGGAGCGCATGAAAGTTAGTGATCCACATACTGGAACCATGACATAAAAAGAAGGTTTATGTACGGTGTTTTAGGCTCTTAGTTTAGTTGGCAGGATGTAGGGTTTAGAGTTTTAACCTTGTATATTTTATTATAAAGCTCTCGTTTCTTTAACTTTGACAATGTTTCATTCTTATTCTACCCTAACTTGTTTGGGATAAAAGAGTTTGTTGTTGTTGTGGTGTTTTAGTTGTGTCTACTTGGGTTGAGGGTTTCTTATTCTTGCATTGTTGGTTGTGAAATTCTGTTTCGATTGGTGGGTAAAGTTTTGGTGTCTCAGCTCTGTAAGAGAAGAATACAGGATAAAATTTGAGGCTTCAAAAAGTTTGAGCTTTTTTGCATCTGTTTTGTTGTAGAGAGACAAGGATAGAACCTTGTTCTGCCAGCTTATTTGTGTTAATTAGCCCAGAAGTGCCGTAATTGCTGCGCATGGATCCCATGGTATGAATTGACTACATGATACAAGATGAAAATATGGTGGAAAAGATATGTTAGCGAAAAAAACAACAATTGATTCTGGTTTTTTGTTGTTTTAGTGGTAATGCGGAGTAGCATGTGATGTATATATTATAGAAGATTAAGTAGTGGCGCATTGAGTAAAATAGGCTCCTTTATGATCGTTTCATATGCTTTTGTTTTCTGCTAGGTTGCAAACCCACTTTGAAAATGTGCAAAGGATCTCGGATACGACCACATTGCCTTTTGCTATGCATTATCTCCGTTCGCGGATAATGGAGGAATTGGATATTTCACACTTGACTGAGAAGCTACTGCAAGGGAAGGGAGAATCCAGTGCGCTGACACCAAAGGAGAAGTACGATACCTGGGAGAACATTAAAATCTTGAGTATGTATGATGCTACTTATCTGTCTGTGGCTTGTTGAATTTTTCTTTATCTGATCAGTGATCATAAAACATGGATTTATATCCATTTTATTTAAATGGCTTTTCCATTTTCTTAGGTTTCACAAGGACTGTTTCTTCAATGTGGGCGATGACATTGCTTAGCTTATATGTTAGAGTTCAGGTCACCATATTAGGCAGACATCTCTACTTAGATTTTGCCCGTGGTACAGATAGTGCACAATTACAGGTACATTTTTGCTCCATTTTCTATTATGCTCGGGCAATACCCCTATATACTCCCTCCGTTTCGCTATATTTGTTCACGGCCCACCATCTATGCTCCCTCCATTTTGCTATATTTGTCCAGTCCATACGCACGGACCAGTGAGACACTAAATATAAGAAATAGCTAATGAGACATGAGTACATGACCATACATATCTCTGTTAAATGACATAACACAACTATTTAACCTCTTCCCAAACATTTAAATAGGGGTAGTGAGTGAAAAATTACAATAACTACACTTTAGATTCCCTCATTGGGCAAATATATTAAAACGGATACTTCGAGGTCATGGACAAATATAGCGAAATGGAGGGAGTAAGTTATCAGTTTTTTTCTTTTTTTTTCCTTCAGGTATTGATTATTGCACTCTAGACAGTTAAACAAGGGAATTACACTAAAAGGTTGACTGCACTTGAGCCCAAGCTGATTTCTGACATTGAAATATCTCACTTTTTTTGTAGGCAGAATCTGATACTTTTAGCAAAAACGGACATAAGGACTTTCTTGCAACTGCTGATTACCTTGCCACATATGGTATCAATGCATTAATCATGCAAATGCAACGTGCTGCAACAGAAATCTTGAAAGAGTATGTATTTCTTTCGCTGTCCAATAGGATTATTGTGTTGCCAACATGTCAGTTAATTATTGTATTACCAACATGTCAGCATTCAATAAATAGATAGACGAATGCAATTAAAAATTTGCTAGGGAAATGATTGTGTTGCACTTTTATATCATGAAATCCCTTAAAGGAAATCTCTGATTCGTCAAGAGCTTCCAGAATTTTGTATTCAGGTTAAATTACCTAGTATTGTATAAAATGGTGTGTTTCCCATAGTGATACTGCTGTGGAAAAAATATGCAGGAAGCAACTGAAAGACCCTATGAGCATGGACCAAGTATTGCAAACAATGTTACAAATATTGGACCAGTTTATGAGTCTTTGTGAAGATAACTCATGGATAAATTACCTTGTACCTGAGAACGCCAATCTTTATGCACAGTTGATGGCTGTGTCCAGTAGTGGCTTTGATGATTCATCACTTCTAAAGGATGTTAGAAAGCTTGACCAGCTAATGTCCGAGACACGCATAGTGTTGTCAAGGTAATGAAATGTAATGTTATGTATTGTGCTCTATACAAGTTTAGCAATGCTGTAATTTGCACCGCAATGTTGCTGTTCTCTCAATCTTTCATATGGCCGCCCATTATTTTCTTTCTTTCATCAATTATCCTTTTGGATTATTTAAATCAAATACTTTGTAACCCATACCATATGCTATTTTGTATATAAGCAACTAGCCTGTTAATTTGATATTTTACTCTTAAGAGGGGATTTGATTGAAACACGTTATTGCAGTGGATTGATGAAATTAAAAGGAGTCAAGATAAATTATAGAAGGTGCTGCTGCAGTAAATTCTCTTTGCCAGTAACATATATCATTATTATGAGATTATTACAGGAGCAACAAAAGTGCTCTTTTTTCGTGAGTTGAGATTTGATGTATATCATTATATCCTGTTCATATGAGGAGAACAACCTCATTTCTTATACAATGGACTGTTGTTGATACAATTCACTGCTGTTGGTTCTATTGCAAAATGAGAAAAAGGAAATGTTTCGTTGTAATAGGGAAGTTGTGTACTGTACAGAATAATTAATTTCCCATGTTTATCGACGATAAGAGTCGCATCTTTATGATTTTGACTCTTTCGACAGCTGCACTTGCTTTCAAAAGAGACTCCATGAGTATCTTCCATAATCGTATTGGAACCTTGTGGTTGCAGCGATGATTTCAGAAATATCATGGAGAGGTCATTGAGGAAGATAGCGGGCGTGGTGATAGGGGACTTGGCTGCACAGGTTGGAACTGCAGTTCCTCCATCAGGATTGCCCTTGGCGAAGCTCTTGGCTAGAGTAGCTCAACTGAGTTTACCATTGCTTGAGGAGCCAAATAAGAACAAGCACATTCAGATTATTCGAAGTATGCCTGAAGTGGAACTCTTCTACACATTCCTCTATGCGAACATGCCACCAGAAACATAAATTATACATTGATGTGGAAAAGAATACATTGCTACCGAATTTTGTCCCTAAACCTCCAAAATATCTAGTGGTTTATGAAGTGTTGTGCTCTGTATATGCTGAAGATGGAGAGGAGGCTGATTTTATGCTTCGCGACTTCGCGTATGCTGAAGATGTTCAGTTGTTACTAAGAAGGATCTATCTGAGTGCAGTTCTTTCCCTTATTCTTTTCTTTACTTGACGCTTCCGTTGTGTGCTTCTGGTTAGAACTCTCCCAGTCTGTTTCTGCCATTTTATTTATATGTTTGGGAGCTTACACAATGGAAATTGTATTTGATTTCACTCGCCAAATGGTTTATGCAAGGTGTGATCCACGTCGTACTGTTTTGCTCGAAACTAAATGTCTTCTAGCCCATGTTTTTGGGATCTGCTGGTATATGCATGCTTGCGCTACTGCGCATTTAAAGGAACTGAATGTTTTGAAGATTGTGGGTGAAATCTCATCCAACACAGGGTGAAACATCACTTTAATCTTCCAGTTTCTCCAAAATGCGCACAGCTAAATATTAGCCCTAGCTGAGTACATGAGCAGTGGCTTCATTGTGTTTATGGATATTTCATTTGGACGATATGGCTAAAATCGTTGAAGATAATTACTAAGTGAGAAATGTGTAAACCCAACATACATTAGCACAGAATTTCTTTACGAGGATTTGTAGACAAAGGTCCAAAGTTAACTCAGTGCTTATTGGAAATGATCTTTCTCCTGTCTCCTCTATATAAACTAAGAGCATGAGTTTGATCATAATAGCCTCTACATAAATTTCATACAATTGTGTGCTCATTTTAGAACTGTTTGAGGGCTCTGTTGGAGATGCCCTAAGAGCATGAGTTTGATCATAATAGCCTCTACATAAATTTCATACAATTATGTGCTCATTTTGGCGGCGGCGCGCGGCTGCTGCCTCAGATAGCAAGTCAGAGAAGCAGCTAGGTCATTACGAGTTTCTCGACTCCACAATTTCTCATTACAAGAACCCTCAAATCTGTAGTTAATTCGCACAAAGCACACAGCCAAGAGCCAGTACACATAACTCAAAAGAATGCATGTCTCATAGTTTAACCATTCCGAAATTTTTGATACAATACATTCTATCTGTTAAGGCAGAAATATTTGCAGTCATCCCGAGACTGCATCAAGTAGTGTCAGATACATACTAAATCATATGACCAGTAAAAATTCAATATTTAACTATCGTCTATTCAAGAGAAACAATATGAGGCATCAATAATGATCAAGATTCACTTGTGTCAGAAATAATAGAGGATGTCCAAACAAGTAGTGCAGTGCAAGTTCACAATTGGCATCAGACGTTCCATGAACAACAGCAAACCTATCTGTCTTCCTGAAGAAATTAACACAAGCAAAAGTTCCTTCTACAGAAATACTACTACCACTAATATTTCCTAACGTGTGCTTTGTTGCAAGGGTCAAGCAGACATAAGAGCGTATTCAAGATTAAAGGATAAATGTGTGAATCTAAAGCCAAGCATGCAATTCATGGACTTGTGTCCTTAGGAGATGAAACCAAGCTTTGTTTCTCCTCATCAAACTCATTGCCATCACCATCATCATCCTGAGGTTGCTTAGGCGCTGGCTCACGCTGTACCACAGTACTTCCTTTTCCTTTTGTTGTAACCGACTGCTGGTAGAGCACTCCACCAGCCAGAGTGAAGAGCAAGCAAATCAAACCAAAAGCGCTTGCATGCTTGTCCCATATCATTACATTGATCGCCACAGTGAGGAACTTGTTCACAACCCCGGTCACTGTGAATGCTGTGGCTGAGATTGCTTTCCTTGCCGCGAAACCAAAGAAGCTAATGAGCAATCCAAACACACAGGACAAAGCCACTGCCACGAACGCATCAAGTTGAAACCAGCTCTCGCCCCTCGATTCAATCGCCGTGAAGACTGACTTGTGCTCCCCCGTCAAAAACCAAAAGATCGGGGCCATCATCAACGAAAGAAGGTTGTTGTAGAGCACAAAACCCCATGTGTTCAGCCCCAAATTCGTCACAACGTGCTTGATGTACACCATCTCAGTTGTTATGGTCACCAGATATGCAAGCGCCCACGAGTACGCTGTGAGGGTGAATGCTGAATCTGTTGTAACATAGCCAACTGCTCCTCCCAATATGACCACAAGGGACATGAATGTGACCTTGGAAGGACATGGTTGCTTCCGGAAGGTTGTGTCAGCAATGGCAACAAGAAGCGGAGTCAAGGATCTGAAAACTATAAATGTGTCCACATTGGCATGACAGAGGAGGTTTGTGTTAGTGAATATCGCCAGGTAGAAGACAACAGCTGCCGGTGCAAATTTCTTGGCAGTCTCCAGGTTGAAAGGGTCATGGAAGAGAAAACCTAGCTTTCCAAGGATCCAAACACCAGCAGCGGATGTCAAGTACTGTAGCGCAGTCAGGAGGCCAGGATAACTGAACTTTGTGACAGCATACTTGTTAATGATTGCCAGCAAGCTCGAGCACAAAGCATAGCCTATCACAAGGCTGCTCGTTGCATAGTATTTCTTTGCCATGACACCAGATTGTTCACCTGAAATTGGTTCAATATTTACACACATGAGAAACAAACTGATGCATATCCTAAGGAAATGCTAGGGGGCTGTTTGGTTGCTAGTCACACTTTGCCAACAAAAATTGCCACACTTGCCTAAGTTGAGGTGCTCAAATTCTTTGCCATACCTTAGCAAGCCTAAGGGAATCTTGCCACACTTTTTTGAGTCATTGACGTGTGGGACCTAGTTTGCTGGAAGGGAATCTTGCCACAACAGTGGCTGCAACCAAACAGCTCCCAAAGTTGGTCAAACTTGCCTAACCTTAGGCGTGGTAAACTGTGGCTGACAACCAAACACCCCCTAGATGTCCGAAGTATTCTGCAATTTATTTTGCTCCTAAAAATAAAACAAGACTAGTGCAGTGCGCAATGTTCACAATAAAACAATTTATCGACACTTTTATAATGTTCACAATAGCCTGCAAAAAAAAATCTTAGCTGCTACTTCTGGCGTATGAATACAATTCACACCATATTAAACTAGTGCGGCGCGTTTCACTTTTTCACGAATCATGACAGTAGAACTACTAAAACTAAGGCACCAAAGTTGAAGTGCTGCGCTCCAAAGTCCAATCTGGACCGGCAAAAGAATTCAGTTGAGAGCACTAGTGTCGGCACTTTGTCATATTGTTTAGCTGCCACAAAGATGAGGCCTGTTGGGGAAACACCCAAGGATCAACACGCCTAAATCGCCAGAGAGTACTTTGTTGTCGAACGGGAAACAGAGTAGAACCGAGACGAGAAGAAGCAAGAACAGAGTCATATGAGGCAGAGAGTGTTTAGGGTAATTTTTTCGTATTCTCTTTCTTGGGCAACTGCAACTTACAACTTGACACTATTTTACAGACTCCGCTTTACAATCAAAAGCTAGACTCGCCGAGGTCCGAACTATCCGGCCTCAACCACCACACTGTCTGCCCACACTAGGCAGTTAGCCGACTGAAGGACAACCTACGTCATCCACGACCATCCATGCTAACGCCTGCTATAGTTACCACCAATTGCTACAGTGATCACCGGCTACTATAGTGACTGACCACACAATCATGACCACTGGCTTCAACCTCGGTTGGTCTTCGATTGTGGCATTGCAGCTACGGCCATGTACACACAGGTTGCGCTTCAACCATGGACACGCAGTAGCCACGACCGCGGCACCTATGACCACAGCGCCTACGACCATGGCGCCTTTGACCACGGCGCCTACGACCACAGCGCCACGACCATACAGACCGATCGTGAACGGCCACACAGACACCGGCCGTTACAACCACACAGACACCGGTCTAACAACTACATAGACACCAGTCGTTATGACCACACAGAAACCTGGTTGTTACGACCACACAACCCGGTCGTAAACAACCACACAGGGAACTTTTGCCCAACCAGGTTTATTTGATAACACTCACCCCCCCTAAACCTAATTTAGGCTGTGAGGTCTCTGACACCGATCAGCTAACGCAACTCACCAAACTTGATTCTGGGAAGCGTCTTGGTGAAGATGTCGGCTCGCTGCTCCTCTGTGCTGATATGCTCCACTCTTATGTGTCCCTGTTCCACACATTCTCTGATGAATTGAAAGCGAGTATCAATATGCTTACTTCTTCCATGGAACACCGGATTTTTCATGAGTACGATCGCCGACTTGTTGTCCACGAACAATGTTACTGGTTCGGGCTTCCTCCCGGTGATCTCGCTCAGCAAATTTCTGAGCCAGATCACTTGACAAGCTGCGCCTGTTGCCGCCATGAACTCCTCCTTGCACGAGGAGAGTGCGATTGTCCTCTGTTTCTGTGAGCTCCATGTGATCAAGCTTCTGGAGTGGTAAAAGGCGAAACCACTCGTGCTCTTCCTGTCTTCCACATCTCCAATGAGATCACTGTCGCTGTAACCTGTCAAGAGTCCTTCGCCTCCTTACGTATACTCCAGACCAGAGTTGATGGTGTCTTTCACATATCTCAGAACTTGCTTGACTGCCTGCAGATACGACTCCTTGGGAGTTTGCATAAATCTGCTCAACATGCCTACCGAGTAACTCAGATTCAGTCATGTGTATGTGTGAGATACCTTAGACTCCCTATTATGAGATGGAAGTCTGTAGCATCCACTGGTACTCCGCCCTCATCTTTGCTCAAATGCAATTTTGGTTCTATAGGAACCTTTTGCCGAATTGCATTCCCACATACCGGCCAATTTCAAGACTTTCTTGGCATACTCTGATTTCTTCAAGGTGATAGACCCTTTCCTTTGCTCTACCTCAATTCCCAGGTAGTATGAGAGGAGTCCAAGATCACTCATCTCATATTCTCTCATCATTTGTTGCTTGAACAGGTGTATCTAGTCTTTGCTTTTGCCGGTAATGATTTAGTCATTAACATATACTCCTAAGACCAGCAGCTCAGACCCAGTGCTTCTTTTGTAGAGAGCTTGCTCTTGTGGACATTTCTAAAACCCAAGTTCCTTCAGAGTACCGTCTAGTCAGATATTCCATGCCCTTGGGGCTTGTCGCAAACCATAGAGCGCCTTGGATAGTTTGTACACATGGTGCTCCCGATTTGCAACGACGAAACCCATGGGCGGCTTCACATAAACCTCCTCCTGGAGCCTTCCATTCAGAAATGCCGACTTGACATCAAGATGACGGATCTCCCAACTCTCTTCAGCTGCTAGTGCTAACAACAATCTCATCGTTTCCATTCTCGCCACCGGTGCAAACACCTCTTTATAGTCTATACCTTGTTTCTGCACATAACCCTTTGCAATGAGTCGTGCTTTATGCTTGACAAGATTCCCATTTGAATCTTTCTTCAATTTGTATACCCATTTGAGTCCAATTGCTTTGTGACCAGTCGGTAGCTCAATGAGGGTCCAGGTTTTGTTCTCCTCTATTGCTTCAGCTCCTTCCTCATGGCATCCTGCCATTCGGGTGATTTCGCAGCTTCTTGATAGGTCTGCGGTTCTTCAGAAACAACAATAGCAGAAGCTTTGGATCGAGTTCAATAGGCTCCTATTCTGCGTAGATTTCTGGGAGTGCTCGATATCTCTTGGGTTCTTCGTCTGTTCCAGCCGACGAAGATGAGGGGTCTGAATGGGCCACCAAGGCTTGCTGACCATCAGGCGATGCAAGTGATATGGATATTCCGTCCTCTAGCTCTGGTGCTAACGAGTCTGCAATCGAGTCTGCCACAGCTGAGACTTGCTGGTTGAATTGCCCATTAGACTCTGTTGAAAGTTCTGCTATAGTGAACTCTATTGCTTCACCGATCTTACGACCACTTGGCTCCTCCAAATTCCACTTCTTGTCCTCAAACACCACATCCCGGCTCACAAGAAGTCTTTTGCTGTGGGAATCATATAAGCGATGAGCATTACATCCTTCCTCAACACCCAGGTATACTACTGCTCTACTCATGTCATCCAATTTATTCAGGTGGACAGCAGGTATCTTTGTGTGTGCAGTACAACCAAAGATCTTTAGATGTGCCATACTCAGTTTCCTACCTGTCCATGCCTCATACGGAGTGACACTGTCTAGAGCTTTGGTCGGCACTCGGTTCAGCAAGTATACAGCATGTCGAGCTGCCTCTCACATCATGCATGAAACTCCCATAGTCTTTAGAAGGCTCCAAATTGTCGCCAGCACAGTCTGGTTCAAGCGCTCGACCACCCTGTTCTACTAAGGTGAATAAGGTGCGGTGAGATGCCGGCGGACTCCTTCATCACACAGCTGTGCGAGTTGTTTTGACAAGAACTCACCACCTCAGTCGGTCCTTAGAGTCTTCAGACTGCACCCAATCTCCTTCTCTGCCAGCACCTTGAACTTCTTGAAATCACTCACAGCTTCAACTTTCGACTTCACTGTGTATAACCACATCATCCAGCTGAAGTCGTCGACAAGCAGTAGGAAATACTTGCTCCCAACCAGCATCTAAGGTGTGATCGGGCCGCACAAATTTGCGTGGACAAGTTCTAGAGGCTGCACTGCTCTGTACCGAACTTGTCTTCAGAAGGGTAGTCGACTTTGCTTAGCCAGCAAACAGCCCTCACATATTTGTGCAGGGTGCTCTATTCTTGGCACTCCCTACACCATGCCTTTATCGACCATCATTTTCACTGCCTGGAAATTAAGGTGCCCCAACCAAGCATACCACAACCACTCCGGTTTGGCCAAGGACACTACAAGACAAGCTGGAGCACAAATATGCAAAACGGCCTTATACAATCTATTGGCCGTGCATTTCACCTTCATCATGAGTTTTCCGGTCCTGTCATACATCTAAAGCAGGTCATCTAGGAGCATGATCTTGGTGCCATCCTCTGTCAACTGTTCCGAACTCATGATATTATTGCAAAGGCTAGGGATATAGTATACCTCTGTCAACACCCGCTACTCTCCATTCTTGCACTCAAACAGGATTGAGCCTTTTCCCTTAATTTGTTCAGTCGATCCATCACCGAAACTCACCCTACCGATGACGCTTTCATCAAGCTCGGTGAAGAATGATCATTGTCCCATCATGTGGTTACTAGCACCATTGTCTAGATACCACACTCCGAAAGTGGGCTGCTCCTGAATTGTGACGTGCTCGTCACCTTCTGCACGCAAGTCCGGTAGGATGTGTTGCTCGTTCAGAAGCACCAGGTTGCGTGGCTCCTCCGTACATACCGTCAGCATCAAGGTTGGCTCTTCCTCCTGGTCTTGCATCAGGTTCACCTCCTCTCGGCACTTGTTGTGACATTCAAAGGCGTAGTGCCCCTTGTTGTCACAATTGAAACACCAGATGTGACTTTTGTCCCTACCACCTCCAACACCTTCCTTTTGCGTCCCGCCAGAGCTGGTGGAATGTCCTCGACCACTCCCTTGGCCACGACCTCTTCCCCGACCAGGTCCACTTGAGTTTCCAATGCCTCGCCCCTTGTTACTTGCCGACGACTCCCCGCCACCGCCTTTCTGTCGCTCCAACCAGTCAGTGTGAGGAGCTGTCCATCGGTGTTGGAATTGCTGGCACGATGACGGATCCTCTCCTCGTACGCCTTCAGCTGCCCTATGGACTCCTCAAACGGCATCGTCTCCAGATCAGAGTACTGCTTAATTCAGGCTACCATCAGAAGGAATTTGTCGGGCGCCGAGTTGAGGAGCTTCTTCATGAGCACTGGGTCCTCCAGGGTTGTGCCAAGCGCGTTGTACTTGCTCGCCATCCCGCTCAACTTCCTGGCAAAGTCATCGATGGGCTCTCCCTCCTTCATGCGCAATCCTTCAAACTCGTTCTGCAATGTTTGCAGACGAGCCTTTTGCACCCGATCTACCCCGAGGTATCTAGTTTTTCAAAGAACCCCATACCTCCTTGGTTGTTTTCTTCTTCGCCACCCACAGAAGAATGTCTTCGAGTATGGCTTGGAAGATGAAAGCCCACGCTGACTTGTCCTTCTTCGCCTCCACGACCAGTCTGGCCATCGGTTCGATGGCCTCCCAGATCCCCTGGGCATCTATCAATGCCTCCATCTTGATCGCCCATGCGGTGTAGTTGGAGGATGTCAGCATCAGGTAATGGAAGGGCACGCCGCCGCTCTCCTCCACCGCCTACTGTGTGGTGATGGCCATCAGCTCGAACCGTGGGTATTTGGGCTTGCACCGTGCTCTGATACCAAGTGTTGGGAAAACACCCGAGGATCAACCGCCCAAATCGCCCGAGAGTACTCTGTTGTCGAACAGGGAACAGAGTAGAACCGAGACGAGAAGAAGCAAGAACAGAGTCGTATGAGGCGGAGCGTTTGGGGCAATTTTTTGTATTCTCTTTCTTGCGCAACTGCGACTTACAACTCGACGCTATTTTACTGATTCTGCTTTACAATCAAAAGCTAGACTCACCGAGGTCCGGACTCTATGGCCTCAACCACCACGCCGCCTGCCCACATCGAGCAGTTAGCCGACTGAAGGATGACCTGCGTCATCCACGACCACCCGTGCTAACGCCTGCTACATTTATCACCAATTGCTACAGTGATCGCCGGCTGCTACAGTGACTGGCCGCACAACCACAACCACTAGCTTCAACCTCGGCGGTCTTCGACGCGCGCACTCGCAGCTCTCGCCACACACACGCATCGCGTGCCGACCACGGACACGCAAGAGCCACGACCGCGTCATCTATGACCACGGCGCCTTCGACCACGATGCCTACGACCATACAGACCGATCGTGAATGGCCACACAGACATCGGTCGTTACGACCACACAGACACCGGTCGTTACGACCACACGAGGAACTTTCGCCACTGGGTTTATTCGATAACAAGGCCAAGCTGCAGTAGCTTGAGCTCATAAGCATTTCTTGTGTCTAGAGTTTACATTCACATGTACGCAAACTTCATAGTTTATACAGTCATGAATATACCAATAAATGGGCTAGACATTAATCGCTGCAAAAACCGTACTAAAGAAGCTCCTAACTGACAGAATCAAACACCAAGATGGACACAACTCATGTTATTTAGGGGAGTTTTCACACAATCTTCAGTCAGTACTGCCCTACTGGACACTCAAATCCCCAAACTTTCGTGGACATTTTTATTTCTTCCCTCCAACCACACAACAACAAAGAAAGAAAACAAGAGCCCCATCAGCGACCAACCCTCGCCGCCACAACCGACCAAAGATTTCAAGAAGCAGCCGTCGATTGGACAAGAACGGCGCTCAAATCACAGAGGCAATAACCTATCAAGATTTTTCTTCTGCCTTTTCAGTTCAGCCAAGAATCTATCCACCAAGAATGAGTTGGGTCCCAATTCTACCGGAGATTTCTTGGATGCGCGTAGCAAGAACAACGAAAAAGCAGCACCTTCAGATCAGAAATCCAAGAAACGGACCAAACAACGGAGCAGAGAAAGGAGGGGGGGGGGGGGGGGTAGAGAGAGGCGTACAGGGAGAAAAAGAGAGGCAGGCGCTGCAGCATTCCCTCTGCGTCCGGGCTCTGCAAGTCTGGAACACAATGCGAGATGTGTGTTTTTGTGGGGCTGGGAGAGGAATTGATTGATTTTATACTTGCATGGGGAGACGAAGCGGAAGAAGATTAGTCTCCGTCGGTGAGACAGGGCTTTAATTACACGAATACAATACTTCACTACTTTCAGTATCTCGGTCCTGTTTTCTTCTGATTTTTTTTTTCAGATTGCCATTTTCTTCTTCTTTGGGATCATTCTATTGTTCTTTCGATTTTGTCTGTATTTTGCAAACTACACATGAGTTGGATAGACTATAAAAAAAACCTTTTTAAGAATTCATTTCACAGAACTACGTTCTTTGCGCCAAATTTGATTAAAAAAACTACACTATGTCACAACAACGTTACTTGACAAGTTGGCCCACCAGTCAGCCACACCTCCTCTACCTACTCATTTCTCCTTCCCATCTGGCCATGCCACGCAAGCAAAGACGAGCTTGCCCGGCCTCATCTTCCTCGGAATGAAGGGGATGACCGGCGTGTTGCTGATTGCTGGGACTAACATATCATCAAGTAACGGGTGAGACGACGGAGTGTAGTTCTTTGATCAATGCAAAAATGGTAGTTTTGTGGAATGAAATATTTAAAGTGTAGTTTTTTTATAGTGTAGTTAACATATGTATAGTTTTTGAAATTTACTTTTGATTTTATGATCCTCTTTACCAGCATGTCGAATTGCCAAGCAAGGTGCATTTCCCATGTTTACTTTTTGGTATTTGAGGGTATGTTTGGAATACATAATTTTAGAAAAAAAATTCATAGGAAATCGTTCAATCCCTAAAGCAACCAAGAAAAATTCCTGTATTTCAAATGGGGCTGAAGAATATTGATTGTAGTTATCTGGTGGGCAAATCTCAGTGGATATCCCTATTATTAACGTATTCTCTATAACTACACTTAATCCTACACTCGATTGTACCTATAATAAGGTGAGCTCGTTCTTAACTAGTTCTACATTGATTAAAGATGGGTTGCTACCTCAAATTGTTAATTTGAATTATAGGATTAACAATGATGTCCATCGGAGGTGAGGGAGGAAGTGTAACAGCTCAAAATTGGGTCAAATTTAAAATGTCTTAAATCTCATAAATTTCAAAATATCTTTTGTTGCATTTCAAAAAATTTGAAAACTTTTCCTTGACTTTAAATTTTAAAATAAATTCCTTGGCTCAAAATCAAATTTTGTAAAATATTAAAATCATTGTGTGCTTCTAAAAAATATTTTAAATCTTTTTTGTGTGCTACAACCCATTTTCGCAATTTAAATTCAAACTCAAATCAAATTTGGATTTGCAAATTCTAAGATTCATCTGAGTGCTAACTAAAATTTCCTAAGTCCCGGGAGCAAAATCCACAAAAGTTTCAAATCTAAATTCAAATAAAAATCAAACCTCAAATAAAAACTTAAATCCTTTTTCTCTCCTTGAGCTAAATCCCATCCCGCAGCCACTTCTTCTTCTTTTTCTCTCCCACCGACCTGCTTCCCTCTCAGCCCAGCCAAGCCGGCCCACGCCACTCCTCCTTTCCTCCCTTCTCTCGTAGTCCAGCCAGCTAGTGCACCAGCACAAGCAAGCCTAGTGAGCGCGCCAACCCACCGCCCTCTCCCTCTCTTGCTCTCATTGCTACCTGGCCCTACTCACTAACACTCCTCCCCTATTCTTCTTCCCCACTAAGCCATCTCTCTCCTGCATACGTGCATTGTCCTCTCTCTATAGGAGACAACAAGCACTGCCACATCAAGCCATTCCCCTCTTCTTTGAGTGCCATGACCTTGTCACATCAACACTAGAGCACGCGCCATGCCGAAGCCACTTCCATTTGCGAGAATTCATGTGCAACTACAGAGACATCGCAAGAAAATGCCATGCTATCATCCATATTTAAGTCACACCAAGTGCATCATTCCCGTAGCCTCCTCTTCCTCATTTTCCACCCCTTTCCCCTCCTTATCGCATGCACAAACACTCGGAATGTCGTTGTCTTCTCTAAGTCTAGAGCGTACCGCCGAGTTGCCTCACGCCGTTCCTAACACTCGGTGACCTCCTTCCAAAATCTCTCGTGTCACATCATGTTCTAGGTCCTCATCTATGTTTCCCCTTTGATTAATTTGGGTTTCCTTGCTTACAACTCGCCAGCGTTGTCATCTTCCTCGCGCATGGCCGAGCCCATCGTCACCGGTGCCATTTGCTCACCAGTGAGTTCCTCTCAATTCCTCCCTACTAGAGCTTTCTCTCACCTCCCTCTAACCTTCCACGCCATCAATTTGGGTAGCCCTTTAACTAGTTTGTTGCTGCCACGACGCAATCGCTGCGTAGCCCCAAGTATTGTTAGCACTAATCTTAACTTGCATGCGTTTTATTTAAAGTTCATGCATTAGTAGACGTACGTGACATGTGAGACATGCATATACGTATTCTTGTCCTGCATATAGGATAGAAGGGTTTAGTCATTTTATTCTTCATGCATGATTAAGTTGTGGCCGGTGTGATTAGTCCTGTTCTTGCGGATGGAGTAGGAGTCATGCGGTGCATGAGGTAGTTGCCTGTGCATGCGTGGAGACGTGCTCATGCATGCGTGAGACCCGGCCAGCAGGTTGTTGCTCGGCATGCGTCGTTGGGCTTTAAAGCCATGTACTCAATTGCATTTGTTGCTGCATGGAGTAAACAGAAAAACCAAGCGTACGTCGCCGGAGCGTTCGTCGCCATAACTGTTCTCTCTCACGTATCTGTCTAGTTGTCTTCTTGTGTGCTCCATCTAGCCAACTAGTGTGTGTGTTACGTGAGAAGTGTAGCCAAGGGAATTTGTGTCGTTACGCAAGCTGCTAATCCTGGGAGCTGCTCCAACAAGTATCGTCATCAAATCGCCTCAGCTCTTTTCTGCCTTTGCCATATGCGCAGGTGAGCTCTCCTTGATTCATAGATGCTCATGCTCCCCTTACTTGCTTTCCCTTCCCACTCTAGAGTCATCGCCATATTGGTAGCACCGCCATCGCCACTATACACAGCAACTATAGCCATCTCCGGCAACGTCGTCTCCACCTCGAACCTCCTCACCCCCTAGTGATCCATTTTGGTGGTCTCCACTTCCTCTTCATCACCCCTTCTGCCATCAACAAGGCCCACCCTCCTACGCTGCCACCTCCTCTACTATCCCATGTTTTTTCTTCTCTACCTTCCTCTTTTCCTTTCTGTTGCTCCCTTTCTCTTTGTGGGTGTCGGGACCAGATTTCTGAATATGATCCCTCTGTTTATTATTGCACTAGTCCCAGGTAAAAATTAGTGCACACAATCGAACAGCGATAATTACATTACCAACAATACTTTATTTCAATAATAAAGAGTACCGACCTTATGGCTACTTATTACAAATGAGGTTACAAGACCTCTTAGACTTACAAAACATAGCGGAAGCAAATAAAATAAACTCTGAAGATAGCCTATCAATTCACCATAGGCAATTGACTGAGGAAGTGCAATCTAGACCTCCAAAAATTCTCATCAAATCTGCACGCGAAGTAGCCGTAATCTCCTTGTGTCTTCATTTTTTTATAGAAGGACATAGAGTACATAGAGTACTCCGCGAGTCTTAGAAAAAATATGGTTATATACAAGTCTTAACAAATAAAGGATAATATGGTTCTTTTGCACAAAGCAGCACTTTATTTCAATTACCATTACATATTTTGAAAGCATCAATTTAATAAAGTAATTGCAATAACTGAAACTAGATAATTTCTAGTGAAGGTTCTAGCCACCAACACTAGTAATAAGGCTCTATCTGTCAAGGTTTAAGAATACGGGTTCTATCCACCCGCACTGGCTCTATCCACTAGAACACACTCGAGAGTTCTAATCACTCCTGAGTTCCTACAAGATTTTAATCTTGAAATGAAAACAAAAGATCTATCATATGAAAGTGCACATTTCCCACCCTTGACCGTGGGTACAGCTATTTGAATAGTTTTATACTTTGTAGATGTTGTACAATTTTACCCACAAAACATGTTCATCTTATATTGCCATGTGATAAGCACACTTCCTTGGGTGTGCGGTGGAAATATCATGACAAGACCTTTACAATGCATCTCCCTAACGAGACTACACTCGTTAAGGTTTCCACTGCCATGGGGTTCTGTCCACTTGCTCCGGAAGCCCCCTCTTGCGCCATCACATCAAAGGTTTCTATCTAGCTGAACTGACTGTGTGCCATTGAATGGCGCAACCCATACTGGATCGATGCAAATTAGTTAGCCAGGTCGTGCCCATTTAGACTTGTGGTTGTACAGTAATACCTAGTCTGGACAATTATAAGCGTCGGTCCTTAATTGACCAGGTTGGTACTTTCACCATACAAGTTCTCGTGCTTGATCTGCACCAATCCAATCTAACCATCCGCCCAAGTCTCAAACAAAATTTCACTATTTTATTTTATTTTACAAACCAATGGCAATATCTATTGCCAAACACTTGATAAAAATAATTATTTAGAGATTTGATAATATTATTCTCACATATAGGATTATGGTGACCACATAACCTGTCTAAGTAGTTACTACCATTTCTAAAATTATCAAACCATATTATAGTCTCAATACTGAGATAAGGAAATCCTAAGGTGACAAAGGTACAATGATTTCAACATCAAATGAGGGTATAACAATATCGCTATACCTAGCGAACGTAAGACAAGTTATCATTTTACATGAAATAGCAATACATGTAAATTTAAAATAGTAAATAACTTGGATAAAACTTGGATCAGTATGTCCAAGGAAGATTTGCCTTCTATGACTTGGGTCTCTTCGTGCTGGTTTGGAAGATTTTCGACTACGTTGGGTTCTACGTAGATTAGATTTTAAAATCACAAAAAATATAAAATATATACTGGAAGGAATATTAGGATTTTAGATGAATTCAGAAACTCGAAGCACTAGATTCGGAGTTCGAACAATGGAGAACGAGCGATCAGAAGATCAAATGGAATGTGAATTGATGGAAATTAGAAAACAAGGGAATATTCTTTGGCATTTCTTTTTGTTGGAATTTTTCGGATTGTTTTGTGTGTATGGCAGGTGGGGCCCACTTGTTATTGACTTCAAAGCAACGATGAAGAAGGTAACAGAGAACTTCATTGGAAGAATAGAGAGCATGCAAGCATGCAGTCATGGTGGCTCTCTAGCATGAGCTTGCATTGGTGTGGGAAAAGCCAAGGGAGGCCAACCAAGGGGCAAAATGGGGCCGAGGGGGCCTAGAAAAGAGATGGCCGGAGGCGGCAGTGGCGGTAGAGCAAAAATGATGGCAGTGATGGGTTGACAGGTGAGACGAAGTTCCGACATGGAACATAGAGAAGTAAGGTGAGACCTACACGACACCGACCCAAGGAAAGCGATGGTGTGCTCAGTTTGATCGGAGGATGGCCGGATTGGGCTAGCCACAGTGATGTCCATGGAAACATAGGGTGCTCTGGTGTGGAACTTCCTCGATGATGCATGGACAAACGGAGCTATGGAATAAGTAGAGGGTGTGAATGTGTGATGGTGATCATGCAGTAGCAAGGAATTATGTTTTGACTCACCGGAGGCAATGAATCGATGACGGAGGATGTAGTAGATCAATTTTGTGAAAAACTTGTTTCTTGTCAAACGGTTACATGAAAATCAAATTAACTTCACGTGAGGGTGCAAGATACTCAGGAATACGAAGTGACATGAAAGGGATTTGAAGAAAATCACCAGAGTGCTTAGAACACAAGTTGGAGCGATAAAAAATTTTGGGAACGAAGGGCGCTCGGTGACAGCGGTATTTTGGGGTTTGAGAAGACCAGGTAGGGGTTGGGAAGGGTTAAGAGGGGTCAAGGGGTCGTAACAAAGGCTCAAAAGAGTTGAACATAAACTCAAATTTGCAAGATTTGGTTTTGAGTCAGCTTGCAAAAATACAAGATAAAAGGCAAACGGGTGAATGAATCGTGAATGGACTAGAAGGAATAGATTCCTTGCGTGATTTGGAACAACTTTTATTTTGGCAAGACAATGAGATGAGGTCCGGTTTGGAAATTGGCTTGGGAGGGACATTGTATGCATACTCTCTGTTTGGTTCGGCCGATGGCTGTTCGAAGGTTGAAGATGAACAGTAATTGTGAATAGTTGCCAATGGTAGAGAGAGAAATAAAGAAGAGAGAGAAAGGAAGGAAAAAGGACTTTGGAGAGCTCATTCTCCTCATTTTAAATTCAAATGACTTGGTTTTGTTTCTAAATTCAAGATCTTTCCAACATAACCAAAATCATAATTTTTGGAGTTCATTTAAATTTTGTTTGAATTTGTGTTAAATATGGATATTTGCATGTTTATAGAATTTGGCGCTTGACGCTCTGTCATTTGCGAACAAAGCGACGCTATCCACATATGAGCAAGACAAGTCCATATGATCGACCATGTTGAACCTAGTTTTTAAATGCAATTACTTTGCTTTCAAATTATAAAGTGCTTGGTTATTATTATTATTACTCAATTAAAGGTTATGTTAAATGTTGATGCTTAGTTATACTATGCAATTGTTATGTATTATCCCCTTCCTTGATTATTGATATTCCCCTTTGCCATGTCGCCCTAGGATACTTATAACAGTAATAACTCTACCATTAGTTAAATTTTACCAGATTATGGTTGTTCTCAGAAATGCTTTAGTGGTAAAATTGAATACAACACGAATATTGCCAACTGAAACTTGAGACATGATAATGGGAATGGAATGTGGATTACCATTAGAGATAGGGAATGTTTTATAAATTGGTGGAGACCCGAGCAAGTGATTGGAATCAGACCGGTGCTGTAACGCATGAGATCTAGGTTTGTTGGTTTGCTCACCTTAGTCAATTAATGACCGAATTTTGTGCCACTCTTTTCTATACCCAATTGTGCAACCACAAGTCAGGTATAGGATTGACCTGACCACCTAATTTGCTTAGTTTTAGTGTGGACTTCTACATAATTGTTTGGTAGGCGAATTCCTATGGTGATTATTCTGGGAGTGACCCACACTGGTCACTATCCCACTGTTGATTTCTTTTAGCGTGAAGGGCAAGAGACTCCCTAACAATGGTGGTCTCTCAGCGCTGAGGGGTTACACCTTTAGAGTGGGGAAAGCATTGAAATCAAGCATTGTAAAAGCCTCGTTATGATTTCCCAGTCGATATCTACAGAGGCGTGTAATGGCTAATATTTGAGTTAATCATATCTTATGGGTAAAGTTGTATATGCTCTACAGAGTGTTAAATACATTCGAATAACCATGCTCCTGGTCAGGGGCAAAGTGTAGAAATATCGCACTTGCATAGTTTTTGCAAAATGGTTACTTTTTAATTGTGTTTATGGATGAAAGTATGAGAAAATGAATATGGTATCTTGATATGAAAGTGGAATTCATTTGGTGATCATTGAATGGATATGGTATCTTGGTATGGAAATGGATATAGAATGAACTCATGGAATGGATATGTTAGACAACTATGATGAGAGTTCACTCTCACAAACTTAATTAAAACTAGACGCTTTGGTTTTTGTTTAAAAATGGCCAAGTCATAGGTTTGTAAACTACTTATAGTGTGATATTTGATGAATTGGCTTTTTGCTAAATGAAACATAAGACCCTCCTTTGGTTAAGCATTGCATGTAGATATATATAAATACACTTGCATTCTAATATAAGGACTTGAGTACTTTTTTACTCATTATTGCTCAACTATATGAATCAATACTCAAAAAATGATCTGTTGGTGAACATTTGTCACCATCCATCGAAGATTGAAGATGATGTCGAATACTAGATCGCGTACCACAGTTGATTGCTTGTAGGCATATCCTGAGGGACTCCATTGTCATGTATCTTTTCTGCTGCAAGACTTCCTTCGTATTTGGCCTCCTCGGCCTATGATGTAAAACCTTAGCCATTTGACCCATTTACGCTTATTTACTACCATACATTTTTATTTACACGTATGAATGAATGTGATATTCACTATTGTTATTTGTGTGAACTAGCTACTAATCTAGATACTACCTCAGAATACATATAAGATTTGGATTGCTAAATCTGCGTCGCTACAGGAAGGACGCAACAAAAAAGCCATGCGTGACCAATGGGAGGCGAGGGAGGAAGGACACTGTTGTGGCTACAGACCAAACAGAGAGAGAGAGATGGTAGTGGAGAGTGATGATGATAAGTGTAATGGCCTGGGTCCTCCCCGTGGCTTCTCCTCATATATATATATACTCATGAGGAGTGTTTTTACAGTTATACCCTTACATCTGGTTATCCCCTCTGGGGGCAGTTATGTCATTACACATGGCCTATTCTGGGCCTTACAATCTCTTACCAGGCCTGCTGGGTTTAGGTGGGGGCCATCCCTACGACAGGAGCCTCTCATGGGGCTTCAGAAGGCCGAAGCCATGTTGCCGAGTCCTTTGGCCCCCTCCGTCCCCGCGGCCTGTGAACTTTTCCAAACTTCCGAGCTGCACAGTGGCGAAAGCAGATATGCGCCTTCGCTGCGATGCTCGGACTTCCGGGCGTCCACGTGGTGCAGTGTGCTTGGTGCGGTGCGGGCGTTGAGGCGTCGTGACCATTAATATGGCGGCGGACTTCCGACAGTTGGACTTCTGTCGATTGGCCTTCCGCCGGTTGGCTCCCGCCGACCGGGTATATATGGCGCGGTGAGGCGTTGCTCCTGCGTATATTGTGATAGAAGCTGTTCCCCTAAATGGGCCTGCGTGCATCAACATTCTGGTGACGCTGAGCGGCAGGGGATGTTGATGCACGTAGGAGGTCTATTTTTTCCGGAGCTTGACCGGCGCGGTTATCGGCACCACCGCGCTTCCCGATCCCGCACCGCGCTCCGTGGCGGCGGCGAGTCTACCTATTTTTCTTAACAGGCCTACCTACAGTCGGTGTTCCTGAGGGAGCCCGCCGGCATTACCTTGTATGTTGATGCACTGTAGGTGGCCTGTTAAGGAAAACGAGGTAGATTTCGCAGGACGAGACCCCCGTCTTTGCTGCGCCCCGCCGAAGTGGACTCGCGCGCTCCGTCCCCCACCCCTCGAACGGGCGACAGCGAAGCTGGCGCCTAGTTGAAGTAGACGCGCGCGCTCCGTCCCCTACCCGTCGAACGGGTGGCAGCGAAGCTGACGCCTAGTCGAAGTAGACGCGCGCGCTCCGTCCCCTACCCGTCGAATGGGTGGCGATGAAGCTGGCGCCTGGCCGGGTAAGGCGCGCTCCGCCCTCTACCCCGCGCGGTGGCGTGGTCGCGCCTAGTCGGCGAGCGCGCGCTCCGCCCCTACCCGCCGAACGGGTGGCGCTGGCCGCGCTGGTCGAAGTAGACGCGCGCTCCGTCCCCTACCCGTCGAGCGGGTGGCGCGGCCGGCGCGCTAACCGGCGTAGGCGCGCGCTCGCCCCTCTCAAACGGGTGGCGCGGCCGCGCCTAGTCGGTAGACGCGCGCGCTCCGCCCCTACCCGCCGAGCGGGTGGCGGCGAAGCCGGGCGCCAGCCGGAAAGGCAGGCGCGCGCTCCGTCCCCTACCCCGCGAGCGGGTGGCGCGGCGGCGCCTGGTCAGTAGACGCGCGCCGCTCCGTCCCCTACCCGTCGAGCGGGTGGCGATGGCGGCGCCTGGTCGAAATGACGCGCGCGCTCCGTCCCCTACCCCGAGCGGGTGGCGCGGGCGGCGCCTGGTCAGTAGGCGCGCGCTCAGTCCCCTACCGTCGAGCGGGTGGCGCGGCGGCGCCTGGTCGAAGTAGGCGCGCGCGCTCCGTCCCCTACCCCCGAGCGGGTGGCGTGGCCGGCGCCTAGTCGGTAGCGCGCGCGCTCGTCCCCTACCCCTCGAGCGGGTGGCGCGGTGGCGCTAGTCGGCAGACGCGCGCTCCGTCCCCTACCCGTCGAGCGGGTGGCGGCGGCTGGCGCCTGGTCGAGTAGCGCGCGCGCTCCATCCCCTACCCCTCGAGCGGGTGGCGTGGCGGCGCCTAGTCAAGTGAGCAGCGCGCGCTCCGTCCCCTACCCGTCGAGCGGGTGGCGCGGCGGCGCCTGGTCGAAGTGAGCGCGCGCTCGTCCCCTACCCCCGAGCGGGTGGCGCGAAGGCTGGCGCTGGCGTGAGTAGCGCGCTCAGTCCCCTACCCCTCGAGCGGGTGGCGCGGCCGGGCGCCTGGCCGGGGCGCGCGCGCTCGTCCCCTACCCCTCGAGCGGGTGGCGCTGGCGGCGCCTGGTCGGTAACGCGCGCGCTCCGTCCCCTACCGTCGAGCGGGTGGCGGCCGTGGCGCCTGGTCGGCGTAGACGCGCGCGCTCCATCCCCTACCGTCGAGCGGGTGGCGCGGCGGGCGCCTGGCGGCGTAGGCGCGCGCTCGGTCCCCTACCCGTCGAGCAGTGGCGGCGGTGGCGCCTAGCAGTGGCGCGCGCGCTCCGTCCCCTACCGTCGAGCGGGTTGCGCGGGCGGCGCCTAGCCGGAAGTAGGCGCGCGCTCGTCCCCTACCCCTCGAGCGGGTGGCGCTGGCCTGGCGCCTGGTCGAAGTAGGCGCGCGCTCCGCCCCTACCGTCGAGCGGGTGGCGTGGCGGCGCCTAGTTGAAGTAGACGCGCGCTCCGTCCCCTACCCGCGGGTGGCGGGCGGCGCCTGGTCGAAATGAGCGCGCGCTCAGCCCCTACCCGTCGAGCGGTGGCGGTGGCGGCGCCTGGTCAGTGCAGAGCGCAACACCGCCGCGTGGGCGGTGACTTGGGGTCTTGTGCTGTAAAGGTTGCTGGAATCACGCCGGCCCCTGGTCTGCCAGGGTTAGGTTTCCGTACCACGCGACCCGACGCGCCCGGGGCACGCGGCGGCCTATGACTGGTGGGCGGCGGGATGTGGACGGTTGCGTGCTTGCGGCCGCTCGCCTCTTCCCTAGCCATGGGGGACACGGGGCGGGCAGTGAATGGCGCGGCGACGGAGCTGTTATGATCCCCTGGCCCATTGGTGCGCCTGTGGTCGTGACCTTCCGGCGTTGGGTGTGGGGCGCTGCGCTGGACGGGCGCTTGTACGACTGCGGTCGCGCCTTGTGCGCGGACCGTCGCGACCCTTCGCTTTCAGTTACGGGGAATCGTGCGGGGGGACCTTTACACCGCTGCGGTTGCATCCGGCACGCGGATCGGTGCGACGCTTCGGTAGCGGCGGTACAGGCGAGGTGGTTTGAAATAGCCCCCCCGTAACAGCGTCCCTGCACTTTTACGCCCTCTTTCTTGTCTGCTCCGCCTTCTACACCTTCGCGCTATCTTCACCGCTTCAGTCGGGAGCGATGGCCTCCAGTAGCGAGCGCGGCCAGGCGGTTGGTGGTCCTGACATTCGCCGGCGGTCCTCACCGTTGGAGGTGAAATACGCGCTCCAAGAGCGCGACCGGGCGGCGGCGGACCAGGAGCGGCTGGTGGCGGAGGAGGAAGGCACGTTCTCCGGTGAGCTAGGGCCCTCGCTTGTGACCGAGAAGACGATCCAAGGGCTCCTGCGCGCGGGGAAGTTGTCTGGGCGCCAGGACGTACGGTTGCCCGCCGCCGACGAGACGGAACCGCATCCCGAGAGGTCGGAAGCGGTCGTATTCGTTGCCTTTTCGACGCGGGGCTCGGATCGGCGGCGGCGTGGTGGGCGGCGTCTGCGGACGCCGGCCGAGTGGCGCCAGCGCAAGTGACTCGAACGCCGTGGCGGCTCGCGGTGTACAGGTGGGCCTTGCGCTCGGGCGTGTTGGCCCAGCGCGTCGCTGTTCGCCTATCTCCACGAAGCACGATGCCAGCCCAAGGGCCGGAAGGACGGGACACTGTCGAGCTTCGGTAGCGTCACTTTTATTCTTCGCCCGTCGTGCAAGAAGCTCTTCCCTGCGAACGCAACTCGCGGGAAGTGGGAGTCTTACTGGATGAAGCGGTGGTTCTACCACCGTGTGGAGAGCGGGAGCGGCCTTGAGTGCACAGGCCGACCTATCGCGTTCAAGCCCTTGCCCGGCCGAACGCTCGATGATGAGGACAAGCGGAGGGTCAAGCGGCTCGTAGGCGTGGCCGCCCGTCTCAACATGCGCGACCTCGCCGAAGAGTACGTGATGTACGGCGTGGCGCCGCTTGCCTACGACTGGCATCTTGCCGCCGAGAGGCGTCGAGACGACAATGTTTCGCCATGGGTTTGCTCGCTGCCGGCGCCGCCCGGTCCTCGTAAGCCTCGATCGCGTCCCTCCTTTGTTGACGCGAAATGCGTTGTATGCTGATGCTATTCTCCTTTGCTTCAGGGATTTCCTTGGAGGAGGCGGAGCAAGCCGCGCGCGTATTCCTGGGGCCGTACACCGCCAGGGAGCACAAGCGCCGCGGCGTCGCTATCGCCAAGGCGGGGCTGGGCGAATAAACGCGTGTGCGAGGTCTGGGCGTTGCCGTCTTGGACCGTGTCGCTCGAGCGATGGTGGAGCGAAGAAGAAGAAGGCCCGTCTCGGAAGAGGGCGCGGCGGCGCCTGCCGCGCTGCTGCTAGTGTTTCAGAGGCGGCGGACGCGAGTCGGACTCGGCGAGGTATGCCGACTTCGGGCATGGGTGGCGCAGCGCCGGCGCAGGTGTCTTCGGCGGCGCCACGGACGGCGGGTGTGCGCGGCGGCCGGGGGAAGTTTCACCGCCCGCCGGTCGCGAGTGGACCGTCGCGGACCGACGATGCCGAGGTGGAGCCCTCGACCGCAACCGCTGTGGTGCCAGAGGCGCCCTCCGCGGGGGCGCACGTAGCCGTGCTGTCTTTACCAACAGCAGCGGAAACCAAGGTGCCCCCTGCGACAACTGCCACCGTGGAACCTTCGCCCCCGGGCGCGGCAGCCGCGGGGTCTTCCTCACCCACGGCTGCGGGGGTGGTGTCGCTGCTGGCTGCCCCAGCCAAACGGCCGTGTGTGCGGCCGGAGCTCCACCGGACACAGCGGGGATTCGTCGTGGCCACGGGCATTAGAAGCCTGTGGGGCTCCAGCGCAAGCACCGGGGGCCCTGCGACCTATGCGCCTTCTGCCCCTCTGGCCACGCCGCCCGCCGTGCAGGGACAGCCGTCGTCCTCCCCGAACGCGAAGGCCTCTGCTCGCGGCGGGACTATTCCTTCTGCTACCGAAGGTAGGGTGGCTTAGCTTACTCTGGCGTATGCTTTTATGCCTTGGGGTGCTCACCCGTATCCCTGTTTACAGCGTTGCTCATTCCGGAGGGGGAGCACTCGGCGGAACACGGGGCCTCCGAGCACGCGAGCCCCGCGAACTTCGTGCCGCCTCCGGAGACGCTGAGGGCGTGGCGCGAGATTGTGAATGACGCGGCCACGAGCGTCGACCCGCAAGTACTGCAGGCCCACGGTGCGGGGCGCCTCGAGGATGCTTTCGAGGTGTCTGGGGTGAGGGTAAGTACTCATGCGACCACGCGTAAGCTTAGCTGAGTTTGCTAAGTCTTTCCCCTTCTACAGACACTTGTGCTGGGGCAGGCCCTGCGAACGGCCTATGCTCGTAGCCAAAAAGCGCTCGAGGATAGGCTACGGGCCGCCGAGGAGGACCTGCGCGAAGCCTCTGGCGCCCGCTCTGCCCAGGACGCCCGCATCCGCCAACTGGAAGCGGAATGCGCCGAAGCGAGGGCGCACGCCGAGGGACTTGTTGCGTCGACGCAGGAGTCGGCCGCGGCAGCTGCTGAACAAAAGTTCGCGGCGGAGCGGCACGGGCTCCTGGAGCAGGTCGCCGTGCTAGAGAAGGAAAAAGGCGAGCTCGCCTTGACTCTAGCGGAGCGCAACCGGACGCTGGGCGACGCCTCGGTGGTTGCGTGGGACGCCATGCAAGCGCTGGAGAGCCACCTTCAAGGGCTGGTAACCGAGGTGCCAGAGCGCGGCTTTGGCCCGGAGGAGTTGTCTCGGACCCTCCGCTGGGTCGGGGATGCCGCCAACGTCGCGCGCGACGCCGCGACATCCTTTGGCACCCACTGTGCGTACACTTCGGCCTGCTTGGTGTGCGCGCTCCTCCAGCACCGCGGCTGTACGCGACGTCACGGTGGATGACCCCGGTGGAGATACAGCGGGGCGAGTAATGTCGGCGCCGTCCGCTCTCCTTCGCCGTGCCCTCGGGCCCTTCTTGGACCGGATCGGGGTCGCGTTGGGGCGGAAGTCTGACGTCGAGCTCCGGAAGTCGCTCTACGGGACGGGGAGCCTTCGCCAATTTCTGGACGGGGTCCTCGACGCGACGATGGCGCGCTGGGCCCTCCGGCGCGGGGATCCGCAGTCGACGCCGTGGTGCCTAGGTGTGGCGTGTGTTGTACTGTTCCTTGTCTTTGCGAATAAAGTACACACTTGCTGCCTGCATTCTGACTTTCACCTATATCCCGGGCAGCTTCCTTGCTGGGACCGGCTTCGTGCGGCCGACCTTTCAACCCGGCGACGCCTTCAACGCTGGCGAAGGGCCGAAGAGTCGCTTGACTTTTGGGCGAGCCGGCCTTCTTCGAGCGAGGCCCCAGCTTTAGCGCGTGTTAAGGACGAACCCGCGGGGTAGCGGCTTAGAGCGGCCGGGATGTTGCCGGACCTTTGTACATGTGATTTTTCCGGTATGCAGACTTCCTGGCATTTTAGGATATGCGCTGTGTGTTGATGCCACCGTTGGTGAAGTGGCTGCGCCAGGGTTCCTTAGAGCGGACAGCCCGTAGACTGACGTATGCGGAGGCAGACCTCCGCGGTTTGCCTTGCTTTATAGTCCGGAGACTCGCGCGTGCGGAGGCGGACCCCGACGATACTACTTCCTTTATAGTCCGGAGACTCGCGCGTGCGGAGGCGGACCTCGACGCTACGTCTTATTTAAAGTCCGTGGACTAGTGCGTGCGGAGGCGGACCTCGACGCTACGACTTCCTTTATAGTCCGGAGACTCGCGCGTGCGGACGCGGACCTCGACGCTACGTCTTATTTAAAGTCCGTAGACTAGTGCGTGTGGACGCGGACGTCGACGCTACTACTTCCTTTATAGTCCGGAGACTCGCGCGTGCGGAGGCGGACCTCGACCCTACGTCTTATTTAGAGTCCGTAGACTAGTGCGTGCGGAGGCGGACCCCGACGCTACGACTTCCTTTATAGTCCGTGGACTGGTGCGTGCGGAAGCGGATTTCGATGCTACGCCTTCCTTTATAGTCCGGAGACTCGCGCGTGCGAGGCGGACCTCGACGCTACGTCTTATTTAGAGTCCGTAGACTAGTGCGTGCGGGCGGACCTCGGCGCTACGACTTCCTTTATAGTCCGGAGACTCGCGCGTACGGAGGCGGACCTCGACGCTACGTCTTATTTAAAGTCCGTGGACTAGTGCGTGCGGAGGCGGACCTCGACGCTACGACTTCCTTTATAGTCCGGAGACTCGCGCGTGCGGAGGCGGACCTCGACGCTACGTCTTATTTAAAGTCCGTGGACTAGTGCGTGCGGAGGCGGACCTCGACGCTACGACTTCCTTTATAGTCCGTGGATTGGTGCGTGCGGAGGCGGACCTCGACGCTACGTCTTATTTAAAGTCCGTAGACTAGTGCGTGCGGAGGCGGACCCCGACGCTACGACTTCCTTTATAGTCCGTGGATTGGTGCGTGCGGAAGCGGTCTTCGACGCTACTACTTCCTTTGTAGTCCGGAGACTCGCGCGTGCGGAGGCGGACCTCGACGCTACGTCTTATTTAGAGTCCGTAGACTAGTGCGTGCGGAGGCGGACCCGACGCCTTCGACTTCCTTTATAGTCCGTGGGTGAGTGCGTGCGAGCGGACTTGACGCCTCGCCTTCCTTTATAGTCCGGAGACTCGCGGCGTGCGAGGCGGACCTCGGCGCTTCGTCTTATTTAGAGTCCGTAGACTAGTGCGTGCGGAGGCAAACCTCGGCCTTCGACTTCCTTTATAGTCCGGAGACTCGCGGCGTGCGAGGCGGACCTCGGCGCTACGTCTTATTTAAAGTCCGTGGACTAGTGCGTGCCGAGGCGGACCTCGACGCTACGACTTCCTTTATAGTCCGGAGACTCGCGCGTGCGGAGGCGGACCTTGACGCTACGTCTTATTTAAAGTCCGTGGACTAGTGCGTGCGGAGGCGTACCTCGACGCTACGACTTCCTTTATAGTCCGGAGACTCGCGCGTGCGGAGGCGGACCTCGACGCTACGTCTTATTTAAAGTCCGTAGACTAGTGCGTGCGGACGCGGACTCCGACGCTACTACTTCCTTTATAGTCCGGAGACTCGCGCGTGCGGAGGCGGACCTCGACGCTACGTCTTATTTAGAGTCCGTAGACTAGTGCGTGCGGAGGCGGACCCCGACGCTACGACTTCCTTTATAGTCCGTGGGTGGTGCGTGCGAGCGGACCGGCCTTCGCCTTCCTTTATAGTCCGGAGACTCGCGCGCGAGGCGGACCTCGGCGCCACGTCTTATTTAGAGTTCAGACTAGTGCGTGCGAGGCGGACCTCGGCGCTACGACTTCCTTTATAGTCCGGACACTCGCGCGTGCGGAGGCGGACCTCGACGCTACGTCTTATTTAAAGTCTGTGGACTAGTGCGTGCGGAGGCGGACCCCGACGCTACGACTTCCTTTATAGTCCGGAGACTCGCGCGTGCGGAGGCGGACCTCGACGCTACGTCTTATTTAAAGTCCGTGGACTAGTGCGTGCGGAGGCGGACCTCGACACTACGACTTCCTTTATAGTTCGGAGACTCGCGCGTGCGGAGGCGGACCTCGACACTACGACTTCCTTTATAGTTCGGAGACTCGCGCGTGCGGAGGCGGACCTCGACGCTACGTCTTATTTAAAGTCTGTGGACTGGTGCGCGCGAGGGCGTCCCCCCGGTGCATCTTTTGTTTATACTCAGGCCCGTCACCTTTGGCTACGGCGAGTGCACACGCGAACGTGCGTCTTTGGTTTATACTCAGGCCCGTCCCCCCTGGCTACGGCGAGTGCACATGCGAACGTGCGTCTTTGGTTTATACTCAGGCCCGTCCCCCTGGCTACGGCGAGTGCACACGCGAACGTGCGTCTTTGGTTTATACTCAGGCCCGTCCCCCTGGCTACGGCGAGTGCACACGCGAACGTGCGTCTTTGGTTTATACTCAGGCCCGTAGCCCTCTACGGCGAGTGCACTGCGACGTCGTCTTTGGTTTATACTGGGCCCGTCCCCAGCTCTGGCGAGTGCACACGCGCGACGTCGTCTTTGGTTTATACTCGTGCCCGTCCCCTCGGCTACGGCGAGTGCACACGCGAACGTCGTCTTTGGTTTATACTCAGGCCCGTAGCCCTCTACGGCGAGTGCACACGCGAACGTGCGTCTTTGGTTTATACTCAGGCCCGTCACCTTTCGGCTACGGCGAGTGCACACGCGAACGTGCGACTTGGATTCATACTGCGGGAACGCGCGCGCTGGCTAAGCCTGCGCGCGCCTTGACCGCGTACTTGGGCGTGGTGAAGAAAGATTAGCGACAAACGGCGATCTTCATTACATCCCCGTTTGCGCGGGTGAGCAACTACAAAGGATGGATATACTAACCGTTTGCCTTTGGTGCGGCCGAAGCCTCTAGTCGCTAGACATCCGCAGCCAAGGCGCTGTGAATGGCC
This sequence comes from Dendrocalamus sinicus, assembly GCA_036346575.1. Classification (NCBI taxonomy): domain Eukaryota; kingdom Viridiplantae; phylum Streptophyta; class Magnoliopsida; order Poales; family Poaceae; genus Dendrocalamus; species Dendrocalamus sinicus. The sequence continues at coordinate 13,314,242 of CM070666.1, read as the reverse complement.
CCGCGGACCTCCGCGTGTTGTGGCGCCCGACTCTAGGAGCGCCGTTGGGCTTTGCGGCGGGCACTGGTACGACTCGATGCGCGGGCCATATCACGAGTCGCCTCGGGCGGTGATGATGGTCCGGGACCCGGATCTTCATGCATAGATAGCCGTGATGTGGTACGCGCCGAAGGAGTTGAGGATTGGGCGCCTAATATGGCATTGTAGGGGTACGGAAGGTCGACCAAGTCGAAGGTGGCATCTTCGGCCCGCACATTGTCATCTCGGCCGAAGGAGACTTGAAGACCTATTTGGCCCAGCGCCGCAGGGCTGTCCCCAAGCCTGCGGTGGGGTTCCCGAGGCCCTAGGCGGCCGAGGATCCCCATCCGTCGAAGGCCGCCGCAAACAATACGTTCGCGGAGCTACCGCCGTCCACCAAGGCGTGCCCCACGTCGCATCCCGCGATAGTGACCCGGATGACCAGGGGGTCCTGATGAGGGAAGTCCACACCCTGGGCGTCGCCGGGTGTGAATGTAACTTCATGCTGCGCCCAATCCGGCGGTGCTTGCGCTGGGTATGCCGCCACATGATGTAGTCTTCGCGCATAGGCCTTCTGCTGCCGTGCCGAGGCGAATTCCAGCGCAGAGCCTCCGGATATGACGTTAATGACCCTGCGGTGGGTTGCGTCCGGCACCTGCAGCGACAGGAAGCCCTCCCGAGGCTGCTGTACGTGAGCTTGGATCCGTAAGGTGCCTTCCTGGGTTTGCATCCCTTGCGCCTGTACCTGCATGGGGGCCTCGTACGGGAATTGGACGTGGGCCACCGCCGGCGGGCGCGTCTCCGGGTTCCTGTCCCTAGCGACGCTATCGCGGAGCGCCGCGATGGAGGTGCAGGTGCGGGTATCATGATTGCCGCGGCCGTGGACTACGCACCACAGTCCCTGGTGCTGGTCGTCGTAATCCCCGCGACCTTTATCGTCACGGCCCCGGCCACGGCCGCGCCCGCGGCCACGGCGCCCCCGACCGCCTCGGCCAGCGGGAGCACCCTCGTCGGACCCGCCTTCGATGTCGAGGACGTACCGGTTTCGCCTCGACCTCCGCTGGCCGCGCTTGGGCTGATCGGACGACTCTTTATGCGAGGCGTCCCTTCGGTCGGGCGCATCCCTGGACGACTCCTGCTTACGCTTTCCCTTCGAAGAGCCGTTCTTCGGAGGGTCTTCGGCTTTTGCCGAGGCTCCGGCCTGGTTGGTGTCGGAGTCGTCACCTTGCCTTCGGCGCGCGTCTTCTTCCGCCCTGGCATATTTCTCCATCTTGTCGAAGAGCTTCGCCACTGTCTTGATTGGCTTTCGCGCATTGTACTCGGCCATCGGGCCCGGACGAAGGCCTTGTATGGCTGCATTAACGATGGTGGTTTCGTTAACGTCTTTCACTTGGCATCGAATCTTGGCGAAGCGCTTGAAGTAGTCCCGAAGCTTCTCCGAGGGTTTTTGCTTCACAGCAAAGAGTTGGTCCGCGTCGACTCGGTCGACGTAATTTCCTTGGAAGTTGTTGTGGAGGCGGACGCGAAGCTGCTCCCACGCGTAGATGGAGCCCGGCTCTATGGTAAAGAACCAAGAAAGCGCCACGCCTTGCAGCGCGAGGGGGAGTCCCTTCGCCTTCGTGGTGTCGTCTCCGCCCGCGGCTTCGATCGCGGTTTTGTACACGCGCACGAACTCACGGGGGTCCGTGTCGCCTTTGTACGAGTCGATGGCGCTAGGAAACTTGAAGTCTTCCGGCCATGCCGCCTGCTGTAGCCCCGCCGAAAGCGGGGACTCCGGATCTACGCGCCGCAGCGGCACGCGGCAGGACGTGGGGGATTCGCGACTGTCCACCCTCTCCGGCGTAGGCTCGAGCGCGATTACTGGCGTGGCCTGCTGGCTCCGAGCCTCTTGCATATCACGGACGGCTCCGCGAAGGTCCCCTAGTTCCCGCTGGAACGCGTTGAGGGCCGCCAGCAGGGCACTTTCTACCGCCTGTGCAGGGGGGTCGCCGGTACTCCCAACGGGCGGATCGGCGCGGGCACGACCGCGTCGCAAGGTCCCGAGCTGTCGGTCGCTCCGTCGTGACTACCTCGAACCGCCCGCCCGTCTTTGCCGCGAGGTTGCGATGGGGCGGCGAGGCATTGTCGTTGCGTCGGCGAGGTCGGTTGTCGTTGCGTCGGCGGGGTCGGTTGTCGCCGCACCAGCGTCGACGCCTTCGACCGCGAGGTCCGTCCTCGCAACGCCGGCGACGGGGCGGGTCGTCGCGGTGCGGTGTGCGGGGTTGGTCGTCGCGGTGCCGGTGGCGAGGTTGGTCGTCGCGGTGCCGGTGACGAGGTTGGTCGTCGCGGTGCGGTGGCGAGGTTGGTCGTCGCCGTGCTGGTGACGAGATTGGTCGTCGCTGCGCGAACGTCGACGTCTTCGGCCACCGCGCCTGCGTCGCCACCGCGCCGCTGCTGCCGATGCGGCCACAGTACTCATCTGGCGCTCGGCTCGGCGCCTTCTTTCCCTCGCCCGGCGAAGCTTTTTCGGTGCCATCCTTCTTCGGTCTTGAGCTTGCTCTGTCCTCCCCACTGACGGCGCCAAGCTGCTGTGGCTCTGCACCAAAAGAGAGAGAGATGGTAGTGGAGAGTGATGAAGATAAGTGTAATGGCACAGGTCCTCCCGTGGCTTCTCCTCATATATATATATATATATATATATATATATATATATATATATATATATATATATATATATATATATATATATATATATATATATATATATATATATATATATATATATATATATATATATATATATATATACACACACACACTCATGAGAGTGTTTTTACGATTATACCCTTACATCAGTTATCCCCTCGAGGGCGTTATGTCATTACACATGGCCTATTCAGGCCTTACAATCTCTTACCAGGCCTGCTGGGTTTAGGTGGGGGCCATCCCTATGACAGACACACAACACGAGGATGAACCCATGCGGCAAAGGACTTCGTGTGTGCAGTGGCGGAGCTAGAGCAAAATAGAAGGGGTGCACCACTTCAAAACGAATGGGCTGGACAGGGCGAGTGAGGGTGTTTTTTGAGCTAGGGGTACACCATATTGGGCCAAGGGGATGCACAAAGGGTGAATATTTACTAGTAATAACTAAATTTTGTTTCAGAACCGGGTTCCTGGGAACCCCCTCCGGCCCATGTGCCTCCGCCCCTGCGTGTGTGTGCTCCACGCAGTAAGCACGTGAGTGCGTGCAACAAGTGTGTGTGTAGAGGGCCAAGTGGTGCATGCATGGAAAAGGAGAAGAAAGAAAGAGAAGCCCAAGAATCTAAAGTCTAAGTTTTGGTTAAGATTTTCAAGCTAAATCTAGATCCATCTCAAGCCCATCCGAATTCAAATTCGGATTCATGTTTGAAATCAATTCGAACTCATTTTGGAACATCCGGTAGGCCCATGTTAAAAAGCTCATAACTTTCATAAACAAGGCCCGATTTAAGTACTCTTATACTTGTTGGAAAGCTTATTTTGATGTCCATGCAATGGATAAGGTCCTAGCTTTAGAAATGTTATGGATCGACAACTATCTTTGAAACAAAGTGACAATAAAAATTTATATTTTCTTTTTGTGTTTGTATTAGAATTCGCAAGTCTTATTAGATGTCTTAGGAGGGCTATATAGCCATAAATGTGCCCCCATGTACAAGTTTGGGACGTTATATTTTTCATTTTATCAGTACACTCATGATTCTAGGGTTTAAGCAAACATTGCCCCCACTAGAACAGGGAGTTTCAATCTGTTGTGTCGTTTAATTGTTTTTGTGATTTCCTTTGGTTATTGCAAGAGCACGTTTATTTCTTTGCGTGGCGAGTTGCCAAGAATTGAAGCGTGTTATTGAGCAAATTCAAGTGTTACAGGTTTTGGTTAACTATATCGTTGTTTGCGGCATCACCGTTCGTCAAAGTTTACATATTCTCAAAAGCAAACTGCACCTTATCAATATCTTTGATTCCACGTTGTGAAGATCGGAACCCACATCACTCGTTGTTTCAAAGCTTTTTTATTACTTTTTTTCTAGGGCTTTTAATTTTTGAACGCCACGATTTCTCCTAGGAATGCCTGAGTTTCAGCGGATTACGTGTTGCTCATGTAAGAACATCACGACGGTAGGAATTGATTCCAATGATGATATTTCCCCCTTTTTAATAGTTCAAGCTTTGTGGTACCTCATCTTCACTACCTCTGATCTCCACCCGTGAATCAAATCAACCACATTTGTATGCGCCGTGATTCTCTTTATGACATGATAACGGTGCAAAGCATTTTTTCTTGTATGCACTCATCATCAGTCATCACTCGTCTTACAAGCAGGGGCAAGAACAAAGCGGGAAATATCTGGAGTAGAGAAAAGCTAATAAATTTTTGTAACTAAGGCTTGTTTGTACCATACAAATCTATTGGCACCATCACTAATTTGAATACTTCCATACCCTCCGAAGAAATATATACTTCTACACATTTTCGTGGCCAAAATGGGAAAAATAAAAATGAGTATACATCTGCCACATGGGCATTTGATAATCAGATTGACTAACCCATGCTCACAACCTCATAAATCACGACTTCGGTATTTGGACTCGTCCAAGACTTCAATATTTGGAGATGCTCTCATTTCCATTGGGATCAAAGTACTTCCTTCACTAAAGAATCTAGTACAGCATCGAAGCTAATGAAGATGTCTCGTACTCTCATTTAAAGTACAAATTGAATTTGGACAGAGAAATCAAGGGTTAAGTTATACTATCATTGTTGAGATTGCAGCCACGAAAACAAAGAAATACACTTACTCCTACATGCCTCGAGTGAAGAGCAGATCTTCTCAATGAAAAATAAAGCAAGTGTACACAGCTGTATACATATGGTATGGCCTCTTACCGCATACTAAGATGAGGTGAGTCCTGTTGAGTTTATTTTTTTGTGTAAACAGTTTAAAGTGCTTTGTGCTATAAAAATCATGTTTCGAAATCCAATAAAAAAATTCCAAATCAAATACGGAGTGTACTCATCAGCACAAACACATCAAGTAGTTCTTTGTCAAGTAGCTTGAATTAAACTTATTCTTTATCAATTAGTTCTTTTTCTCAGTTCAGTTCAGAGAAAAGGGCTGCAAGAGGTGAAGATTTCCAGTGCTTGAAGTGAAGACAATCAAAACAGAAGTGCAGTTCATGAGGCGCCTCACCGCAAGTGTGGCTGAAGACGTCTCCTAGAATGGTTGGCATTTGAATAAAATCAACAAAAGTACCAAAAAAGATATAGCCAGATTTTGTGCGAAATGAACTGTGATTGAAGATGTAATATATACATATAGGGTAATTATCTAATCCCTATGTGAATTAGACAACTAGTCATATCAATTTCACTAAAATGTGGTTATAGATTTAGTATTAGCATCATTTGATCAGTCTGGTTGGCTTTGACCAGTAGCGATAACTATTTGCGAATAGTTGACAACGAAACAAATGCATTTATATTTAGTCACAGGTTACTGAAAGAGACAGTACCTTCAACTGGTTCTGAACAAATTTAACAGCATCACTTGGTCCAAATACCTAGGTATACAGAAGAAGTCAACCTTATCATAATTCATAAACATGACTGAAACAGTCCAATGAGGCAAAAACTGATACACAAAAGTAAGGGGAAATGGGAAATGGGCATACTCCCCATAAGCCATCGCACCCAAGAATGATGAAACTATATTTCTTTGTAAGTTCAAAAGAGTGGACATCTGGTATTGCAATTAACCCAACCTGCATGATAATTGATAAATGCTCCATGAAGACAAATATGAGTAGGTAGCATTCTTCTCAGTCCAGTATGGGCTTTTAGAAAGAATGTTAATGTAACACCCCGCCCCTCCTATGGGTCTAGAGTGCAACCATCATTACATGGTAATACCATATTTAAACATCTGCTAAATAATTTAAGCAAACTCTACTTTTTTTTCATGAAGCAGCGATCATTTACACCATATCATTTTTAAGCAACTTTTCTAACTTACTAGTAGAGTTAAACATACTAACAAAAACTGGTTAAGTGACGTGCTGCAAGAACGTGAAGATATTCATGTGCTACACCCGCCCACGCATGACGTCCTCAACGGTCACCTAAAAATAAAACAACAAAGTAAGAGTGAGTCTAAAAACTCAGCAAGTACATAATAGAACGATAAACACTACCAAAACAGGAAAGCAATTTAACCAACCATAACATACTCCGCATGCATTGTCATGTTTATATCATCATTCTCCTGTTTCCACATTAACCATAACATACTCCACATGCATTTTCATGTTCCAACATTACCAAATCATCAATGCAATGTAACACTACTCTACATGCACATTTGCTCATCACACTGCATATACCAGTATTGCCGAGTAAACACCCGTCGATGTTTACCCAAAATCTTGGGCCTGTCCATATCGGCACGGAGATCTCTCCACTCCCGTGGAGGCCTAACGAAGTAGGTGTTACTCAAGAGCGCTCCAAATTAGTCAACTAGCTTTACTCGTAGCTAGAGACTTTCTCACTGCCCTAACTCTTGTGTGCACATGATGCAAATGTAGATGCTCATTGTTTTTGTCATTTTCATCAGTATTATCATTGGTAGGTTGGCATCGCTGCTCACCCCATTCCATTACCATTGTCATCATTAAAATAAATATCATCATGTCACGTAAACATTGGAATTCCATATAAGCATCATCATATTATGTAAGCATCGCATATTTTCATAAACTTTACGGTCTACCGCTCTACTATACACTTGCCTATTAACCAAGCGGAGCGAAGCGACGTGCGGACGACATCAACTCAAGACCTCCACCTAAACAAGCAATTAATCCGACTCAACACATCATGTCAAAACCAGATCTTAAGCGAGCATCGACGTATAACCCGATTCTGGCATAAAGCGCCGAGTTAAGGACACATCGCACAGGTACCAAACCCTCTCTTTTTTCTTTTCTTTTTATCCTCTTTTCTTTTCTTTCTTTTCCTTCTCTTTTATTTTTTTCCTTCCTTTTCTTCTTTTTTTCCTTTCTTTCTTACCCGGGCTATCTCTCTTCTCGTTTTTCTTTCGGCCGAATGGCCTTACCCATTCCTCATCGCCTCATTTCTTTCGGCCAAATGCCTCTGGTGACTCCCAAGTGATGGCAGCGTGCGGCCGGGCTCGGCGTCGCCTCCGCCGCCCCTCCTTCTCCTCCACGGCTCTCCCTCACTCCCTCCCTCTCTCCTGATGTTTCGCAGCGCAGAGGGGACCTCGGCGTGTCGCCTGTGGTGCACCGCTGGTGACCCCTCCCGGTCCGGCCGGCTGGGGCCAGATCCTGCCGTTGCCCGTCATCGGCTGCCTCCCCTCCGGCCACTTTGCCTCCCCCTCACTCTTTGCCTTGGATTCGGCCAACCAGGACCGGATCTGCTGCCTCCCCTATGCGCGCACGGCGATGGGGCATGGGGCGTTGCCACTTGTCACCGTCCACCGTCACCCCCAGGCTTCGGCCGCTCCCTACGGGTTTGAGCTCGCCGGCCACAACTTGTAGCCGACCGGGGGTTCATCGACCTCCGGCCATTACGCCTCCAACCTCCACCACCCCGAGCTCAGGGCATCACTGGTTCACTCTCCCCCTCTTTACTTTTGTGCTTTTGATTTAGCCACTCCCTTTGCCTCAATCTAGAACGCACAGTTGGGAAGGCTCAAGGTGGCCGCTGTATCGGAACTTGGTGGAGTGCATGCGCCAGGGAGCATGCACTGCCATCCAAGGGCGCACGACGGTGCTACGAGCTCGCCGTCGATGCATTGGGGTAGGAATAGGGGCTTACCTAATGTCAGCTGAGAGAAAAACTAGGGGGGGTGGTCGGCGACTTGGCGTGGAGACGACGGTTGCCGGAAGTCGTACACCCCCAGTCGTCGTCGTCCCCATGCTCCTCTCTGTCGCCTTCTTCTCCTTCGGCTCCCTCTTCCTTACTGTCTCTGTGCGGTGTGGTTGCCTTGGGGTATTTGTCTTGGGTGGTGCTTGGCTGCAAGACAAAGGTGGCAGACTGCAGGCCATGGCAAGCATGCAGCTTGCCACGCCTCTTGAATAGCTGGCAGATGCACTAGGCAAGCGGGGTTCATGCTGGCTGGCCATTGCTCTCTTTGTGCATTGCCATTTCTGGCCTTTCCCATTTAGCTTTGGCTGGTTATGTGTCTCATGGACCTTTTGGTCCAAAGACAGCCCTACATTGTTTGAGTCTTTCTTCTGCGGCGGGTAAGTTGGTAAAAGGTAAGAATGAAACCTCCGCCGGATAATGAAAACCCAAAGCGCAAGATGGTGCTGATGGTCCCGGACGATGCAGGAACCTCCATGAGCACTAAATCATTCGGCATTTCTAAAGCGAACGGATCGACGGCAAAACATTTTTTGTTCTTTTATTCTCCCTTGGATTGATTCCATTATTCGCATTATTTCCCTTTTTCATCTTTACAGGTATTACAGTTAAAGGAGCTCGGATTAGGCGTGCAGTGGACAACTCTTTTTTTTTTTTTTTGTCCAACAAGTTATGTGATTGCATTGATTAGATTTATCGGGTATTTTGCTTGACACGGCTTCATGCCCAAAAGGAAAGCAGCTATGTCCGACCAAAACTTGGATAGAGTCCTTTCACATAAGTGGAAAAATTAGCTAAGGGTAATGTTAGCACTCTGCCTTTCACCTTAAAAGAAACTTTACAATTAGTTAAGGGTAATGTTAGCACTTTGCAGTCCAGATTGAAAGAAACTCCACTGGCCAGGCATGTCCAACAGCTCATCGGGTACGTTCATCCACTCATATTTCAACATGTGGGCATCTCATACTATTGCAGTGCGCCAGAGCCTTGAGCCCTTGACTATTTGACAGTTTTGCATGAAACAAAGCAACACAATGTAAAAACCAATGTAAAAACTAGCAAAAATTAGAAAGGTTAGTCAAAATATGTAACAATCTAATGGATGCCAATTCTATATAAAAGCATTCCTGCCTTTTCATGAATTCTCACATGCTAACCAGGTACCTTCTTAACTCAATTAATCCTATTTACAACTCTTAGCACTCAGGAAATCCTACGTAACCACATGCAGTCTAAAGAATAAAGATGGAAATGTCGTTAATTCAACCAGATGGGGAATGAGATTTGAAGTACTCTTATTTCTGTTGGAGTAGAATTAACACCAATAATGAAATACAGAGGGTATATTATATGTATCGAAGGTTGCAGCCTATAAGCACTGTTCTCAGTCAACCAGATGGGGAATGAGATTTGAAGTACTCTTATTTCTGTTGGAGTAGAATTAACACCAATAATGAAATACAGAGGGTATATTATATGTATCGAAGGTTGCAGCCTATAAGCACTGTTCTCAGTATCCAATAGCATTGATGGTCAGTAGAAACTGCATTTCTAGCATACAGAACAAAGGACAGGTATACTTGCACCCAGAAACCTGACACTTCAATAATTGATCTACAAAAGAAAGTGCATAACTGCAAGTATCATTATTTCTTAGCAAGCAAATACATCTTTGTTGTAACCATGAAGAGAACCCACTCATTAGTGATCCTGAGTTCCTGACAGATACTGCAAATCGCCTCAACGGATAACACTAATGATACTCCAGCATAGCTTGTCCAAATAAACAGATGGCACAGCAGAGTTAATTTTATGAGCAAATAATTTTTCATCAGCAAATCTTCTTAAACTGACAATCACCAAAAGCTCTAGATACTTCAATGCGTCCTTGCAGTCTTCTATTAGGACCAACAGCCCCTCCAGCCTTTGCAGGAACACAATATAAAATGTCTCATCAGTCAACACACACACACACACACATCCAAATCAAAATTTAATATCCAACAGTAAGAAGCTCATCTAATAGTGCATTCATACATCATCACATCAAAGCCATTAAAGAAGGAACAAATGAATGGGGGAAAGTACAGCTCTTCCCTAAGCATGGACTACAAGAGCACAGATTAGTCCTTATCACAAACAACTAATTCACATCACTAAAAATCGGTTGCAAATAAGGCAAGAAGTAGGCATAAGATGGAAGAATAAATGCTAATATTCTAATGTTCATGTAATACCCGTGAGAAAGAAAAAGGAAGGAAAGCGAAGAAATTGCCGTCAGAACCCTGGAGGTTAATTTCGGGCAGGGTAGTCCATTCACAGAGATACCTGACTGTCCGGAGGCTAGTCGGCACCTCTCACAACCATAGGGTCATCACTCAGTATAAACAAACCTGAAATATTTAAAGGATCTTAGAAACCAGTCCACTATCCCTAAATATCCAACTACAGCCCACAGCTACAGTAAAGGGACAGCAAAGCATCTGAGAAGGCACAGCAAGGCACCTCTAAAAAACTCAGCAATAGAAGAGCCAGCAAGGCCACAGTCACTGAGACAACGCACGCCTCCGAGAAGGCATGGCTACAAGCCAGATAACACAGCCAACCGAAGAAGGGATAAGGGAGAAGGAAGTATAAGCACGACAATAGCCAACACATTACTCATTTCTTCCTTCCCCATTAGTTCCAAGCCCAACAGAGAAACCATAGCCGCATAGCAAAAGCCAGGCTGTAAGACGGAAGCAAGGTGATGGCGACGGCAAGAGGCCAGACCACAGGCTATGAGATCGTCAACCCTAAGAGGTCACCACCAGGCAATACCCAAACAACCGAGAAAGCGACAGCTGCAATCAACTCCCAATTCCTTTCCAAAGCAACTCGACCATCGACCGGCAAAGGTAGCCCACCAATTACTCATAGCAATAGCATCAGTTTTTCAATAGTAAACCCTGCATAGCTATGGACAACAAGCCACCAGCAGTTTGTCACCGAGATCCACTAGGGTACCAGAGGACCAGCACAAAGAGCACCAACCAGAGGAAGAGAATAGAGGGAGTAAATAGTACCGAGGAGGTTTACCGTAGATGAAGACCGGCGGCGGTGCACTACCGTCGGCGTAGCCATGTACCCAACCGCCACTACATACTCCCCCGGTGTGCGGGTGGCTTCTAGCTCGGCCGTGACTAGCCAAGGCAGCTCACCTCCATGCCTATCATATCACGAGCAAACCAAATCGAACCAAATCAAAATAGCAAACAAATCAACCACAAAACTGAGACACATTTGAGGGAGGAGGCGCTAGATCCAACCGTAGGCCACGGATCTGGTAGCAGCAAACCCGATGAGAGATGAGCGGTGAGGCGAGGACAGCCATGGCTGGCAGCGCTAATGTGGCGCAGCGCAGCTGGACCGACGGCGTGAGGGGAGAAATGAGTAGGGGAAGTGAGGCCCACGGAGGAGCTGGAGGCGGAGGTGTTAGGGTCAAGAGAGGCCGAGGCGGCGTGGCGCCGGAGAGCTGGAGGTGTGGCGCCTGGTTCGATCGGATCGGGAGAGGAGGAGACACCCAAGAGAGAGAGCGGAAGAACTGAGGGCGCCGGTCGGGTAAGAAAAGAAAAGGAAAAGAAAAGAAGGGGAGGAAGGAAAAAAGGGAAAAGAAAAAAAGAAAAAGAAAAAAGAGAAGAAAAGAGAAGAAAAATGAAGGAAAAATGGTAGACGTGTAAATAAGATTTATCTGCGATCATAGACGACAATCATTAAATTATGATCGTTTGGGTACCGGAGCATCGGAAAGGTATCCGGTGAGAGGGAGGTTGTTGGTATCGGGTTTATGCATAGGAAGGCTGTCAATTGTCTAAATGCAAAGAATCGATGTTGTTTGCATGCTTGTGTGAATCACAATATTGAATTGAGTGTTCAGGTAATGCTTCCAGGTGGAGGTTTTGGTTTGACGCTCCTCCACAAGGATAACCAGGCAAGTGCATGGTAGAATAGTGGATTGTGATGAATGCCTGGTATTTTTTTTATGCCATGATTTATGACATGTTATGAAATGATATCCCAGCTTATCTGTTGATTGTATTGCGATGAGTGATGCTTATGATTATCAACATTTGAAGAATGTTGCATTTGTATTGCACCATGAGCATCATGAAAGCCCTACGACGGTAGGCATCCCATACGGTGGGAATGACAGGACCTACTTTGGTAGACACCTCCAGAAATGTAGGACAAAAGGTTGAAAAAAGGCAAGTAAGAACAGGCACACGCATAGCTACAGGATGTTTACTACGATATAATACTCGAGTAATATACATGTATGAGGATCCATTACAGTTTCAACTAGGGTAATGTACATCACACTCAGTACACGCCATGGAAGGACGATAAAATTTCTAAGTTTACTCCTCGATCCTTTCCCTTTCAAATTTAACCAATTGACGGTCGAGTGCACCTCCACTGCGCGAAGATATTAACAAGCAAGAAGTTGTATCATGGAAAGCTCACGCTCCACTTGCATATAGACGGGTCCACTCTTTGGCTGAACCAATCAAGACACGTTAGTTGAAAAAAAAGAGGTCAGCGATGTTTTGCAGATAAAATGCAACAAGATTGGTTACGTCCTCACCTGTTTCTACAGCTTCTGCTTCGTTGGCCTTCCAGTGCTTTGCAACATTGTCAGCGAGCGGATCATCAGGATTTGGAGCACTAAGCAGTGCTTGAATGCTGAAAACACAAATGTGAAAGAAAATGAGCTGTTCATCCAAGATTGATGAGTTCAGGCCAATTCATTTAATGTTTCTGATTGTGTTTCAGCGAATATTTTCAAGTAAACACCAGCAGTTATGAAGGTACTAAAGCAGGCATGTCGCATAGGTGCAGTGTACTATATGTCTAGGTACTAAAGCAGGCATATCGCATATGTGCAGTGTACTACTCTACGTCTATTCTGTGTACTTGTGCGTTAACGAGTCAGAGATATCTAGATAAGGGCATAGGCAGCATGGGAATGGAGGCATGCTGTGGATGACAGACTGGAGGCTGATGGTAACACATATTTGTTTTCCCACCAGTCTACTGGTGGTTGTGGCAAACAACATGCAGCAGTAGCAACAACTGCAGCCTGCTCCGCTACAACAATGTACAATTAGTGCCATTCACATTATGGCAATCTCTCATTTCTTCTAGGATCTTTGCATAATAAATTTACGCATCTTATAAGACTTGCATGCTTTTTAATGGCCAAGGACTTTCAACGTGCAACATAAGCTTTTAAGGTGCACATTTGCCACTATCCATTTGAAGAAGCTATTTCAGGAATCATAGTGGTGTTGCTATATAGTTTCTAGAAAAGCATGACTTGTTTATAAACACACATCAAATACACACAACCAGCCACATAACAACAATGGGAATACTGAAGCAGAAGCATTCACCTCAAAAGAACTGTTCGGATCTGAAGTGCAGGACTCCACTTGTCCTTTAAGATATCAAGGCATATCCTCCCAAGCTGCATAAATGTAACTATTAAGCAAAATAGTATCTCTTAATACCATATAGAAGGATAACCAACTTACCTTGTCAACGTTTGGATGGTAAATTTTTGTGAGAAAGCGAACCTGTTTTCAGTTATCAAATCAAAACTTCAGCAACCAAAAATGTATAAGTTTGTGAATTTTTAATCCAAAAAACCAAGGACAAATCTAAGTGCACACAGGAAACATACAAATGCAGTAATACATGTTTGCATTGAAAATCATAAGTAATGTTTACATGGCTGACATCATTGAGAGCATCATATGAAGATCTCCATCATGTAAATGTGGAGCTGCTATTAAAATCTCATTGACGAGCAACACATATGGGCCCCTTCTGAATCAGATGCACACAAGAACTCAGTCTACATGGAGCTTGACAAAACATCAGCAGAATTATGAACTGACAAATTCACAGTACTAAGATCTAGTGGAAATAAAGTAACAATGAAACACCTTTGGTGGAGCCATTGGATATTCTTCGGGCAAGAACAATTCCAGCTTGAAAACTCCTCCTGACAAGTAATCAAATTAACAGTTATCAGAGATATTGTTTTTAATTATATGAATTAGTCGATAATATAAGACTTGATAATCGTTTAGGACATGGGAATGCATTAGTAGAGGTAAAGACCATGCAGCAATCATCATGAGGCAAAATAAACCATATCAGAAGTTTCTGCTGAGAATTCGAAGTATTACTAGGATAACACAGAGCATCCGGGACATTCAAGCAGTTTTACATGCTGGGAAACAATAGTGACTTAATTGCCTTAATTGCCAGCCTCTTTAGGACTCAGGAGTAGAAATGTGATAGGGGGATAATTTTGTAAGTGAATTCCATGCACAAAGGTTTGGTTCTAGGCCACAATAATAGAAGCATCCTTTTCCAATTTCCAAATATTTGTACTTCAGGAAATATAAACTCTTCCATGCATTTGGCAGAAGCCAGAACATTGAATTCTGAACTAGATGGATGCCCCATGTGTTTCGGCGGGAATTCCTAGGGTACATATTAAACCATTAGCCCACAGTAATAGTGCACTAAACAATTTGCTAGTTGCGGCACACAATAAATATGGCTGTCCTGTTTCTTAGTTATGGCAGCAATTTGCTCTTAAGCAGCTAATAATCAAGATTTATTCTTAACCAGATCCAACAAGGCAACAGCTACAATTCACTTGATGACGTCGCTCTATAAGAACCCATGTAATGGGATCAGCTTTCTTAGGGAAAAATTGTAGATTTGCCCCACTGTTGAGTGGCTTTGCAGATTTGCCCCAGTGATGTCTCAATGACATGTGGGTCCAGGACCCACATGTTATTGAGACAACTGGGGCAAATCTGCAAAGTGCACGTTTTTAAGTGGGGCAAATCTACAAAAGCCCAGTATAGTTTATTGATTACAGCCTAAAGTCCACCTACCATCTCCACACCCAATTAGAGCATCGAATTACCAAAAAAATACTTAATGTCAGAGGCGATTAAAATACAGAACAGAACAGAAGGAAAAGATTCCTCACCCTCGTATGGCGACTGCGTCGGGCCAAGGATCATGATGTTGAAGCAGCGCATGTTCTCCTCCGACGGTGACGCACTGATCCCCGGAGCTGCAAGAACACCACAAGCTCAAAGACCCTCAAAAAATCTAAAAGAACAGCCAAAAGAGGAAGCTATCGATGCACAATTAGACCCTAGACATAACTAATTAGACGCTCAAGTATTGTCTTAACCAAGAAAGGAAAATAATTAGAGGCTTAACCAATAAACGAAAATAATTAGAGGCCTATTGACGCTAATTGGAGCCTAATATAACTAAAATCAGAGAAGAATAAACAAAAAAAGAACTCCTAAAATAGCATCTTCTCATGGGTATAGCACCTCACCTGGCTCGCTGAGCAGCCGCTGCGTCTCCTGCAGGAAGCAGACCACCAAAAAAAGCACCAAACTCGCATCAAAAGGAGCGGGAAAATTTGAAAAAAAAAAACTGAAATTCGAGTAGATGAGAGGGTTCCTTGCCTTGATGATGCGTCGGGGGAGGTTGCTGTTGGCCATGGAGGAGAGAGACGGGGTTAAGGCTAGGGTTTGCTGGCTCTTGAGATCGCGGCGGCCGGGGAGAGGGCCGGGGGAAGGAGGTGGCGTTGGTGAAGAATGATCTTCTTCTTTTGTGCACTTTAGTCCCTGGAGTATGTGGTTTTTACAAGAGTAGAAGCTGGGGGTGTGAGATTTTCTGGAGGCTGGTTTTGATTTGTCTATTTATTTGCTTCAAAATTTATTGTTGCAGAGTTCAATTTATATAGCGTCTGCGTGTACTTCATAATCTTTTTCAACTTCACTTTTTTGTGTTGGACTATTTAATATTTTTTTTAGCTATGTTAGTAGTAGAACACAAGGTGTCATATAACATGTTTTATTTATATGCATGATACGTTGACCCCGGGGGAAAACCAACTAAAGCGACTGCACAGCTACTTTTGATTTATCAAATTGTAAGGGTATTTTCTTTGTCCATATACACACGAAAAATATGTTTTGGCTAGTTCTTTTCTTTTCTCTCTTTCTGGTGCCACGTGTGTCTTGACCAAGTACAAATGATAGTGACCAAACATATTTAAAGGTTGCAAAGGTATCGGCGAAAGGGCGCTTAAGGCATCACACTGTGTTTTAACCCGGTTCATTTGGACTTTGCTTCTGATTTTTTATTTATTTTTTATTATTTGTAAATTTCGTTTTTTTTGACTTTTTGGATTTTTAAGCTTTTTGCCAGTTTTTTTTCCTGTATTCGTTTGTATTATACGTGCTGGGCTAACCTGTTTTTTTCTATTTTTAATTTAGTTATGCTAAATAAGTCACCATTAACTACAGTATAATTTCAGCCAACTACAATAAAAATTTAGTCATAAGCCATAAAAAATAACTTAACTGAACACACTCTAAATACAAGGCTAAAGATCCCCTCGAGGCATCCTCAATGTGTTAGGACATGCATGTAGGTTCTTCAACTACACCACAATAAAATTTTCTTTTGCTAATTACAAAATACATACACTGCATGCACTCATCCATACAACTACAGTAATACATGCATTTATTCACATGATCGTTGCTTCAATGCCCTATATAACAGTCCATGCATGCATTCATTCGTACAAGCTTATATACATTGATATACTCCAAAACACACCTCATTATCCAAACATGGAGAGCTCATTTTCAACCAGATTCACAAATTTTAAATTTTCTAAACTCCTCTAACTCAAGTTCAAATCCATGAAATTCAACCAACCAACAAAAACCAAGATTTCCCTCGTCTTATTTTAACACGAATATCCACCGTATATTTTGCCCTAATTTCCATCCTCACTATCCATACAATTTCTTTTCTTTGGGAGTTCGAACAAGCTCTGAACAATTCAGATCCACACCGGCAAGCTATTGGGCCTGTTCTTTTGACTGCGAATTATCAGTCTAATAAATAGTAATTGCTGAAAAAAAAGCCGAAAACTGTTGAAAGGCTAAAACAGAATAGTGCCATTATGGTGTTCCTTAGGGGTGCAAATGGTACGGGTTAAACCCGACTTACATGGTACCGAATATGGAAAGGAAATTTAGTATTCGGTACCGAATCCAGTTGGTACCGGATAGTTGTGAGAGCTAAAATCCGACCGAATAGCGCCTGTAAATGGTAAACTGGATACTATCCGACAAGCAAGTTAGTACCCCAACCAGCTCAGCCTATCAACCATCATTGACACCAATCAGTCTATATTTTACCAAAGTTCTAACCTAAGTCCAACCACTCTAGCTAGTCGACATCAATCTTTCCCGCTTATATTGAACTTGCATATGAATTTATCGGTTTTTCGAACTTATGTATGAATTTATCGGTTTTCGAATTTATGTATGAATTTATTGATTTTCAAACTTATGTATGAATTTATCGTTTAGGTTGAATTTGTGTTGTGTCGGCTATCATACTTACGTAATCTAGATGAATTTATTGCTAGTTGAAGGTTTGAAGTGATGGCGGTATAGTTCAGTGTATATTCCTTTATATATACACATATTGTCTACTTATATTATCCGTTTTCGATCCAAGACCGTCCTGTATCCGTCCCAATGGTACCGTATTTGAAACTCCGAATTTATATCCGGTCTTACTGTATCTGACTCCAAATCTGGACAAAAAAAATATGAGTTAGCATACAGTATGAACAATATCCGTTTGGAGAAAAAAAAGGTTAGCATATGGTATGAACAATATCTGTTGGAATTCGACTCGATTGTACCCCTAATATTCCTTCCGAAGACAATGTGACAGATAGTGGTAAACGATGAACTTCCTAAATTTAGTAAAAAGCAGCATAAAAGATAGACCTAGTTTTAAAAGTACATACTACCTCTAATTATACAAATTGTCTAATTTAAATCTTAAACTACGAACTATCTACTTTGTACCCCTCCACTTCTAAAACCGGTATAAATAACTCCTCCGCTCTGAAACACTATGGTTTTATTCCCATGGTGAATTCGTATAGAGAGAAGAATAATGGAACCCATATGTCTGGCTGTAAGCTACTACACTTCTTCCTCCATCCTCCCCTTTCCATCCAGCCGATCTGTCGCCAGCATAGTCCGCCGTCGGGCCCTTGCCGTCTCGACGACTGCCGTTGCTCCGTTGCGGCGCTGCTTTTTTGCGGCCGTGTTTCAAAGGCGGTTGATGGCTTGATGCTTAACAGAGAGGTGGTTCCGAAATGAATCTTGCAGATTTTTTTTTTTTTGGTGACAATCCGAGAGAGATTTGCTCATGTTAGAGGTAATTTTCTTCAAAATTGGAATGATGTTCTTTGAATTGTTATACAGCAGCAAAGAATCCACGAGGTCTTATTATTTGAGGAGTACTAGAATCAGTTTTCGATTCCACCTAGTGACCAGTTGAACCATACTTGCAGACTACAAAGAAGATGCATGTAATGATGATTAATAAGGGATCTATATTAATTTGGTTCTGCTTAAGCTTAACCCAGCACAGCTAGACTGCAGCCAAAGATGATATATGTACTGTTGCAGCCTTCTATTGATCAATGAAAAACTATTGTAGAACGAAAGATTGGGTTAAAATCACGCAGGTGAGAGAGGCGAGTTCTCTTCACAAGGTTGCATGCAAGTGATTTAATCACGTTAATATGTTGTCTCTCTTTTTTAGTTACGCAGTTCGTGCTATCAATTATTGTACAACGCTTTGAACAACGCACGGTCTCTAATAAGTAACTTTGATCATCAATTTTTTATAGTAATATATAAGTTAAAAATATAAATATATTATATTCGAAGTACTTCTCATAACAAATTTAATGGTACAACTATCATATGATCAATCAAAATAGTTTTGTGTATATTAGCGGTCAAAATTAAGGAAGTTTGACCACTCAAATTCTATAACATCATACATTTCTGAATGGAGTACTAGAAATTATATTGCTGTGACTTGATTTTTCAAACTGCTTTTGCTCATTAAAAAAAGGAGGTTATCGGACTGCCTACATATGGTTCATTGGTAATTTGGCATGGGAGGTATAAGGTCAGACATAAAATTTGATTCTAGCCCATGCAAATACTGATTGTTTGATACATTTCATTAACTTTTTAACTCCTATATTATAGTGGAATCTGTGGGGTAATTTATATTGCTTTATTATGATAGTTGGATTACTGGACTTACATGCTAATTACTGGAAACCAAAAGAACAGAAAAGCTCACATTATCAGCTGGATTATATCAGTTTGGTCCACAGTGATATAATTGACAAACTAAAAGTGCAAAATCTGAAAGCTTTCTGATCAAAGGCTCAGTTAGCAGCTTAATTATCCAGTTATTAACTCCTCCAAAAAATTCAGTTATTAGAACCTAGAAAATAGGATTGACCATTTAAAGATGGTAGACCCTGATGGATCATCAAGAAGATAACAAGACCGCTTGCAATGAAAGCTGCCTGTGGAACAATGATACTATGAATGGGATGAG
This sequence comes from Dendrocalamus sinicus, assembly GCA_036346575.1. Lineage (NCBI taxonomy): Eukaryota > Viridiplantae > Streptophyta > Magnoliopsida > Poales > Poaceae > Dendrocalamus > Dendrocalamus sinicus. The sequence continues at coordinate 13,294,765 of CM070666.1, read as the reverse complement.
GAGCGAGTTTGGTCGGTGTTCACGTATGGTTTCAGACTCCAACCACATCTTTGTCTGGCTATGCAAAGAAGATTCTTAATTAGCTGCAGCCTGCAGGTAACCTTGCTCGAAGGAATTGGCTGAACGATCACCCTATCTAAACATGGAACCGTTCAGTGTCTGTTTATTTCAATATGATATGCAGCCCATGATGATGCACCACACCTCTCAGGCGATGGGTCTGTATTATACATTGTCTTTAGGAGCTTGGTTAGGGTTGTATGTTTTCTTTTTCTGTGCTTCAGGTCGATCTCAAGGTTCCGATGTTCTACTGCCACAATGTAACTCAGCTCATAAAACTCACTCAAAGTATTACGAAGCCAGATAATATGTTCCCCATCAGCTTAAACTGTTGTTATTAGTAGTAGTACATAAAAATCACCTACAGATGGCATGCTATTGGTGCAGTGTGCTTGGTTTTACTGATGTTCCTACCACTTTTATTCATATGTTGGGTTCCTGGTTGGGTAGTTTTGTTTCTGCCATCGGAAGCATGGTGGTAACGGTGGGGGTTGCTGCTGGACCAGTTGTAATTATGGACTATTAAGGGTTGTATGAGAAACTTCCTATTTTGCAATGCAGATGGTTGAGGGTTGTATGAGAAACTTCCTATTTTGCGATGCAGATGGTAGCAAGGAGTAAATGGCTGCCTGAATTCCCCCATTCTCGGGGAGAGCATACAAGGGACTACCTCCACAATTTTCTGTAGTCGTTAATAACGTATCACATCCTAGACTTCATAAGAATGTCAACACTCAGCATTAGAAGCTTTATCCACCAGTAATCATACCAAAAAAACACAGAGCTCTGTTAAGTACAGGAAATGAGCACAATTTAGTAACAACAACAACAAAATCTTTTATCTCAAACAAGTTAAAATAAATTAGAAATAAAATCTCCTTAAGGTCAAAGAAACGGGAGCCTTGTAATAAAACCTACAAGGCAAAACACTAAACCTGCATCCAGTCATCTAAACAGAGAGCTTGAAACACTGCCTCTAAACCTTCTTATTATGTCATGATTCCGGTACGTAAATCATTAACTTCTATATCCTCCTATTCAAAGATAATTCTTTAGATATATTCTAATTCCTTAAGTCTTTTTTAACTGCTTTCTCCTACGTCAGTCTTTGTCGACTTCTATCTTTTCTTACGTTTTCGGTACATCTTAAAATTTCACTACGTACTGGTGCCTCAGGAGGCATCCGTTGGATACGTCCAAACCATTTAAGCGATGTTGGACAAGTTTCTTTTCAATTGGTGCTACCCCACCTTATCATATGTCATCATTGTGGATTCGACCCCACCTGGTGTGACCACAGATCTACCACAACGTTCTCATTTCCGTTACACTCATCTCTGTATATGTTATCTTTTAGTCATCCAGTATTCCGCTCCATATAGCATCGCAACTCTAATCGTCGTCTTATAGAAATAAAAAAGTGTCTTTTCTAGTTACTATTTATCCGTCCAGACTAACATTTTCATCATCTGCCCTGGCCTCGCTAAAATCACACATCATATACTCAGTTTTAGTTCTATTAAGTCTAAAACCTTTCGATTCTAAGGTCTTCCCACACAACTCCAAGTTCTTATCGATACCTATCATATTTTCATCAACTAGCACTATATCATCAGCGAAAAACATATACCAAGAGATATCTCCTTGTATGTCCTGTATAACCTCATCTATCACTAGGGCACAAATATATAGCTCAACGCTGACCATTGATGTAGTCCTATCTTAATAGGGAAGTCATTAATATCACCACCACATGTTCTAATATTAGTCACAATATCTTTATACATATCCTTGATTAGGGTAACATACTATATATCTAAAATTAGCATTGTTCCCCTTATTATTATACTTAGGCGAAAACACCATTATTCCTCACTGGTAGTGGGTAGGGGGAGAGATGCAGCTACATCCGTGAAATACGAGGCGCATAGCAAATGATCGAAGAAAAGATCTCACCAAGATACAAAAGGATAGTACTCGGGCATATCTCCTCCTCCTAACCGGTGTTCTGCAACCCGGCAGCAATGCCCTTCATGGTCAAGATGAGGGTATCCTCCAGCCCCGGGGCATACTCGCTGGCCGGGTTCAGCTTCACAAGCTGTGCAGCCGGCTTGTTCCAGTCCATGACATCCTTGGACAGGTGGGGGCGCAATGCGACGTGGTAATCTGGGTCGCGGATCCGCTTCAGTGTGTAGGCTTGGCAGACATTCAGGGTGGTTATGTATGCGTCACGGAGGCGGAGCCGCTGCTTTAGGTAGGGATCACCTTCAAGAAGATCCCTGTGCCCAGCAACCTGAAGTCCAGAATAGCCAGTTTTGTTATTGTATGATAACAAGTAATCTAGAATTCAATATTGTCAAAGCTTGAATGGTGGTTGAACAAAGTACAAGAAATGTGTGCATTTTAGTAGACAAACCTGAAGAAGCAGCTTTTGGGTCTCTTCATAGTTGGCCTTCAGCTTCTCACCCAGTGGCCGTAGATCCTCCGAAACAAGGAGTTTGTCATACAATGCGGCAATACCAGGATTACCCTTGGCGAACACCATCTCAACCAGATCGATAGTGACCCTGAAAAATGGCCACGCGTTGTACATCTCCTGGAGCATGTGGAGATTCCTGATGTCCTTCTGGAGGACATGCTTGAATGCGGCACCAAAGCCCAGCCAGACCGGCAGGTGGAAGCGTGTCTGCGTCCATGCAAAGATCCACGGGATTGCACGGAGTGATTCAATGCCACCACTTGGCTTTCTCTTGGATGGCCTGCTTCCTATGTTCATCCTGCCATACTCTGTCTCAGGTGTAGCCTGTCAACCACAAACAGCACAAAGTAAATCTCTGCAAAATGTACGGTCTAATTGAACGGCTCTTAAGAATAATATTAGTCTAGTACTCTAGTTTACACCTTGTGGACATTACCTCTCTTAAGACGATAATATACCATTGGCTTTTGAGTTTGTCATACAAATTATAATGGAACAGTAAGTCAAGTGGTATGGTAATTCACTATTGTGCCAATATTTGCATAATAAAATAGAAGATTGCCACGGTAAATCATTGCATGAACTTCATAGTGACTGTCAGGTCAAAGCTTCCAGTCTATTTTTGCTAGAATGATGAAGAATGAGAGCAAGGACTTACAAGGCGGAAATACTCGACGAAGCGTGGTTCTTGGAAGACAATGGACCGATATTCCTCAGTTGCCACCACAGCCATCTCATCAAGAAGAGCTCGCCATTCTGGCTTTGGTGCAATGGGTGGACGCATGCCATGCTCAAGAGTGGCAGCCGTGTAACGCTGCAGTGTCCTGAAGCACAAGTGTTCCTCACCAAAGCTCTGCTCAATGACCTCACCTGAACAGTGACCCGGGTGATCCGTGGATTGTGTCCGGCGGCTGAGACAAGATGGCAAGGTGAGTGGGGCCACCACCCCTTCCAACAGTCCCACCACGTCCATGGAACATTGTCAACTTCACTCCAAATTGCTTCGCAACCTTGATGAGCTCCTCCTGAGCCTTATACATCTGCCAAGCTGCGGAGAGACGGCCAGCATCCTTACCTGAATCTGAATACCCAATCATGACCTCTTGCTTGCCGTTGATCCTCCCTCTGTACCAATCAATTGAGAAAAGTCTGGCCAATGCTGCCGGGGCAGCCTCAAGATCGGCCAACTTCTCAAACAGGGGGACAACTCTAAGTGGTGTCTTGACATGGCACTCACGTTGGAGCAGCTCAACAGCAAGGACATCTGAAGGAGCTGTTGCCATGGAAATGATGTATGCTCCAAAGTTGTCAGCAGGGAGCTCAGCGATCACATGAAATGTATCCAGAACATCAGTGATTTCCTCTGTCTTGGGAAGGTCTGGGCCAAACAATGGGCGCTTCCCATTGAGTTCGGACAACAGCCATTCTTGACGGCGTTCCTCAGACCATTCACGATAAGATCCTATCCCTAGGTACGTGGTGATGGCATCAAGGACATCAGTGTGCCTGTCAGATTCTTGCCTAATATCAAGCCTCACAAGGGAGAGTCCAAAGGTAGAGACTTGACGCAAGAAATCAAGAAGGCTTCCATCAGCAATAACACGGTCACCACAAGCACACAGTGACCTGTAACATAGCTCCAAGGGCTCCAATAGCTGCAAGAGAATGTCATATATTAAAAGACCATTGAAGAAGAAAAAAATGCACATTTCAATTATTATTTCTTGATAGCCATTACTCAACCTGCTCAACATTTGTCAGACTAGCTTCCTCAGGAATGTCGGAATGTCCACTGGATAGCAACTCACGTGATCGTTCACGAGTGTAGTAAAGTTTATCCCTCACATCACTCAGTATTACACGATATGGCTCATTTGGAGGGACCTTCTTCCAGAACTCTACGACAGAGAAGAGCAAATAATAATTATTAGAATCTTCAACATAATGGCCTCTTATAACAACATATCATCATTAAGCTTGCCTAAATGCTGTCACTGATATGTACCTATGTAGTGCTTTGCATCCTTCTTAGAAGAGCGGTGAAGCTCATCAGCTCATGACGTAGCTCATCATTACATCGCCACATAGATAACTGCAATCATTTAAAGTTTCATCAACTTCTCATGATTAGATGTATATAAACTATACTTAAAAGTTAAAAGTAATCAAGCAATTTCTACCTCAAACATGAGGTCCTCAATTTGTGAGCAATACAAGTTTGCTGCCATCATTCTGGCAAGCAAGCAGACGTCCTGGTTACCTCTGGTGTCACTCTTGGATTTCCTGGATTTGTAAAGGCATTAGAAATTTAGAATGCACAAATGGATGCCATTATCCATAGTTCTATATAGGGGCTGTGGTGCGAACATAGGGATATGCAATATGTAGCCATCTAACAGACACCAACAAGGTAAAAATGCTCATTGTTGCCGTAAATAACTCATAGATGTACAGTGCTCACAACACAGAGATGTCCCTCACCATCACGGTCTCCACCCATCCAAGAAGAGAACTGGATAAGAGGAGCATTATAAGGAACACGCTCATTGATCCCAATGTTCTTCAATGCAGTATCAACACGGCGCAAGAACTTCGGGACACCCTTCCATATTGTTTCGTGGAAGTAGCTCATACCAGCACGCATTTCATCTTGGGGAGCGGGCTGAGTTCTTCGGATCTCATCAGTTCTAAAGGCAGCTTGGATCTGAAAAAGAGGATTTCAGGTGAAGTGTAAGAATGGATCTCATTGGTCTGATGCTGCAAAGGTTATCATGACTACATTACACTTATGCCTCAGTAACACTGGTGCCTTAAGAACAGCATGCATAAATCAACATATGGATTGTAATAAGCACCTCTCTCTGGAGAGCCTCATCAAGCTCCTGCTTGTCATCTGGAGTGATATCCTTCGAGTATAACTGAACCAAACAGTTCCGAATCCTGAAATAAAATAGTTGAAATCAAGATCAACATCTATAAACTGTATCATGTCAGATATCAATGCACTGTTTGGCTAACTAGTAACTAACCTCGAATGTTTTTGGAGCAGTGACCTCCTTACAGACTGCGTTGGATGTGCAGTCAAAACCAGATCAACAGTCTGACTCTTGAGGGCATCAAAGACCTCAGCAGGGGACTTCTTCAGGTCAACAACAAGCCTTTTAAGTGTTTCCTCGATGTCAGATTCAGTGATTGCTGAGTTTTCATCAGCAAAGTCTCCCTTCTTGAGCTTGATTCTCCTCCTGTATGCGATCTGGACTTCCTCAGCCAAGTTGGCCAAGTTAAGCATGTGCGCAAAAGATTTGGCAATCACAATAGAGTCACCAGGATCCAAGCTTGTTATCATCTCCCCAAGTTCATCGAGCTTTTGCAAGTCATGCTTCCTTTCATACTCTGCAGCCACCTCGTAGCATTCTTGAACCTATATAGCACAAAAGCTCAATTTGTGTCTGTCCATCAACATAAAAGACGAGCATTCTTTTTGATCAATTCATAACTAACAAAATCCAAAGATCAACCTGAGATGAATCAGAATTAAATAAATATCTGCTAAAAGGGTTGTGATTCGACCAAATAAATGAAATTCAATAGGTAGTCACCATTCCTGAACAGCGATAGAACTTATCCTTGATTTTCCCACCTTAATAGAGTTTTCTTATTATCCTAATTAATATAGCTTCTTTAAGCAACTTTTTTCAAACTGTTGAAAAAAGTGTCAATTCTCCATATATGAATAGGATCAACATTTATATGGCAGTTCTCCTGAAAAGTGCATTATTCAGTTTGTAAACCCTTTAACTCAATCGGTATATCCAAGCCCAAGGGATGAAGATTTACAACTATTTCTGTTTGCCGTATAAAAGTGTAAAGTAAACACAAGACGTAAGAATCTGCAAGTTTCATTCCTTTAATCGATCAATCAGTTAATACGATTACTTTAATTAATTGATCCAAGTCGAGAGAATATGCCCACATACATGACAAACAAAAGGTCCACCATCTGATAGCAAGGCAGTTTGCACAGATGAAGTCAAGTTTGACTGGCATGAGTTAAGACTCAATTTCTTTTAACCCAATTAGACTAATCAAAACAGTACCCCAAGAACAAAAGGCAAAAGAGACCAAAATTTAACTGAGAACAAAATTCATTGAGACGCAAACAACCAAAAATTCAGAGCAAAGAAAACATCAATGAGAAACCAACATGATTCCTAAAGGGTTACTCCATGAGGATCCTCCAAGAGTCCAAGATTCCAACATTTACTCCAAACTCCTACTTAAAAACACCAAATTAAGCAGAAACCACCAGAAATTTACTCCCTAAAAAGTTAAAAGAGTTAAATCCAAAGTCAGCCGCACTCTCAAACACTCAAGGCGTACTCTAAAAAACCCGCCATATGTTCGGCGAGAGCCAGAAGCTCAAAGGAATTAAAGACAACAGGTAGTAGTATACAACTTAGGACTAATTGGATTACTTGGATCCAATCCAAGATTAGAACTTACACCGCAAACTCCATGGAGAAGGAACACACACACACACACAAGAAAAAGAAAAGGCAAAAGCAAAAGAAAAGAGCAGGAATGAGGTGATTTACCATCTCCTTGAGGTCGTCGCCGTGGAGGCCCTGCAGGACGTCGAGGAAGCGGTCGAGGAGGAGCGCGTCGTACTCGATGAGCTTGTCGTCCTCCGACACCTTGGCCGGCACCAGCAGCCGCAGCTGCGCGTCGATCGACGACAGCCGCTCCACGTTCCCTCCCCCCATCGCCGCCGCCATCTCCCCCTACCTTCCCCTCCCCTCGCCTCGCCTCGCCTCACCTCACCTCACTCAGCAGCAGCAGCACCGGATCGATTCGATCCAATGCAAGAACCAAGAACACCAAGAACCGTATCAGCCAACCCGCCGCAAGAACCAAGAACACGAAGCAGGCGGAAGCAGGAACCACCAGGCCGGAGAGGAAGACGAAGATGACAGGAGAGGAGGCTGCAATTGTGCGAGGAGTCTGCGAACTGGGGTATTTATGGTCCCGTTCCAAATAACCGTGGCTTTTCGCTCGGATCTTTCAGCTGAAGAGACATTTAATTAAAAAAAATACCATTATATCTTCTAAATAATGCATAAGAAAAAAGACACATTAAAATATCAATATGCTTTAAACAATTTTTTATTTCCAAAAGGTACAAAGTTAGAAACTACAAGTTATTTAGAATAGGAAAGGAGGCTGCCACGCCGTAAATTTGATTCGTCGCTTTGAGAAGAAATCTTTGAAAGGAACCAAAAGTTGTTTACAACAGAAAAAGGACGATGGCACGTTGTGATTTTGATTCGTCGCTTCGAGAAGAAATCTTTGATATTTGGCTATATATGTGTTGGCTATATATGTTTGTGTCCAAGACTCTTTGCAGGGGTGTACGGGAAACTAATCGGTTTGGATTAGTTTAGGGATAATGAAGAGGAGCACTGCATGTCCACGTGGACGGTCATGATTTTTTGTCCCCCCAGGTCATGGGATACTAGGAGCACAATGATTTCAGAGCAATCATGGGTCCTCAACATGATATTGACATGGGTTAAATTAGACGTATAGCGTGCGATCATTGCACAATTAAAATTACGTTCTAGTAAACTCTTTAAGTCTTTTAACACACTATAGTTTTCGTCTCCTTCAAAAAAGAAAAATTGATCATTTGCCACAAAATTAACAATTCATCATCAAAATATCCTCTATTATATGGTAACAGATAAAATACCCAAAAGTTCCGAAGCTAATTCACGATATGTCATTTTTCATTCTAAATCAATTTCTGAATCATTTTTCATAAATGACCAAAATGCCCCTCTCTTACCTTCCTCTTTTCTCCTCCTCAATGGCTGCCGCCTCCCTCCTCCTCCCTCTGAGCCCCTAACGAGAGCGACTAGGATGGATACTCATTGCGCATCACCTCCAACGCCAGATGCTCGTGCTCCGCTGCCTGCCTCCACTCCTAGTCCAGCATGGGCTCACGCCCTGCCACCTCTTCGCCACTGCTGCCTCCCGCTCTTCGCCACTACTGCCTCCCGCTTCCATGGCCGCACCTCCACACTGCCAAGCCCGCCTAGCGACGTCTGCTCGTTGGGCCTACACGACTCCTGCGCCCAAGACGCTAACGAGGCGGGACCGTCCGAAGTCATCGCCAGCGCCGGCAATAGCTTGCCCTACCCAAGATGGGTGTTCTCGTGGTGTCCACCGTTGACCCCCCACCCCCTAAGGCGCAGCTCACCCACATCGCCTTTTCCCGGTGGGCCAACAGGCTCCCCGTGGGCATAGCACGAGCCCCCCACCACCTCGCACAGGCCGTGTCACATGGTCACATGGCGGAGAGAAAGAGGAGATAGAGAGGAAGGAAGAGAGAGGGAGAAGCAAAGGATGCAGCCGCCTGCTAGACTAAGCTCGACAGTGGCGCATAGAGGTGATGGCATTGGAGTGAGCATGCAAGAGAGAAAGAGGAGAGGAAGGAAGAGAGGGAGACGCACTAGAGGAAGGAAGAAAGAGGGAGCTAGTCGACCGGATTTGGAGAAGAAAGAGTCAATCAACGGATTTGGAGAAGAAAGCGTCAGACCTAGATTTAACTAATCCAGAATCCTCTTTGAAATCACTTCACTATTCCCTGAATCAGTAGATAGTGCTCACAGAATACATCACTGAATCAGTTTATACATGATATAAATCGTACCATACATTAATAAATCATCAGAGTTTAAATAGACCACATCGGGTTACAATAAGAGCCAATCAGGCCAAATAGATATATTACATAAATGTGAAAGCATAAGTGAAAGCAAAAGGGGGGGCACATCTCACCACAGGCAAGCGACTGGAGTAGGTTGTGTGCGACTGATATTAACCAAAGACTTAGATAATACTGGTGCACGCAAACACAAATTTAGTTAGCAAGACTGGGATGAGACCTAGACTACTAGAGACTATCCTAATCTCTCCATCTTCTTCACCATCATCTCCTCGGGCATTGTAGTACATGTAGTGTCTTCGATCCACAAGTTCTGAGGGATTTCGTGAGCAAGAGTGAGCACAAGCAATAATGCTCTATGAGCCAACATACAGAATGTAATTATTATACATGCAAGGTTCAACAAAGTTAGGATCGAGTTCTTTTATTTGCTTAAGGCAACATTCAAAAACTACAATAATTAGTATTTCCTACGATTTAGCATTTTAACCAAATTATGTTTTATTAAAGGGAGTAAATGTATATAATATTTATAACAGTGCAGGTTCCATCCACCATATGCTACTTTTTTGTTACTAAGATTACATCTACCTAATTATCAATACTGGGTTACATCCACCTAGGAAAAACCAAATTCAGGGTTATACTCACCTAGGGAAAACCAATTCTACCCGACGAGTTTTTATACCACCCACAAAGATTTTGAAATAGAAACTCACTCGAGTAAATTCCCATACTCGCCTTTGACTATATGCACGGTTGTTTCAACAGTTTATACTCTATAGAGTCTATACACTTTACCCATAAGATATAATCAACCTGCTTTGTTTCACACATTTCCTTGGACATGTGAATAAAAAAGATCACCACAAGATATTTACAATGCATCACCCAATATAGATTACACCTGTAACAGCCCAGGTTTTTATTAAAATAAAATAAAATAAAATAAATAAGTAATTAAAAATCAATTAAAATAAAAACCTAAATTAAAATAAGTATATTTGTGCCTAAAATTTTAAATTTGGATTTGCCCTGAATTTCTGTTTTTGAAAAAGCTGGATTTAAAAAGTATTTTAAGTAAAACCTAAAACTATTATTAAATAAAAGGATATTTTGATTTTCTATAAAAAATCCTAATTCAAATTAATTATTTTGATTTATTTGGCTCTTATTTGGGTTTTCTGAGTTTTCTAGAGTTTTAAAATCTATTTTGAAAATAAAAAGTATTTTAGGTATGAAAATATAATACCAACATTAGTTGGAAATATTTTTCTTAAGTCCAAAATATCTCTAGAAATTTCTGTGAATTTTTCTAGAATTTTTGGAGTTTATTTCATTTTTTCTGAGGCTAAATGAGTTTCCTGGCAATTTCTGAAAATCTGAAATCAGAAAATAAAAATACAAATCCCTCCCTTTCCCTCCGGCCGCCACGTGGACGGCCGGGATCAACCCACGCTGCCGCCCGGATCCGCCTTCCTCCTCCCCACGCGACTCGCAGACGGCCCGGATGGTCTGGATTGCCCGCGTCGTCGCCCATCCACCCGCTCCACCCCGCCTTCCCCTCGGCCGCCCGATCCGGCCCCGACCGCGTGGCGCCATCCTGGCCGCCCGCACCTCCTCTCCCGCTGATCGCCCGGGCCCACCCGTCAGCTTCGTCTTCCCCGTGCGGTCTCCTCCTTCCTCCCGCACCGCGCCGCCCCCGTCTTCCCCGCCGGCCATCCCGCGCCCGCCCGCCGTCCCCTTTCTTCCCGCAAGCCACGCACCCGCCTCTTCCCCCAATCACCGTGCTTCCTTTCCTTCCTCACCCCCGCACCTTCCTTTTTCCCCACCGCAATCCCCGCCGCCCGAATTCACCGGCGAGAAATTCCCGCGGCCACGCCCTCCTCCGCCCCTATAAATACCCCTCTCCGGCTCCGCCTCTCCTCGCACCACCTCCCCCTCCACTCCCTGTCCTTTCCCGTGCGCTGGAGCTCCCCGCAGCGTGTGCCTCCGCCTCCGCCGCCATCTAGAACTTCGGCGAGAAATGGCCGCCGCCTCGGGCTTCGCCGCGCCTCGCCGTCTCCACCACCGCGCCGCGCGCGTGCAAGACCTGCGCCCTCGGCGCGCCCTCCGCCACCGAGTCCTCCCCGAACCACCGAACACCGCCGCGCCTCCTCATCGCGCGGCTCAACTCCGCCGCACCCGTAAAGCCCGCCCACCGCCGCCCCTCGATCCCTCTCCTCTCGCGCGCTCGCCGCGGCCATACCGCCAGAGCGCCGCCGCCGCCGCCACCCTCGTCGCCACCCGCCACCGCCACGTCGGCTCGCCCATGCCGCGTGGACGGAGACACGGCGCCACGCGTGGGCCACCTCGGCGCTCGTCGCCCGGTCAGTGCAACCCCGCCACCTCAGCGCCTCCCCCATCCGTGAACTTGGTCCATGGACCAGGGCCCACTGTCAGTGTCGGCTCACCCCTGGCTGACGCAATGCTGGCGTCATTAATCTTTTTTCCCGTTGAAAAATAAATCAGCCGAAAATAAAATTCCTGCTGACGCAATAATTTAGATTTTCCTTTAGAAAAATAATTCCAAAAATCCTGCTTTTCCATTTTCTCTCTTTTCAAACTTCCCGGAACCCGTTCTTTTTCGTCCTAACTCCGATTTAGCCCATTCAAATTTCTAAATTCATCAAAAATTCCCCTCTATCCATTTATGGCCTCAATTAAAATATTTGAAGTCAATTTAAATTTAATTTGAATTTATTTGAATTTGGTCGGTTATTTTCACGTGTAGACTTCGATGATTCGGGAAATTTCGACGACGAAGATTCAAACCAAGTTGAAGAGCAAGGCAAGTCACACTCCTTGATCATGTTGATCCTAGTTTCAAAATAAAATTATGTTGTTTTAAATTATTCTGCATGCATATTTTTATTCAACGTATTTCAATTCAGTTTTAAATATAGTTAATACCTACTTGTTAAATTCCTCCATTGATATTGAATTCCTCATACCTTATCACCCTAGATTAAAACTCTAGTTAGTACACTAGTATTGGCTAGAGAATATTATATCAAATGCTTAGACCTGCTTAGTCCTAATATTTGTTTTGAGATACCTTTTCACATAAAATGATAAGCTTTTCAAATGTACTCTTGACTTTGGTGAGTCAAGGAGGTTTATAAAATATTTTGAAAACAAAATACGAAACTGGTTTAGACTTAGGCAATTGGTTAGATTGGTGGGTGCAGGCATGCCCTGTTGGTTGAAGCCGCAGTGGTTGACTGTCGTGCATAGGGGTACATGGTTGAGCCTAAGTCAATTAAGGACCGGTCTGTGAGCTACTGTTGCAAAGCCCTATCGTACTACCACATGGCTGGTATGGGACAGCCCTGGCTGAATAATTTGCAAAGTCCCAATCTGAGTCAAGTCGTAGGTTGAAAGTGAGCGTGGTTGGTGCCATGTGAAGTCTCACTTGGGCGAGCGTGGTTAAGCCATGAGAAGTCTTGCCTAGGCTCAAGAGGGGGTCCCGGTCTGGTGGATTCCTTACTGGGGTGAAACCTTAGAGTTGGCTTGGTCAGATTGAAGGCTTTGCATTGTAAAGGCCTTGTCACGACTCCTTGCCGCACACCTAAGGAAGTGTGTAACTCGCGTGGCACAAAAGGTTGATCGTGTCTTGTGGGTAAAGTTGTATAACCTCTGCAGAGTGTATAATCTATCCTGGATAGCCGTGCCCACGGTCATGGGCATGCTGAGTAAAAGTTTTTCATGGATTAGACTTTGTTTTTCAAAATGTTTTTGAAAACCTTGTGGATGGATGGAATCCACGAGAGATGAAAACCTTGTGGATGGATGGAATCCGTGAGAGATTGAAACCTGGTGGATGGATGGAATCCATTAGAGTTGCGCAGTGAAAGCGTGTGGATGGATGGAATCCATACGTGGACTTTTGGAAAAGATGGTACGGGTGGGATGTCCGTGGATAGGTTGGTGTTTGGTCGGAGCCTGCACTGACGGTATTATTTTCGATTACAAGTACTGTCTTTACTTATTGTATTAAATTCAGCAATTTCAATTTATTTACTGTATTTCATTAAATGTTATTTTATGCAAACTAACCCTATAAGCCTTCCATTGAAGCCTTTATCATTATGATGCATTTTCTCCGTGTGAGTTGTGGAGTACAAGTTTGTACTCACCTTGCTATCTCCACACAGAGGAAGACGACGTCGACTAAGGAGAAGACCAGAATGAGTAGGCCACGTCTTGCGATTGTTTGCACGTGGCGAGCTTGGCTTCGCCTTTTTCAACCGCTTCAGCGATTTCTTTGCGTTATTTTTGCCAATGTGCGATGATGTAAACGCTGGCCATAAGGTCGTACTCTTTAAATTAAATAAATGTCATTATGCTTGGTATTTATCTTTGTTGTCCACTGTGTGCACTAGCTGATCCTGGACTAGTGCGATTTACACAGAGGATCCTGGAGTTGCCGCTCCGGGTTCCGACAACACCCACTATGCCACACAATGGCTTACATCAGCGACACGGTCTGTGTCCACGATGGTTTAAAACCTGCGATATGACTCGTGGGTCGCTCCAATAGTGCAACCCGCACTAATGGATGCAAATTAGTTAATCTAATCATACACATTATAGACTTGTGGTTGTACTGTTTTACATTGAAAGGTCATCACAGAATTTAGTCCTTAAGGTTATCTGGGCGGTATATACCATAAACCATAATTTCTCGTGCTACATCCGCATCAACCATCATATCATATGCCCAGATATAGTAATAACAAGTTTTAGGGTTTTAAAAAGCATAAGACTAAGTTATCTCAAATATGCCAGTCATTTCTCTCCAGTGACTATACATACAAGTTTCATGATTAAAAGATAATAATAGGACAGTTTAATACCCTGGTACTTAAGCAAGACTAGCATGACGCTTAAATACGACCTATAGCTAGTAAGGTTACCATTAAGTATCTAGGGTGATAAAGATTATTTGATTTAAGTGTCCAAAGGATGGTATAATAACATTACAATATCAAGTAGGCACGTATATACCTTAAGGTTAATATACATTTGTATAACAAATAATAGCATGCAAGTTGGTAATTTGAACAAATATAAATTTGCTTAAAATATAGATTCAAGATGATCAAACTATTGACTCGCCTGGTTCACAAGCAATGGCGAGGCTTGAGGAAGCTCGGTGCGGGCTGTCAATGGGGGAGCCGAGGTGGCAGAGAGGAATTGTCACGGAGGGCTTGCTGGAGAGGAAGAAGATGCTCGGCGTGGCTTGGGTTGTCCTTGGGATCTTGGGGTGGAGCTCCAAGCATGGGTAATTGGATGGAGTCATGGTGAGTCATGAACGGCATCGGGGGTAACATAATGGCTGGAGGTGAAGAGGACGGTCGTTTGAGTGGCTCTTGAAGGCGATGGAGGGGTAGGGGAGTGATTGGGAGGGAGTATGGGAAGGACCACCAAGGTATTTATAGCCACATGTGGTTGCTAGCCGTTGGGTGCCATGATAGCAAGCGCGGAGTCCCGAGGGTAGCAAAGCTAGGCACACGGTGCAACGTAGTGGTTGAGCTTGTGTGCGGCGTGGAGAAGAGTAATTGCGCAGAGGGGACACATTAGAGGCAATGAGCAAGCAAAGAACGTGAGCACGCGAAGGTAATGTGGCTCGGGCACGGTGAGAGGGAGGAAGACGGGGGGTCGGGGTGAAGCAAGGGGTGGCATTAGGCTAGGCTAGCTCAAGCGAGGATGGCACACACTATGGAAGCACAGGGATGGGGGTAGCACGCAATGCTGTGGCACAAGAGAGAGTCAACGCTGGTGCACAAGCAGCAAACGTGTGCCGAGGTGTGCACAGCATAGCTGGCGCCCACTTGAAGCACGTATGATGAGGAGAGCAGTGGCGTGGGATGTTCCAGGCCGAGCCAGAGGCCAACTGGGCCGGGTCAATGGCCAAGTGGGCCAAGGGGAAGGGCAGATGGGTTGGACCAAGCCCAAGAAGGTCTGGAAAATTTTGAAAACTTGAAATTTGGTTTAAATTTTGAGTTGAACAATTTGAATTCAAATTTGTTTACATTCCCAAAAATGGAATGTTACAGAAAGAGTAGTAGGAAGAAGAAGCTGAGGATATTTTGGCCATTTTGCATGGGCTTCAACAGGAAACAAAATAAAAGGCAATATAAAATGCAAATATGGCAAATGATCAATTGGCCTATCAATTTTGGAGTATAACCTTCGGCTTCAGTGTTGTGTTCTTCTCTCATTAAAAATGAATTGTAGAGCTCTCACCCTTAATTTTTTTTAAAAAAAATATGCATCCCAACTTTATGAAAGGGTTCTTTATATATAAATAGAAAAGGCACAGTTGTGGTATGGTCATGGTTAACACTTAACAGATCCCATATGGTTCTAGAGAAGAAAAAAAGCTCCCATGGAACATGCGTTGGACATGAATTTCTCGCATTCTTGCACCTTTTTCTAGAGTTATTCCATCAAAGATGGTGACTTTTCTCGTGTCACTTTGCATCACTTTTTTGCTATTTTAAACTTAATTGTAAAGGCATGACCTGGTTTTGACGTAAAGAACACAAGAAAGAGCTTAAAAATGAAAGTGATCTTATTGGCAACTTGGCAAGCGCATGAAGAAATTCGCTAAATTTCCTTTTCTCCACGATACAGGCCCTGTTTGTTTCCACTTAAGATTATTATAATCTAGTTTATAATCATAAGTGGAAACAAACAGCCTAGATTATAAGGTAACTTATTATAATCTAATAGGCTAGATTATTGTAATCTAATAAGCTCAAAAAAGGAGCTTATTTCAACTTATAGATCCACCTTTTATCTTAAGGACCATAAAACTTTAGGAATATTACCTACCTTTGCCATTCATCCATCCCCCAACTCCCTTGCCTCTCTCTCAAGGACATTGTAGTCTTTAAACATTCGAATACAACAATCCATAACTCTGATAATCCACGCTGCCAAACACTTGACAGCTTATTTTCCACCAGCTTATTATAATCTAGCTTATATAATCTCTCACCTATAAGCTAGATTATAATAATCTTAAGTGGAAATAAACAGGGCCACAGCCACAGAGACGAATAATTTGTCCCTTACAAAGAAAAAACTGCCGCTCTTTCTCCAAGAAGTCTTCATCAGTTTTCTACATGCAGGTCATATTAGCAGCAATTTTCTAACTCCAATCAATGTCTTTAAAGTATTTGGCAATCTTCTCCTATTGCTCGCGTTTGATCAGGTCATGGGCATGTTCTTTTCGGCTGCGGCTTATGACTTTTGACTGTTTACGGTATAGATTACGGAGAGACAGATACTCACTTGCGATTTTGGTTGGTACAGATGTTGGCCTTTTAACGTATAGATCATTTAACTTGTAGACCCCGTCTTGAGAAAATACTCCGTTTAAAAGTTTGGTACTGTAGCAGAAGCCAAAAACCGATTTCAAAAGTCCAAAAGAACAAACCCTATTAGCAGCAATTTTCTAACTCCAATCAATGTCTCCAAAGTATTTGGCGATCTTCTCCTCCTATAGCTCTAGTTTGATTTGTAGCATGACCCTCCAAAAATATTATAGGCCAATTATTGAACTAAGCTATAAAATAGTGGTCAACAATGTGACGACTAACAACATGCGTGCAGGCTACATCGATGATGATTCCCCACTTTTTCTTGGGATTGCATGGGAAGGGCAATAGTTTGACTTTGTAACTACCAAACGAAGCGCCGAAATCTTAAACTACTCACCTTCCACCGTCCCACGATACTAAGTACGTACTAGAAATCACAGTGGAAAAATCCAGAGAAATAAATTATCTAATGTACAATCTGCGCCACTCAGCCAGAAATCTAAAGTGCCACGCTGCTCGGACTACCCAACGGATGCTAATTTTTCAACTTATTTTGGTTTTCAAAGTAGAAGCGGTATAAATAAATTTCTTTACATACATTTTCAAGGTAGAAGAGGTATAAATAAATTTCTTTACATACATGTATTGCGTTTGCACATAGTATTATGGTCATCATATGGATTTCCTCTCATGCTATCTCTAGAAAAGATCAAGAGATGACAACTTCATTGGTCTAGTTCATTCGTGGGGTGGGTTCTTTTTATTTACGGCCGATGGCTTATGGCTGTGACTTATAACTTTTCAGCCCTGGCTTGAAAGTTTGTGCGAATGAAATGAATACGAATAAGCTGATAAGCAGTTTCGAAAAGGCTATCCTAATAAGCCGCTTCGAAAAAATTACGGAGAAGTCTAGTTTGTTTGTTTGGAGGAAGCTATAAGTCATAAGTCATAAGTTGAAAAAAAAAATAAGTCGTTATCTCTTGCTTCAACTCTGGGTTAGGCTGCCTTCACTATTAGAAATGCTAGGCACACCGCTTAATTCTGACCAATAGGAACATTGCAATTGTCAGCTTCTCTGGGTGCAATCTTTTCTGCTGTGGCTTATGGCCTTTTGGTCCTAATACGAGTGCTTATGCAAACGAACTGATAAACCGATAAGCCGCTTCTAAAAGACTAACTCGATAAGCCACTTCGATATGGCGATGGAGAAACTATCCCGTTTGTTTATTCGAGAAAAGTCATAAGCTATAAGCCATTAGCCTGTTTTTACGCTATGACTTATGGCTTACGGCCGCGACTTATAATTTTTGACTGCTCGTGAGAGAAAGTATGGAGAGAGACACTTACATACGATTTCAGCCGATATAGATGAAGTCACTACGGTGTATACTATAATTAACTTATAGATCCCGTCTTAAAAAAATTTTATTTAAAAACTAGTTACTATAGAAAAATAAAAAATAAAAGCTAAAAAGAAAAGAACCTCTAAAGTCTAAACCATATGCTAAACAGAACGGCCTCTATCACAGTTTGGAGATTGGGATCCTATGACTTGTGAGCTGGAAGGAATTTCGGAAGTGAGAGACAAATGACTGCAGTTGTCTTTCTCCAAGGGATCGTCCCTCGTTTCCGGGGAGAGCTTGTCATTTCTGTGACAAAGCATCAATCCATTCAGCCGTGAAGGCTTTGATTTTTTTCATGCTTGCTACCTAGCCAGAGAGATCACGATTGATTTTCAAATTCCAAAAAATATTTGGACGGCCGTCCCCTATTCCTCGTGCTTGATTGCATTTGGACTTCCAATGATAATTTTGAAACAATCATTGAGGTCCCGCTCTAAAGAGCTTAAGTTTCTAACTTATTATTTTGGCTATTAGTTTTTGTTAAAATTGCACTATTACGGTTGTTAATTTTTTTCTGAACCATTCTATTAAAAGAAGGTTAAAAAAAGAAAAAATCATTATATCGTAACGGATAATGCAAAGAAATATAGAGATAAAATAAAAAAAATAAAAAGATCAAAAAAAGCCAAAGTAAACTAAAATTGAAAATCAATGCATTCTAAGTGAATTTCGGTTTAAATAAGTCGGAAACAAAAAAAAATCAGAAACTGAAACGGAGCGAGGTCTAGGTGCCATCAAATTTGAGATATATAGTATAAGAGTCCAGTTGTGACGATACATGTGCAAAATATTTCCGCGACAAGTCATTCCCGTTTGCATATGTTTGACTTTGCAGGTCCAAATTGAATGCATCTGAGGGGAACTAATTGCTCATCTAAATGTTGAGCTCTCAAATTTATGGTCTAAATATATAAAACATGCGCAAGTTTTAAGAATCTACAGTTGTTTTGTTCTTTTGACATTACCAAAATGGCGCAATCAAGCTGACAGTCCAGAGATGAATTCGGTAGCGCTCAAAACGACTTTAGCTCCTGTCTTTTTAATTTCGATTTTTAGGCTTTTTTACGTTTTTATTTTTTATATTGTTCGTAATAATATAACTTTTTTTTAAAAAATTAATTATTTAAAAAAGATAATAACTATTATAGTATATTTTCAGCCATAACAGTAAAAAAACCAAAAGCTCGAACTTACGAGCCAGATCGAGCAGGGCTCGGTCGGTCGGTCTTGACAGCTGCAAATTTTCATCTCGGAAAAAGGTTCTAAAAAGGCTGTTCTCCTTGTGGTTCCTCTTGGGTATTGAGTCATGTCTTTGAAGTTGAATTACAAGGGGTTTCACCATTGGAAGTGATTGCGGTCATTTTCCCTGTCGCCAACAGGCAGTTTCAGTCGATTTGAAAGCGGACAGTTTTGTAGTTTTGAAAATTGATGGAGAATTTGAGGGAGTCGATTTGAGGGAGACCGATGGAAATTGATAGCCCCTCCTTTCCAGTTTTGTAGGACATTTTTTTTGAATAATTTTGTTTATAAATATAAAATGTATTTTTAATTTTAATATAAAATTAGTGTAATATTTCCTTTATACTCTTATAAATATACAGTTTTACTTGCTACTCTCTCCATCTAAGTTTATAATACATATTTTCTATTGGCATATAGACCAAAGAGATAGTGAAAATGCTACATTACTCCTAATTATTATCTTTAAGTAGTATATTTAATGCATACATATAAAGAAAACAAATAAAGCTGTATATTTATTAGGGGTATAAAGGAAACATCATTAATTCTGCATAAGAACATGAAATATGTTCTATATTTATGAATAAGGTCATTCAAAAATACACAATATAAATTTAGATGGAGAGAGTGTTGTCTACATACATGCATTGAATATAGTCATTTTTGTTGGATTATGTGGGCCAAGCCCATATAATAAGAATAATTCTATTAAATCTCAAAGGCCCACTCATGCAAAGGAGGTATGCATGTGACCTTTAGTACCATATTGCTAGTTCTAGGAGAGGAAGACCACCTAAAAGGATGGTGCACTCCTAGCCACTTGAGGCATGTGTGGGAGAGAACTAGAGGATAACACGCGCTGCGCTGCTCGCTCGCTCGCCGGCCGGGCCGGGCGGGTGGGCCGGCTGGGGCGGGCGGGCGGGCGGGCGGGCGGGCGGGCGGGCGGGCGGGCGACGGCACTGCGTGAATGGTCCGCCAAAATCCGCTCCAGTGCTTGCGCGACGCGCTTCCTTTGCCGTTTTGAGTGGCGGTGAATCCGGTTCGATTCACGAGTTATGGAGAACGTGCGGCGTCTTGATCACGCGTCCGGTCTTCTATAAATACGAGCCGCCGCCTCCATACAAAGCATGACGCGAAAATCAATCTAGGTTTTGCCTCCTCCATCCATTTGTGCTGCGCCGTCCCACGTAGTCTACTCCGCCCCGTCCGCCGCGTGCACCGTCGTTCGAGAGCAGGTCTCGGAACCGCCGCTTCAAGTCTGCACCGGAGAGGGCGAATAAGGTTTTGGAAGCGCTCTGCGATCGCCATTGTAGCTCGCTCGTCTTCCTCGCTGCGTTCGCCGCGAATCGTCATCGACTTCGTGTCATCCTCACCGTGCTCGCGGCGTCTACATCGCAAACCGATCGAACAGAACCATCGATGCACGCAATGGTCATGTTCTCCGTATTAGATCTGTTCATGTACGTTTCTCGGTTTACATGTCTAGATCTTTTATGCTCGTGATGGTTCTGTTATTTTGCGTGCATGGTGTCATGATTTATTTATGGAATAAATTAAACCTACATGTGCTTATATATTCAACAATTTTCACTACCTTCTTGATATATGTGCATAGAGAAAATACAGATGGAATATTTCCTTGCTATAAATACCAAGTTTCTCACATGCTTTCATTCGAAACTGGATCTTTGGTTTCTAAACAAATTCGATAATTTGGTGTCATCACTGCATGGCGGAGAGTTTGAATTTATGGTCCAAATACCCAAAAACCTCAGACTTAGAACTTGGACTTAATCTACATAAATGAAATATAACAGATATATCGATGCAAATGTCGAGAAGAACCTCGAACGATCTGGATTAGGTGTAAAGTATCCTTGATTCTCTAAAAGAAAATATCCCTTGATCCAAGGCGTAGTAGTACTAAACTAACAAATGGAATAATGAACCACATTATTTTTAGCATAAAGTTGATCTGCAAGATGCTCGTGATAAGACAAGCTGATAAGAGCATAAGAACTTGGAATAGATTAAATACAAATTTGTGGAAAAGGAGATGTAGTAATTAATGTGCCTTCTCTAGGGAATAAACAAGCTAGGATGCCCAACTTCTGGTAAGATGCTGCATCACATATTAGGTAATAATGGACTAAAAGTAAGTTTATATAAATCAGCTTTGAAAATAATTCTTTTTACTCCAACCATTTGTAGTCAATCTTGCAAGACATCAGATTGCATGCTCCGGCGAAAACCGGGTTTAAATTCTAACACATGCAAGTATAGGGTTTACATCAAGAGGACATATCTAAGTGCATCCATCCTTACGGTGTAACCTCTGTGTATCATCTGTCTAAAACTTTTGAAAATTTTTCCAAAAATTTGCAAATATAGAGGATTATATATTCTATATGCAAAATTTGTTGCCGTACTGTGTCTAAAATATTCATGAAAAGTGGTGTTCAGAGGAATATTGCTAGAATTATTCATTTTTTTCTTTCATCTCTGGACTGAAGGCATATTCATTTTTTTCTTTACCTCTGGGGTAGCACACTAGACTTGCATGATTCTTTCTTGCTTTCTTTAAAGATATCATGTTGAAAAAATGTGCACGGATATTCTAATTAAGCTTGCATTGTTCTTTCTTGCTTTCTTTAAAGATATCATGTTAGAAAAATGTGCACGGATATTTGAATTAAGCTTGCATTGTTCTTTCTTGCTTTCTTTAAAGACATCATGTTGAAAAAATATGTGCTCGGATATTTTAATTAAGCGGCTGAAATTGAATGATTGTCTTTACTTAAGCCACAATATCTTGAGGTACGTGTATTCTCCCCCAACACCTTTTGGTTTCTGCGCCAAAGAAGATGATTTAGTTTTTTTAAAGAAAAACTTGGTTCTTAATTAAGGAAATTGGTGGATTGTGTACTTGTGATCTGAACTTTCTAATCTATATATCGTAGGAAATTTGTGACGCATGTAATGCAATGGTGTCCAAAGAGAAAAATTCCAAGCATCTCTGTTTAATACAGTGACAGACCTAGGATTAAAATGTAGCTAGACGGGCTCGCAAGAGTGAAGCAAAAATTACCGAAACGCAAAACAATCTATGATCACACTATGTTACAATCATACTAATAATAAGAGTATATGACACAAAATGAAAGCAATAACTACAATTCCATGCAAATATATATATATATATATATATATATATATATATATATATATATATATATATATATATATATATATATATATATATATATATATAATGGTAAAACATTAAAAATATCTCATTAATGAATGTTAGTCCACAGTTGTAAATGAGTTGTAGAAGAAACAACTTATCAATTGTGAAAGGTAGATGGATTAGTAGTGTTACAATTTGATAATAGAACATAAAAGATGTAATAAAAAGATAAGACAAATGATATACCACTAAATAACTAAATACATCTAGGATAACGTGACATTTCATTATCTGAGATTTCATGTTTTGAAACCGTTTCTTGATTTTTCACGATCAAGTTATTTTAATATATCTTACTCGATATAGCACACCATCAATTTATTAAGCTAATCATCGGACATCTTATTGCACAATTCATTCTTGATAATATTCATAGCCGAGAAGACTCTTTCAATGATGCTGTCGTCACCGGTGGTAGCAATCTAACTCGATGAGGCGGTAGACTAATGGAAATACAATATGCCTTTCAGTTTCAACCATCTTCACAGCCAGAATTCCAAGATCATGACAAGTAATAATATCATCAATTCTTTGCACATGAAGAATGAAAGTTTCAAGTTGAACCTTATAGCCACATGATCAGAAATATAGAAACCTTCGTCATCGATCTCCGCAAGTCGAGCAATATTATCCACATTAAACTTTGAGAATGAGTCTCCTAGATCAACACAAGAAAAGCATACAAGAAACTCTGATGATACCTCATTGAAGTGATGATCCACTATATGGTAATAGCATCAATGTTAGCAAAGAATGTATCAACACGATAATGATGGTCTTGAGTGATTGTGATCCCACCCCGCCTTGATCGGCCTCATCTTGGAATCGCTTCATCCATACTTGGCACTGAAAATTTATTTACATCATAAAATATTTTGACTTCTACAAATGGTGGCTCCCAACTATGGCTCCTCAAGTTGGTCAAATGTGTTTTGACATCAACAAACAATAACATGACTTGATCAATGTTTTAATACTTCCTTTGCAATACAAGAGATTACTCATTTGTAATCTAAAACACTTTCAACATCATGTTCAAAATGAACACAAAATTAAATGTCTCCATATATGCAATAAACCCGTTGCCTTAGATCGATTACGCCCATCTTTGTGCACAATGCCTAGCACATCTATCACTGCATCCCACAAGGACTCAATACGGAGTAAGGTTTCATAATGAGAGTTCCATCTAGTGTCTCTCGGTCTGGCCAAGCTAATTTCTTGATGCTTGCCTCTTCCTAAAAAATCTCACCTCTCTCCAACTTACAAAATGTTTTGAAGATGCTTGTCAAATAAATGCTTGTCAAATAATACATTCTTCCTCTTGCAAGATGCATTAGTAATGGTCATAATCAAAGTCACATGCTCAAAGAAATCATAGTTAGACGAACAACAACTTGTGACAGCAACAACTACCAACTGTAATTGGTGAGCAAAGAAATGGATATAGAAAGCATATGAGTTCTTATCATGAATAAGTTTTTAAAGGCCGTTGAATTCACCTCTCATATTTGAAGCTCCATCATACCCTTGCTTGCAGAGTGTAGCAATAGATAAACCATGTCCAGCAAGCATCCCAACAAAAGCTCTCTTGAATGCATATGATGTTACCTCTGTAACATATTGGAGACCCAAAAATCTTTCATAACTTTCCCTTTGGTTGAGTAGAACAATGCAAACATTAAGAGAGCAGCCCTTGACCGCCGGTCGCCTCCACGCCACACCGCTGCCACACTCCACTGGATGCCATGCCGCGCTCCACTTCCCCTGACTAGTAGTTGCGTCAGTGCCTCGCCCCATTGGCCGCTGGTCAGCGCCGCGCCCCCTTGGGCCTTGCCGCCTCTCGGGTTAGCATGCCTCTGCTCGCTCGGGAATGGTTCTGCTGCACAGTTTGCCTCGCCTCGCCCGCATCTTCTACCCTCTTGGGCACTCGGCACTGAGCTGTTGGGTTGGAAGAGGAAAGCCCAATCCCATGCGTAATGCATTGCGATGTTGGCCTTCTGCTGTGCTTATCACGGTCGTGCCGTTCAACCATTGTCTGCTCTGGTCTAGCCTATGGAGTGGAGGAGACAAGCATGGGTCGCCCGGGGGGGGCGATAATGGAGCTCAGGTAGCTCATCCGAAGGGACGGTCCACCCTAGCTTTGACGTGCACCGAGAAGAAATCCGAGCGGTATCTTCGAGCTATTGCCGCCAAGAACACTCGCACGGAGCGGCAATAAGGTTTCTGGACAGCGCACATCTGTGCGACCGCTCGGTTCTTCATTAAGCACAATTGTAAATCGGTCGTGTGACCGATCGGCTCTGTTATATAATATTCTTGAGTATAGTTAGAAATACAATGTGTTGCTTGTTGCTAGTATTACTTGTTGTTAGTATTAATTTATGCATCACTAGTTATCCACGATATTTCCGTCCTACTAAGATCTAGTATTAAACTATTGCGCATATTTACAACAAGCATAAGGGTCGAAGATTCGGAGCAACTATGCCCGAAAGAAAACATAGAAGAAATTAAATGTAAAAGTAGTGAGCCACTCAGTTGCTCTAAGTGGAGGCTCATGATCATCTTAAATTTGTGTCCTTTATATGTTCGAGTGGCTATTCATTGTTGATAGAAAGCTTTTTTACTGTCGAAAATTTTGATAGGATCCTGATCTTTGTCTGAGGACCATATGCGTTCTCTGCGCAACTCACTGCGAAAGAAGCTTCCAACTTTCTCCCTCTTGGCTTTGATTTTCACAGAAATTGGCGAACTGCGGCCTAGGTCCTGATCAACTCGGCTTCGGTTTCTGGCTTTTGGCTTATTTTTCACTATTTATAAGTTTCGTCTTTCTCTGAACTTTTGGCTTTTTGTTGAGCTTTTTTGCCGGTTCTTTTTTTTCCGTATTTGTTTGTATTATATGTAATGGGCTAACATATTTTTTATATTTTTAAATTTTTTCAAATTTAATTATGCTAAATAAGCCTCACATCATTCTGATGCTTTTTTCACCCACTACAGATGTTTTCAGCTATAAGCCATGAGCTTTTCAGCCGAACCGATCACCACCTAGTCTTTCCAAGCAAACATAGGATATTCTTTCCGTGCATGTAATGCAATAGTGGTGCCCTAATAGAATATCCCAAGCATCTTTCACCATCATGTTGACTTTATCCTCTCTTAGTTGCTTCCTTCATAGATACCATGTTGGAAAAAAAAATGCTTGTGTCCTTGGCATTGCGTCAGTGGAGACGACTTAAGTAGACTTCCAAGTGAGTGGCCGTTGAATCACTCCCATTTTATTAGCTCCAATAATTGATGTGAAGTGTTGTTGTATCACATGCCACATGGTATCGTATCGATAGGTTGTAGAGCTGGTTCAAGCCAAACAAGGCATGGAAAATTTATACAATTAGCTTACTCAAAACGAGGCATGGAAAGTTTATACAATTAGCCTACTTGCCCTGATAATGCACCTTTAGCCTAGAAGAAATTGCAGTCCGAAACTTCGAGAAAACAAATGTTGGGTCTTATGGCTTGGATTAGACACTCCAAAAACAGGCCAACGAGTTCTGAAAATGATACGATAGGGATAGAGAGGTCATATGACCAAAACAAATGCATTTAAAGATGCCTTGACGGTGGAACAGCAGACATATGCGAGACTTCAAATCTCATGCTGAAGAGTGGGCGTGAGTAATTCACTGTAGAAGGAAAATGCAGAACTATTTGTACATGTAGGCATGCGTGATATATTAGCCATCCAAAGTGTCTCAAGATTCGTGCGTAGGTCATGGCAATGATAAGTATAGCCATCTATCCATCGCACTCCTAGTTAAGTGCTTGGTAACTTACTCAAAGAATAAGCTAACCTGACAAAAAAAAATTATATGTAACATATAGTATGGAGGAAAGGAGTTGCAGCGACGATGGGTCGCTTCTCGGTTACACGCTTCACTGCATCGTGGATAACTCTATTTATTCCCGCGGATTAAATCGCACAAAACCTGCTTTTATTCATTTTTTTCTTGATTGGCAAAACCATAAACACCTGACCATCCAGAAAACAAATAATCGCTGTACAACACCGGTAATGTAACTCAATAGCGCACAAGAACAAACAACTGAACAATTTTCATCCAATGTGCCTATTCAAAACAGACAACTGCCCAGAATCACCATTGAACAAGTAAACCTCCAATGGGGAGTACGACGATGAGAACGGTGACGACGATAACCTCGACGGTTGCAAGATTCTGCTTCCCTTGGGGCATGGGATGGTTAGGAGGCGTGGCCCGGTCCGCATCTGCCAAATCTGACAACACAGAAGAACACAAAATCACGGTAAGTTTCTGCCGGCAACTAACAACTCATTTTGACCAAATTTTGTAACACAGTTTGTCTATTTCCAGATTTTTCCTTCTTCCATGTGATCCAATCGAAAACAAACCAACCTCTGCAATGTTAACATTGAGCATTGGGAAAATATTTACGACTTCTAATCAACATGTTATAAGTATGGTCCAGAAAAACCTGAAGAAATCAAGAACGGGGCAGGCATGAAGCTACCTCAATTATGCCTTTCCGTGGAGCATGGATTGCTAGGCACAGGCAATAGTCACTCTTTGTATATCCTAAGTGCATTGAGCTTGATGATGCCTTGTCTTTGCTCAGAAGCATCTCCACAAAAAGACAAGAAGCATCACGATAACCCTGAGAAGTTGATATATTACATGTTACAAGATAGAAAATGCAAGTCCAAAAAGTAGAGAACGATTACAATATTTGTAGAAGGAACTCTGTGCATTATCACTGTCCAGGAGTGTGAAGGACCCGACCCATGTTACACTGCTGGGAAGCAATGGACCCGAGTTATTCATGCGCAATGCGAAGGATGTCGAGATGAGAATAGTCAGTTATTTACTCCTAAGCCACAGTGGGATCCATACTTTTTTATTTCTGATTTGGAAACTAAATAGATTTATCAACATTGATCCAAATATGAACAAATACACATGCAGTTATGAATATGCAATAAAATATCATTAATATCATTACTTTTCCATATACAAATATTGCAGCATATGTTTATCATCGGGGCCAGGATCTAAAAAAAAAGAGCATACCCAGTGCCAAAACTCCCACATTGTGTGGGCCAAGATCTAAAACAAAACAAACAATTCTAGATGTCCTGAGAAGTGCTGGGCCAGGCTCAATAACTACCTATTTTTATGTTGTATTTAGGTTACGTTTAGGGTATCCTTCTAGTTATGGTTTCTAAGTTGCCTTTTTGGAGCTATCATCTAATTTAAATTAGGAAGGTTGAACATGGCATATTTTGAGGTTTAGGGCTTCGCATTTTCGCTTATGGTGAATATTTCGCGTTGGAAAACTAAAAACTGAACTTACTTATCCTGTGACTCAAGTCTACCCGCACGTCAGGCAAACCACGCACTCACAACAACCCCACTTATGCTTTCGACCTCACTTCGCATAAAAGGATTGACCTGAGGGTTGAAATGCAATGGTACAGGGTTTATATGTTGCTCTCTCTCACCCAAAACAAGCAATGCAGGACTATCTTCCCAACACTTGCACTCATGCTCCTAATCCTAGCACAATTCACCACTAACTTAACGTGGTGCAACCCAATCAACAAATGGAAAAGGTACCAGCACATCCAGAGCACTGAAAGATGTTCCATGCACTGCTACAATATATCAAATGTTTGATCAAAATTGGCCTGTAAAATCCATCAGGTGATATGTTCTTTAACTAGAATCCCTTGAATGTTGATGACATATTTCTCTGCCTTATATTCGGCCTTACTTTCTGCAGTATGGTTGTCTAGACAAATATTGATTGCCAAGTTAATATAGCGCAGCTTGCTGTAAAGACAGCTAATATATATTGTGAGGACAGTCTTAGTCACTTTCCGCTTGGTTGTGGCAGGGGTAGAAACTCAGTATGCCAAGAAGTGTGGGCACTCATATTGCATCTTGACATGGGATAGCAGCATGGTAGGTTAGTGGTAAATGGCGCCAGGGTTAGAGAACTACACATACTCCCACAAAGGCCATAAAAATTGTCCGCTGTGGACTAGTGCTCGATGGACTAGTCTGCAGCGGTCAAAGCAGAATATTTTCTATGTGCATCCTCCTAACCCTAGCACAATTCACCACTATTTTAGGGTGGTGCAACCCAATCAACAAATTAAAATGGTACCAGCACGTCCAGAGCACAGAAAGATGTTCCATTGCAATCAATCAAATGCTTGATCAAAATTGGCCTGCAAAATCCATCAGGTGATATGTTCTTTAACTTGAATCCTGTTGTGGGGGTGGCCCAACCCCCCGCGACTGGGCCATGCAACTAGTCCAACATGTAATAGGCCCAATAGTGTAGAGGAATATACCAGTGTAAATATACAAATGTACCCTCATACTTTGTAAGTACTAAGGGGTAGAATGGAGATTTTCCATTCTACCCCACTCATGTATATAAACCCCCAGGAGGGGCAGGAGGAGGGACGTCCTCTTATTCTTACCAACTCTCCCATAGATCTAACTCTCCTCTTCCTCTTCTACTAGTCCCCTTCTCTACTGTTTGGTCTGTAGCCACGACAAATCCCTTGGTGACATATTTCTCTGCCTTATTTTCTACAGTCTGGTCATCTAGACTAATATTGATTATCATGCTAAAACAAACCTAAACTAAAACCAGAAAGCACGACAAAAAATCGTAACCAAATCCTAAATATAATTCTAGACCTAATTAGAACCCAAAACCTATCTAATTTGATAAAATAGACTAAATCTTAAAGAGAAATATATGGTTTTGAAGGAGACTGAACCAACGACCACACTACCATCCTGATATAGCCGTATTTCTTTCGCCTAAATCTGTAACTTTTGGAAGTTATACTATTTCCAACTCTGTAGTTTACTATTTCTTGTAGATTATTTGAAGACTTTCAAAAAAAACAAAGTTGTAACTACAGATTTACCTTCCATAACCGTACAGCCACAAGGGCATGAGTGTCCAGCAGTAGAATCCGGCCAAGAGAATCAGTTATGGCAGCCAATGTACCACTTGGGGAGAGCATAAGCCGTTCTCCTTTCCTTGGTGAATCTTTCAAGCAAGTGAGAGGTGACGCTGCAGTATATATAACCATGAGGAACAAATTCAATATTTGTAAAAGATAGTTGAAACTTAACTATGTAAGACATTACTTTTTGCGAAGGATTGAGGCTTTGGCCGTGATTTCTTAGTTGGTGATGGTTCGCTCCGCCATAGAATTTTGGACAAAGATGATATTGTCGAAAATGTTACAGCTACACCTTTTGACAAAATTGCTCCAACAATTGACCTGCTTCTGTCTTCTGATAGCCTGCAGAGCCACCCAAATGTTTGGATTTAGGAAAGGCAAAGAAAAAGGGGGTAAAATGAACAATAGTGCAGCATCATCTTCCCACTTTTCACTGTTAGCATTCAGAGCAGATGACACTATTTTGAATCAAGTGCAATGATTCAAATCTGATCATCTGAATTGAAGATGTCATGGTAATTTTACGTTGCAATATAATTTCAATTGGAAAATGCGTGTCTATAAATTATAATTGGCATGCAGGACAGACACGCCCAATCATGTCTTGGTTAAACCAAAACCATAGAACTCATGATGGAAGAACAAATACTGCATGCATACAGGTTACATAAGAGCTAGTAAAGTGATCACCCGGATTAGAAATGGTCAAGCAAATAAGTACTGCAAGTCTGGAACTCACCTATACGCTGAAACTACAGCATCCTCTCCAACTGTAATGGCACAGTAGTGGCGCTGATTCGACTGCCCAGCAATATAAAAGCAGCTGAATTCAATATGATGGTAACTTCAGAAAACTTCCATTAAAGGTAACTTTTTAGATGAAACAGGGTACAGAAAGTGAAATAATAATGATAAAGACAAACTAGATCTGTATAACAATTTCTGACATGTACCAGCACTACGGCAGGCAAAGAAAGTTGAGGGCAAGTCACCTGAAGTTCTAATAAGGGAGGTGGCATCAGCCCAACAATTGCAGCATCAGCACAAGAACCGAACTTGCTTACATTCCAAATCTGAAAAGGTATCCTTCCAAAGGAATTCTCGTCCTCAGCATCTTCTTGTTCAAACTTATCTTTCCACAAACGTGATTTAACTTCTTGGACTGACTTTTGAAGCATGCTCTGCAAGTAACCAAGAAGGCAAGAACTATTATTAAGCATACACAGGAAGACTGATAATTATAATGCTGGCTTCTGAGCATTGAAATGTTCTATATGAAGTACGCACTATCGGAACAAGATTTATCATGACTTAGAAGCAAGATGCCATATACTGCTTACAGATTGAAAAAAAATGATGTCATCCTTTCCTTTATGACTGGAATATAGATATATACTCCTCCAATATAAAACATTGGTGGTGTTCCTCAAAAACAAAAGCTCGCTCCAAACATATTCCTACCATTAATGAACATAGTTGATAATGTTTGAAGTTATTACCGCGCCCTTTTGTACTTGTTTACCTAAAACATTGTCTGTTGCAATAAATACAAGGTTGCATCTCTCGAAAGCTTCTATTCTCGGTGGAAATGATTACTGCAGACAAGAAAACTATAAAATAAAAGCAAGGGTATAATAGAATAGTATTTTGGAGGAACAGACACAAACGGAGCAGCATACCTAGCAGGAGCTACAATTAAAATAGGATAATGAAAACTCCAATATCGACCATGGGATAAAATTTGCATGGTGCGAATGGAAGAAAATTTCCATGTCTCTAGAAGGTGGCACGGATTGGGTGTAGAGTGGAACAATTCAGGGAGTTTTTGAAGGCTGCTAGCGGCTTTCAGTGGCTGATCTGACCCATGTAGACTCACTACAAATGCCAAGATTGCCATACAAGAGCAATAGCTTTGGAGGCGTAGCTATCAATTTTCCTAATTTCGCATGGTGGCATTAAAATTTTCCTTTGATTATTTAAGCTTGAATACAGAGCTACTGATGTTTTAGCTTATAACATGCAGGTGAAATGCCAAAATCTAGAACCACAGTTGCATGAAGTGCTGACTATAAAGAATGGAAAATTTTCAACATCTATTTCAGAACACATGAAAGTTCAGTGCATACAACTCAATTTTACACAATTACTGCTTTTTATTTGCAAATGTTTCTTATTTGCATTCACAAGGGTCCCCAAATTGATGAGTAAGTTTCTGTAAAAAAAAAATTACAATTGCTTCTGAATTAGCATATCCATCAAAATATGATATCTCAAATTCTTATAGAACAATAAAGGAAGATTTATAGAAACCTGAAGGTCAGCACCATCAAAACGTGCAATAACACCAGGAAAAACCACAGAAAGCTCATCCGAACCGGAATCTTCCCAAGAGTTTTCCTTCCTCTCACGGAAGTTAAGTTTCAGTATCTTTGCAGGATATATACTCTAAAATAAGCAAACAGAAGTATCACACTATTAGCGATAAGAAATGAAGACATACCAAAAGAAATATGCATGCCTACTTGCTTAAGGAAGATGACAACATAATAAATGGAAGTAATGGTAGAATCTAACTCTCAGAAGTATTGCAATTTTGAAAGAAGAAATCTAACCGTCACCAAAAGAAATTGTCTGTGATACCATCTTTTAATCAGGCATTATTGTGCTTATGATAACTCAAAAACTAGCTTAGGAACTAGGAAGCCTTCATGTACATTCTAATATCGTAAAAAAACACTGCCTGAAGAACAAATCATACACCAACCCTGCCAATTTCTAGTAAAAATCGTATATTTGCAGTTTAACCACCTACCCAGCTACGAACGTGCTAAAAATTTCCAAGATTGCTCATTGCTGATTCTCCAATCATAGTGACAGCATCGGATAACACCAGGAAAAGCAAGACATTCCAAGCAACAAACTTCTCTGATTCTACAAACCCAAGAAGCCCTAGAAATAAGGGCGGAGCTAGGCAGGGTGCCGGTTGTGCATGGCACCCCGAAAAATTGCAAAAAATTACTAGGGATCAGGTATGTAATTGGCCAGAGATTGTCCCTAGAGGTTCCTAAGCACCTCCCTTCATCGGAGATGAAAGCTAGGGCATTTCCCTTGGCTGGAAGATGACGAGGCACTGCAGGGCTGTGCAAGGCTGCGCATGGGCCAGCCTGATGCACCTTAGCAACTCATCTGGGGCTCTTGGCCCAGCCTAGTAATACGATTCCTCATACCTCATCTTGGGTTCAACTGGAATAGATTGCAGCTGTTGCTATGGTGCTCAATTGCATCACTTATCAATTGTCCATACAGTGATATCATACCTTTAGACTTCATCTACTTATGTACGTCTATATATGTATTCAACTCGGTCACTTTTTAGTTTATATGTGGTGTCATTGTTAGTTTTGCATGCTTATATGGAGTTGTTTGCTGCATATTAGCCTATGTCCACATGCCCAAGCTTGAATTTTGGTCACAGCTATGTGCACCCCCAATGATGTATTTCAAGCTCCGCCACTTCCTAGAAATCTAAAAATTCTCCGAAGAATTGCTACAGTGTTCATAGAGAGAGGGATCATATCACGGACCTGCTTGTGCAGTAGATCGCCGGTGAGCGAGTAGAACAGGAGCCACCCGGCGTCCGTGCCCACCGCCACGGCCACCCCCTCCTGCCCCTCCGCTTCATCTCCGGCGAGCGGAACCCACTCCACGGCGGAGATCCGGCCCTCGTCCGGCCCCAGCGCGGGCTTCACCGTGACCCCGCCGCTGCCACCGGCGATCGGGACGAGCACCAGCACGGACCGCGCCGCGCTGGCCACGGAAAGGGTGCGCGCGCGGGGCCCGAGCGACGGGAGCACGGCGGGGTCGTCCAGCCACCCCTCCCGCTCGCCGGCCCCCGCGGTGGCGAGATCTCCGGAGGAGGACGCCAGAAAGGCCACCTCCGTCAGGTGGTTGCCCCGCCGCGCCATGGAGCGGCCGGAGGCGAGCGGGGATCGCGACGAAGGTTCTAGAAGCTTCGAGCCCGGGAGATGCGACGGGGAGGGAGGGAGGGAGGGAGGGAGGGAGAGGGACCGAGGGAGGGCGTGCGCGTGCGCTTTTGCAGATCCAACCTTCGGTTGTCTTGGATTTGTGCTTATGACATGGTTATCTCCTCACTAAAGACCTATTGATCTAGGAACAAAATGCTATAGACGACAAACATAACCAGAAGTATGCGGAAAAATTTACCGTTAAAACAATTCAATGTTTGTATAAAAAGATGGATATTTTATGTGTAACACCTTGGTCCATCCTCAGAGCTCCGGATGCTACCATAACATATTAACAATCTTAAAGGGGAGATTGGATCATATACCCTCCCTTTAGTTGGGAAATTGAGGTTTACCCTCCACATCTCAATGACACGTAGGGTCATCATAAGTCACTGACACGTGGGCCATGAGGGTAAATCCTCAATTTCCATATAAATGGAGGGTATATGATCAATTTTTTCATCTTAAAGTGACGCTGCTATTAAAAATTTTGGCAGCGCCTCCCCTATTTATGCGACTACAGACAGGGGCAATAAAATTTATATTAGTCAAACTACAATAAGACAAATGATTTCATAACAACAATAATCATAACATGATAAGGCTCCACACCCAAGGATGATCGAAACCATGAGCTCAAGAACATAATATAACAAAAACAGCGAACCACATAAGACATGCATAGAGCTGTCCAGTGGGCCGTGCCAGGCTGGCACGGCATGGGCCCAGTCCAGACATAGCCCGTTTAGGCACGACAAGTAAACGAACCATGCTGTGTTGGCCCACGGGCCATGGTCCAAGTCGAGGGACGGCCCACGACCGTGCCGTGCCGACACAGGTACGGTTAGGCCTTAACGAGCCAACTGTGCCCGTTAAGCCGGGAGAAGGAGAAAAAATCATAAAATTATAGAAAATTACATAAATTTATATAAAATTGTAGATATTGTTAATCATCAAGATAATTATTGTCAATGGCATAATGAGCTTTTATTAACTTGTGAAAATAGATAATTATAGAAAATAGAAAATTGACATTGGAGCCCAGCCAGGCTGGGCCATGCCGTGTAGGCCTGGCCCGCGATCACTACCGGGCCGTGCCACCCCCTCGGCCCAAGCACGGCATAGTCCACCGGGCCTTGTTGGCACGGCCCACGAGCTAGACAGGCCGTACCATGCTTGGGCCAGGCTAATAGTGATGGGCCAAGGGCCGGCATGCCAAGGCCCGGCCCATTGGCCACCTCTAGACATGCACATGGAAATAGCATTGACAAAAGAACCTCATTCTCTACTTTAAGCAAGAGGGGATTGACCGCATCCCACATATAGCTTTAACATTTCCAAAGCTTACTCTAACGAAGATTTAGCAAAAGTAACTTCACAAGAGTTTAAACATGAATGCGAAGTGGGTGGCAAAGCTGCTATTTAATAATTGTGATGCAAAAGGTCTACTCCCATTCCATGCATGCCGTCAATCAGGATCACCTAAGAAAGTCAACAAAATAAGCGTGAGTCCAAAGACTCAGCAAGTACATAATAAGACGATAAACACTTTTATAAGCATAAACATTGGTATAACCATGTCATCTTCCACATGTTTCAACATTAACCTAAATATAAACATAACCATAGCCATATCATTCTCCACATGTCCCAACATAATCCTATCATCATTCCCATACCTCATCACCATCTATTTCTATTAATGCGATGCAAAACTACTCTACATGTTCATTTCCTTATCACATTGCATATATCAGTATAGCCGAGTGAACACCTGTTGATGTTCACCCCGTCATAGGCCTGTCCTCATTGGCACAGGGATATCTCCACTTCCGTAGAGACCTACGGAAGTAGGTCTTACACATCCACCCACAGTGGATATCTTTCTCATCATATGAGTGCAATGATGCAAATGCATATGTCTATTGTCAAAAACATATTCCCTCTATATCATTATTAGTAGGATAGCATTAGTGCTTACCCTATCCCATCATCATCAGACTAGCAATATCATATAATTTAAATACCATATATTCTATATAATTTACCGTCTACCACTCTACCATGTACTTGCCTGTTCAACTTTGTGGAGGACGCGTGGATGGCACCAAACCCGAACCTCCACCTTAACAAGCATCAACCCATCTCAATACATTATAGCCATATATGCACTCATACGAATGGCATTGATCCTATGCGCAAACCTGACACATACAATACTCTTAAACAGGACGCTTTCCCGTTGTTTCGATAGTTAAACAACCTTAGTTTTCAATCCCAAAACCTAATATAGCAAGCAGTCCGAGTTTTGAAATATATACAAACTTACTCTCATAGGGCTAGCTATCACGATTTAAAAGATTACATCATCTAAACTATTGTTTTCAGCCCGACAGCAGTATTGTCCCATACTGGGTAGCAGCCATCTCATAAACTTATCTTCCAAACCGATGTGCCAAAATTGGCGATCCAACATTCTATAAAAAGCTAACAACATTAGCTACAAGTTTATAACAGACTAAGCTCTTATTAGCCCCGTAACATTCTCAAAACCTTTATAGAGGGCACTGCATATGAATTCCATCTACTAAGCATGTTCTAACCATTGCATGCATCAATCTCGCTAATCGACAATTTGACCTCTACATAACTCGATAACCAAGCAAGAAGAAGGAATCGAGGCGTTACTCTAGCCCCGAATAACTGGATTGGAGCACCTCGTTCTTTTCCTTAGCCAGATCTAGCATATCAAGATTCAGGTTGTTCTTCCCCCTTATTTTTCCCTTCCCTTCTCTTTTTTCCTCTTTTCCTTCCTTTCTTCTATTCTTTTCTCCTTCTCTCCTTCTCTTTCTTCCTTCACAGACAACCTCCTCTTCTCTTTTTTCTTCAGTTGGCTCTCCAATCGCCTAGCCGGGTTCTCCCTCCCCTCTTCTTTTCTTCTCCCTCATCTCTTCTTCCTCTCAGCCGGCCGGCTCCTCCCCTCTCATGTTGGTTAGCTCCAATCTTCCCTTTCTCTCTTCTTGGGTGGTAGGAGGACGGGCCGCATTGGATGGAAACAGTGGCGAGAGAGCGCGGCATGGGACGACGATGCTGGTAGTTGGGGCGTTGGTGGTGGCGGGCCGGTGTGCGTGAAGATGGGGCGACGGTTATTTGACCGCGGGTAGGCCAAAGGGTGATGGTGATTCGCAGTAAGGGACATGCACGGGCAGCAGTAGCGCGTGGCCAGGCAGAGTGGTGGTGACGCTGGTGGTTGGAGGCGATGGCGAGTGGCGCATGGGAGTTGGGCGATGATGGGCAACACAGGAGTGGTGGCGTTGGTAGTAGCAGCGAGGGAGCATAGGGAAAAGGAGAGGATAGAGATACCTCCTCCCCTGGCTTGCCTTATAAGAGGGGGTAGCATGGGCATGGGTTGGGCTGGGCCGAAGCCGACGTAGATCCCTCGTCTCTCTAGTATTACATTATGAGATGTTGATAGTCTATTTGGTTAATAAGCATAATATCCCTAGCAAACTCTTGATAAAAGTCAAATGGCTGGGCATCATGGGCTGTCCCACCTTAGAGGAGTTAGAAACCATAATGCATTAGCTTTTATGCTAGTGTCATACTCGCGCCTTGCTGCATGAGTATTATTCTTGTTCGAAAAAATATAGTAGTAGTTCTTAAAAGTGCTGCACATGATATGGTTAATTAATTATGATGATTCTTAAGAGTACTACATACAATACAGTCATTTTACTTATTTATAGAGATACACAATATATGTAGGAACTAAGTTGTATGGGTTGTTTTCCTCTGTTATTCAGTGTTCATGGATTATTGTTATTACGATTGGTAGGACACGAACCTTAATTTCTGTATATCCATACATCAGTGTAATCGCATACACGATCTCTTAATTGGTTTGTACTTTAACATAGGAGATGAGCATCGTTACTAAGAAATAAAAGGGAGGGGGCATCTACCATTTTACTTTCTACCAAGTAACGCGTGGATGCGTCTCCGAAAATTTATCAGTAGGTTCTTCAGGTTTCAAGTTTTGAATGGAAATATTATAATTTTCCAGTAGAAAATGGTACAGAACTTCTTTTAAAAAGAATTGCTTGAGAACTGTGAGGCTAGTCATTTTTTTTTTTGTATAGAACGATAGACAGAACTTTCATTAGTGTTACGATTTAATTAGTAGTACGAGATGATGAATTGAAAATGTAAGTACTAATTAAGGAAGGCTTAACTTAATTTGGTGTTCAATGAACTAACGCATGTCCATTTTAGGAGCGAGAGGGGATTCTTCATGTAGTTTATAAACAACAGAAAAGAAGTTGAAATTGCTAACATGAGGACATCAGGGTCTCCTTTCACATGCAATTGGAAATCTCACGGCAACTTCATGTTGAGCCAGCCTAACGCCGTCGCCGATCCTTTCGAGCTTCATTGTCGGGCTTCGTCTTCATCGCCTAAGGCGAATTGTGGCCATGCCGCGCATGGCCGCAACGCCGCCGACCCTTGTCATTAGTTTTTTTTTGGCTCAATCGTGCCATTAATCTATTAGATTTACATGCATTGGATCAAAAGGCAAGTTGGTAGAAAGGTCACGATTCACAAAGTGCGGTTTGGAGATCACAGAGAAGAAAATATCCTACTAATCACAAAGTTCCTCAAGATCATAGAAAATATCCTACTAATCCCAAAGTTCCTCAAGATCATCTCTGACAATATTTCCAACTGAAAGGTCTATAATCGATGGAAGGCTCAAAAACACCTTCCACTTCGTATAATTACATATAAATATTGTGTCAATGAGCTACACCATGAAACTCCCAATAACATTATCTTACAATAGATATATCAGATCACACAGAGTAACTATATTTCTATAAATAAAAATGCAGAGAAAACAGAAGACAGGGAGTGCTGTGCATATCTATGTGCTTCGTGATAACTTAAAATGCTAAAGCAAGCATAATTATCGCGTCGAGCATGATCTCGACGCATGATGTGTTCATAAGTTTAGAGCAGGTCCTGTGTAAAGGTCTCTTCTAATAACAAAGCTGTCAGGGGGCTGGTATTCTTCCAGCCAAACGAATTCAGATCCCTTTGTTCGGTTCAATAAAACGCCTGGAGAAACAATAGCAAAAGATATGTAAGATACCGAAGCTGCAACACGGTTAGTAAATCAAGTGTATAGTTTGTCGTCCAGGGAAGAAACTGTCCTGACCCGACGGGTCTGATTGTGGGCATCTCCGGAAGTAAGAGCAATGCCTTCCATCTTCTGATGAGTAAGGTGGTGATAAGATGTTCAAGATAGCACAGGGAGTGATGGCTTTGAAAGCATGGATGTTCCCACCGTCTGTCGGATGAAGAACCATTGCCCCACAAGGTGCAGACATTTCACCATCTCTGAAAACCTTGGCAGGTCTGACTGTAAGTACAAAAGAAGCATGAAATCAATTGAGAGTGTGCATTTGCTTGGAACAGCCAATTAGATTCATTTCAGGCCCTACAATGTTGTTATATATCAGAGGGCAAAAGGCAGATGCAGCCTCCAAAAAACATCTCCAATGAGGCAATGGAATGGTAAGATTCATTTCAGGGCCTTTTCATGTAGCTGGACTATATCCAAGCACCTACTCTTAACAAAAATATGGTGCAATATCAAGACTATGATACATATATAAACAAGAAGAAACCAGATTCAATGTATGATTAAGATAAAACCTACCTTTCAATAAGTTAAGAGGTTCAGTTGTATCAATCCAATCATACGTTTTGACATGCACTGCACCGTATAGAAGTTTGCTGAGCACAGTCATGCCAGGATGGTTGTGGAGTGGAATGATGGATGATGCCGGTATGCAAAATATTCCAATCTGCAGACACAATGTGAAAGTACATTGGACATCAGCATTGGATACGGGCAACCTCAAAGAAACTGATCTAATTTGTTACAAGGAAAGGGTGAAGGAGGATTAACGGACATTTCACCGCTGCAAATGCAGAAAAAAAAAAGCATTGACAGTGGTGAGGCAGTTAATGGGGGCTCACCGAGAAGCTTTTGCACTCGTATATATGACGATATCTGATTGCTGGGCCTGAATGAAACACTGTTTTCCTATTCGGGGCTCGTGGACTTCTCCAAAAACGAACAGCTTGTGCTTCACACTCAAGTCCAACATCAGAAGGCCTGATCATATCTGCCAGGAAGTTTGAACCAATTAGAACAAAGGACCAACTGGTATGCGCTAAACATATTGATGTGTAAGTTAGACTTCATGAAAACTCACAAAAGAATATGATATATTACGCTACCATGTTGTGTGATCAGTGAGAAGTAGGAAAGTACACCTAACTATTTACACTATTATGTGCTGATCCACAATGGTGTGGTAGAGGGACAGAGACCATAACAAGGCAAGCAAACATAGGAAAAAAAACCCCTGATTTCCCTCGCATATCTGGTAGGCTTACCAGTACATCTAATGGTTCATGAAGAAAAAGATGAAACGATTCATATATGAAGTGGGCCTCGAGCTGCTTCAAACGAGAGAACAAAGTTGAATGTAGTTATGATTACAGCAACACGAAAAAATGGTGAAACAGGTGCGATATCAGAACCTCATCTGATCACAGCTGCTACAGATCTGACGCTTGTGTTTATTCAGAATAGCATAGAAACACATCCCAGAACCGCAATATAATCTAATTAAGTAATGCACATTGTATCGAGAGCTATCATCATGTTCATAGCACTTAATTTGGTTACTGTCGATTTGATGTCCTTGAGATTAGACGTTCCTATTCAAGATCAAATCACAAGTCACAAGCAAAAGGGGATTCTTACCTAATACAGCACGGACATTATCAACAGCTTCAGGTGACATTGGCCCTTTTTCAGATAATGATACTTTGCAGACCTCATAAAGCTTTTGGATAGTAGCCATAGAATCGGAAGGCATATATAAGTTAAAAACTCCCGATAAGTTAAAAGAGAATAATTCACTTTGACATGATATTTCCAGGTCAGATAGAACGATCCTTTGCAGCCTGTTTCAATAAGAAAGGAAAATTAATGTAAAGGTCTTCACAAGAACAAATCAACAAATGGACATGTGCGCGCGCTCGTGCACACAAATCTAGTATCATGCTTGCTTGTTCTTGAAAGAAAAGGCCACCCTCCCTCCTCCCACCCTCACTGGCTTCATGTGGCTAACAACAACCAATTTGTGACTAATTTTCTATCAGTCCTCATTTGAACTGAAAATAAGAACACCAATACATTGTTATTGTAGAATGTGATATATAAACTGTTGTAGGAAAGACCCAACACCCCGTAAATAAGCCTTACAACTGGCCCAATATGTAATAGGCCTAATAGTATAAAGGAATGTATCAGTGTACCTCTATCTTTTGTAATTATTAAAAGGTAGGATGAAAAATTCCCATCCTACACCATTCATGTATATAAACCCCCAAGAGGGATATGAGGGGAGAGATCCTCTCATTTTATCACCAGCTCTCTTTCTCTAACTCTCTTGGCTATGTATCCTATGGAGAAGGGTATCTTATACCCACTATTGTAGCCATGCTACAACAGTTGGCGGGCAGGGCGGAACGCGCGCCTTAGAACTTCATCTCGCCATTGTCCGACCACATCGTAGTCGAGACTTCATCGATGCTTGTCTGAAGAGTAGGGGATGGGTTGAGCGCGCTTCAAGTCCTCGTCCCGCTGCCGACTTCATCCGACAACATCGTGGCCGTAGACGCTTCGTTTGACCATGTTGTAGTCGAGACTTCGTCGACTCCATCGACGCCTGTTCAAAGGGTAGGGGACGGACAGTGCGCGCTTTAAGTCTTCGTCCCGCCGCCGACTTTGTCGACTTTGTCCGACAACATCATTGTCATAGACATTTCATTGAAACACCTCGCGGTCGCGACATTGTTTGACTACCTCGTGGTCATAGACATTGTGTCCAACTGCCTCGCAGCTGTGATTGCATCCGACCACATTGAGGTTGTA
Source organism: Dendrocalamus sinicus (assembly GCA_036346575.1). NCBI lineage: Eukaryota > Viridiplantae > Streptophyta > Magnoliopsida > Poales > Poaceae > Dendrocalamus > Dendrocalamus sinicus. The sequence continues at coordinate 13,253,159 of CM070666.1, read as the reverse complement.
GACACGTTGTCCGATCGCTTCGTGGTCGTAGACGCTTCGTCTGACCATGTCGTGATTGAGACTTTGCCGACTTTGTCGACATCAAATCCAAAGGGTGGGGGACGGACCGCGCGTGCTCCAAGTTCGCCCCGCCGCCAACTTCGCCGACGCCAAACCGGCGCGGGGACGGGCCGCGCGCACTTCAGTCTTCGTTCAGCCGCCGACTTCGTCGACTTCGTCCGACAACATCGTTGTCGTAGACATTTCGTCCGACCGCCTCACGGTCGCGATTTCGTCCGACTACCTCATAGTCGTAGATGTTGTGTCCGACCGCCTCGCGGCCGTGATTGCATCCGACCACATCATGGTCTAGACATCTCGTCCAACCGCTTTATGGTCGTAGACATTTCATCCGACAACTTCATGATCGTGGACGCTTCGTCCGACAACGTTGTGGTCATATACGCTTCATCCGACCACGCCGTGGTTGAGACTTTGCCGACTTAGTCGACGCCAAACCGGGGTGGAGGGACTGCATGCTGCAACCGTCTCGCCGCCGCTTCGCCGACGCCCGAACCGGGTGGGGATGGGCCGCACGCGCTTCAAGTCTTCGCCCCGCCGCTAGCTTCGTCGACGCCAAACCGAAGGGTAGGGGATGGAGCGCACGCACTTCAAGTCTTCATCCCGCCGCCGACTTTGTCCAACAACATCATCAGAGACATTTCATCCGACCGCCACCGCCGCAACTTCGCCCAACTACCTTGTGGTCATAGACGCGTTGCGTCCGACCGCCTCACGCCATCATTGTGTTCGACGCCTCGCGCCGCCATTGCGTCCGACAACATTGTGGTCGAGATGTCTCATTCGACCATGTTGAGGTCATAGACGCTTTGTCCGACATCTTCATGGAGGCATCAGCTCGGCGGGGGTGGCACGACTTCACCGTCCGCCTCGTAGGCATCGCCTCGACGGGACAACAAGCCTTAGCCAGGAGACTTCGCCGCCCACCTTGGAGGCATCGCCTCGGCAGGGCGACACGACCTCGCCAACAGCCTCGTAAGCATCACCTCGACGGGACGGATTGGCTTCGGCGAGGGACTTCGCCGACCTCCTTGTAAGAGTCACCTCGGAGGGATGACACCACCCCTGCTCCGCTTCCATGATTTGTTGGTGGACTCTGCAGTTGCATTATGATCAGTAAAAAAAGAACCCTCTACCGAGGCTACAAGCTACCAGTTGTATCGGCTCACCAGTCGGCACCCTCACGCTTGCTGTCGAGGGACGGAGGGCTGGGATAGTTGATCACGTTAGCTTGCCCATCGAGACCTCCGCGCTTGTTGTCGACTGTCGAGGGAGTTCTGTTGTAGGGGTAGCCCAACCCTCTATAACTGGGCCTTGCAACTGACCCAATATATAATAGACCCAATGGTATAGAGAAATATACCAATGTACCTCTATCTTTTATAATTATTAAAATGTAAGATGCGAAATTTCTATCCTACCTCATTGATGTATATAAACCCAAGAGGGCCATGCTACAACATAAACACTTTAGCACCATCTACAAATTCGACTTTCTACTAATAACCAAACGGTCCAAAATACAGTTGAATAACCACTGGTGCCTAAATTTTGCACCGATTAACCCTTTCTTCTTTCACCCCATCCTACTTCTAATCCATCAGCAACCCTAATAATCTACTAACTTGACCATACATAGAAATAGAACAAAACAGATCAAAAGAACACATCTTTACTCCATCCAAACTACAAGGAACAAAAAAATTAGGCCTTCCAGGGTTAAGAAGCAGCCCAAAGAAAAGGGATAGAAATCGTCCAGTTGTGAGGTCCAACCATGCGCTGGAAACTAATCGCAACTACTGGATCGAACCAGGAAATGGAGGCAATGGGATACCTTGGAAGGGGTGATGATGGAGAGAGGAGGAGGAAGAAGGTCCCCGCGGAGATCTCCCCAGCAGCTCATGAGCCCCAGTGGTGACTTCCCATCTTGTACTTGCATCGTGCAGGTTTGGTGCACAAAAGGGACAGCACCAGAAGTGACGTTGTAATTTTTCAATATTTTCTTCCCAAGATGGCTGAAAGAGAGAAAATAAGGGTCGGTTTTTTTGTTTGCTTTGGAAAAGATAGTGGATTCTTTTATGCTCACTGACTACTTTTAATTTATAGTTTTTGAATTCTGATTATTTATAAGAGATAATACGCAGAAAAAATAGTCTTATGTGATTTTGGTCAGTATAGCTGAACTTGGTACAGTGTCTACTACAATATAACTGCAGACCCTGTCTTAAAAACGCATCATTTAAAAACTAGTTATTGTAGCAACGGAAGCCAAAGCCTAAGCACAAGCTCTACTGAAAGCAGCTTATTCAAGTGCTCAAGTGCTTTTGTCTGTAAATTTTTCATAGGTTTTGTTCACTTGCCATTATTTCAGTTCAATTTTGGGGGGGGGGGGGGTTGTTATGTTATACTCCGATGTTCCGTGAAAAAATGGTTTATGCACTAATTTCTCGTCTTTTCACCTTTCACTATTTTAAGCTATCTTGTTTCGCTACAGGTAAGAAGTATTGTTGATTCTTTTCTACGCAACATGCACGGTATACTACTGCGGTCTTTGGCGACAAACAAAGAAAAGAAAGTAAAATCTGAGTCCTGTGATGGAACATGAAGAAAAGACTAGTTGTTCTTGTTTTGCCAGGAGGAACGTTTTTCGCCTCAAAAAAGAAAACAAAAAGAATAAGAAGAAACGTTTCTTTGCGAAGGAAACGAAGAACCTGTTGGCACATGAAGTGGAGCAGCAGCGCCGTATTAGGTTGTGCAGTTAGGCATTTTTTACTGTATCTAGTTTATTTTATACTGTATCAATTAGTGTTTTTTTGGCATAATTAAACTTAAAAAAATTAAAACAGAAAAATGTCATCCCATTACGGACAATACAAAGAAACACGAAAAAGAAAAACAAAAAAAATCTCAAAAAAGCTAAAAATGATGAAATTGCGGAATAGCGAATTAGAAACCAAAAAACAGAAACTGAAGCTGAAAGCGTGCAAGGAGCTGTTCATTTAAAAAAAGATAAACAGTCGTATTTACGTCTGGTGCGCAAATTAAAGGACAGCCATACCGGTCTCCTTAACTTGTGCTTTACAGGGAGTGCAGTTTAAGAAAACACCTTTTTAAGCAAGCAAAAAAAAAAGGGTTGTTCTCCATCCCTTTCATGTTTCCCTGTTTCCACATTTTTTTTTGAGGGAAAAGAGAGAGCTTTATTCATAAAAGTGAAAGAAGATTACAATCGTCGAAGAGTAGCTGGTTAATATCAAGTAGGAGCTCTCCAAACCGCACAATACACATTACATTTTGCTAATTGAGCAAGCTCATGAGTTACCCTATTACACACACTATCTTCTGAACTTTCACTTTTGGGAGCAGCAACATCAAGGCTTTGGCTTCTTTGTACACCGAGCTGCAACGGGATCTATCCTCCTCCTTCACCGTGATCCTATCCTATTCACCGCTGCAATGCAGCTCCGCTTTAAACAGTTTTAGTTTCTGTTTTTTTTTACTTTAGGTTTATTTAAACCAGAAGTCACTTGAAATACGTCGACTTTTAATTTTACCTTATTTTATTTTATTGCTTTTTTATCTTTTCTTTTTTTTCCTTATTTCTTTATATTATCCATGATGATGTAGCAGTTTTTCTTTTCTTTTCTTATTTTAAATTTTCTTTTAATTGAATGATTTAGAAAATGGTAACGGCCGTCACAGTATAATTTTAATCAAAAATTAATAATTAAAATTATAAGTCAATTTTAATAAAAACTAACAATTAAAATTATAAGTCTGAAATTTAAACCATTTAGAGCGTGTCCGCAGTCAGATTCCAGCTCGAATCCATTCAATCGCTACTCGCTAGCTGCAGTACTTCACGACACAGCAGAGCCCCAACCTACTCCGCACTCGCACATTTTTGGTGTATTAATTTTCTGCGGTTCCCCAACTCGTATGCGTATGTCACATGGGTCTCTAAGCTTGAGGATTACACATCAAGGTCCTAAACTTTATAATTGAATCAATATGTTCAGACACTAGTTAATCCGTGAATTCAGAAATAATATGGCATTTTGCCTCGATCTAAATTACCGTTTGACGGCACGATTATCATGTCAAATCAATGGATAATGGATGCCTTCGGACTTGAAGGAAGTTTCCATGTCTTTGGACAAATTTTACTGACACCCCATTGATTTTACTTAGCATATGTATGATCATTTTTTTTGTGTAAGCAAGGTCAAAATGTCACGATTTCAATAATTAATACTTAAACAGGGTTCAGACATACTTTGTGCCAATACGTAGGGTCCAAGCGACACATTTATGCGCGTTTAAATAAGGTGAAAGTTGTACAAAGAGCAAGGTTGTTGGGACAGCTACAAATAAAAGTACATCCAACACGCGTTCGAGAACATCTACAAAGCCATCGTCCTCATGTACATTTTGCGATTAGTATGTAGCATTACATCATCGTTCCCCCAATTAGCTTCCCATTGAGCTCACCATTGATCGATCCAGTGCACCTACTTCAATCCTCTCCTTTCATAGTTGGTTCTTTCGAACATATAATTTTTTCTTTTTAACTTTTAGCCTAATGTTATTGTTATAGGGGTGGCCCCACCTAAGCCCAGCCAGTCTGTTAGAAGGTCATAAAGCCCAAAATGGGACACGTATAAGGGCATAAATGCCCTTGAGAGGGATGCTCAAATGTAAGGGTACTATTGTAAAAACACTCCTCATGTAAGTATATATATATCATCCAGGCCATGGGGGAAACCCCATGCTCACCTAACTCTCCACTATCATACCCTCTCTCTGTTTGGTCTGTAACCACAACAGTTGGCGCCGTTCGTGGGGAGAACAGGAGCAAGCCTCAAGATCCGAAGGAGGATGACACCGAAGAAAACTCCATCGTCGACGGCAAAGAAGAAGAAGGCGGGTGCGACGGAGTCTCGCGTTAACACCAAGGCTTCGGTGTCGGCAGTCGCAAGCGTGGACGGCGACGCGGGTGCGACAGCCACGAACATCGACGCTCATGGCACGACGGTCGCCCCCGCCACCATTGTCATGACGGTTGACACCGCCCCGCGCGCGACGAGTGATCCCGTCGCTGGCGCGGCAACCAACGTCGGCAGCGCCGACCGGGTGGTTGGGGGCGGTAGCGCCGGTGCCCACGTTGGCACGGCCGCTGTCCTTACACCTGATGCGGGAGCGGCGAGCGGTCCCGGCGACAACGCGGGCCTCGTCTTCGACTCTGGAGTCCACCATGCTGGCACCGCAGGCAACCTAGGAGCACAAGCCGTGGTCGCCGCTGTCCCGGCCATGCGACCAGGTGCGCCGACTGCCCCAGCTACGCATACAGCGGAGAACGCTTGCTGGCGGCCCTCAGCACGTTCTACCGGGAGTTAGTGGATCTCCGCGGGCCCATGCGGGATATGCAAGAGGCTCGGAGTCAGCAGACCCCGCCGGTGGTCGTGCTAGAGCCCACGCTAGAGCGGGCGGATAGCCGCGACGCTCCAACGTCCAGCCGTGTCCCACTGCGACGCGTGGATCCGGAGTCCCCACTTTCTGCAAGCTTGCAGCAGTCGGCCTGGCCGGAGGACTTCAAGTTCCCCAGTGCCACCGAGCCGTACAAGGGCGACACGAACCCCTAGGAGTTCGTGCGCGTGTACGAGACCGCCATCGAAGCTGCCGGCGGAGACGACACCATGAAGGCGAAGGGACTCCTCCTCGCGTTGCAGGGAGTGGCGCTCTCTTGGTTATTCACCATCGAGCCAAACTCCATATACGCATGGGAGTAGATCCGCGATTGACTCTACAACAACTTTCAGGGGAACTACGTCGAGCGCGTCGACGCGGATCAGCTCTTCGCGGTCAAGCAAAAACCCTCAAAGAAGCTCCGGGAATACTTCAAGCGCTTTGCGAAGGTCCGCTGCTAGGTCAAGGACGTTAACGAGACAACCATCATCAACGCAACGATACAGGGCCTTCGCCCAGGGCCGTTGGCCGAATACAACGCGCGAAAACCAATCAAGACGGTGGCGAAACTCTTTGACAAGATGGAAGAGTACGCTAGGGCGGAGGAAGACGCGCGGCGGCACTAAGGTGACGACTTTGACACCAATCAAGCGGAAGGCGCGGCGAAGAACGAAGATCCGCCGAAGGAAGGCTCCTCGAAGGGCAAGCGCAAGAAGGAGCCTGCGAAGGACGCCTCCGACCGTAGGGATGCCCAGTCAAAGGACTCGTCGGGCGACAAGCCCAACGCGACCAACAAAAGTCTCGGAGAGCCCGCTATGTCTTCGACAACGACCTACTACATAGTGGATTCATCTGACAAGGCAATTAGAATTTGCGCATTTTCCCTAAAATAACCACGTATAATCTCTCTCTAACAGCAACCGCCGCATGACGAATGAGCTACCACGTCTCTCTAACAGTAACTCCCATCGGATAGTTATTACCTAAAGCGTTAAGCGTCTTTTGGTGCGGAATAATGGCCGCTGCTTCACAAACTATACAAGGTTGATGTTAGAGTGTCAGACCTAGATTTTACAATCCGGAATCTACTGTGTTTAACTGCACTATTCCCTGGATCAGTAGATAGTGCACACAGTTACAGTTCTGAATATCAAAGTACATATCATGCGGAAACGTAAATATAATAGTAGACTTACTCATGGGCCGATTAGGCCGAAATCAATAAAATGCAGCAGCGGAAGAACGAAGCACACAGGTGGGACCTTCAGGACGTGCCCACAGGCAGCCAACTGGAGGTTCGCGACCTAGTTCTTGACATCTTCATCTTCTTCGCCATCGTGATCCAAAAGTATTATTGAAGCGTAGTGATCCGATTCCTGCTTCTGAATTTGCCGCAAAAGCGAGCGTGAGCACTCCGACCCCGTGCTCCGCGAGCCAACACACAGAATGCAATATTTAACATGCATGGCTAATCAAAGGAAGGTTGGGGCTCATTTTATTTTTGCGTAGAGTGCTTTTGAATACAATTACTTAAAAATTTCTAAGACCTAGCATTTTGAACCAAAGCATAATGTTCACGAATATGCAATAATAATAGCGATTCAGATTCCATCCACCGTTACATGGCATCTGCACCATATAGCAATTCTTCAGCGTTATAGCCGCTTAACTTACCACTGGGACGACACCCAGGACAATTCCAAACTAGGGCAGTCCTTCGCCCTTCAAGTTTCCATTCCGCTTCAATGTTTTTAAAATGAACTATATCCGCTTAAGTTCCCATGTCCGCCTTGACCGTAAGCACGGCTATTCGAATAGTTTTGACTCTGCAGAGTTTGTACACTTTCACCACAAGAGACGCTTTACTCGTTGCCCCACACGATTCCTTAGCCGTGTGGTTGAGCCAACCATCACAAGAACTTTTCAAGGTACCTCGCCCTTCCATCATTTCACCCTATGGGTCGCTCCCACTTGCGGTGGGTTCCATACGTTGTGCGGGATGTTCTCCTTCTGAACGTCTAGCAGCTGGCTACCCACCCCTACTAGCCCACCACAGCAGAACTTCACCTTCCATTGGTGTCCCATTCAAGCCGTCACACAGACTGCCACTTGCACTACCTCACACCACCTCCTGGAAGGATGACTTTCGTGGTTTGGTAAATCTACTAAGCCAAGTTGTATTTTACATACTTGTGGTTGTACTGTTTACACGGGTTGACATGACAAGATTCAGTCCTTAGTGGTATCCGCGGTTCTACCACAAACCACACTCTGCACCACCGCACCATACCCCGAACTATCCGCCTGGATATTTAAGCATGTTGGGGTTTTGGAAACATAAAATAATCATATCCAACATTTATCAGTCATTACCACCATGATCGCCAACCAATTTTTCTCGTGATTGTGTGATGCTTGGCGCTCGCGCCATGAGTATCTAAACAATACTACGCATGGCATATAATTATGGACTTATTTTTGAAAGGTTACTATTATAATTTGTGCTAGGCGACAATGTTCACATGTTCAAATATTTCAAAGGAGGGTAATATTAACCAAGTACACAATGGGATATAACTAGAATATTAAATTAACATGTATTTGCATATAACATAACAGCATGCAATTTGATAATTTAAACAAAAGTAATTTGCAGAAAACGTAGGTTCAACATGATCAAAGTATTGACTCGCCTGGGGCGGTTTACCGCGGTCTTGAGCTCACACGATGCTTTCTCTTGAGTTTTTGGCGTTTATCTTCACTTCGAGCTTGATCTCGCTTGATCTATTGAATCTTCACGACTTCCGATTTCTAATTACACGGCAAACGACTGAATCCAAATAAAAGCAAATAACTCAAAAGATCCAAATAAATCCGAATAAACTCATTTTAGTTTTATTTTGAGTTAATGGGTGATTTGGGTGGTTTGAAGCAAAGTCGGTGGTAAAACATGATAACTTGATCCCTCTTTATTAATCATCTCTTTTTATTATTTTTGTATTTATCAAGGAAGTTCCGTGAGTCGGGTTAGGCCTATAGACTGGTGCAGGAGTTTAGTGTATAAATTTTATCTTTAGGGTATGTATTCTTTGCAACTCAGGTTATGGTAAAGGCGAACTGGACTGATGGATGAGATCTGTACTTATTCTATAAATCTTTTAGTCAAAGGTATTATAACACCTGGATATCTTTATTACGTTTTAGAATAATCCCCGATATAGGCCTTTACTTACTAATTAGATTAAGATAATTAGCAAAAGGCTCAATATTTATTCATATATGGTAATTAATTAAAATGTAAATCTCTAATAATCCCACTATCATATTTTATGTATCTTTATTCATAGCTAGGCTAAACTTAAGTTGAATTAGGATCCACTCATATGGGTCCTAACTTGCTATATTCGGTTATGTCCATCATTGTTACTAAATCTACATTAAAATTTAATTAATTGTACCATTGATATTTTGTCTATGCTTTGGTGTTTATAAGGCTTAGCTCTATTTAATTTAGGTTTATTTATCTAGGCGAGATTATTTGCACAGGTAAGGTTTCATTTTTGCTACCTAATAAAATATATCATTGAGGTTTGTTTAATGGCGATACGCTAAATGTTAAAGCATATACTTTAATTTCATGCAAGTGTAGTCTTTATTTTAAGGCCTTGTTGTGATAGTTTTAGTATGACATCCGATTTGTTTTTCTTAACTTATGTATTTTCAGTGGAAATCCTTATTAACCTTGGACATTAAACATAACCATCTTTTACTAATGTCCTATTTAATAATTAGTCTTTTAATTCATTTATGCAATCCACATTAACTATTCATATTAATCCAAGTTTTAAATCTTAAACATTCTCATCTATATTCTATAAATTTTTAGCATCTGTTACTAATTATTTTCGGATTTTCCCCCTTTTTTTATTACTGGAATCACTGGCAAAAATTTAATTAAAAAGAAAAACGTAAACCTCTAACTGCTATTGCGGCCGAGCGGAATCGAACCTGGGTCACTGGGGTGAGCACGCACTGGGCTAGCCACTTAGTCTCAGGATGTTACCTGACAGTGTGAAGCGAAGAAATGCAATTGAGCTGAGAGTGCAGGGCTGAAGCAGGGAAAACTCGGGGCGGGCTCGGCCAACGGTGGTGTCGACGAGGGGTGGCCGGAGCGGGTCGGGTGAGGGGAGAAATGAAATCCTTGCGTCACGGGGAAGGTGATGGGGGTGTTGGCGCGCCGGATCACCGAAGTGGGGGCGCGGCGCGGCGGCGGGCTCGGGAGAGGCTCGACGCCGCGGTGGCGGGCCGGAGGCTCGGGAGACCCGAGCGACTTCACGGGGTTCCGAGGATGGTTCTGGCTTGGGGAATCGAGCCCTCTCGGTGTGGATAGATGGGGAGCTCGGTGGCGGCGCGGGAGAAGGATGCGCCGGCGAGCTTGTGGAAAGCGGGGGCTCGATTGCTCGGGATGGAAGGCAGAGGGAGGCGTGGCGGAGCGGACGGAGAGGCGCGCTGGCTTTATAGGCGGCGGGCGATGGCGGCAACGGCGGCGCTCGAGCGGTCTTGTCGGGAGCAGGCGGCGGCGCCAGGTGTTGACGCAGGCGGCGTAATGGCCTGACAAAGCTGCGCAACTACTCCCCTCGTGCGGTCTCCTCAGCGCTTTCCACCTCCCACGCACGGGCGGAGCGCAGAAGACCAGCGCCACGTGGTCGAATCGAAGCGACTGGGCGGAGGGAGAACCTCGGGCGGTGGCGCCGTACCAAGGGCGGAGACGGCGAAACCATGGGCGGGGCGGCCACGCAGGCGTTCCTACCGGGTGACGGGACGGCCAGGCGGAGGCATGCGCGCCACGGGGAAGGGAGTTTCTGAGCGAGGCGCGTGCTTGGCCACGCGGGGAGAAGGAAGAAGAAGCTGGCGCGGGAGCGGGGCCAGCGGCAGCGAGAGAACGGGCACGGGCCCGCGTGCCAGGGAGAAAGCGCGGACGAGCGGGAGGCCCGCCGCCGAGGGAGGCGCGGATGCGGGCGGGTCCGCCCGCGATGGCGCCATGCGCGCTGCTGGAATCGGGCGCGCGGTGGAATAACGCACAGCAGAGCCGGGCCGGGTGATGGCCGGCCTGGCTCCAATTCGCCCCTTATTTCTCTTTTATTTATTATATATTTATATATATATATATATATAAATATTTTGGGGGTTTATCCTTTGCACAATTTCATATATAATTTCCAGATGTATTTAAATTCCACCCTCCTAAATTCTGGATCATCTTTTCAGATTCTAAATTAAATCTAATTTTTCTATTAATTAAACATGTTTTCTTCTTCTTGATCCTTTTAACTTTTGGAACTTTCACCAAATTTTTCAGAAAAACATCATAAACTCCAAATTCAAACAAAACATATTGCAAAATAATTCAAAAGCTTCATATTTTCAAATTCAAATTTTTGGGATGTTACATAGAGAGAAGAGGGGATCTGATCCAATCAAAGCAGGAGATAGTGCAAGGCAATTTCGCATTACATTCTCAATTGTAATCAATTCTCTTAGCAATAGCCACACAGGAGTAGGATTGTTATTCTTCTAGGACAAGGCCCGAACCTGTATAAAATTCCCGTGCCTCTTCCCTATGTGATCGTAGCCAGGTCCTCAAGAGTTTTCCCCCGAATCTAAGAAATCATACGTAAGATCGATAATAAAACACCAACAAAGTGGATGATGATGTTTACATACTCATAGATGATTATAAGGTGTATCCATAGTGCTAGTTTTTTCTCTCTCAAGTTCTCTCTCACAACCATAGAGGAGACAATGTTGTAGAGCAAAAATTAAAATCTAGAATCCTTAGATCTATCGCTTCATCTCCTTCCATCTAAATAACCAACAACAACCTTAATGGGTTTAACCCATCAAGTCTACCGGGGAAACCCATTAACCACACTAACAAAGGTTTTACACACTCATGTACGCTTCTTAAAGTGTTTATAAGACTCAACTCGCTACTCTTTAGCGATTGATTCACTTGTTAATTCCAATTCTGTTTGACCTAAACCACTTCTTCTTTGCACATCTTCAAGCCGCTGTTCTGGTCAAGGCACAAATCCGGTATTTGGCGAACTATCAAAATACCCTGGACGAAGCTTCTAGACATCTTTTCTTAACTCCGTCTCTATCTTCACCTCAAAGCATCTGCATATGCAGCCTATAGTGTCCAATGATTAGCCGTCATATCTTCACACATTCTCACTCCCCTGAACCATCTCTATGTGCATTGGCCTCATTACTTGGCACACCACATGCACTAATTTGCCTCTTCATAATCCTTGTTTTCTCTATACTTTCCGCTTGAGCCATGTAGCCTCACTTGGATCTGTACGACCGCTTAGACCTCAGCTCCCCCGCCTAGTCCCAGTCCATTGTCGTCAACCACTTACATTCTCTAAGCCAGCTACACATCTAAAGACTAAGCAACCATCCTGAGTATAAATTCCATGCACTTGACTCACATTAGTTAAAACCATCCATGATGCAATGCAACACAACAAACCTATTGCACCCATGCCATGCATACACTCGATCACCACTAATCCTAGCATGACCAAACCAATTCGTGAATAGCTGGTCAGACTGCCATTAATAGGTCGGTCAGACCGCTGAGGCCGGTCGGACCATCGACACTATGTCGGTTAGATCGCTCCAATCAGACTGCCAGCAACTGGCCGGTTCGACCACTAAACTACACCAGAAAACACCCTCTCTGGGATTTCAGTTAAATTGTATCTAGTTTCAGCTCCAGTTTCCACTTTTAGTGGCACTAAATGCAAACCCATCCTTAAATAAGCATACACAAGTGTTTGGTGTTCAATTTTCCAAAGACCCATGGCCGGTCTAACTATTCACCCCATGACGGTCAGACCACCAATCATCAGCCGGTCTGACCGCTAGAACCCTAATAGCACAATCTAAAATCTAAATTTCTGAAACTATTACAAAATTTAAGTTTAACTCAACTAAAATACCAATTATTCACCACAACATATGTTAGACCATGTATATGGTCTCTTGTATCACCTCATCAGCTTCACCTTCACCAAGGAATCGATGCTTTGATTTTAGCTGCTCCCATATATCGTCTATCTACACCCACATCACCTCCGTTTGATGTGAGACCTCTCCCATGGCCTCCAGGATGAATTTCGTCTAGACGAATGGTTTTTGTGGTGCCCTGTTGAGTTGCTGCAATATGTGGTGTCAAAAATCAAACACCGCTTTTGGGGATTTTACCGCTCGTACGAAAAAACTTCTCGATCATAAAACAGCCCTAATACCACAATTTTCACGTCTCCTTATTGGTGCCAAGGTTTGTAACTGATGTGACAATCCAAACAACCAACTCAAACGGTATAGAAGAGCATTTTGGGGTAGGGAAGAATAGAATTTTGAATTCGCTCAGTTAATGAGGAAAAGATATTGCGACGATAATGAAGAGGCTAAAAAAGAACTTTTTAAGCTGTGACTATGCACATCCTTTCTAGGATCCGATGGGTAGAACTTGGCCTTTGCTTGCTTGCTCGGACCCAAACATACAAGCCCATTCTCTCTTTCATCCCCTCATTCCGCTTCCACTCCTACACTCGGTCGCTCCCCTCTTTGTCCCATACCAAGCCGGCACCGCCGCACTCCATCACCGCCAATGGCACTTCACAGCCCCATCTTCTCACCTAATCACACTGTCGCCACCAAACCCTAGCCGCCGCCAAAACCCTACATTCTGTCGCCAAACCATAGCTGCTACCAAACGTCCCTTCTCTTACCCATGAACCACGACCACATTTAAGGTACAGCAGATCATTTTCTGAGGCTGCAAGACCCAAAGTGTTTGCCAAGACGTCAATGGCCCTTGCCCACTAATTGCAATTGCTAATTATGTCTTCCCACACTATGAAGATGCAAGATGCGACCCAACACCAAATCTGTTCAAGAAACATGTCTGATATAGATGGTCGAACAAATCCTCAAAACCTCTTTCCAAGAAAAATTAGCAGACGGCCTATGGAATCAATAGTAGCTCAAAGAATATAAGCAAAGATATTCTGGGGTTGTGCCGTGCATCACCACCAGCATGAACGTTAATCCTTTCTTTACGAGGTGTGTTAAGTCTTTAAGATTATTCTTTACGAGGTGTGTTAAATCTTTAAGATTATTTGCCAGTAGTTTGTGTGTGTATGTATGCAGTATTATAATTATTTTGATGTGCATTGGGATGTGGTAATTGCAGCACTGGTGGCTTCACTATCACTGATAAGATAATGTTGTTTATGTTTCTGGTGTTCCACTGGTCCATGGTAAGATAGTGGACCCTCAAGTCCATATGAACTTTCTTATATGTTGCTTGTCTGTGAGAATGAGAATACACATGCTAATTCTTAATGATTTTTAGGATATAGAGATTTCCACTGCAATTGGAACCTAGAATTATAATGAACTAGATAAAGAACTTGTGTCTAACTCACTCGAAACATTTGAAAAAGAAAATGCTGGTGATTCTACTACTTCTTCGACTACACCATTGGGGTCTGCGCCATCCAATGTTGAGTTAGATGAATAAAAACATCAGTGTGAGAATTGATTTTCCTAATTATTTTCACATCTATAAATATTTATCATAATTGTCTAGTGATTTGTAATCTTAATTTTTCTGTTTGTATGAGAGCTTATTAAGAATTTGTTGGATAACACAAAGGGTCAATTAACTGCACACAGTATACATTTTGTCCGTTGGAAGTTTAAATATTTCGGAATTGCTACTGCACAGTCGCCTGGATTTCTTTTTTTACTTCAGTCGATTCTGAAACGGGTTCGTAGCTTTCTCGGATCCACGTTTCGACCCGATATGAATTGTTTTTTGTATTCCTCGGTCCGCGCGCCTCTCACTTTTTTTCATCAGTTTTCTCCAGTCGTGCGGAGCGTTCGAGAGACCACTCGTCTCCACGGCGGCCTCTCACTTTTTCATTAGTTTTTTCCAGTCGTGCGGAGTGTTCGAGAGACTCCTCGTCTCCACGGTGAATTGACTGGCGATTGATGTCTCAACTCACCGGCGATTGGGTTTGCTTGAGAAGAGCCAGGGAGTGTAGATAAATCGAGCGGGAGAACGAGAGGAGGAGCTCCCTTCAAATCGGTGGTTATCTCCGGCGAGCACCTACTCCTTCTTCATCAGATCTGAGGTTGGTGTTCTCATTTTTTTCCTAGGGTTTTAGTTGTTCTGATGGCTATTTGTTGGCAGATTTGAGTGCTAATATCGGAGCTCATTTGCCCACCGTTTTCGAGTGGTTATCTCCGGTGAGCTTCTACTCCTTCATCAGATCTGAGGTTGGTGTTCTCGATTTTTTCCTAGGGTTTTAGTTGTTCTGATGGATAATGGTTGGTAGATTTGAGTGCTAACCTCGGAGCTCATATGCTCACCGTTTTCGAGTCCGACTCGTTGGACGGTGGTCCGACGGGTTTTGTCGGTGCGATATCCTCCTTCGTTCATGCTTGCAGCTGTAGATCTGGGACATTTGTTGTCCTTTTTGTGGCTTTTAGCCTTTTTCGCTCTTTCACTATCGCAGTCTTTTCCCTCCTTGCCTTTGTGTAATCTTTTGTGATTTTGGTTGCAGGTTTCATCGTTTTGCCTTGTGGTAGTGTTCGCTGTGATGCTTGGGCTTAGTTATTCTGTGATTTTAGTTGTAGTTTTCATCGATTTCCTTTGTTGTTATTGTTGCGCTGTGTTCTTCATGCTTTTGAAGCCAAATCAGTTCCATTTTGTGTTTGGGGGTGGGGGATGTAATACATCCACACAGTTGCCTTTGTAGCTGTGATACCTGGGACTTCGTTGTGATACTTTTTGTGAGGTTTTAAGTCTGTATTCCTTGCTCAGTTGGCTAATCCCTTCTATGCAAAGCTGGATTGTACAAAAAAAAATGTTCGGCTCATCACAAAACGTTCTTTGCCCATCTAAAGTCTAGACTTAAAGATTTTCCTGCATGGTTGGGCCTTTGGTGCGAAATATTTTTAGAAGTTTTAGGTCCACATTACCTACTCCATTTACTGATTCAATTATGCATCTCTGCATTGTAATAGAAAAAGACCTTTTTACGGTTCTGTTATGAAAATTTTAAACTTGTTTACAATTTCATTAGGTTATCTTAGTACCGAGTTGATTTGGGGGTGGATCAGTGGTTGTACTCTTACTGATCTGTGTTTCTGGACCTTCTGGTGAGTTCATCATTGCTTCATTCTAATATACCATTGCATTGTTAGTTGATGTATGTCTTCCTACATGTATGTGTTTGCAATGTTAGTTGATGTGCTTTTATATATAGTTTGTTTCCATCAACGCTAATATACATTTCTTACTAGTATTAGGTATTCTGTTGTGACCTGTTATAGCAGCCTGAATCTGCCTTTTGTAATATGTCATTGAGAGGATATGTTGCATATTCAGCAGCTAGGATCAGTTTGATGTAGTTCCAGTATAATGCACTAAGCTTGTGCTCATGTAGTTCATATGGGATTATTCAAGTGCTTGCTCATGTAATACTGTTAGTTGATGTGTTTTTATATATAGTTTGTTTCCATCAATGCTAATATACATTTCTTATTTCTTCATGTGTGGGAAATCAATGCTCTCCAATACACCTGGATAGGTGGAGATCTGCAATTTTTTTTAAATAATGTGTTAGGTTTGAAAAAATTGCAGGCCCATGCCTTAATATTGCAGTTATCATTTATCTGCAATTTCGTAGTATATGTAGTGTAACTTCTATAATATGTTTAGTGGTTAGAATTCTGGACCTTCTGGTGAGTTCATCATTGCTTCATTCTAATATACCTTTGCATTGTTAGTTGATGTATGTCTTCTTACATGTATGTGTTTGCACTGTTAGTTGATGTGCTTTTATATATAGTTTGTTTCCATCAATGCTAATATACATTTTCTTATTTCTTCATGTGTGGGAAATCAATGCTCTCCAATACACCTGGATAGGTGGAGATCTGCAATTTTTTAAACAATGTGTTAGGTTTGAAAAAAATGCAGGCCACATGCATTAATATTGCAGTTATCATTTATGTGCAATTCCGTAGTATATGCAGTGTAACTTCTATAGTATATTTAGTGGTTAGAATTCTGGACCTTCTGGTGAGTTCATCATTGCTTCATTCTAATATACCTTTGCATTGTTAGTTGATGTATGTCTTCTTACATGTATGTGTTTGCACTGTTAGTTGATGTGCTTTTATATATAGTTTGTTTCCATCAATGTTAATATACATTTCTTATTTCTTCATGTGTGGGAAATCAATGCTCTCCAATACACCTGGATAGGTGGAGATCTGCAATTTTTTTTAATAATGTGTTAGGTTTGAAAAAATTGCAGGCCACATGCATTAATATTGCAGTTATCATTTATGTGCAATTTCATAGTATATGTAGTGTAACTTCTATAATATGTTTAGTGGTTAGAATTTTCGTTATTTTGAATAAGCATTTGTACAATGCTTGTATGCTGCTTTGATTTGGTTCTTACATTCATTCTTTCTTGTTATTTGTGTAGTTTTAGAATGGCTAACAAAGATTCCGATTTAGGGAACAATCATTGTAGTTCTACTGGAGATAGTGATGTTCCGACTAACGATGATGATTATGTTGCTTCAGATTGTGGCAATGCTGATGAAGTTGAAGCAGACTGTGAGTTTTCCTTTTTTTTTATTCTTGTTTTTTTGTTTATTTTTATGCTATTTGCACTGACTGTTGTATTTTAACTTTTAGCTTTGGATGATTCTTTAGATGATGAGTTTATTTTCAATACTTTTAAGAAGATGGTATGCATTTTTTGTCATCTATCTTGTTGATGCATTCATTTTAAGCAGTTTACTAGAAATTTGATATCATTGCCTTATAATTGTCCAAGTT
The DNA here is from genome assembly GCA_036346575.1 of Dendrocalamus sinicus. Taxonomy (NCBI): domain Eukaryota; kingdom Viridiplantae; phylum Streptophyta; class Magnoliopsida; order Poales; family Poaceae; genus Dendrocalamus; species Dendrocalamus sinicus. The sequence continues at coordinate 13,235,692 of CM070666.1, read as the reverse complement.
GTGAAAGCAGTTAAAAGAAAAACTGCAAAACATGATGTTAGGAAAGATGTTAAAAAATCTAAGAAATGTACGAAAGATGCCAATGTTCGAAAAGCCTTTAGCAGATGTAATATCTCTTATATTGCTGACATTGTCAACGGTCTTAATCAGCCCAAGAAAGTTGTTATTGAACAATATGGTTTTCCTTCTCTTTTGAAATTTGAAGATTGTTCTGTTCTAAGGTCTTTTGCTCAGTGGATAGCAGATCATGTAGACACTACAAGCTCTGACATAGTTCTTGAAGGAAAAGTTATCCCTATCAGTCCAGCATCTATCAATATGGTGTTAGGTATACCCATTGGTGGCATTGAAGTTTAGTCTGAGAGAGATTGTGGGAAAAATTCTTTACTTCAATTGTTTGGCCAAGCTACGCTACCTTCTATTAAGTTTTTTTGGTAATTTGTTGGTGAAGGAAAATCTAAGTGATGATCAGATAGTGAGATGCTTTATGGTAGTTGCTTTGTCCACTTTTCTTTGCCCAAATTCTAGCACACATCCTAGCACGAAATATTTTGGTGCTTTGGTAGATGTTGATAAAATCAAGAATTTTGATTGGTCAAAGTTTGTCTACAATTGGTTGATGACTTGCATTCAAAAGTATAAAAAATATAGTCAAATTTCTTCTCGCGCGTCATTTACATTGGGTGGTTGCATCTATTTCCTTGCTGTAAGTGATCTTGTTCCTTTTACTTCTTATCATTTTGAATTTTCAGCATTTATTTGATTTTCTGCACTGTCTGCATTTTCACCATGGCTTACATTTGTTGCGTCGTGGATTGTTGTATATTCTTTGTGATGATTGTGATCTATGCATCTATTCTGCAGATGTTCAGCCTTGATTTGTCCATTTTCATCAATCCTGCTGGTGGTCATATACTGGTGGTTCTGTGTTCAAAGGCAATCATATTGTCAATTCTTTTTTGTTTTTTGGCAATTTACAATGAGTACATTTCTAACTTGTTCAGCCTTACCTCAAATGCATATGGAGCTATCAGGAGGTATGTGTAACTTCCTTGTGGGGCCTGATTGTCAAAGAAATTCTTATTATTTTGTGTAATGACAATGTAATTTGATTTTCAAGTATTATCACAAAAAATTGCAGTGACATACCTTTAAATCTTCAGCATTTTGGCTTCCAAGTATATCCATCTGTTGTAGCAAACTTGTATATGTGCTGTTGCTATCCTGTGATAGATTTATCTGTCGCAAAATGTTATATGTTAATGTTAGTTGCATCATGTTTTTCTTTTTTGTTTTTTATGGAGAATAAATTGCCTGACATTCATATTATTATTATAGTACCAATAGATGTGCAAGTTCATATGTATGCTAATATTTTTTTTGTCTTTTTTGTGTTTACCTGTTCTTCTGGCATCCAATCTGGTAACAGTTGTGTATGAATCTGCATTTTGTAGGCCACATGAATTAATTTTTGCAGTTATAATTTATGTGCAATTTTATAGTACATGCAGTGCAACTTTTATAATGTAGTTAGCTATTACAGTTTACCTGATATTCTTCTGTGATGTTACTACCATGAAGGTTTACATCCAAATTTCTCAGTATTGTAGGTTGTGATTGTTCTCCGGGATCCATGATTATATTGTCCTGCATTGATAATTTTGCAATTAATATGTATATTGGTAAAGCAGAAGTAATGATTCACAAAAAAATGTATTAATGTAATATACATTTTCTATTTTAAACTTTATGCAATTCTTCCTAGGTTATGTGCCTTTTTATCACATAACTGAAGTGATTGGATTGGATGTACTGGATCATACTGGTTATCAATAGACTGAGATTATTATGTTGATTTGTTTCAGATCAACCACAAGAAATAATATTCCTAGAGAATCATAGTTTATAGAAGAAACCAAGACAACGTTAGCGATTTGGGAGAACTATCATATGCATTTTACTGCGTTGCGCATGACTACAGTACACAAATCAAATGTATGTGCTGCATTGAACTAGTCTGGGTTATACGCTTTTTGTTAGCACATTTTTGTAGTGATTGGATGTACTAGATGCTACGGGCCAGCACCGTGGTCAATCTTTCCTATTTGAGGTTTTTGGGTTGGGCAATAACGGGTTGTAACCTCAAAAGTGCGGGCCCGTTAAAGTTGCAGGTGGGCTGGCCATACAAAAGGTACAGTAAAATAGGCCTGCAACAAACCACCACACGATGAGGATCAAACGGTTCTTAGAATTGACTGAAATGGACTTTTTTTCAGTTGACTGTGCAATAGACAGTCCCTAAATATTTTTCTCATTCATATTATTAACAAATATGTTGGCAATTTTACAACGCTACAGGTTAACCCTTTTGCTTGAGGACATATCTGAAGGTGATCTAGTTGTTATATTTAGAAACGATCTTTTAAATGTTGTGCTTAAGGAATGATATCTCTACCCCTTATAATATTTATCAAGAAAGTGTTGCCATCCATAAGTTTGTTGTTTCATTATGTTCATACTTTTTGTTGCACAATGATACTTTACACTCATTAGAAACTGACGAAGGTCTTCTAACTAGACATCCTAATGTTGTGTGGAAAACATTGAAAGATGTACGTGACACCCCTTTCCATGACGATTTGTCTTTCAGCCACTCACGATGAAACTAGGACTAGTCATTCCAGGTGACCGAGCCGCTCATGTTGAATCATTACCCACAAACACTAAGTACTAAAAAGTATGACTTACTAGGGGGACTAACACTTAAATACAAGAGTTCAACTCTTTATTCACTATATGAATTTTGGTACAACACAACTTGCTGCTCTTGGTGGCTATCCTAGCACTCTACCTAGGGTCACCTCTCATGGCTTTCAACACTCTATGCTCATAGTGCCTTAGTATGGCACACACAAGTAGGGGGCATGGCACCCCTATTTATATTTGTACAAAACCATTGGATGTGTGCCCGGTGGCAACCATCCAAACCTTACAATATATAAATATCTCTTGTCTAGAATTCTCTCTCAAAATATCTAAGTTAAGAAAATTCTCTACTTTGCCATAAAGCTTAGCTAAATATTTTATTCTAGGATCTTCATGGCAAAAATATCTAGTCTCTTGTATTGTATAGAATACTCTAGATGCTTATTTGTGCCAAGTATGCACTGTTTATTTTCAACACAAGTGTTTTTTTAATTCATGCTGTCCATAGTTACGGTGGCTCAAACGGAATCCTATAATATGATCCTAGACTCTGGTCCACAAATCGCCCCATCCTGTGTTTTGAAACCGGCGTCTCGGCTCCTCAGCCTTTTGCCACCACGTCGAGCCTCCTATGTTGCCAAATATATGGTGTAGTTTTTAGCTGCAGCTAATGGTTGTGGATGATATTTTTGCCTAGCATGAGTGCTTATGTGAACAAATTGAATACCAATAAGAGGTTTCGAAAAGACTCTCGATAAGCTATTTCAAACAATGCAAAGAAGCGCCTATTTATTTATTCAGAGAAAGTTATAAACCATAATTCATGAGGTGAAAAGAATAGGACCATAAGCTTGGCAAAGCATGCACGGACTACAAAGAACAAATATCGCATGTTGCGATTCTTAAGCAACCACGCCAAATAGCTTGGTGCTGCAAAGTAGAACTTCACATGTCTAGCTCATTAGCAATATTTTTTCAAAATAGATCTTGATCACTCATTTTTATAAAAATATATATTTTCTAAGCTTAGAAGACATAACAAATGATACGTATTACCTACTACACTGTTGTAGCTCGGTAGAAGACCTGACGCTTCCTACCGCTTTCCCACGGCGAGGTAGCCTCCTGCCTAGGGGTGGATATCGAGCTGGCTCAGCTCGGCTCGTGAAGGCTCATTAGGAAAGAGACTCGGCTCGTTAAGCTAATGAGCTAAAAGAGAAGCTTGGCTCGGCTCATTGAAAAGCTCGAGCTAGGCTCGTTAGGCTCGTTAGGTGGAATATGTAAATTGCATCAATCCTATGACTCATTAGGCTCAGCTCATTAGGCTCGTTATGTTTTAGATTTATTTTCCTGAACAATAACTTCTATGATTCTCTAGAGTGACAGTGAAACCTATATAGTAGTAATCCTATGACTAAAATTACATCAAGAAGGAAAGAGCATCTAATGTAGTAGGTTCATAACAAAGTAAGAAAAACTTGTCAAGAAAACTCCAGTTCCAGTATGAGCAAATATGGCATCTGATTGGCATGCATACATACTACTACTACTACTACTACTATTGTACTGAGCCGTTCACGTCGTGATGGGCCAAAGACACTGCCGAGCTAGGCTGACCGAGCCTATTGAGCCTAGCAAGCAGCTTGTGAGCCGGCTCGGATCGGCTCGTTAACGGACCGAGCTGAAACCCTAGCTTGGCTCGGCTTGTTTGTGCCACAAGCCGAGCCAAGTCGAGCCGAGCCAGCTCACAAGCCTCGAGCTTTTTTGCCACCCCTACTCCTGCCCCATTCCCACAACTCGGCTGCCATTTTTTTATATCATATGATTCTCTAGATTTGTTCATTACTGATTGTGTGGCTAGGTAGTTTAAGCTCACGTAGCAGCAGATTGTTGCTTTAATTTGCTTGTTTTTCACATAATAAGCTGTGCGCTTGGTTTATCCACAGTTGTGGATCTCCTAGTGCTCACATCTCACAAACATGTCGTTGCTCTTACCAACCTTTACGCATAATGACATTATCGCCTTGCAACAAGCATGCAAAATGGTTATTGTGGATCATAGGGTTGGAATAGTATTCCTTTCTTATTAATGTTCTATACTTCTGATAAAGGCATAATTTTATGCAAGTTCTACCTTCTATGATTTTTATTGCATAGTATGGAATAAATTTTAGTGCAAATTTCTATTACACGTTAGCGGTTCAAGTGAAAGTCTTGTGTAAAATTTTTAGCTCATTTTGACAATAAATGCTCTCTTATATGTTTGGCGGAGACAAACGGTGTAGGGAAAGCGTGTGTGTTGACTTTCATGATTTTTGTTGCGTAGTACATAATAAATTCCAGCAACAAATTTCTATATCATGTTAGTGGTGCAAGTGTTGTGTGAAATTTTCAGCTCATTCAGACAATAAGTGCTCGCTTGTATGGTTGGCGGAGATGAACGGCATAGGCAAAAGTGCATGTTTTGCCTTCTATGATTTTTTGTTGCGTAGTATGGAATGAATTATAGCGGCAAATTACTATAGCATGTAAGCGGATCAAGTGAAAGGCATGTGTGAAATTTCTAGCTCATTTGGACAACAAATGGTTGCTTGTACAATTGTCGGAGACGAACGGCGTAGGGAAAACACGTGTGTAGACCTCCATTATTTTTGTTGCATAGTATGTATTAAATTCTAGCGGCGAATTTGTATTGCATGTTAGCAGTGCAAGTGAAACTCTTGTGTGAAATTTTTAGCTCATGTAGAAAACAAATGATTGCTTGTACGGTTGGTGGAGATGAACGTGGTAGGAAAAAACACATGTGTTGACTTCCATTAGTTTGAACACGTCTCCTTTATTCACATCACATATTACAATTTCCCAGCCTTTTAAATTAAGCTTTACAGAGCGCTCATTGCAATCATCCACATCAAATCCCTATAAGTTGCCGAGTGGTACTACATTCGTATACATTAGCTAGCTCCTTTGAAATTGCAATAAAGTCAAAGGAATTAATAGGAAATCTATGATGCATTTGCATTGTTGTGCTCGATCGCTATGGTGATGGCTTATTATTGAAATTACATCAGTAGCTACTATCGCCTTATTTTCCTCGTTTGCTTCTAGATGTTGATGCGTCGGGGAAAAAATCTTATATCGATGGAGAACATGCAAAGGAATAAAGAGAAGAAAAGCAAAATGCAAAAAAAGCAAGAAAAGATGAAAAGGCAAAAAAATAAGTCCAAGCCGTTGCGAAGCCGCTTGGAACGCCTAATAATTTCAAGGGTGGTATAAGGACCTTAATCCGGAAGCATGGTGGAGTGGTACTTTGGGGTGTGTTTGGTTCGTGGATGGAGGTTGTATCGTATATCCCGACCGAGTGGATGCGAGTTGAGTGGAATCGTATTTCAGAAAAAGAAGATGTTTGGTGAGGTTGCATGAGCGGATGCAAAAACCGAGATCTTTGTTTGGTTGCTGTATGAGCGGATGCGATCTACCAAACTCGAGAGGTCGACACGTGGGACCGCATAAGATACATCTGCATCAACCCATCCAGATGGCCGTGAAGCTCATTTTGAGCGTATCCACCCATCCAGATGAGGCGTATTTTGCATCCGCTCATGCAGGTGCATCCACTCATACAGGCAACCAAACAAGCTCTTTCTCAGATTATACGGATCCACCCAGCCAGGACGAAGGAGATTCAGCCAGGGCCACAATGTGCCAAGACACGAATTTTCATTTTTCCATGATACATATGATTCATATGGCTCCTTGGAAGAGCTTCATCTATTTTAATCAAGCAATCCAGAGCTAAGCTCTTGGAATATCCTTTAAATTTTATTGTGAAACTTTAGGTTTAGTTTTTATAAATACAAAAATATGTTAAGTAAATTAGCAAACCTTCAACTTTTAAAAAACAGTTGTGCAATTTGTCATTTTTGTTTTGTTCTCAACAATAGTTGGGATGAATGCAGCAATGATATCATGCCTAATGGATGACATTTCTGGACATGAGGTGACACATTTAACTGTACTACATATACACATTTACAGTGTATATTCCATGCACGTTCGCGTAGGGAAAAATGCACTTGTTGACTTCCATTATTTTTGTTATGCAATATAAAACGAATTGTAGTGACAAATTTCTATGGTAAATTAGCAGTTCAAGTGAACGTATTGTATGAAATTTTCAGCTCATTTAGAAAACAAATGCTCATTTATATGGTTGGTGGAGACGAATGGCATAGGCGAAAGTGCATGTCCTGCGTTCTATAATTTTTGTTATGCAGTATAGAATGAATTCCAGTGGTAAATTTCTATGGCACGTTAGCGGCGCAAGTGAAAGTGTTTGTATGAAATTTTTGGCTTATTCGGACAACAAATGCTCACTTGCATGGTTGCCAGAGACAAACGGCATAGGTGAAAGTGCGTATCCAGCCTTCTATGATTTTTATTGTGCAGTACAGAATGAATTCCAGTGACAAATTTCTAGGGCATGTTAGCGACGCAAGTGAAAGTGTTTGTATGGAATTTTCAGCGCATTCAAACAATAAATGCTCGCTTGTATGGTTGCTAGAGACAAACGGCATATGTGAGCGCGTGTCCTGCCTTCTACGATTTTTGTTGCGTAGTACAGAATGAATTCCAGCGACAAATTTATATGGCACGTTAGCGGTGCAAGTGAAAGTGTTGTATAAATTTTTTAGCTCATTCGGATAACAAATGCTCACTTGTATGGTTGGTGAAGACGAACGGCATAAGCGGAAGTGTATGTCCTACCTTCCATGATTTTTGTTGTATAGCACAGAATAAATTCCAGTGGTGAATTTCTATAGCACATTAGCGGTGCAAGTGAAAGTGTTGTATGAAATTTTTAGCTCATTTGAACAACAAATGGTCGCTTGTATGGTTGCCAGAGACAAACAACATAGGTGAAAGCGCGCGTCTTGTCTTCCACCATTTTTGTTGCGCAGTACAAAATGAATTCCAGTGATGAATTCTATGGCACGTTTGAAATTTTTAGCTTATTTGGACAATAAATGATCGCTTGTATAGCTGGCGGAGACAACGACGTAGGCAAAAGTGCATGTTCTATCTTCCATGATTTTTGTTCGCAGTGCAGACTGAGTTCCAATGGAGAATTTCTATGGCATGTTAGCTGTGTAAGTGAAAGTCTTCTGTAAAATTTTTAGCTTATTTAGACAACAAATACTCGCTTATATGGTTGCTGGAGACAAACAACATAGGCGAAAGCGTGTGTCCTGCATTCCATGATTTTTGTTGCGCGGTATGGAATGAATTCCAGCGATGAATTTTTATGGTACATTAGCACTGCAAGTGAAAGTGTTGTATGAAATTTTTAGCTCATTCGGATAACAAATGCTTGCTTGGTTGGTTGGCCGAGATGAATGGCGTAGGCGAAAGTGCATGTCTTGTCTTTCACGATTTCTATTGCGTAGTACGGAATGAATTCTAGTGGTGAATTTCTATAACATGTTAGCGGTGCAAATAAAAATCTTGTGTGAAATTTTTATCTCATTCGGACAACAAGTGCTCGCTTGTATAGTTTGCCGAAGACAAACAACATAGGCGAAAGCGCGTCCTACCTTCCACTATTTTTGTTATGCAGTACGAAATAAATTCCATTGATGAATTTCTGTGGTACATTAACAGTGCAAGCCAAAGTGTTATGTGAAATTTTTAGTTCATTCGGACAACAAAAACTCGCTTGTATGGTTGACAGAAACGAACAGCGTAGATGAAAGTGTATGTCCTACCTTCCACATTTTTGTTACTCGGAATGGAATGAATTCCAAAAGCGAATTTCTATTGCACATTAGCGGTTCAAGTGAAAGTCCTGTGTGAAATGTTTAGCTCATTCGGACAACAAATACTCACTTATATGGTTGGCGGAGACGAACGGCGACTGGAAAAGCGTGTGTGTTGACTTCAACGATTTTTGTTGTACGGAATGAATTCCAGCGGTAAATTTCTATGGCACGTTGGCAGTGCAAGTGAAAGTGTTGTGTGAAATTTTTAGCTCACTCAGACAACAAATGCTCTCTTGTATGGTTGGCGGAGATGGATAGCATAGCCTTCCATGATTTTTGTTGCACATTACAGAGTGGGCTCTAGTGCTGAATTTTTATGGCACGTAAACAGTTCAACTCAAAGTATTGTACGAAATTTTCAGCTCAATCGAACAGTAAATGCTCATTTGTATAGTTGACAGAGACAAGCGACATAGGCAAAAAAGTATGTGTTAACTTTTATTATTTTTGCATACCCTGCGTAGACGTCGTCGCCTCTACTAAGCAAAAAAAAATACTATTAATTTAGTGCTTTAATTAGCACTAATTAAATACTATTATGACTATTTAATTACTATTAATACTAATTAATCACGCTTAGCACTAATTGTCGAAGATCTGCTTCTTTGTTATATCATAGACTAGGAGTGCTCTAACCGCACCCCTGTAATTAGCACTAGTGCTTGCACGGTATCCTGACTAGCCGTGTCCCATATCTGTGCCTTGACGGTCTTTCCATCTATCCGTCTCAAAAGAAAAATATACTTTTGCTGAGCTGCACTGCAGAAATATGCCTTTATCGGAAGTATAGAACATTAATAAGAAAGGAATACTATTCCAACCCTATGATTCACAATAACCATTTTGCATGCTTGTTGCAAGGCGATGATGTCATTATGCATAAAGGTTGGTAAGAGCAACGGTATTTTGTGATGAAATAATATATTTACACTAATTATATGTAACATCCCATTTGGAGACCTTGTGTTTTGCTTGAATAAAATTCAATTGGAATTTCAAATCCAAATGTTTAAAATCAAATTCAATCAAATTTCAAATTTTCAAAAAAAAATATCCAAAACCTTCGTGGGCTTGGCCTAGCCTATCCTCCCCTTCCCCCTAGCCCATCTGGTGTCAGCCCGGCCTAGTTGGCCTCTGGCCTGGGCCTAGGTCGGCGATGAGCTTCGCTCTCTTCGGCACAAGAACTATAGCGCAAGGAATTAGTTTAAATGCATGATTAGCTAGTGTCCATATTTAGTAATCGTTAACCCTCGCTGACCAGTGGGCCCTCCCTGTTAAGTTAAACCCTTGTCACTATGATATGTGGGCCCAGCCGCTTAAAAACCTTTTAAAATCGGTTAAATTGTTGTAAGCCACTGACAAGTGAGCCCATTTATTGTGGCTACAATATATAGGTCTTACCTGTCATCCCCTAAGCCATTTTCCTTCAGAAATTTAAATCAAAATGAATTTAAAAGCATGGGTCCCACATGTCAATCTCTGTAGTCTTTTTAGTAAAAATAATTCAAAAAATTAATTAAATCTGGTGAGCCTCACCTGTCAGTGAAAGACTCTCTCTCTTTCAATTTTTGGATTTAACCCAATTTTAAACTTTGGAGAGCCTGTCCTCACTCATTTTAACTCCAAATTTAATGAAATTTATTTTTAAATTTATCTAAATTGAAGATCTATCTAATGATAGTGGTAGCATTCAATTTGGAGTTCATTTAAATTTTCTTTGATATTTATTTATTTTACTCGCGTGTTTATTTGCTCTCTAATGCGATCATCTAAGTAGAGTACGAGGACGTGGGAGAGCTGTATTTCAAGACAACTCAAGATTTTCAAGATCAACCCGCTTGTGAGCCCAGTGAATCAATGTTTTGATCATATTGAACCTATATTTTATGCAAATTTACGTTTGTTTAAATCATCAAATTGCATGCTATTATTTGTTATGCAAATGTATGTTAAATGTAAAATTATAGATACATGCCTACTCAATATTATATTACTACATCATACCTTGGACACTTGAATCACATAATCATTGTTATCCTAGAAACTATAATTGTAACTTTACTACCTATAGGTCGTACTTAAACGTCATGCTAGTCTTGCTTATGTACCAAGGCATTAAATTGCCCTATCATCTTTCAATCATGAAACTTATTTTGGGCAATCATTGGAGGGAAATGACTGATATATTTGACATAACTTAGTTTTGTGCTTCTCAAAACCCTAAAACTTGTTGATACCATATCTGGGCAGACAACATGATGGTTGGTACAGATGTAGCATGAGAAATTATAAATTGTGGTAGCATCATCCAGATAACTTCAATTACAGAATCATGTGATAACCTCCCAATGTAAAATAGTACAACTATAAATCTATAATGGGTACGACTTAGCCTACTAATGTGCATCCACTAGTGCGGTTTCATTATTGGAGTGACCCACGAGTCGTATTGCTAATTTTAAGTTGTTGTGGACACAGGTCATGTCGCTGATGTAAGCTACCGTGTGGCACAAGAGGGGGTCTTAGTGTAGTGGATGTAACCTTACTAAGATGGAACCTTAGAGTGTGTAACTTATACTAGGTGATACATTGTTAAGGGCTTATGATAATTTTTCTGATTCATATGTCTAAGGAAATATGTGAAACATAACAAGTTGATTATCTCTTGTGGGTAAAGTACAGTCTCTGCAGAGTATAAACTATTCGAACAGCTGTGCCCACAGACAAGGGCGAGCATGGCAACTTACTCGAGTTAGTTTCTATTTCTAAAACTTTATAGGTGGGATGAAAACTTGTTGGGTGGATGCAACCCTGATTTTGGATTTTACTGGGTGGAAGTAACTCGGTGATGAATATGGGTGGATGTAACTTGTCAGACCCAGATTTTACAATCTGGAATCTTCTGTGATTCCACCGCACTATTCCCTGGATCAGTAGATAGTGCTCACAGATTATAGTTCTGAATATCAAAGTACATATCATGCGGAAGCGTAAATATAATAGTAGACTTACTCATGAGCCGATTAGACCGAAATCGATAAATTGCAGCAGCGAAAGAACGAGCACACAGGTGGGACCTTCAGGACATGCCCACAGGCAGCCAACTGGAGGTTCGCGACCTAGCCCTTGACATCTCCATCTTCTCTGCCAGCTTGTCCAATCTTGTTGCTAAGGTGAGGTGATTTGATTCCTGATTCTGAATTTTGTCGCAAAAGTGAGTGTGAGCACTCCAACCCCGTGCTCCACGAGTCAATACACAGAATGCAAATAAATAGTATGCATGGCTTAGCAAAGGAGAGGCTCGAGTTATTTTATTTGCCAAAAACTGCTTTTAGTAGCTTTGTTATTATTTAATCATAGTGTTATTGTTACTGCCTATACACCACCTAGTGACTACCATAATCGACTTAATCCACCAAAATACACTTTCTTTATTGATTGCTGTCTAAGACTCCAAACAGCGAATGACATCATTTAATCAATCCACCGATCATGCTCTTTCCATATTGATTGCTATCTATGACTCTTATACAACGATTATCATCAATTATGCAATCCACCAATCATACCTTCATTGCTGCCTAAATCCCCACATAGCGGGTATCATAACTTATATAATCCATTGATCAATTACTGCCTAAAACTCCAAACAACTAGCGACATCATTTATCTAATATCATTTATTTAATCCATCAATATCCTTTGCATTCTAAATTCTTAACAATCCTTTCGTTATTGATCCACAGCCATAATCCTTCAATAAACAATCTTATTTTTCCCATTTTCTATCTCTAACTAATTCATTATTGTACCTCCACCACGAATATCATTAATCAAGTCTACGAATCGCTAGTATATATCCACCAAGAATATCATTGATCAGATCTAGGATTCACCAGTATTCAACCACCAGGAATATCATTGATCAAGATTAATCTCCTATAGTTATTTTCATACCTCCAAAGTTTCCAGAAATTCTCAATCCATCCATCTAGAAATTGTTTGAATCCTATCAATCCCAATATTATCAACATCTCCCAAGAATTTATAACAAATATCGGTGTTGTAACCCAACCATTACCTTTGCATTTCCTAATACTCCAAAAATCATATAATTCATCTATCTAGCCTATAAATCCATTTGGGCTCCACCAATTTATTTCTCCTAGAATCCACACTATTGTCTCCTATTTATGATCGACATGAATCCATCAATACCTTCATATATTTACCACAAACACACATCTCCTGTACTCATGACTCTATATATTCCTCCATATATTTCATCTTGTAAGAAGGGAAAACATTTTATTTTTGAATTATGATACATAAAAATTCCCTGAGACCTAGCAGTTTTGAACAAAAACATAGTGTTCAAGAAAATGCAATAATAATAACGATCCAGATTCCATCCACTGTTATATGGCATCTGCACCATATAGCATCTTTCAGCGTTATAGCCGCTTAACTTACCACTGGGACGACACCCAGAACAATTCCAATCAGGGCTTTCCACTGCCCTTCCATTTTTTTCATTTTCACCCACAAAGTTTTTGAAATAGAACTATATCTGGTTAAGTTCCCATGTCTGCCCTTGACCGTGGGCACGGCTATTCGAATAATTTTGACTCTGCAGAGTTTGTACACTTTCACCACAAGAGACAATCAACTCATTGCCCCACACGATTCCTTAGAAGTGTGGTTGAGCAGACCATCACAGTGACTTTTCAAAGTATCTAGTCCCTTTTGTCATCTCACCCTATGGGCCGTTCCCACTTGCGGTGGGTCCCATACGTTGCACGGGATGTTCCCCACGGCTACTAGCGTACGGGCTCCACTCCCCTCTGCGCTAGTACGACTGGGAAACTTCACCCTCCACTCGGTGTCCCTTTAGGCCTCCCCTTGCCCTTGCATATCCACTCCTGTCCACTACCGGTGAGATGAGTCCGGGGTTTCGATAAATTTACTTAGCCAAGTTGTATTTACAGACTTGTGGTTGTCTTGTTTACACAGAGGTCATGACAAGATTCAGTCCTTAGTGGTATCGAGCGGTTCTACCACACTCCATAATTTGTGCTCCCACGCACCACATACCAGCCCCAAACCATCCGCTCATATATTTAAGCAAGTTAGGATTTTTGGGAGCATAAAATAATCATGTAAAAACATACCAGTCATTCCCACCATGACTGCCCAAACCAGTTTCTCATGATTTAAAATGACAATGATGTTTGGGCATTTCAGTGCCCCCAAATATCTATGCAGTACTAAGCATGGCGTATAATTAGAGACTTATTTTCGAAAGGTTACTATTATAATTTTTGCTAGGGCGACAAGGTTCACATATTCAAATATTCCAAAGGAGGTGTAATATTATTCAAGGTAAACAATGGGCAGATAACTAGAATATTAAAGTAAACATGTATTTGCATATAAAATAACAGCATGCAATTTGATAATTTAAACCAAAGTAATTTGCAGAAATTGTAGGTTCAACATGATCAAAGTATTGACTCGCCTGGCGCGGTTTACCGCGGTCTTGAGCTCACACAATGCTTTCTCCTGAGCTTTTGGTCTCTATCTTCACTTCGGGCTTGATCTCGCTGGATCCACTGTATCTTCACGACCCCAGTTTCTAATTACGCGACAAACGACTGAATCCAAATAAAAGCAAATAACTCAAAAGATCCAAATAAATCCGAATAAACTCAATTTGGTTTCATTTTGAGTTAGTAGGTGATTCGAGTGATTTGAGACAAGGCCAATGGTAGATTATGATGACTTGATCCTTTTTATTAATAATCTCTTTTATTATTTTTGTATTTATCAAGGAAGTTCCATGAGTTAGGTTAGACCTATGAATAGGTGCATAAGTTTATCTTAGCATTATTTTGTTGAGTGCTATTGTTCAGGGCATTTTGGCTTACCGAATTAATTTTAGAGTCTAGGTGTATAACATTTTATGGGGTGATATTTTATGTAGCCTCTGTTTTCACTAAGCCTATTTCAAATTGAATTAGGATTCCGTTGTATGGGCCACACCTTGTTATTTCATGCTCATCATTATTATTTACTAAATGTAGTATTAAGATTTAATTAATGGTTCCATTATCATTTTTATCCATGCTTTAGTTACTATTAGGCCTAGCCTTATTTCTAATTTAGCTATCGGAACACGTTTGGTAAGTATCATTTTATGTGACCTTAATTATTTGCGTCAATAGTTACCTGTTTACTTTAAAGTATCTATATGTTCGTAAGATTAAAGTATCCATGGTTAGACATGTATTAAGCTCATATATATCCTAATAAAATTTATTGACTCCCACAGATTAATTCCAAATTTAAAATCTCAAATAGTCTTATTTACCTTCTAATTAATTTTTATAGTTTCACTAAATTACTCCCTATTTTCCTTGATTTATCTTATTGGAAATGACCACAAACATCTAAAATGAAAATGAGAGAAAAAGGGTGCGGCTGGTTGGATCGAACTCGGGACTTAGGAGTAGACTCTGTGTTTTATGCGCTTGGGTAGCCAAGTGGGCCGTTGGCCTGGGCTGACAAAGACCAGGAGCTAAAACAAGAAGTATGAACTTCCTGCTGGGGCCGAAACAGAGGATAGCCATGCCGGTGGGGAGCGGTCTTGCTGGCGGTGGGCGGCTGCCGGGGAGGAAAGGATGACCCGCAAAATGAGGTGTCTGGGAAACGGGGAAACTAGAGGTGGTGGCTAATCGGCCGGAGCGGCGACGAGGGGGTTGGGGGACGACATGGGGCGGCCGGCGGTGATGTAAGTTCGGGGCGGCAGCGCCGGCGTGGGGGCGAAGACTAATTGGAGTGGGCACAAGTACTAGGGGGTAAAGGGAAAGCTCACCGTGCTATTTATTAGACTGGGGAGGATCCGAGGCCGGCTGGCGGCGTGAGGCGGGATCGGGTGGCGGAGGCGCACGGCGCCGGCGAAGATGAGCTGGGGAGGAGCTCGGCCAAAGGTGGGGGTGGCTTCGCGATGCCTTGAGGGCGCTCCAACTCAGAGAAATTGGCCGGGGACGGCCCCATCTGGCTGATCACCCAACGGCCGGAGGCGAGGAAGAAGAGGGCGGCCGGCGAGCTATGAGGCCGGAGAGTTCGATTCTTTGCGGAGGGAGTGAGAGTAGGGAATGGCGACGCTATCGGGGGCTTGGTTGGCTTTTATAGACAGCGGAAAGGGCTCGGCAGCGAGCGGGCGGATGTGCCGCCTTTTCGGCGCCAGGCAGAATTGCAGATGGCTAGGGTTGCGGTAGGATTCCTTCGCGTGACAGCTCGGGCATCGCAGCCTTTGCGCCGCGCACGCAAGTGGATGCGACCGAGCGGAAAGGCAGCGGCGATGCTAGCGCATGTGTGCCACAGGGAGGAAAGGCAGGTGCGGAGCAGAGAAAAGAGAGCAGGAGGGAGGAGGAGAAGTAGGCTGAGGCAGCTCGTGATGGCGACGGGGCAGGCGTGGCGCAGAGGGTGGAGGCGGGCGGCGCTGCACATGGCTGCCACGAGGAGGCCGAGAGCTGAGCGTAGCAGAGGGTGGCGCGGGCACACTGGGGAAGAAGAGAGAAGGGAGGGCGAGCGGGCTGGGTCCAGTGAGCAGAGGGAGGAAGGGGGGCCCATCGGCCAAGGAAGGAGATCGGGAGAGAGGGAAGGAGAGAGGAAGAAAAGAGTGGGGCCCACATGGAAGAGAGAGGAAAAGAGGGCTTACCCATCGCTTTAAAATTTGATTTCCAATTTTTATTTCCATTATTTAGTATTTAAGTTTTAATTTTGTGTGTATATCCCTAGGTTTTCCATCTCTTCTAATATCTCTGTTGTTTTTGCTAGGCTATTATTTCTTAGTATATTTACTTTGCATGACACTTAGAATCTAAGCTTTAAATTTTCAGATATTAAATGAGAGCTTCTATTATTATTATTGTGTCAGTTATATGTATATATATTATTATTATTTCCTATTGGTAAACTCTTTCTTGCACAATTTGTGTATACACATATATGTATGTGTGTTCGTATTTTGTTCATCCGCTTTTATTGCTATTTATGCCATTATTTCCAGAATGAGATTTTATATTTTTAACTCAGGTTTCTCTCTTCTTATACTAGATCATCTTTTCATATTCGCATTTTAAATCTTGATTTTCTATTAATTAAATATGTTTGCTTCTTCTGGATCCTTTTAACTTTTGGAACCTTCACCAAATTTCTCAGAAAAACGTCATAAACTCCAAATTCAAATAAAACATATTGCAAAATAATTCAAAAGCTTCACATTTTCAAATTTCAAAATTTTGGGATGTTACATAACTCTAGTAACCAAAAACTAACATATGGTGGATAGAAACTACACCATTATAATATTGCACACTTTTACTCTCTTTAATAAAAATGTGGGTTGATGTTAATGCTAAGTCCTAGTAATTTCTAATAATTATAGTTTTCAAATATTGCCTTTAGCAAGTAAAATAACCTGAGCCTATTTTTATTGAACATTGCATGTATACTATTGCATTATATGTGTTGGATCACAGAGCACTGTTGGTTGTACTCACCCTCGCTCACACAATACCTCAGAACCTGCGGACCAAGGACACTACGCGTACTACGACGCCCCAGGTGCTGATGGTGAAGAAGATGGAAGAGATTAGGATAATCTATAGTAGTCTAGTTCTTACCCTAGCCATGCTGACTAAATTGGCGTTTGCATGCACCAATATTATCCAAGCTCTTGGTTAACATCGGTCGCACACAACTTGCCCATGTCGCTTGCCTGTGGCGAGATATACCCTCCCCTTTTACTTTTGCTTCCACTTTCGCATTTAATGTAATGTATCCATTGGCCTAATTGGTCCTATTGTAAAACTACACCCGATACAGTCTATTTAAACACTGATCTAGGAGGAGGCTAAATCGGCGGTGGCAGAGAAGGGCGTGCACTGGTGACATGTCCCCAAAGGTGGAGACCATCAAGCGTGATCTCCATGAGAGAAGACCATAACCTGTATTTTGTTCCATGGAGCTTTGTTCTCGAGAATAGGATCGCAGCAGATGGAATGGAGGCCATCGGTAGACGACGCTGGACGACACCACGACCAAGGCAATGAAGTCTAACAGGCGGCGCTGGACGGCGTGACAGTTAGGTCAACGTTATGTTTTTTTTCTATTTCTTTTGCGCTAATACAAAACAAACCGACTCGTCCGTAAACTTCTCAAACCGAAGCAGAAGTAGACGGCCGACTCGACTCGGGCGTCGCCGAGGCAACGAGCAAGCGGTCGGCGGGGCGGGTGGCCGACAGAGCGGGCGGCCGACAAAGCATCGGCCGACAGCTTAGGAACGACTCTTGGCCGGCGGCTCAGGAGACGACGATGGCGGCATGGGCAGCAGCGGCGAAGGCAGCAACAGCGCCGGATCTGGCAAGCGGCACTAGATCGAGTGGGTAGCTCTAGTCGGGTGGAGATGACGGTGGCTCGGGCGGCGGCGGTTGCGCTCGATCTGTTGAAGACGACGGAGCAGGCGGTCGGCGGCTCGAGCGACGCTGGCGGCTCGGGCAGCGGCGGCGGCGGCGGCGAAAGCAGCGGAAGAACAAGGTTAGGGCCTAGCTCTGATACCATGTCATGAATATTGTGTGTATTCATGAGGTCTAAAGGGAAATATATAAGGGAGTACAAAAGAACATACAGAGGAATATGCCATATACAGACAAGAAAACCAAGGTATATAAGGAAACGAATAACAATCCTATTCTGTCCTTAATAGTTTTCGGCCCATTAGGTTTTGAACATCAATAGCTGATACTATGATGCCTTATCAGGTCAATAAATACTATGATCTTGCTACTAACTTCTATGAGTATAGCTAGGTTGAATGCTTCCACTTTGCTCACAGGTGAGGACTAGGGGTGAAAACGGATCGGATTCGGACGGATATTGCTTAAACTGTATCCTAACCCATTTTTTCTCCAGATTCGGAGTCAAATACGGTAAGACCGGATATGAATATGAATTCAGAATATTCGGAGTTTCGAATACGGTACCGTCGGGACAGATATGTAACATATTCGGCTTGAAAACGGATAATATAGGCGGATAGTACGGATGATTACAGTTCCAAAAGCTTATACTTTAGTTCCAAAAGCTTACAAAGTTACAACGGCCTCTTGGTTTTATATAAAATGTGAAACCAATACTCATCAAGAAACTTTGTAAGCTAATTATAGGAACACAAAGGTTCAGCAAAACGAAGAATAAAAGAAAGCAGTGAGAACAATAGGAACACAAATTATACATAAGTGGTAAATTCATACAAGCCACAATAGGAACACAAAGGTTCATACGAGATTACGAGTACAGAGTATCATACATTACATAAGTTTATCTTGCCATAATAGAAACACAAAATAACAATAGTATAGGCTCATAGCCTCAAGCAGATAACAACTGAACGCTCAAAGTGCCTTCACGCTCTATGGCTCATCATCACTAGCTATTTCTTCTTCCTACAATTCGCCAATTAATATGTCAAACTAAGTTAGAAGCAAATTTGTAACGAAAAAAGATAAAAAAAACATTTACAAAAAGAAGAGTGCAATACCTAAATCAACATATTAGTAGCAAGTGTCTCAACAACCTCCAAATCAGAAGTGATAGATGCAACTTTATTCTTAGAATCTGAAAAATATAATAAAAGGTACATTAGAAAAAACACAACTTTTTTCTAGCTAAAAGATAACAAACTATTAAAATTATCACCTTTTCTAGATGCAGCTATCCAATCTTTGGTACAGATCAATGCTTCTACCATCTCAGGCTCGAGGCGACTGCGAAATGGATCAATGACCCGACCACCAGCACTGAAAGCAGATTCTGAAGCAACTTTTGACACTTGAATGGCCAACACATCACAAGCAACTTTCGAGAGAATAGGATATTCATATTCCTGGTTCTTCCACCACGATAAAATATCAAATTTATGATTGCTAGTTCTTGAAAGCTTTAGTGGTTGTTCTGCTATGTATTTTTCCAACTCATTTGGCTCATCTTGACCAGTGCCATCTTGAGTGTCATATAAGAAGTTATGAAGTTCCTCATTTTCATTATCCATAAAGAGATCTTCGGTTCTTCACTAAGAGCAGTGTAGTAGTACTCTTTGGGACAGATAGATGCAATGAAACATATGCTTCATACATTTGCTTCACAACATTCATGAATTTCTCAAGTTCAACTTTATACAATAGCTCACCATAAAACTTTTTCATGTAATATTCCACTATTTTTTTCTTGAACCTAGGATCAAGAAAACTTGCCACAGCTAGAGCAATATTGGACTTCTTCCAGTACTTTTCGAACTTACTACTCATAGATTGTGCCATCTCTTTAATAGTGGTATCAGTGCTAGCACACCACTCAGATTTCAACATCTTAATATCACAAAAACTTTGGTAAAACAAATTTGCAGTTGGATATAAAAGTACCAGAGAATAGCTTGGTAACATCATAGAATTTCTTCAAGCATTTGCAAAGTGTTAGAGCTTTATCCCATTCATAACTTGAAGGAGCAATTTTCTCATACCTGCGGCGTTCCAAGCACAAAAGCCTCTCAAAAGCACTCCTATAATACATGGCATCCCTCAACATGGTATAGGTGGAATTCCACCTTGTAGCAACATCCAATGAGAGACCCACCGTTGTTTTAACCCATATTCTGTTGCACACTTCTGGAATTCCTCCCACTGCAATGGAGAGCCTTTGACTGCTAATATAAATGATCTAATGTTCTGAATTGTAGATGCAATTTCTTGCAAGCCATCTCTAGCAACAAGATTCAGAATATAATTGGCACATCTCATATGAAAAAATAAACCATCACACACTAGTGGACTTTGCTTTCTGAGCTTAGCAATGACATCTTTAACACAGACTTCATTTGCAGATGCATTGTCCAAAGATAAAGAAAATATTTTCTTTTCAATATACCATCTCATGACACAATTAGTAAATTCTTCAGACAATTTAGCACCGGTATGTCGTCCTTCTACATGCATGAATTTGATAATTCTTTTCTGAATTTGCCAATCATCATCAATCCAATGCACAGTGACACACATATATCCTTTATTATGATTTGATGTCCACATGTCCATAGTTGTGCTAAAGCGACACTCAACGGTTTTAAAATACTCATACAATTTCTTCTTTTCTTCTAAAAGAGGTCCATTAGCTCTTTGCTAACAGTGATGCGGCTCTTGATTGGAAAATTTGGGCGTAGGGATTTGATGAAGTCAACAAAATATTCATGCTTAACAATATTGAAAGGGTACTCATGCATGATTATCGCCAAATAAAATTTTCTCAAGCTAGCTTCTTGATCATACCTGTACGGTTCAATGACAGTGATATTGTCTTCACGATTTTTTTCTACTTTGAGCTGCAGCTGGCCTGGACGGAGGTTATGCTTTTTCTTCAAATGATTCTGTTGTGGTTACAGACCAAACAGAGAGAGATGTGGTAGTGGAGAGTTGGGAGAGAGTGATGAGTAATGGCCTGGGTCTTCCCCATGGCCTGTATTCCATATATACATACATGGGGAGTGCTTTTACAATTACACCCTTACATCCGAGTATCCTCTTCAGGGGCACTTATGTCATTACACATGGCCTATTCCGGGCTTTACATTCCTCTAGCAGGCCGGCTGGGCTTATGTGGGGGCCATCCCTACAACAGATTCCAAAAGCATGTTGTGCCATTGCTGGTCTCACATCTTGCACTGTACTTGCAATGGTTGCATTGCGCCCAATGTTGAACAACCTTTTTCCCATTCTCTTCAACTGTCTTTGTATTCCTAGTGTACTCATCCCAAACAGCTGATGTACTATTCTTTTGCCTCTTTGTACTAGGCTCAACATCCTCATGCTTTACTACATTCTCTTGTGTGTCACTTCCAATGGACGGTACCTCTTCACATTCAGTTGGCACTTCACGAGATGCAACTACACCCACACTATCACTTACACTTGCACTTACAGATGCCATCACAGTTCTGTCAGTTCACAATTCACACTGTAGCAAAAAGACATAAGAATGAGACTCACAGTTTCGACCAACAACAAAAAAAGTACAGAATTAAGAAAGTAAGAAAGCCAAAGATGCAGTTAAAAGAAAAGACAACCAATATTCTGGACTGTTTCTGCTAGCCAAAGACAACCAAAGACAACCAAGGATGCTTTTCCTACTATTTTGCTAGCCTAAAGAAACATATTCTGGACTGAACAATATTTTGTGCCCTGGCTTTGTCATCTTGCATTAACATTACAATAAATCTACAGTCGAAAATGTCAACATCCGCTGTACACTGTCACAACTCACAACCCAGAAAAATATTTAAAACCTGTTAGTAGCAAATTGGAGAGCTCTGCATATTCTGTTTTAAACGACATTCACTTCTGCCTTATACATGTGCTTAACTTAAAGAAAGTCATCCTAGTTAAATCTGACAAACTCAGAATGGTTAACAAAAAAAGGTAAAAACATACATGCACCTTCCAGCATTCATAAGGAAATTAAGAAATGCTGAGCACTGCAGCAAGCTACACACCCAAATCCCAGAAGGGCATATCACAGTAGACAACCATCCAGCAAAGTTCCACAAAAAGCAAGCGAGCTGGAGCTGCATTTGACATCTAACAGGCAGCGACTAAATGGTGGACATGAAAGAGGTACAAAGCATGTAAGCTGCATTTGACATCTAACAGGCACAGACCTGAAGGTGGTGAGGCCGTGAGGGAGATGAAGTGATGACCTCAAGCGCTCAATCATGGTGGTGGATGAGCTGCTCAATCATGGTGGTGGAGTAAGCAGCAACCAAGCTCTGCCCTTAATAGTCAGATTTGCGATCTTGCAGGTAGAAAAGAACTCCAATGCACTGTTTGGATAGATTAGTGCAAAAAGACATAAGAATGAGACAAGGTGAGGGAAAATGGCAAGAAAAATAGGGAACATACAACAGTCTGCAGACTCACTATTTTCCCAAGCAAACCAACTTACACTACCACAGTACCACCTTAGTTAACTGGCAAAAATCCAAGAACTTCAGGGCTATTTGCAGGTTCAAAAAATGAAATGCTAAAAAATGCTCATTTTAAAGTACACAATATTAGACGAAAATGATAGCAGTGACACAATCAAGCACGCCAGCACCTCACCTCCCTCCCGTTGCAGCCTAGTGCTCCCCTCAACCTCACCATGCTACTCCCCATGCCAGATCTATTTCACCCAATCCCCTCCGCCACCTCCGCTACACTGTTGCCCCTTCCCCAGTTTTGGCCAAAGCTGGTTCCAAAGACCCCGCCAGAGGTACTCCCCCCAGATCCATTCGTCGAGCGGACGCATTCCTCCGCCACGCCCAAATCGAATAGACACAGAGAGGGATAAGGGAGGGGGGAAGGGAACAGGGAGACGAGAGGGGCTTACCGGCTGCGATGGTGAGGAGGATGCAGGGTTCTAGCTGCAGCGTCGGCGGCGACGAGATCGGCGGGTGGGGAGGGGAGGAGATGACGAGGTGAGCCAGAGAAAATTGCGTTGGCTGGTTGCTTCTGCCGTCTCTCGTGACTCCCGTCTGGTCTGTTTCGCGTGAGGAGGTGGGTCGTGCGGTGTGGCTATTTCCTTGTTTCGCATGAGGAGGTGGCCCGTGCACTGCGCCCTGGAGAGTTCGGATACGTATTCAGATTTTAATCGGATACTATCCGAATAACCAAATACCGAACTTATTCGGTCGGATATCAGCTATACCGAATCCGCTACCGAATCCGTCTACACATATCCGTATCCGAAACCGAATCCGATCGGATACCAACCCAGTTTACCGAATTTACTATCAGCCGGATTCGGTACCGGATTGGTTGGAAAACCCCGACCCGTTTTCACCCCTAGTGAGGACTCTCTTGTGGAAAGAAAAAGCAATTGATCTTTCATTTTTTAGAGAAAATACCACTAGCTTGCAGTGGCTTCAATACGTTAAAATCTTTTTTTCTTTGTACGACAGCTACGTTACTCCACATTACACGCCTTCCCTTGGCTGGATAATTTAACTTTTTGCCACCCTTATGAGGTGAGTGGCATTATATTTGTCATCCTGACCTATCGTCAGTGACTCAGACGGCTCCACATGTAGCGGCGCGGCGCGGCGAGCGGAGGCGCGGGAGGCTTGGCGCGCGGGAGGCGCGGAGGCGAGGCGGCGGCAGGGAGGCCGAGGCGGCACGGGAGGCCGGCGCGGGCGGGCGGCGGTGCGGCGCGGGCGTGACATGACAGATGACTAGGCGCCACGTAGGTGGAGAGTGGCAAAATGTTAATTGCAATGTAGAGGATAGAGATGGCAATGGGTACCGAAACCGAAACCCGGTGGGTTTTTACTCTATTAGGGTATGGGTCTGAGTCAATTTCCTTACCCAAGGGTCTCTTAATGGGCAGAAGCCCAACCCATCGGTCTGCAGGGTTCGAGTGCGTTCTATAGTACCCAAACCAGTAAACCCATGGGTAATATAAACTGATCCATAGGAGTTATAAACCTTGGCTCCGACCTTCCAGCAAACCACCCGACCATAGCCCATAGCCCATTAGCCATTTAGCCCCAAGCCCCAAATCCAATGCGGCAATGCCCCATTACCCATACGGCTAACCCTAGCTAGCACTCGCCACGGCCACTACTCACTCCTCCCGGTCCCCTCGATTCAACGGCCGCCAGTAGGCGGCGATCCGCGCTCGCGCTCGGTCTCGGCGATCTCCACGGCCGCCCTCCGTCCGCAGCTCCGCTCTGCTCCGCCACTCTCGCCGCGCTCGTCCTCCCGCACGCTCTCGCGTCGCCTCGCCTTCGATTCGGCCGTCGCCCCACGCCGCTGCGCGCGCGACCAACGCATCATCACAGAAGAGCCCTTGGCCATGGCGCGCCCTCCGCTCCAACGAAGATGGCCGGTGAACTTCTTCCTCATCTCCATTAACCATTGTTGTAGCTCGCAGTACTGACCCGACGGGCGACCCATGGGTACCCGTTAACCCAGTGGGCATGGGTCTGGGCAAAAATTTGCACCCGTCACGGGTATGAGTTTTTTAGCGGGCACGTCCAACTTTCATGGGCACGGGTTTGGGATAGCAAAACCCAGCGGGTTTATGCCCGTTGCCATCTCTAGTAGAGGATGGCATTTGAGTAGGTGGCAATGTTAAGAGTGGCAAAAAGTTAAATTTCCCCCACTCGTCCGTGCCCCCGTCTCCTCCCCTTCGACCTCGTCGCCACCCTCGCCACCGTCGCAAACGGCGAAGCCTCCTGAGGAAAGAGCCGGTCTTTTCTGCAGTCGTGGGATCGCACAGATCCGTGCTCAGTGCCGGCCCAACGCATCCCCCTCACATCCCCCCGCGACGCTAGGCTGTACGCGCTCGCCGATATGAAGCCCCTACTCTTCTTGCTCCATCCTCCAGGCTGCCGGCGCTCGTGCCCGTCAAGGACGGGGAGCCCGTGCTTGTGCCCGTCACTGCTGCCGCCTCCCCTCTGCCCAGGGCCCTCCCGCCGCCGCGCCTGTCTTGTGATTTTGCTTCTACATTGTAGTTTTTGAGTTCCTCTTGTATTGATGATATAAATTACAGTTTTATTCTGTCTTTTGTATGTTGCACTGCATTATATTTCCATGAGGAGTTTAAAATGTACCTATGTGTTCTTTGCAATATGTTAATATGTTCTCATCCTTTTCCCTTGGTGATTTTGCAGGTATTCATGAAGTGGTTCTGAAATAAACAATACTTATGGTGGCTTAATGGCATCACAATTTCACAATTCACAAGCAATCAGTTTCTCATGTGATCTTTCCATTGTGCGTCTCTCTCTCTCTCTCTCTCTCTCTCTCTCTCTCTCTCTCTCTCTCTCTCTCTCTCTCTCTCTCTCACACACACACACACACACACACACACACACACACACTCTGATTCTTCTACTTGGTCTTGCTCCAAATTTGCGTGTGCTCATGTAGTTTGTAGATAGTGGTGTGATAATCCTTGTTTAGTTTAGGCAGATGTCCACTCTTATATCACTTTTGATATGCCGACCAAATATAGTACTGATGCCAATTAGTTTTATTGTATTGATTGCAGGAAATGCTAAAAGATGTTGTTCGGACAAGATCATATCAAAATGTTGTCACCCAGAATAGCTTTCTTTTCAAGGACAAAATAATCCTTGATGTCGGCCCTGGGACTGGAATCCTCACTCTTCTGTGCAAAAGCAGGAGCTAAGCATGTCTATGCGGTTAGCTAGCTAACTTTTGTTCATGTTTTCATTGAAGATTTTATAATAGTTTATTTGTCCTAAATAAGCTATTTTGATGGGTGCATCTTTTTTCTCCAATATAAGACTGTTAAGCCATTGGCTGCTTCACCTCACATATGACCTATCGATATAATATACAAACATGAGATAGTACACAAAATTTGTTCATCTGGTGATGAGTGTAGCAGGTAGAAACCATTTTTTTTTTGCAAGAAGCCTGCATGTTTTCCCAATGTTGTAGTGTTCTTTATTTCCTTGCATGTCCATTTCAACAACATGCGAACCAAGGATATGTTCATTGTCTATCAGGACAGGATCGCTAGTATCCTGTATTGTTCCTGTTAATCTGGGCTTATTGACCACCTTTTGTTTTCCTTTTTGTAATTATGCTTCTAATCCTTTTCTTTTTCTAATATATTGAACTGTTCTTCCATTTACAGATCGAATGTTCACAGATGGCGGACATGGCAGAGGAAATTGTGAAAGCTAATGGATTTTCTAATGGTGATTTCCTGCCATTCATTTTGCTATCTATTCTACGATAGTCATTTGCTATCAATATATCATGCTTCTTTGGTATGATCTGCTGTTAACATTGTTTCACTCTCTGCAGTCATAACGGTAATCAAAGGGAAAGTTGAAGAAATTGAGCTTCCTGTCCCAAAAAGTAGATGTCATAATCACAAAAGTAGGGTTTATCTGAGGGCATCTTCAGCCAAGTTTGTGTATCTACAGAGCATGTTCCAGTGCTCCCAAGATACCGTATGAGGGACCCCTACGAGCTTGGGGTTGATTGTGATGCATCTGAAGAAGAGATCAGGAGTGCAAGGAACTTCCTCGTTCAACAGTATGCTGGGCATGAAGCAAGTGAAAAAGCTATTGAAGGTGCTTATGAGAATAATAATGAAGAGCTACCAGCAGCGGAAGAAAACAAAAATTCATCTGAAAACCAAGCTAAAAATGTGAGTCGAAGAATCCCCGTCATGGGTTAAGGCACTGCTTGGATACTTTTGAGGTGCCATTAATGGATATCATTTCCAAAATATTATTCTTTTTTGCTTTCATTGCTGGATGGAGCATAGCAACTTCTGCTGAGAATGGACCTGCATTCCAGGTATATCCTTCGGCTTATCCTGACCTTTTATGGTCTGCCATTTCTTGTTTGATGACATGTTTCAATTCCATGGTGGCTCAAGGAAGCTAATATAGAAAATGTGTGAAATGTAACTTGCTCATTCCACAGTCCTTACTAAGTGTCATTAACTTCTAGATGAATACCAAAATGATAACATCAAAATTGTTGCCGGCTCCCGTCGGCCCTGTGCATGTGTTTACTCATGTTATCTGACATCTGAGAACTCATCAACTCAGTGACCTAAAGATTTTTGTCTCTTTCATTTGATAGAATTTTCCAGCGGAATTAACCTTTATGTTGTTTAATTAGGGACTTACTGGCAGTTTGTGTGTCTGCAGATTTTTCCCCTGTTGAGTAATAATTCTTTCAGAGGATCTTTTTTCCAAGGGCCATGTATTTGAGAAATATACTCTGTAAAGCACATTACCATTTTTGAGGTAACATCATATGTATAAGCTTTGATGTTTTGCATTTATATTGCATATCTGGTGCACCGAATGTTGAGTGTGATAATGCAGTTTTGTCAGTATTTGACTGCTTTCCTTTACATATTCTATGTACTGACTTTACTAGAGTATTTAGCTTTGGTGATGTGTGTATGTATTCTCTAATTCTAACAAAATAAGAAGAGTTAGTTGTGCCTTTGTTAGAATGATAGATTCCATCTACTGCTTGTCCTTTATCAGAAAAGCATTGATTTCAGGATTTGTTATGACCATTCCAAACAAAATCCTATCACAGATAGGATATCTATGG
This sequence comes from Dendrocalamus sinicus, assembly GCA_036346575.1. NCBI lineage: Eukaryota > Viridiplantae > Streptophyta > Magnoliopsida > Poales > Poaceae > Dendrocalamus > Dendrocalamus sinicus. Next base: position 13,207,956 of record CM070666.1, on the reverse strand, counting down.
TATTTTTATAGCTAATGCAGGTAGGATATAGTTTTATCTTTCCTGCTTGACCAAACTGTAGGATTTGCCTTCAGCAGCCTTGCTGATAGCACTCTGTTTATTACAGTTAATTGCCTTTTATTTTGTCCTAAGGTCATATTGCCGTTGTTTTCGTATTATCGTCGTAGTACTCAATCTATTGCTATGTTTTTTTTATGTTGACCGGTGCTGCTTATTTGCTAGCGTCTTCTCTTCGTTGTTTATTGGACAATGAAATTCATTGTGCTGATATGGTATAGATCACCAATAATAAATGTAATCTCTTCATGTTAGATGTTGATATTTCCCTATATTTTCCTATCTGTGGCTAACTCAAAGAAGAAAAAAGGCAGAAAGGGAAAAAAAACAGACAAGCTCAAAGGCAGAAAGGAAAAAAACAGACAAGCTCAAGAGAATGTTACTGTACTTGGAACTCCAGTAGTTTTACTGGAAATCAAAGTACTAAGTCAGCTGCTGGACGCCTTATTCATGATAATGCACAAGCTGATGTCTCTAGCGTGGACTCGATTGCTGACTCTTTTTTGAAGTTTCTCAATGGTAAGCACATTCCTTTTAACAGTCTTAGGCTCAGTTTGTGATTGATGTGCTTATTTTTTAAGCATCTCTGAAAAACGTTATGAAATATCTATTAATCTGTTTAGTAAATTAGATTAAATGTAGATAATTTTTGTTATCTATTGGTTATCTTCTCACATTCTATCTCATATGTTCTGGAAAACAATAATAATACCGTTTACAACTTGATTATAATTAGAAGTTAGCCAAACACCCTAAATATCTAAAAGCGGCTCAAACAAATGATATTATCATAATCCACCGCAATACCAAACGAAGCCTTATTCTTCTGATTCGTTAGAAATAATTGTGTTTTGATTGTGAATTCTTGAGGTTCAAAGAGGCTGGCACGAGCAGAGTACCCTTCTTTGAAGGACAGTAGGAGGCTATGAGGTGGTGCCAATATATTAAATTGCGTCCAATATGCACATCGGGCAGTACGATAAAGAACTTGCTTCAGCTATTTGTGATAGCTACAAAAGGTATTGATACACTTGCTTGATCTCTTAAGGTTGTTTCAGCTGCTGCCTGTCTGCCCTCACCAATCTGATTTTGAGCGAGCATGCTGCAGGGTTTATAAAGATTTAAGATATTCTGTTGGTTTGTATCTAATTGAGAATCAATTAGGAGAAAATACAGGAGGACTATTAAATAAATCCATTCTAGACATCTATGGTTTTCCCGCCCTCAAGAGGTTTGTGTTTATATCTAAAAACATAAAAAGTCCAAGTTTTTTGTCTTTTGAGTAAACATAAGAATTACTGCATTTTTTTTGCACATGTAGCACCTAGTCATTTGATGAGTTTGTGGCTAAAAATGATATGGTAGTGCCCTATCAATTATATTGTGGAAAAAGAATCAACTCTTCTTGTATTAAAAGAAATATGTCATTTGGATACCTGAACTACATTCTAAGCATGGTTGTCACGGCGGACAAGGCGACCACGGCGACTGCCGGGCGCCGTGACGCCTAGGCGTCCAGGCGGGCGCCTAGGCGTCGGCCAGGCGAGCTCAGGCGAGCACACAGCAGTAGACCAGTAGCACAGCAGACAGCAGAATCAGCAGAGAGCAGATGCAGTCATGCAGACAGCAGTGAGCAGTCACAGCACTACAGCAGTACAGCAGACTAGCAGAGAGCAGCATACCTTGAAGGCTTGAAGAGTTGCAACCCTGAATTCCTGATCATTCATCAGATAATGAACTCCTGAAGTCCTGAGTCTTGATTCTGTCATCAGTATCAGTGTATCACTTCCCTTGATAGGTCATAGAACATGCTATTGATTTGTAATTTGTAAGACAGGGAAAACTTTTGTAATTTTTAATTTGTATCAGTGTACCTGAGGATGAGATCTTTGAGTCTGTGACTGTGAATCAATATATTGCAATATTTCATAAAACCTTGTCTGACTGTAGAGTGTAGTTTGCATCCTTTTGGAAGTAAAGAACTGCCATGTCAGTATGTCACCAGCTCTAGTCCTCAAGACCTCAACTCAAGCAGAATAGCAGATTGTGATCAATCTCAGATTCTCAGTTTCATGTTTTGCAATATATGGCTTAAAGAATGATTCATAGTTTCATACACAGGCAGTCCCCTGAATCAAATGATTCAAAATGGCTCAATTAGTTAATTTAATGATTCAAAATGACAGAATCACAGAATATCATATATTACATTCATACCTAAGTGCAGAAAATTGATCCTTGCACTGGGCTCCTCGGTCCTTGATGTAATGGGCTAATGGCTCAAGAAATCCCTACAGAAAAACATAGATGCTTTAGGTAATTCACTACAGAAAGTCAGAAACCATGATTCTGTACAGGTTTTCACAATATGTTTCAGAAATATGCTCAGATTCAACATTCAACATTCAAAACAGAAAAAGGTTCAACATTCAACATTCAAAGTTTCACAAGCACTCGAGCAAAGCCATCAACATTCAAGTATTCAACAATCATAATCTGAATCCTCTCCCTTGTCGCCCACATCATCAGTTTGTCCAGCAGAGTTAAGAGTAGGACTAGGAGGAGCTTCGCCGTAGTCATCTTCGATGTCTTCATCATCCATCTCAGCATCTTCATCATGGTCATCACTATCCCGTCCTTCCTCTTCAAGCGGCAATGAGCTTGTACTTGCCCCTCCATGACCATGACCTCGCCGATGATAAGTCCGAACATCACTCCCAGAGGCATGTGCTTTCCTAGGTAGATTGCGACCACGAAGCGCACTTGAGGCACCCACAACTTCATCAACAAGAGCCCAATCCAGATTTTCTGGCTCCACCTCATGGACATCTTCAGCACCCGCATCAATCCAGTCTGTATTCCACTCATAGTCATCAAAGATTAGTGGGTTGAAGTTGCTTCCCTCCACACGCATCTTTTGAAATCTTTCAGCAATCTTTTGGTTATATTTCACATAAACCAAATCACTCAACCTCTGGTGCTCCAGCCGATTCCTTTTCTTTGTATGCATCTACCAAATGGATCAAGAGAATGTAAGTAGTAGCATACTAGCATAGCACATACGAAACCATTATTTAGTAGTTTAGTACTTACAAATTCAAAGGTGCTCCAATTGCGCTCACACCCGGAGGCCGAAGCACAAAGACCAAGAAGACGTTTGGCAAATTGTTGAAGCTCAGATGCATCACCACCAAATGAATCCCACCAATCAACTAGTACAATGCAAAAGGCATGATTCAATGAAATGAAATCGAATATGCAAAGGAAAAGGCATGAAGCAATGAAATGTTAAATGAGATTGAGTATTTACGTGGGGTCATTTTTGCTTGACTTGATATGGCAAGTGCCTTTCCAAAGCAAACTCACTTTTTCTCGTAATGATTAGCTTGGGTAGCTATCTTTGTAGCAAGTGCTTCGTCTTCTTGACCAACCATCTTGGAAAGAACATCATTGAAATTATCTCTTAGCTTTCGAGCACGTGCACTTTCTTTCTCTTTGAATGCATAAAACTTGTTTGGATTCAAGTACAGTGCAGCACCATATAACTTCACTTCCATTTGATCTCTCCACCTCCTCTCAATAATGTCAATCACACGATCAAGGATAGCCTTGCCTTGCAAGGCTTCCTTGATTTTCTGCTTGGCAACATCCATAGCTATCAAAACCTCCGGCAACGCTGGTTTTTCATCACCATCAACTATCCTCAACACAACAACTAGTGGTTGTGTTGCTCTTTGCAATCTTGCACAAAGATTCCAAAAATTAGTAGAAAGCACAATTTCCTCTACATTCTTTCCGCTTGTGACTTGGCTAATTTGCACCTACTCGATCCTCGTCCACAAAGAGATTTCTCAAAGCGACTCTATGCTTGAACAAACTTTGCAAGGTTAGAAAGGATGTGGCAAATCGAGTGGTCTGCTGGCCTCACAAGATCATAGCCTCTGTCTTATCCTCATTGTATCAAGAAGCTTCCCGTGCACAGTAGATAAATGTGGTGACACGCTAGCTTTGGTAATGCAATCGTTGAGCACAGTATCTTCCCAATTTCCTCCAACATGAGGTCTATGCAATGGGCAGCACATGGAGTCCAAAATAGAGTAGGAAACCTAGCCATTAGAAGCCTGCCAGCGGCCTTGAAATTAGCACCATTATCGGTGATTACTTGTACAACATTTTGCTCGCCAACTTCCTCAATTCTCTTTTGTAGCAAGTCAGCTAGCATTGTTGCATCTGCCACCTGACTAGATGCGTCAACAGACTCTAAGAAAAAAGTCCCCTCTGGGCTATTGGCAAGGAATTTAATTAAATGGCGTCCTCTCTTATCAGTCCACCCATCAGACATGATAGTGCAGCCATACTCTTTCCAAGCTAACTCGTGTGTCTTCCTCAGCACATCTATTTTCATCTTCGCCTTCTGCAAATGTGGCTTTCTCAACTCATGATAACTTGGACCATGATGGTTAGGTCCAATTTGTCCAATGGCCTCAACCATAACCTCAAAGGACCTTGACTTGGCCACATTGAAGGGTATGTCATTCGAGTAAAAAAAATCTGCTATGTATTCATTGCATCTCTCTCTATCTTCCTTGGTCACCTTTGAGTTGAACTGCTCCATATATGTTTGCCTCTTCCCCCTTGAATGTCTTTCCTCGACCACCTCATGGGGAAGTTTCCGAAGCATAGCAACAACAGATTTAGAACCCGCTGCGCCTGCAACACAAGACTTCTTGTTGGTGTTCTTCGATTGAAGTGTTGTAGCTGCTAGCTTCCTTTTGTTAGCTGTCCCAGAACTTGGAGTTGGCTTCGGAGCTGTCCAAGACCATGAGCCTTTCGATGATTGTGCTGTACTTGTTCCTTGTGGTTGCTCCACCTCCACTTCCTCAACCTCGTGAGCTACCTCTTGTGCCTCTTCTATATCGTCCTCATCATAATTGATAGGCTTGTTTCTTGCACTGCTCTTCAGGTAATCATGCATCTCTCTCATGATGGCTGTGGTGGTCTTCGCGCATTTCTCCACATCTCCGAAGCCACTAGCAAGATGTTGCTTAAGCCTCTTGATTCCCGAAGAAACAATCACTCCACACAACTTGCATTGAACCTTATCTTTATTGCCCAAATCTGGCCAAAATCCATACTGCCACCCAGGATCTTTGGACTTTGCCCTTCGTTTAGGATCTTTAGCTGGATCATACTGCTCATTCCCTCTCTAATCTCGTGGATTTGCAAGACCTTTGGCGTGCGGCGCAACATTGCCTAGTTCTTGCTCTGCCATCACTTCAAAATGCAAACATGAAGACATCAACATGATTACATGAATGATGAATCAAATGATCAAATCAATTTATCAATCAATGATAGATAGCATAGCAATAGACCAATAGTATTATGGCACACTGCCAATGTGCCAAACTGCCAATGTTGAATGTTCTAGTTTTCTGTAATCTTGAATCCTTGATCTAATTGAGTAATTGTGCTTGCCTGCTTGGAATCCTTGGATGCTTGCTGACTATAATGTGATGAGATGATTTGATGAGTTGATCAAGAAAACCAGAACGAGGAGGAAGAAGAACTGGAGAAGAAACAAATGTCAAATGTGGGCATATGATCCTTGCCTGCGGGAGGGCTTCGATTCGTGGACTCGCGGAGAGAGTGCAGGAGGGGATGCTCGTCGCCTCGTCGGACGGTCGGAGGGGTCCTCGACGAAGGCAGGTTGGTCGGCGGCGCCGGCGGAGGGAGTGGCGGCGGCGATCGGTAGGGTTAGGGTTTCGCCGCCTGCCGCTTCGCTGCTGCCGTGTTGTATCGCTTCGATATACCACTTCGGGCTCGGGCTGTCGGCCGCGCTGCGTATAAAAGATAACCCCTTCGGCCCTCGGCTTCCTCTCAACAAGTCGTCGCCGCGCTGCTCGCCTGGGACGACTAGACGACGCCGCAGACGACCAGCCTCGCCAGGCGCGCGCCTAGAAGACCAAGGCGAGGCGAGCTCTCCTGGCGTCTGCTCAGCTCCGCCTGGACGCCGACGCCGTAACATCCATGATTCTAAGGAATCATAAGGCTAATCGATTTGGGGGTGTGGAGTGAGAGCATTCTGATATGGAGGTCAAGGTCACAAATGGTGTAACAGAATTCAGTATCAAGAAAGAGGCAATAAATCCGTTGTGCCAAGAATATATGGTTGCTGATATAAACAGATTTTTTGAGTTCTTATTTCCATATTATAAGATTAAAGATGTCGAGTGTTGTCCAGCATACTTTCATTAGTTACAAGCTGATATATTGGTTATGCCTGATCCCATGAAAGAATCGGAGATGCTAAAGAAATTTCAGAAGTATATGAGTTCGCATTTTGCATTTAAGCCACAATTGAGAGGCTCTGATTTAATCTCTCGTTTTTTAGAGTGTGATTCACAGCATTACGGCGATAAGTTTTTGTTCTTACACATTTATGAAGGTTTGGATTATGATTGGATGACAGCTATCATGGACAAACATTTTAAAGATGTTTATATTTACAAAAAATAATTTTACTATTCCTCACAGTGCATATGAACCATCATATTACGATTTTCTGAAATATTTAAAACACTGTTCTGAACACATGTTGAGTCATACAAAGATATGATTTATTTCTTGAATTAATCTTTTCTTTTGTTTCCTTATGTCTGCTAGTCTGCTTTAATATAAATGTTTCAGTCTCGCAAAATTCTTAATGTGTTTGTGTTTTTGCTAATTGTCTATAGCTGATGTTAGAACAGGACATTTCTTCCATACTTGTGAAAATATTTCATTAAAGCTAACTGTCATCTCTATAAAAATGTTTAAAGTACCCATCAATTTTAACATCAGATAAAACCTTGTACATCTAGTGTCAACCACAAATCAAACAGATCTAGGAATATTCACAAACTTTTATCAAATAGACAAATACTAAGTCAATAATTCTTTTTAAAGGATAACGTGGTTTAGTAGATCCATGATATACTTGTAGTTGATTTGATGATTGCATGTTATATTGGACAATATACAAGTGATTTGGTTCTATTCATTTTGTATCGCTTCAACATGGATGGTAAGTTTGTTTTGTTATTTTATTTGTCTTATACTATGTTATCTTGTTTTAAAATGTGTTTAATGAAAGTTATTATCTGTTTTGTAGCTTCTCCAACATGTGGAGATATTTCGAGGGATCTGAGTGAGGAATTCTCTCTCTTTTTTTCATTCAGAAATGGAAATATCAAGTAAACTCAATCGGATCTCTCGAAAGATCTTCACGTGCTGTAGAAGCTACAAACAGAGAATAACTTAAACACATTTTAAAACAAGACAACATAATATAAGAAAAATGAAAGAAAACAAACTCATAGACCATCCATGTTGAAGTGATATATAATGAATAGAACTAAATCACTTGTGTATTGTTCAATATAATGTGCAATCATTAGATCAACTATAAGTATATCTAGGATCTACTGAACCCCGTTATCCTTCAAAAAGAATCATTTGTCTATTTCATAAGAGTTTGTGAATATTTCTAGATCTGTTTGATTTTGTGGTTAACGGCTGGATGTACGAGATTTTATTTGATGTTGAAATTGATGGGTACTTTGAATAGCCTGATAGAGATGGTAGTTGACTTTCATGACATGTTTTCACAAGTATGGGGGAATGTCTTGTTCTTACATCAACTATAAACAGTTGGCAAAAACACATACACGTATTAAGAATTTTGCAAGGCTAGAATATTCATATTAAGGTAGACTGACAGAGACAAGGAAATAAAAGACTAATTTATGAAATAGATCGTATCTTTGTATCACTCAGTATGTGTTCAGAGCAGTGTCTTAAATACTTCATAAGATGTCAATATGATGACTTATATGTACCGTGAGAAATAGTAAAATTATTTTGAAGGTGTAAACATCTTTAAAGGTTTGTCTGTGATAGCTGTCGTTCAATTATAGTCCAAACCTTCATAAATGTATAAGGGTAAAAACTTATGTCCTTGACGTTGTGAATCACAGACTCTAAAAAGATGAGGGATTAAATCACAGCGGCCCAATGGTGGCTTAAATGCTAAATGCGAACTCATATACATCTGGAATTTCTTTAGCATCTCCGGTTCTTTCATGATATCAGACATAGCCAATAAATTAGCTTGGAACTTATTAAAGTATGCTGGATAGCCCTCGACATCTTCAGTCTTATAACATGGAAATAAGAACTCAAGGAATCTGTTTAGATCAGCAATCATATATTCTTGGTACAAAGGCTTCATTGCCTCTTTCCTTGATACTGAATTCTATTACACCATTTGTGACCTTGACCTCCATATCAGAACGCTCCCACTCTCCATCCCAGCATCGATTAGCCTTGTGATTCCTTAAAATGTAGTTCCGGTATCCAATTGCCATATTTCTTCCAATACAAGATGGAGAGTTAACTCTTTTTCGACAATATAATTGATAAGTCATTACCATATTGTTTCCAACCATAAACTTATCAAATGGCTGGGTGCTACACGTGAAAAAATGCAATAAGTCTTATGGTTACTCGAAAGACAAAAAACTTGGACTTTTTTTATTTTAGATACGAACGCAAACCTTTTGGAGGCAGACAAACCATGGATGTCTAGAATGGCTTTCTCTAATAGTTCTTCTGTATTTTCTCCCAATTGATTCTTAATTAGATGGAAACCAACAGAATATCCTAAATCTTCATAAACCTTGCAGCATGTTCGCTCAAAATCAGATTGGTGAGGCTAGGCATGTAGCAGCTGAAACAGACTAAGAGATCAGGCAAGTGAATCAATACCTTTTGTAGCTATCGTGAATAGTTGAAAGTTCTTTATCGTATCACTCAATGTGTATTGGACGTACAATTTAAAATATTGGCGCCGCCTCACAGCCTCCAACTCTTCTTCAAAGAAGGGTACTTTGCTCGTGCCAGCCTCTTTGAACCTGGACTCATGCCAGCCTCTTTGAACCTAGAGAATTCACAATCAAAACACAGTTCATTTCTAAAGAATCAGAAGAATAAGGCGTCGTTGGGCATTGCAGTGGATTATGATAATATCGTTTGTTTGAGCCGCTTTTAGATATTTGTGGTGTTTGGCTAACTTCTATTTTTATAATCAAGTTTAAACAGATATATTATTATTTTCTAGAACATATGGGATGGAATGTGAGAAGATAACCAGTACATAACAAAAATTATCTACCTTTAACCTAATTTATTAAACATATTAATAGACATTTCATAACTTCCTTTTCAGAGATGCTTAAAAAATAATTACAGCAATCACAAATGGAGCCTAAAACTATTGTAAGGAATGTGCTTACCCCCTGAGAAACTTTAAAAAAGAGTCAGCAATTGAGTCCATACTAGAGACATCAGCTTATGCATTATGAATAAGGCGCCTAGCAGCTGACTCAGTACTTTGATTTCCTTTCCAGTAGGTACTACTGGAGTTCCAGGTACAATAACTTTCTCTTGAGCTTGTCTGTTTTTCTTTATACCTTTTTTTCTTCTTGAAGTCACCTTTATATCTTGCTTTTCTTCTTCATGCAAAAGCTCTTTCTTATGTCTTTGCACCTCTGCCTCCTTATCATCATACCATTTTGGAACCTGTTTTTTTCATGTACAGTCAGATAATAACATTGAAGGAAAGTTGAAGTAGTAGAAACTCACTCCTGTCACATTTTCTTCTTGTTGAATTGGAATGACATAGTCCACTTTTGATGCTGTGGAGAACATGCTCCTACTCCAAAGCCTGTAGACACATTCAAGACAGCAATATAATGAGTTAAAAGATATCAGCAAACTGGATTAAAACACATTCAAGACAGTGGTCAAGTAAATTAGAAGACAATCTTCTGTGGTGAGTGTTCAAGTAATGAATGGTTTCTGGCTTCTCATCCTGCATTGCAGCAATGTGTGCATTGAAATCCTCAGTTGCCATGAGTATGCAGCTGGCCACAAGTGCTCATCAAACAACTTGCTATGGAACTTCATCTTGAAATTTGATATAAGATGCCTCATGCACTCTCGGTGTTCTGCATATCCAAAGGTCTCTGCCACATCATAGTCAATACCATTTCCCACGTTAGTACATATTGCTAAGTCATTTGATTTTCCAATTACTTGCTGCAATTTCTCCATAAACCACACCTAGCTCTGTGATGTCTTTGCATCAATGACACCATAAGCCACAGGGTATAACCAGTTGTGCCCATCAACAACACAAATCATCACCAACTATCCTCTATACTTTCCTATCAAGTGGGTGCTATCGATAGCTAAGTATGGCCTACAGCCAGCCAAGAACCTCTCGGCGCATGGTTCAATTATGATAAATATTTATAGATGTGAAATAATTCGAAAAATCAATCCTCACACTTACGTTTTTCTTCATCTAACTCAATATTAGATGACATAGACCCCAATGGTGCAGTCGAATCTGCAACAAAATCTCTAGGATTTTCTTTCTCAAATGTTTCGAGTGAGTGAGACACCAAGTTCTTCAGCTACCTCATTATAGGTCTTGGTTCCAATTGCAATGGAAGTCTCAAAATCCTAAAAACCATTAAGAATTAGCATGTGCATTCTCATTTGTAGACAAATAACATATAAGAAAGTTCGTACCGACATGAGGATCCACTATCCAACCATGGACAAGTGGAACACCCAAAAACGGAAACAACATAATCTCGTCGGTCATGGTGAAGCCACCGATGCTGCAGTTACCATATCTCAATACACACCAAGCATATATGCACGCACAAATTGCTGGCAAATAATCTTAAAGACTCTAACACACATGCACAAACTACTGACAAATCTCTACCCCTATAAACCACCAGTTAAAATTATCCTACATCCACCCAACAATTACCTGCTCCACAGTCATGACCTTAACTACGTTCACACCACAATATGCACCCATAATTACACCATCTTAAAAACGTCCGCACCAGATTAACTCTCCTTCATTCTCTCTCCTTACTCAACCAATATCCGACGGTCATCCTTCAATGGATCTGCAGTACCCTCCCTCCTCCCGAACCGCCTCCCCACCCTTCTCCGAACCGTGCGCTCCTCTCCCTTGGATTTCGCCGCCGCTGCCTCCCCACCGCCGCCTCCTCCCCTCGCCTCCTCCCCGTCGCCTCCTCCCGCCCCTCCCCGTCGCCTCCTCCTCCCCACCCTCCTCCGCCTCCTCCCTCCCTCCTCCTCGGCCGCCGCCTCCCCACCAAACCCGTGCGCCTCCTCCCCTCGATTTCTCGCGCCTCCTCCCGCTCCTCCGCCGTCGCCGCCTCCTCCTCCCCACCCCGCTCTCGCGCCTCCTCCTCCCCCCCCCTCCGCTCCGCCGTCGCCGCCTCCTCCCCACCCCGCGCGCGCCGCCTCCTCCTCCTCCTCGCTGCCCTCCTCTGCGCCTCCCGCGCGCGCCCCAGCCACGGCGCTCATCGTCGCGCCCGATCTCCGACTCCACGGCCGCGCTCACCATCGAGACCTCCGTGCCCTTCACCTCCCACATCGTCAACCCGCCGTCCCGCGACGTCACCACCACCCCCGCCGAGCTCCTCACCTTCTTCCGCGACATGTCCGTGATGCGCGCCACCGCCACTTACCCCTCCTTCTCCTGATGCCTTCCCTCCTCGCCGCCGCCTCCTGCCGAGCCCATGGCGTCGGCGACTCCGCCTCCAAGAAGGCCAAGCGCAATCTCAAGGCCGCCTCGGCGGGAAGGAAAGAAGGAGAAGAAGCGCAAGCGAGGGCCGTCCCCTCTGCGGCGTCCTCCTCGAGACGAGGACAGAGCAGACGAGCTCGAGGAGCCGGCGCATCGGCGCCCGCCACGAAGAAGGCAAAGAAGGAGAGTGATAAGAGGAAGGGGAAGGCTGTGGCTGATGAGGAGGGCGGCGATGGCGAGCTCACGGCACGGCGGCGACGAGATCCCGCCGACCGGATGCTCTGCAACTTCCGGTTCGGGCGCGCGAGCGAGCCTCAAGTCCAAGGGGATCAAGGCGCTGTTCCCCATCCAGGCCACCACCTTTGACCTCGTGCTCGACGGCAATGACGGTCGGCCGCGCGCGACTGGCCAGGTGAGAGTCCCCCGAAGGCCGCCGCCTCCGCCGAATCGACCGAAGGCCGCCGCCTCCCGGCTTGTAAAGCTGTAGCGATAACAACACCATGATGCACAATTTCATTATCTATCTCATTATATTTTCTTACCGTACAGCTAAACCATCAACATAAACATCTGAATGAATCAAAGTTGTTGTCATAAACATCACAATTTTTAGTCCTACTGCATCTTTTCACAATAATTTGAGTTGTCGATGTGAGTGCTTCGCTTCGCCCTCCGGATTCTTACTTCGTTTTTTCGGCTCAATTCCTAACCAATTGGGTGGTTTACTGTGGTTGTTGACTTGTCCTATAGCTGTAGTTTTGGTTAGTGATTCATTTATTTGAATTAAGCAAACAGATCATGGGTGCCAATTTGCGTGTAACAGCAGGAAACATAGGCTTTTCTCTGTCGATTTGGATGTTTAGATGTGGAATAGCTTGGGATTTGTGGGTGGGATCAGGTTATTCCGATGGGAGGGATTTGTGTAGGTTGATAAGTTCATTAATCAATTCTGTTCTGTGCCAATTGATGTTTGGGATCATGTGATTCGCAAAGTTGGGCTCTTGTAAGTTTGATAGGGCTCTTGTAGGTTTGGTAGTGATTTCAATGTGTTTGGATGTAGGATTTGTTGATTTTGTAGATTTGAGCTCTTGAGTTGGTATTCGAAATGTAGGCGAGAAAGGTAGGCTTGCAGCATTTGTTAGTGTTTAGATGTGGAAACCGTGGGCTCTTGTAGATTTAGATGCTTCTCGGTTGAGTTGCTTTGTAGGCTGGTACAATTGAGTAGGTTGGCATGTAGTTTTCTGTAGTATGTGGAAACATTGAGGTCAATTTGAGCGCACTTGTTTGCAGTCAATCCATTCAGCTTTTCTACTTTCTGTGAGCAATGCTTATGAAGTGGTAGATTAATCTCTTGTAGGCTGAGTTGGTTGGAGTATGCATCCGGGTGCCACAGAGGTTGCACTTTTAATATGTTGTTGTGGCACAGGAACAAGGATTTTAAGCATATTAGCCGATTCTTGCTATAGCTAATCGGTTTTTGAGCATATTAGCATGTTGGAAAGAGCATATGCTGAATGACCCATTGGTTAGTTAAATTAATATGTTGCACAGGAGCAATAGCAAGTAATGGTGTCAATGGTAGCCGCAAAGTTAGCACATGCACATCAGGTTCGAATTCATAAGTTCCATCTAAAACTTTTCTACAAAATGTGACAATGTTTTATCTTAATATACTTGCTTCATGTCTTGGCTATTTTATCTCATGAAATGAGAGACCAAATCAGTAAAGGCTCTTATTCTTTGCAAATTTCAAGCATTATATACACAGTAAATTTATGTGCAATTTCTTTTGCAAGATCTTCTTCTCCTTTTGTGTTTGCTTTCTGCTGTTGGCCTTACCATTCCATGTTCTCTCTGGTGACTTCAATCTAAACAATTTTGAAGATGGCGTATTATCCTCAGCATTATGGTTGGGTTGTTAGTGGCTTAGCGATATTTGCATCATTGGCGAAATGTTAGTTTCCTGTGGGTTCTTTTATTTAATTCTTATTTCAATATTGCTCATTCCAGTAGAAAAAAATACTATAGGTGGACAAACATTTTTCAAAGAACAATACATACTGCAGATTAACAATATTTTTTTATGGTGTGATGGAGGCTAACACATGTTTCAATACTTTAAAGCCTTTCGAGGTATTTTTTGGTCATGTGATGATTGTCTCTCCTGCGGACACAATCCTTTCAGGCTTATTGGTGTTGGATTGTTAGTCCGGACTATTGCAATATTTGGTTGTGGGTGCTCATTTGATTTCGGTCGATTACTATATGTCGCATTGCGTGTCGATATTATGGCGTCGATACTTTAAGATGATAATATGCATGATGGAATTTTATCTAAAACAATAATATGTATGATGGAAAGACATCAAAGGCATCAACTACTATTGCGAGCTTAACAAACTGGAACGACTTCCATTGTAATTGTTTGAATCTTGATTATCTCACCAAGTGAGTTTTACCTCTGGATACCAATAGCGTCATGGCCATATGAGCTTTCTTGCGATATTTTGGTACTGTACTACCACATGTGCTTGTATTTGTTCATTATAATTATTGCCTTGTTATGCATTATAATTGGCCTAGGCTTGTAATTTCATGACCTAAACTTACTGGTGATATACATGAGTGTTTTCCAGATTATATACATGGTGATATACAATTGCGTGAAACTTAAACTATGAAAAAAATATCGTCATTTGGTTGTTTTCATGTGCATCCCTGAAATGCCGCCGTGGCGTTAGCACGGGCACTATACTATGGCGTAAGATTACCAGTTATCAACACTGTGAGCATATAATATTCTTTATGTATATTTTGTAGACTACATAGCAAATTAATAAGTTAACTTATTATCTGCCATGCACAGCGATCACATTCACTGAGGACGAATTTCTTGGTGGACATTTTGAAGAGTAGTGAAAATGAATGTAAAGACATTATCCCTGGAGAACTCCAAGACCTACTTAAGCAAATCAGAAATTAGATGGTTCAGGCGAGACATGACTTATTATTGCCTTGTTATGCATTATAATTGGTCTAGGCTTGTAATTTCATGACCTGAACTTGCTGGTGATATACATGAGTGTTTTTCAGATTATATACATGGTGATATACAATTGCGTGAAACTTAAACTATGAAAAAAATATCGTCATTTGGTTGTTTTCATGTGCATCCTTGAAATGCCGCTGTGGCGTTAGCACGGGCACTATACTAGTAATCTTAATGGCTTAACACACCTCGTAAAGAAAGTATTGACGTTCGTTCTGGTGGCTATGCGTGGAACTAACCTAGAATATCTCTGCTTATATTCTTTGAGCTGTTGTTGATTTCATAGGTCGGTTGCTAACTTTTCTTGGAAAGAGGTTTCGAGGATTTGTTCGACCATCTGTATCAGAGGTGTTTCACGAACAGATTTGGTGTTGAGCTGCATCTTGACAGCTTCGTAGCATAGGAAGATATAATTAGCTATTTCTATTAGTGGGCAAGGGCCATTCGCGTCTTGGCAAACAATTTGGGTCTTGCGGCCGTGGAAAACGATCTTCTGTACCTTCAATGAGGTCATGGTTCACGGGTAAGAGAAAGAAGGTTTGGCGTCAGCTAAGTTTCGGCGGTGGCTAGGGTTTGGCGGCAGAGTGTAGGGTTTCGGCGGCAGCTAGGGTTTGGTGGCAACATCGCGATTCGGTGAGAAGACGAGGCTGTGAAGTGCCATCGATGGTGATGGAGTGCGGCGGCATCGGCTTGGCAAGGGACAACGAGTGGAGCGACCGAGTGTGGGAGCGGAAGCAGAAGGCGTGGGACGAAAGAGAAAATGGGCATATTTGGGCCCTAGCAAGTAGTAAGCAAAAGGCCAGGTCACTTACGAAAGAATATGGAGTAATAAAATGTAAGCTCTTGGTAAATCATGCATTGTGAATATTGTATTCTTGTGAAACTTTAATGTTACTAATTAGTTGGATTTTCTTCCCAATTAATTGGCTACTTAACATATTTAGTTGTGAAAAACAAATTAATTTATGGGGTGATAACTATAGCAAATACAAATAAATTCTATATATTTTTTTATTAGTACACTATATAACATGCATGGTAGTTCGTATACCTTAGCACTCAAAAAAACACGTACGATTTTTGGTGGTATGTTAATTTCACATATAGCTTTAAAATTTTTAAGTAAAATAACTCATATAAGACATCCAATATTAGTTTTGAATCATTGCATCATAGTGATGGTCGTGATGACTCAAAACAAATAGAGAATCTGACACTTGATTTAGAAACTAAATAAGTTCCTAATAGCTAAATAAATTAAAGCATAGGAACCATCTCTTGATAGCGTGGTAAAGTTGTAGGTGTATGAATTAAACCTACCAGTGTTCAAATCCTGATGCTTTAGTAGTAATTTTGTGAGGTCGATTTATTCCGTCCTGTGTCTTTCTAAGTATGTGCTAAGAGAGTGCACTTGCATGTACGCATGGTGGTGTGTATGAGCGTGTGAGTCTTTCTTGTAATCATTTGGAAATCCATTGGGCCGAATCTTCACTAACCTAACTCTCTCTCCTGCTAGCCTAGTTACCTGCGTGCCAGCCTAGGTTCACCACCGCCCCAGCCCAACTCGCTATTGATCGGTAGGTCTCACCTTTCAGCTCTGTTGTCTTCAACCTAGACTCGTCACCACCGCCGTAGCTGAGTCAGACTCTGTTTCCGCGTCGCCTTTTTTGTGCGTAAATGGCACCGTGGACCTTCAATCTGCGCACCATGAACCACTCCACACCTCGCTAAACCCTAGACATTGTTCGAAGTTGTGCTGATTTGTTGGGATTTGGATTTGAGTTTTGCCGTTGCCATCGACTCTGATGAGGGATTACGTCATCGAAGGTAAGCCCTCAACCCCGTCGATCGCATCGTTGTGATTGCCTGATAGAGCTCTTTCCGCCAATACCTTGCCGCATGGGCGGAGCCACAACATGGGGCCCGGTGTCACAGGACATCGGATCCAAAAATCTTTTCTACAGGTATTAATATCTCTATTCCATGCGTGAACTCTCTAACCTAAACTCGGTGCACCCGGTATCTTATTTGAAGCCAAACGAAGGGAATACTAGCAGCCTAAATTTTCAGTAACTAGCAGTAATCCACGAGGAATCTCCACTTTCCTCAAAGACACGAGGTCGCCGCGAGCACCGGCCCAAGAGGAGGACCGCAGCAGTCATGTTGTCTATTTGATCGATCTGGCGTGTCGCCGCACAGCCCACGCATGTTCATCACGCAAGGTCGTGCGGAAGATGCGCATCACGCCCTTCTGACCACACCCACCAAGCAGCAAATATTCACAAGAAAACAAGAGAAATCGATGCCATCGGTGGCTCTCGTTTGCCATCCGCTCTGATGCCGCATGGTCCCTATTGCCTCGTGCTCTCGTCGGTCGAAGGAAATTATACCTACCTAGTGAGTATGTATTTTGCTCTAAATTTTTGTCAATTATTCCAATTTATTTTAAGAATAGGGCTACATTTGTGGTGGCGTTGTTTTGTCAAATTATAAGTTTAAGACTTAGTGTTTCAATTTTGATTTGTGCAATATTGTCACGGCTCATTGCAAATTAGATGAAAATGTAGAATTTGATCACAGTTAAGTAAGTAAACCACTTAACGTATTTTCTATTATATTATTCTTGAATTGCTGAACATACAAATATCTAATTGACCTTTTCCAATTTTTTGATGATGTTTCGATGAATGATAGACTTATTTGTTATGTAGAGAAATAAGAATTATAAAACATTATCAATGATATTGTAGTTCATTGCTTTATGAATTTGAAAGAACACAAATATTAAAAATTAATGCTTTTATTTATATTTGATCGTTCTATTTTTTTAGTTAAAAACTTTAAGTAATTTTATTTTTATAGGCCAATGAGATCGGATGATGTATTTTACTAATACCGAACAACTTTTTTTGTCTAAGATTTCACACTTAGTTACTTTAGTTTGTTGCAACTAACCAATATTATTATTGGATTTATTTATTTTGGTAAGCATTTTGATCATTACTTCTTTATTATCATATACGGGTATCGGTCGTATTGAAGTATTGATGCTAAAAAATTACCGGACATATTACTATTAGGCACAAAATTGATTGAAAATTATATATGTTGTTATATATATGATGAAGTGATGAACCCCGGTTATTTTTGGTCTAGTTCCGCCCCTGCCTTGCCGTGCCTCGGGAGACCGCATAAGCTACCCCTACACCAAGCCCTAGATCTGTCGCCCTTTTGCTTAGCACTGATCGTGTCACCGTTGATCACGCTGACATTACCATCGAGTTTGTCGTGCCTTCCACTACCAGATCCACTATTTCGTGTCTAGTGGGAAGCCGTCGTTCACCGACGATGACCTCGTCGAACATGCATTAGAGTTCGCCGTTGACCATAGGTCTCTGTGTGCCATCCCCGCATGTTTGGCCACGTCAACATCGCTATTCGTTGTGTCAGCCGAGTTGTCTGCCACGCCTAAGCCACGCTAGCCCAATCTGCCACCTTAGCCCTCGATGTCCTAGCCCTGTTAGTATCTCAATCTGCATCAACACCAACTTCCATGTTAGTGCCACGTCAGCCCTGGTGTATGCGTGTTTATCAAGCCCTCACTACTACAGAAAGCCTAATAGTAGACGCCTCATCACAGACAGTTTTGTGAAACCGTCTCTGATGAGCACTATTCTGAGCGGTTTGTAATTTGGAGGCCGTCTGTGGTATTTGTGGCGGAAAATGGATTATCACAGACGGTTATTACCGATGAACTGTCTGTGATACTTTTGTATCCTGAGCAGTGCTGTATAAAAACCGCATCTGTCTTCATTTCGATCAGATCTAGCCAGCTGCTGCGCACTTTTCACTCGGAGGAAGCTAGGCGATTTCGGACGATTAATTTGGTGGGAAGAGGCAGAGATTGAGCTTTGAAAGATTCAGACTTTCTGGTTGCTCTAGATATGGTTAGTAATGAAATTTATTTTTCTTTAATTGCATTACAATTTAGGTCTAAGTAATCCATGAGTGGTTATATTGAAGATGGTTAATTTGCAAAATTGTTGGTTATATAATAGTTATTGTGTTTGTAATATGAATTGAGCTAGCAAATTAAGTCTCAATATAATAAATGTGGCGGTATATATGTAGTTATAATTAGTTAATCTAGATTTTAATACTAAGTTGTTATATATATACGTAACGTAGGACCAGAAAGTGGATGTATGCATGAGCGTGTGAGTGAAGAGTACATTAATGGCGTTTCGCTTTTATAAGAGTGCCGAGGAGGATATGTTGAATAAGGGGTGGAATATATGTCTTGTCCATGCCTTGTGCGAGAATTTGAAGATATTTAGAACCGAGGCAAATTGAATCGCACTTGATTCGGAGGGGTTTCAAAAAGGATTATACGTGTTGGACCAGTCATGGCGAAGTGAATGATCATATGCGCGGATGACATCGCGGTGAAGTGAATGATATGCCCCGGATGACATCGCGGTGAACTGAATGACATGCGCGGTGATGTCGATTGTGGCTCGGATTCGGATAGGTTGCACGATGATAATCTCGATCGGATGCTTAGCGATGTAGAAGAGAACTATGATGAGAGAGAGTATGTTAAATTCCATGGCTTGATGGAGGACTCGAGAGAAACCTTTGTACACGGGCTGCAAGTACGAGGTTGTCGGCCATGCTTGAACTGTTGAAATTGAAGGCAAGCAAAGGTTGGTCCGACAAGAGTTTCACGGCGCTGCTAGGTCTTTTAGCGGACATGCTTTGGAGGAAATGAGTTGCCTAAAACCACGTATAAAGCCAAGAAGGTTCTTTGTCCGTTGGGAATGGAAGTAGAAAGAATACATGCATGCCCGACATTGTATCCTCTACCGTAAAGAGTATGCAAACATGCATGTATGTCCGGTGTGCAATGCATCCCGATACAAACATAACAATCAATCGGATGATGGCGAGAGCAGAGGCGAAGAAAGGACCTCTGCTAAGGTGGCATGATATTTTCCTATAATTCCCGTTTGAAAAGGTTTTTGCAAATCCAAAGGAGGCAAAGCTGCTGCGTTGGCACTCGGAGGAGCGCAAGAATGATGGAATGATAAGACACCTTTCGATTCCGTGCGGTGGAGAAACATCGATAGGAGTTTTGCGAGTTGATGCAGAACCAAGGAATATAAGGTTTGGACTGATACAGATGGAATGAATCCTTTGATAGCATGAGCGGCCAGAGCATAACACATGGCGTGACTCTCTGCATCTATAACCTTCCTCCTTGGTTGTGTATGAAGCGAAAGTACATTTCTTTGTCGATACTTATCCAAGGGCCAAAACAACACAGGAATGATATCGATGTGTTCCTAGCACCGTTGGTGTAAGATCTAAAAGTACTATGGAGCGAAGGAAGTGCAGGTATGGGATGCATACAAGCGAGAGAACTTCACTCTGCGCTCCTTATTGTTCGCACCATAAATGATTATCCCGCCCTTGGTAACCTATCGGGCCATAGTACAAAAGGTGCCAAAGCTTGTACTCCTTGTTTAAATGGTACCGAGAGTGTGTGGTGAGACACTCACGTAAAACCGTCTACATGCGTCACCGCCGGTTCCTTCGGAGGGCTCACCCATACCGCAAGATGAAGAAACAATTTGACGGAGAGAAGGAAGACGGTTCAGCTCCAAGGCATTTAAGGGACACGAGGTTTATGATATGGTTAAGGATTTAGATGTTGTCCTCGGAAGGGGCGTAAATTGAGGGCTCATGAGAAGAACACACGGAAGAAGAGATCAATATTTTGGGACTTACCTTATTGGGAGTACCTAGATGTTAAACCTTTGCATCGGCGTCATGCGCGTAGAAAAGAATGTGTGCGATAGCTTGATTGGTCTCTTCTGAACATCCGTGATAAAACAAAGGGCGGTGTCAGCGCGCGGCTTGACTTGGTGACATGGACATCGGGCACGAGTTAGCACCGACAAATGCGATAATGGGCGACGTACCTTCCTCCTCGTGTTACACTCTGTCCAAGGTGGAGAAAGCGAAGCGTGCGGTGCTTGCATGGTGTCAAAGTTCCGTCTGGTTACTCCGTGCGTGAAGAAACTTGTTTCGATGCAAGATTTGAAGTTAAATGGCATGAAGTCTCATGATTGTCATGTCTTGATGACACAGATGCTCCCTATTGCAATTAGAAATATTTTGCGATCAAAGTCAGAGACAATCATGAGGCTATGTTATTTCTTTAACACAATTGCTCGAGAAGGTCATCGATCCGAAGATTTCAAGGTGATGAAAGCGATGAAGATTTCAAAGTACAAGTGTGGCGCACAAGGCCCTCCAGCAAAAAATACACACCCTCATAGACTTGCACACTGGGTATGCGGGTAAAATCCTTGATGGAGGAAGGAGGATGGTGGCATTGCCGCAGGACATCGCCCGCCATTTTCAATATCCGGATGACCGCGCTCGAATTGGATTAGAGCAAGGTCATCTACAACGACATCGAGGCGTCACCTTTCAAAACCTGCAGACCAGCAAGTGACCGGCGCTGGTAAGATATCGATCGAACTACGTAGCTTGTAATTACTCCACAACCGTGCAATTGAAATGACATGTCGTGCTCTTGCGGGAAGAGCTGAGTTTTCAATCTACCACAGGATCATTCGAGGAACAAGGGAGAATGATATGCTCTCGTGGTACAGGAAACAAGGAGCACCGGGCGTCACGAGAGGCCTTGGGCTTACGTTCCTTGGAAACATGGTTTCCAAGATGACTCCGACATGTATCGGCGCGGGAAGAGAAACAAAGCGGCGTGGCCTTACGGCTACGAGAAGAGATCAAGGCATCTCTTAGAGAGAGATCTTGGATTATTGGCTGATGTAATCGAGAGATGAGATCGAAGCAGACGAGAAAGTCAACGAGCATTGCCGCCGCCTCATGCTAGCCAGACCAGCCGTCGAGTAGTGCGCGTCGAATCCGACGCAATCCCGTGCCAAATTTCTGTGGATGACATCCGGTAATAATTATTACCTCTCGAATGCTTGCTCCATTGGTAGGCCTATTCGAGTAGCTAATTTTGTATCGTTATGTAGGAGCCTACAAAGTGCGAGGCTCCAAGTGAGATATGGCTCCATTCCCTTGTCTGTTGCTTGGGGCGGGCATATTAAATGCAGTATCGGGGCCATGGTGCACGGTCAAGCTTTAGCGCCGGGCCATAAAGTTAATGTGGATGGTGTGTATGTCAATTTTGAGGTGGTCCGCTCTGAAGCCCCCAACGGCGAGATCGTGACTCTAGGATAGGCCATTGGAACATTCATCCGGTGGTCCAGCGACATCTCCTGGAGGCTTCTTCACGGTGGCGGGGACGAGCAACTTGCACCGGTGCCATCTCCATTACAAGACCGGTCGGTTCCACCACCGGATACTACACCGGTGCTATCTCCACGGGCCCTATTCTCGCGAGCAACTTGCACCGCTGCTACCTTCAAAGTCGACTTCAGTGAAGTCGACCTATAGCCGGCGACAAGGCGGCAAGGGCAAAGCAAAGAAGACCAATGATGATATTCCGTACCACCCTTTGGCCCGCAAATTGGTGCTTGGCGAGCCGTTGCTCGAGCAAAAGACCTCCAAGCTACCACATAGTTGCATGCAATTGCACACGTGGTATATGCAGTGATCCAATAAGCTAGAGGAGAACGGACTTCAAGTATCCTTTGTCAAATTCAGGAAGATTTACACCACAATCTTCAAGAGTGTATGTTCGTGGTCGCCTTTGAGGATTTATTCGATCTGTTCACGCTCAACGCTCTTGGCGTCTCAATCATTCGATCTTTGAATGTTGTAAGTGTGTACAATCACGTCTCAGTTAATGTCACACCGATAAATGCCATATCTAATTTTTGCTTTCGTGTGTATATATATAGACACATGCTGATTAAAGGTAGATTATCCAACTCATCATTTGGTTTCTTGGACCCACAATTGGTTGCCAAGGATACCATCGACCAGAGACACCCCTCGTCGAGAGGTACATTGCATCGAGGACTCTTTGGGTTGCATAATAAGGACTATGTACTTATGCCCTTCAATCGAGAACTTTCATTGGATTTTAATAGTAATTGTACCAAAATGGAACAAGGTATATTACCTTGATTCCCTAAGTAAGAATAAAATGGACTTCACGGTTGTCACCAAGTAATCGATAGGTAAGCACATATTCCCCATACATATCTACATTGTACTCTTTCTTTCCTTAGAATGATTAAGGTTAACTTTTGAATTACGTAGGCGTTCGCCTCCTACATTGAAATGGGAGGTGACTCGAAGCCTTGAGGCCAAAGGCTTTGTGACACATGTTCGAGATTTTAAGGTATTCGCTATTTCACATTAATTAATCCTATGCAACAGTTGGTACTAATGCCTCTTGAACTAACACATTCCATTTTTGATGCCACCAGAAGCGGTAGGGCAACACATGTGGATACTACGTTTGCCAAAATATGGAACTACTCCTCGATTCCTCGAGGCTCACCAATCGCAAGATTTATCACTCTTCCCATAATTACTTCATACTTATCACGTTACATATATATGCACATTGATATTCCTATCGACAGTGTGTCCATCCCGTCAAGCGCATTGAAACGATCGATTTTAGAGGATTCAAGGAGAGTTGGCGTACTTTGTGACTCAAGTCATAAAGCCGGAGGGCGGTTCCACTCGCACCATGATTTCTTATTGGTCTTATCACTAAGTGTAAATGCAGTGTAGATCTTTATGTATGCATTTGTTAATGGATATTTCCTTTCAATTCGATTAATCGATTTGCGAAATGGATGCATGCTTTATGTTTGTGAAATGAAGTGTCATGTCAATTGGATGTTTTATGCGTGAAATGTATCGAAAGCAAATGAGATGTGTGAATTGTATGTTTTTATGTCGTGATTATCTGCTTGTTTGAGAGGGCATGGCTAGCATTCACGAGGCTAGCCAATAAGAAAATATATGTATGGGTGAAGGAATATCACGAGGCGGTTTTACTCAAAAGCGTGCGTGATATCGATATCCTGAGCGGTTTTAACTAAAAATGAAATGCGTGATTATCAACTATCACGAGCGGTTTTTACTCAAAAACCGTCTGCGATAACCATAATCCTGACGGTTTGAAAACGTGCGTGATGACTTCGATTATCATCGACCCATAATCTGAGGCGGCTCACAAAACCGTCTGTGATGACGTTTTCGAACCGTCTGTGATGACCTTTTCTGTAGTAGTGCCTAGTGCTTGCATGTCTGTTGAGTCAGCCGCCATGTAGACTGGTTTGGTGGACTGAGCTCACCATGGATTGAGTCTATGACATGTGGGTCTCACATATTATTTTCTACTTACTTTCCAAAATTCTCAAAAAGGAAAGATTCTTAGAATATTCCCTAATCCCACCTTGCAGTCTCTGTTTTCTCTCTCTTCTTTCTTTTTCCCTATTTCGCAGCAAATCCAACTTCCGGAAGCTCTCTCTCTCTCTCTCTCTCGTACGAACTCTGGTTAGTTCATTTAAGTCTCTAAATTCATCTAAATTCAAGCCCTATTTTTAGTAATTTTTATATAATTTTTGGAGTTTGTATTTTATTTTGGTGTTCATTTGTGTTTTCTTTCTTGTTACGCATAGACTTCGACACACTTGTGGGGTCCCTCTCCTTAGGGTACCCTATGTGTGTATTGTGCTAGTTCCAAGATCAGTGGCTAGCACACATATTTCAAACATTGTATCACATCCATACACGCATAAATAATCAGAGTAGTGTATAATACTAGACATGCGAACATAAACTTATACAACTAAACTTTTTTTTTTAGAAAAAGGGGCCAATCGATCAAATGGTTCGCATAACAAGTAGTAGCGGAAGTAACAATAAATGGAACCAAATTTCAGCAAGCATGCCATGGCCCACAACTGGCAAATAACTCGAGTTAAATCTTAGCAAATGACGTCGTCTTTGCTGAAACTTGCCGTGTGGAAGTAACCGATCTGGAGATCTCCTTGCTCTGAATAGTGTTCAATAAGCAATGGTGAGTACGAAAATCGTACTTCGCAAGACTTTATAGCAAAGTTATATAGTATGCAAGCTGAGTCAAAGATGGATGTCTATTCTAGTTTTCTTTGCAAAAAACCTGCTTTTATTTGAGATAACAAATAATAGATTACAAGCGGAAGTTGTGAATGCGATTGACATTTGATATAAAGTAATAAGTGTCATAAGCATAATTCACCACTAGATCTCTATAAACATACGTTCACATACTCATGTCCAAGTTTAAAAAGGGGATTCCTCCCATTCCCAACCAAGTTTTGACTACATAAGTCTAGCCTTAACGACATCACTAAGCTTTGCCCATGACTGGGGGCACGGTTATTCAAGTATATTTTACATTCTGCAGAGGTTGTACATTGTACCCACAAGATACAGACAATGTGACCAAAACTAGATCATAACAAAGTCTTTACATTGCTTGATTCCAACCTTACCCTGATCGATGAATTTTAGCCCCCAGGAGTCGGTCACGTTGAACCCCAAGGAATTCATGTTGTGTCGACGGTTTTAGCCCCCATACACTTACTGTGACGGTACCACCTTGAGTCCTTACTGGCACTCGCACTACCCTGATCTGCCACGGGTGCAAGATTAAATCCAAACAACTTATTACGCCCGTGCCTTCCCATAAAGCCGCTTGTGATTGTACGAAAGGCATATTTATCAACACATAAGTTTACGGTCCTTAACCGACTTGAGCGAGAGTCTCCAACCACCACATACAAGTTTTCTTTTTCACCAAATGTCATATCCACATAAATTTCCACCATCCAACTAATACATGTGACTTCCGCTCACACCACCGATTATACCAATATCTCGCCCGAGTCAAAATCATAGTTTTTAGTTTTATTTTCTAAGAAAAATATCATGGGTGACCACTCTGGTCTAGCAATATAGCCATCCCATGTTTTCAAAGTATATCAAATCCATTGTTGGGTATACGACAACTAAGCATGGCTAAGCAACTCTAACTTATATTTGTTCTAAAATTCCACAATTATTCATATCAGCTATGGATATCATTAATAGGGTGACAACAGTGAGGGGGTGATGCAACAAATTGGTATAACTATCCACTTTACCAATGTAGCGATTGTACTAAAAAAATACGCGTATGCATAATAGTTTTAGCAAACGAAGTACTTAACATTAAAATATAGTATCAACATGGTCAAAGGGGTGCTTGTCTTGCTGTTGAACATTTGTGTCTTGCTCTGGATTGATTTCCGAAGTATTGCCGATACGTTGATATTTAGCGAATAAAGCCAATAACATAAATAAATACCAAATAAAATCAAACAGAGGTAAAACTCAAATATTTTTTGCAGATTAAGAAAGAGCATGATTTTTGAAAACTTCAGCGACAAAAAAAATCAATTTAGAGTTTGGATGCAAAAGATATGATCCTTAAGGTTTTGTTGGGAGAAAATCCTAGAAATTGAGAAGAAAAATATCCATGATTTTTGGATTTTAATTTCTATTTTTCTTTCAAAAGGAAAACTGGGTTTTATCGCTCGATGAGGTTGACAGGTGGGATCCATTGTCATGATTTTATTATTTTCAGAAAATGTTGACACGTGGGGCCACATGTCAATGAGAAAGAATTTAAACCCGGTTGTCAGTTGGAGAGACATGGTAGCTTGACGGCGGTGGTGGCCAAGATTGCCGGTGGCGAGGGAGCAGTGGAGGGGCGCAGGTGAAGCATCTAGCCCCCTAAAAATAATTCTGGTAATTAATAACGATAATATTTAGAGGGACTAATATGTTTATTAAGATGATTGAAAGGTCTCCTAGATTTGGTTGATGTCATGGTAAAGGATGCAAAGATGGCCAAACATTGACATGGATCAAGACATATCTAAAAGAAAATGTATATTGTAATCCATGGACCTCTTTATAACTTTTACCGGTCTCGGTGTTTGGTTGAAAAAAGATCCAATTTGTAGAGTTGATGACATACTATAAAGAAGGGTCATGGTTAGGAGCTTGAAGTTAGTATTATGCCACTTTGATCAATTATGGTTCATACATGCATTTTGGAACTTCATTTGGAACCCACTCTAAATTTCTTTTGGAAATCGGTATGACCACATGAATAACAGCGGTAGTATCGCTCTATCGGTATTACCGGCGTTACATACCGGCAGCTTATTTTCAAAGAGATGCATTTTTGGTCTTTTTTTGAAACAGTACTACCATATTTGTTGGTCGGTAATACCATAGAGCGATATGACTACATTTGTTGGCCAGTAGTGCCGCAGAGCGGTATAACCGCACGCTGAATCTGGTATTACCGGACTGCGGTATGACCTCACTTTAGTTGGCGGTAGCTAATTTCCATGATCGTGAGAAGAAGACGGTTGACCAAAGGACGATTAACTGCTTCCACTACACGGACGCGCGCTTCGTTGAACCGGCTGCTTCAACTCTACTTCCATTGCATTGCGTATATAATGGTAACGATCTGTGATTTCTTACTCGCATGACTTCTTGGCTACCCGGTAGAAAATTTTAATCTGCGCTATGGTGCTAGCTTACCAGGAGCTTTAAATTGCTGTTTAGAAGTGTTGATATATACAGAACCTTTTGTCCCAGCAAAACGCCGTACTGTGTTCAATGTTACTAGGCTAGTACTACTAGTTTATAGGCCATCAGTATATGCAAAAGTCCGAATAATAGAATTTGTATGGCCCATAATGCAAGTGATCTATAACGCAGCTCAACTGCTTGGCTCTGCATCCATTCTACCCGAACCGACCAATGCTGGATTTTGGATTCTCTGAAGTCGCGTACGGTGACTTGAGAGAGCAGTCGGAAATCTGAGCCGTCCGATCGGAAAAAGAACGGCCTAGATTAGGTGCTACAGTAAAATTTACTGTAGCAAAACCGATCTGGGCGTTCTTTTCGATCGGGCGGCTCAATTCGCGCACTCTGAAGTCGCCGTCTGCGACTTCGAAATCGATTCTAATGCTGACCCTTTAGATGTCTCATTATTGACAGCCTAGTTCACCTCCATGTCCACTAGCCCCTATTCTCTCTAGTGCCACTGTGGCTTGTTGTAAGTTGTAACCAATCACCTGGGGCCTGTTTCGATATGGGGGATGCGTATCAAAATCCTTAGGATATAGTTCACATTTGAACTGAATCCCAAAAATTCCTAGAGTAATCCGTCTTATATTGAAGAAAATGCTGAAACAAAATAGTCGTGTCCAGCCTTGTCGTTAATTTGTATATCTTCAAATGTATAAATTATAAACTATATGCTTTCATGTTTACAAAACTTTTCACACAGCATTTTTAGATAGCACATATGCACTGTTATACTTACACGAGCCTCACTTCAAAAGCATTTTGTTTTGACAGGAGCGAAAGACTGGCCTGGGATGCGTAGGGGTGGAAAACGATAACGGATAATTCGTTTTATCCGATATTCATATCCGAGAGAAATCCGAATATGGTAAGCAAAATCCGTATTCGAAAATATTCGTATTCGTATTCGAGAATATTCGTATCCGTATTTGAGAGTATTCGTATTCGCATTCGTATTCGAGAATATTCGTATCCGTATCCGTATTCAAGACTATTCGATTCGTATTCGATCCGTTTCTAGAACCTATGAAAAATCCGTACAAATTTTGTGATTCAAAACTTGAATTTAGGCGGTTTAAAACTGGTAACCGGTCAAAAACCGATGAAAAATCGGTAAAACCGTTAGGAATCCGTTTTATCCGATATTCGTATCCGAGAAAATCCATATTCGAAAATATCCATATTCGTATTCGAGAATATTCGTATCCGTATTTGAAAATATTCGAATTCGTATTCGTATTCGTTTTAAAAATATGGATTCGTATTCGTATTTGAGACTATTCGACCGTATCCGATCCGTTTCCACCCCTAGGGATGCGTAGGGAAATGGTGAGCCATAATGCTATGCCGTCACAACTTCTCATGGAGCTATATACTACCGATGTTGTCCATGTGACCATGATATGTGGCTCCTATATATCCTCACTGGGCGGAGCTACACATGGTGTCGTGTATGCATTAGAACAATCAAACATTTAGAAAACAGTAGGGAGCGGGGGCACGGCGGCCGGCGGCTACGACGTGAGGCGAGCTTTTATATGGCCATGGAAAAACAAATGTCTTGAGACTGAAGATATTTGCTTGGATTCTCGCGATGGATTGACTAAACACAAAGAATATGCTAAGAAGATATTACACAATCGAGGATGATATGCAGTGCGTGCTATGCCAAGATAGGGTTGAAGAACCCCTACATAATTTTTTGTAGGACACATCTTCAAGTTAGCTTCACAGGTTGCACAAAAATTTCTGTCCACCATATAAATAGTAAGCTATGATGAAGAACATCTGAAAGTAGACATGCTAATATCAAAGCTGCAGGTAAATATACTGTTCGTATGGTGCTATCTCATGATTTGCTACATATCGAGTGATCGCACTTGCAAGCTCTGTTTAGCTACGTAGTTTAATCCATTTTGGTTTGGTATGCATCAGCAGCTGCGAAGCCTGCAGCTTGTGACTTTTGGCTACGGTTTATGATTTTTAGGCTGTTTGTACGAAAGATTATAGAGTAACATAAATTCACGTGTGGTTTTTACCGATATAAATAAAGTTAATAAATTATACACTACAATTAACTAGTAGATCCTATCTAAAAAAATATTTCGTTTAAAAGTTAGTTACTATAGAAAAACTAAAAAACAGTTTTTAGAAGTTAAAAAGAACGAGGCCTAAAGCCCGGCAACCCTAATCAATTGCCCAGGCTCACCGACAAGCATCTCATGACACCTTAGTAATATCCGGGACAGTCTGCAGCGGACGATGAGCCTGACCAGCAGTGATTTCCGAGGCGACCAGCCATCTACCTGGGCTCACAAGATGGGCTGGCTCCACCCTTGGGAAAGGGTGACATGTTCTTGACATGCCACCTTCCTCCAGGCTGCTCCTTCTGGATTCTAATTCTCCAGAGGGTTCATACCCGAAGCAACTTTAGCCCTTTTGCTTTCCAAGGCCGGCTTTCGTATCGTAGTAATCACAACAGTATGAACTAGTTATTAACTCTAAGATAATTTCTTCAATAGTATTAACTTTTAGCATATAATTTATAATATAAATAGTCTCACATGACACTCTCACATAGGGCCTGTTCTTTTTGGCTGCGGCTTTTGGCTGAAATTTTTGAATTTTGGCTGTTTACGGTACAGATTACGGAGAGACCAATATTCATTTACGATTTTGGCTGGTACAGATGTTGGGCTTTTAACGTGTACTACGTTTAACTTGTAGACCCTGTTTTGAGAAAATACTCCGTTTGAAAGTTAGGTACTGTAGCAAAAGCCAAAAGTCAGCCGGCTTTTGACTTGCCAAACAGGCCCATAATCTTGGAATGTGTGTATGAGACTAGCTCTTGATCAAGAGATAATTTTTCTCTCTCTTCTATTAAAATATGAAATAATATGTTTAGAGCTAGCTTATAAGTTATTATTAGAGCAAGTACAATATGGTCTTATAGCCAAGCTAGTCAGCATTTTTGCTGATGTGGAGGAGAGATGAGAGCTTGGCTCTCATGCAAGCAACAAGCTGGGCACGGGAGCCTATGCAGTGGTGGGCCAAGATAATAAATGTATGTGAGGAGGAATAGGAAAGAGAATGTGAGATATGGTACCACATAATAATAATAAAAATCTTTTGTAGACAAATAGAAGATAAATTATTGTATAACTTGGCTCTTATAACTTGACTTATAGCCAAATACTTGACTCTATTATTGGACTTGCTCTTAGAGATGCTCTTGGTCATGTCTATGAATGGATGGTCTAGTTTTACGTGACGTGTAACAATCGAAACGTGCACTTAATAGGAAAACCACGAACATTTAAATCTCAATTGATATTTACTACTGGTCTTGTTCTGATCCCTGGCAAAAAAAGGAAGATCGAACCATAGCTGAAATATACAAATCATGCAGATTTACTAATGCCTTCTTTAATATTTACCGAAGGGATGAATTAGAGCAACATTGTTGGAGGCATAAAAAGTTTCATTGCCGATAACAATGTGCCGATCCTACCACAGTAATACTACCTTAATTTGAAGACTTGTAGTTCCTCCTACGTGTTCCCGTAGAAATATAAGTCTCACCATTATTAATGTAATATTCCAATTGAAAAAACAGAGGACAGTTGGAACCTTACCCCCGCGCGCGGGGTTCCCTGCAACCACCACCTCCACCCTCATGCTCCCTTCTTGCTGCCTCAGCTCCTTGCCCCCCCTAGCCTTGCTCCCTTGCTGCCTCAGCTCCTTGCTCCCTCCGTGCTAAGCTGCCTCTGCAGCTCGAGTGGAGGCAAAGGGAGGAGGAGGCCGGGTTGTGCTGCTGCAGCTAGGTGAGGGGAAGAAAGAAGGGGAAGAAGGGAGGAGAAGGGGAAGGAACCAGCTGGGAGAGGAAGATGGTAAAGGGGAAGGTAGTTTTTGGAGTTTCGTTTAATTTGCGTAGTCTGGATCTATCGTTATTTCGAAGGCTCTCGAGGCCGAATCTGGGAAGAGTGATTGCTAGGAAGTTTTATACAATTTCGTAAGCTTTCCATCAAGACATATAATGCGAAAATCCATTGGGTAGTTTGCCTGCTATGGTCCTTGGACTGCTGCTGTGTTGCAAATCATTGCAGCAGAGTGATGCCGCGGTATTTGGTGGATTAGGCCATGAATCCCACTGAATCAGGTCTGAGGAGTAGATAAGATTATGTATATAATTTAATAAGCTTTCGATGGAGTGCTTAACCACTCGATTTGTTGAGATGTGAATTTTGTATGAATTTCCTAAGCCTAGTACCCTGCAATATGCTTTATAAGTCTCTGCTAATTGCAGTAGTTCTATTTTTGTATGACTTAGCCTTAGTAGATTATAGAATTTATTGTTGGTGTTAATATAAAGTGGTAGCTAATTTTGTTAGCTTTCCTTAAAGTGCTAGAACACCTATGTGCGCAGAACGGTTTGAGAGTTATGCCTCCGAGATGGTTGCTGCCCGATTTGGAATATCACAGCCTTTGGGGCTGAAATCGGAGTTTTAAATGGCCAAATTAGGGTATGAGCTCTTATGGGAGTTGTAAAGCGCTGCCTAAGCTTTTCGTAGAGCACTAAATCATAGGATTTGGTTGAGCGGTTGAGAAGTTATGGTAGTTTAGGCACCAGGATAGCGGAAAGGTGTCCAATTCAAGAGTGTTGTTTGTGTTGGGTTTGTGCGCAAGGGCGATGTCGTTCGCTTGTTTGTGTATGTATTGCTTTAGTGATGAATTGAAGTGGATGATGTTTGTTCAGGGGCAGGCCAGGGGTACATGCTGTCCATATATCACTCACGAGTATCTTTGTGGTTGAACCATGGAATATTTTATGCTATGGTGGACTTATTGCAAGTCTTATGTGGTTCATTTTTTTGTTATAGCATATTCTCGAGCTCGGGGTTTCGAGCCTCCATAGGTGTGGAGCTCTAAGCTTTATATATGCTATGTTTATCTATGATATAGAATCAGTTGTCTTGTTGCAGTTTATCTAGGTATGTTTGTTGCCCCCTGTCTGTAGTTGTATAAATAGGGGAGGTGCGGTTGAAATTTTTAATAGCAGCACCAATTTTGAGATGGTTAAGGTGTAGTGGTAGTATTTCGGACTCAGAGGATGGGCCGAGGTGTTACAATTACCTGCCTGCTGTTATCATATTAGAGTTTTATCCTTCCTCACCATCATCTTGACCCACACCAGTAGCATTCTCCCAACTGCTTTCTTACTCTTCTTATTTATTACTGTAACGCTCCCATTTCTGGGAACAGGGTTGTCATTACTTTCTGTAACAGCCCAGGAGTTCAATTACGGGTAGAAGGAGTCATGCCTACTCACAAACATTTAAACAGGGTTAATTTGATTAAAATAGGACCTAACGGTCAATTTTAACAACTTTGCGAGTGTCCAAGCCCAAAAATTCAACATACATAGAGAAGAATCGAAGAAAATCCCCACAGGAATGTTTAAGTGCAGTCGTAATCCTAACATGTAAACTTGAAGTATTCTTTCTTCTTGTAGTATCTGTTGTGGTAGAAATATAGCAAGATTGAGTACAACCAAGTGTACTCAGCAAGTCCCTATAGCAGAATGCATTTATAGGGCTATCATCTATACGCAAGGTTGAATCAAAGGATAGTTTTATGTTTCTTTTGCGTGAAGCCAGATTTTCAATATCATACCATAATTAGTTTTCAAACCTATGACTTAGCCATTTTAACTGAAATAAAATAAATAAGTAAATTGTCCATAAGTGTTTGACTATGTGAGAGCAACTCTCCTCACATGTATTTCACATGTTTGGTCCATAGACCTCAGTCCATGTCCTTTACTATACTCCCATACCAATAACCATTTTATGAAAACTACACACTGTGGTATTTTCAACATGTTGCCCATGGCTGGGGGTACGGTTATTCGAATAGATTATTAACACTTTGTGGAGGTGTACAACCTTACCCACAATATATGATTATCTCGTAATATCGGCCATTACATGTTTCCATAGATGTGCGATTGAGTAATCATAACTAGGTCTTTACAATGCTTATTTCAATATTTCCTCGTACTCTAGAGTTATGCACCCTTAGCACTAAGGGACTCTGTTATTAGCTTATTGCGAGTGCTCTCTCTCTCTCTCTCTTTGGGTAGAGACCTTTCGAGTCACCCCCAGGCAGTGACCCCTATGGTTCA
Source organism: Dendrocalamus sinicus (assembly GCA_036346575.1). Lineage (NCBI taxonomy): Eukaryota > Viridiplantae > Streptophyta > Magnoliopsida > Poales > Poaceae > Dendrocalamus > Dendrocalamus sinicus. The sequence goes on along the minus strand of CM070666.1, from coordinate 13,174,326 downwards.
CCCAGGCAATGATTCCGTAGGTCAACCCAGCTTGCGCAGGAGACTATATCGAAACAAAACAAATTAGTTGGTTAGGTCCATTCCATACTAGACTTATGGTTGTATGGTGGGTGTAGAAATGAGCACACATGGATTCGGTCTTTAATCAACTCAGATGAGACAAACTAACAATCTAGACCTCGGGCAATACCTGCACCGGTCTCAACTCACTCACTTGCCCAAGTCTATACCATTTTATAAAAATTCCCTGTTTCCAATGGTAACCCATGTTACCACTACCATTACCATGTTTCCAGTTTCAGTTGGCATTGTCTATATCGTATTTACTATCACCTCTAAAGTAAATCTAAGCACATTCATGACCTAGCATTATTACCCTTATAAGTATCCTATGTTGACAAGGAAAAAGTGTACTCAATAAAGGAATATAAAATGGAATCAATTGTAGAAATTTTGTACGAATAATCCATTTTTTATTCGAAATTACAGAAATATATCCACGTATTTTTTTTTTACAAAAATAGGCTCCAGTCGCCCAATGGTTGGGCGACTGGAGCCTTTCGCCCATCGCAGCGGCGACAGCTGGAAAATGTGGCAATGGTTGGGCGATTAATTGCAGTCGCCCCACCGTTGGGTGACTGGAATCCAGTCGCCCAACCGTGTGGCGACTGGAGGTGATATAACCACGGCCGAGTGCCAGCCGGAGCACTGTTTGCATTCTTTAGCCGAGCCGATCGATCCAACGCGAGAGAGGATGCGAGAGAGGAAGGAGAGGAGAAGAAGAGAGGAAGAAGGGGAAGAAGAGGAGAGGGAGAGGAAGAGGAGGGAGAGGGAGAGGAAGAGGAGAGGGATCCAGGTAATTTTTTTGTATATTATTTTTATTAGTGTTAGTAAAAATTATATATGTGGTAAATTTAGTTTAGAAATTTTGTATAGTATATTTGATGCATTATTGTAGAAAATTTAGTGTAGAAATTTAGATGTAGAAAATTTAGTGTATAAATTTTGTATAGTATTTTTGATGTATTATTGTAGAAATTTAGATGTAGAAAATTTAGTGGTGAAATTTTGTATAGTATTTTTGATGTATTATTCTAGAAAATTTAGTGTAAAAATTTTGTACAGTATTTTTGATGCATTATTGTAGAAAATGTAGTGAAGAAATTTAAATGTAGATAATTTAGTGTCAAAATTTTGTACAGTATATTTGATTTATTATTGTAGAAAATTTATATTTTTGATGTATTATTGTAGAAAATTTAGTGTAGAAATTTGGATGTAGAAAATTTAGTGTCGAAATTTTGTACAGTATTTTTGATATATTATTGTAGAAAATTTAGTGTAGAAATTTAGATGTAAAAAATTTAGTGTCGAAATTTTGTACAGTATTTTTGATGTATTGTTGTAGAAACTCTAGTGTAGAAATTTAGCTGTAGAAAATTTAGTGTCAAAATTTTGTATAGTATAGTATTTTTGATGTATTATTGTAGAAAATTTAATATAGACCGTAATGTACAAATTAATCGTGCGGTGAAATTTATACGTATTAGAAAAATCAGTAAATATTAAGGGTAGAAATTAATCGTGCACGTTTATTGCAGTGGGTTACAACGTGTTTTTTTGATGTATTATAAGTGCTAAGTTGAACTCTTTTTGTAGGTATGGCTCGTGACGGTCGTGACTTCGACTGGCGGTACCCACTGTTGGACGAGTGCATGGACCGCGTGCACCGCGCTTCCCGTTGTGTGCTGCCACCGGGGAGCACGGACGAGCCGGTTGAGTTGGGAGTGGTCTGGACACGCACACCTCGCGTGGCCTGGGGACTCGACCCCTGTTGGACTGCTAGGTTTGCACTACGCCAGTGTTTTAGTGTTGCCGTAAGAACGTTCGTCGCGACCTTCACTTTGTTTGCAGTGCGGGATGCCGGGCTACTCCTCTTGCCGGATGGTGCAAGCCACGAGGAGGATGGAGCCGCCTTGCGCGCGGGCGGGGACGAGGCGGGCGTGGAGCGATCACGGCGCTTCCGTTTGACCGTTTCTGGCGGCGGCTTTGGTGGAACGTTGGCGGCTCGAGCGCGACACTTTCCACCTCCCATTCAGGAGATGACGCCGACCTGCAGGATGTGTCCGCGCTTGGCCTTCCGACCGCGGAGGCGCCGCCTTCCTACCGGAGGCCCCGGCCGAGTGGCGCGCTGACGTGCTCAGCAGATTCGAGGGGGTCCTTCCACCGGCCAATGACCACCACATCTTCGAAGAGACTCAGACCCACAAGCCATCGCTTAGGTGGCTCGCACAGTACCGGGTACATGGTCTTTACAATCGATCATGTCTTCGAAGCTCTTACTTGCGCTATTACATACTAATAACAACTTGTTTGCATTCAGGTGGAGCGCATGGATCCACAGGCAGACGATTACCAGGTCTCGCGCCACTTGGAGGCGTATGTGTTGTGGCTGTTTGGTTGGGTGCTCTTCACCACCAGCCACGGCAACTCCGTAGATGCGCGCCTTATCGCTCATGCGAGGGCGATCGCGGACGGCGAGGCCCCCAGGTCAGCTGGGGATCGGCCGCACTTGCCGCGACGTACTGCGCCTTGTGCGATGCATGCACGAGGACCAAGGCAAACTCGATCCTCACGGGCTGTCCCCTACTGCTGTAGTTGTGGTCGTTTGAGCGCTTCAATCTCGGACGACCTATGCTAGACAACATGGGTCCGTACGGGCCCGAGATGTATCCGGGGGAGACGTCAACCGGCCGACGATGGGCTCTCTTTGGTGTCGTCGACGAGTAAGTATTATCATAGTTAACTATTTCCTTCTTATTAACGATGTTATACTTAACAACTTGTCTATCTTGCAGGTACAGTTCGTGCACGTGCAGGTCACGCGGGCGTACCTACCCTTTGTGGAGCGGTTCGACCGCCTCACACCGACGACGTGCGCGCTGGAGCCTTACGCAAATACGCTGCGCAGCCCGTGCTCTCGACGGGCTGTCGCCTTTGTGCTTTCGTGGCCGGGCTTTCGGCTCCGCGCGCGAGCTTCGTGTACGATATCTTCGTGGAGGACTCGCACCCGGCGAGTCACGCGGCGATTCGAGACTCGGCAGCACTTCCTATACCGGCGGACCACCGCTTGCGCGGGCGTGCGCGCGTGAGTGATCGCTTCTCATAAATATGTATGCGTGCCTCTCGTGTTCGCAAGTACTCACATTACGTAATGGTCCTATAAGTAGGCACAACAGAAAGGGAGTTAAACAAGGCAGAACTGGTTGACAAAGATGCAGCCCTGGATTGAGCAGTGGGAGGGTGCGCTCAACGACCACATGGAGGAGGACCGCCCATATGACAGCAGGGACTACGCGCGAGTACTTGCGCTGGTACCAGGCACGGACACGTACCAAGTTCGTATATGTCGTAGACCCACCTACCACACACATCGCAGCTCCGACAGACACGTACCCCGCGCACCTCGCGTGCGACACTCACATTGCGGTACGTTACATGTAATTTCAAAGATTCCCAAATGGCAATGTCGTTTCGATGATGGACCATTTATGTCTTTTTGTCCAGGCTGACATTGGTTCTATGCTGTGGACCGAGTTCACCGCACTACTGGCAAGGGTCGCCACAGGTGCAGAGTTGACCCATGAGGAGAATGTCAGCTTTCTGCGTCGGGTGGAGACCGGGTGTAGACGTATCGTTAGCTTGCTGTCCTGCACGAGGCTACCGGCGGTCTCCACACCCACGCCCAGCGCTTCGACGGGTCGTCCACCAGTGCCACCCCGACAAGCATGGCACTACTCCAGAGATAGTACGTGGACACATCCTACACCACCTCACCCGGAGCAACTAGGGGGCTCTGCCTGGGGACGGCCTCCTACACCACCTCACCCAGAGCAGCCAGGGGATTCTGCATGGGGACGGCCTCCTACACCACCTCAGCAGCTCTTCACACCTCCTCCGCACATCCCCAGCTTCCACACGCAGGGGGTGTACTCTGAGCCGTACGCCCCTCATCCTAGCGTGATGGCGCTAATTGCAGGTACGCATCGTCGGATCTCATTTTTATCCCAAGGCGATATGTAATGAACTAACGATATTACTATTGCAGGTCTTCACGCCCACCAGCATGCACATGGCGTCTCCCCGGGGCCACGATGATGTAGACCAGTTTTTTGCGGACTAGCTGGGGCCGTCCTCCGACGCAGCTTTTCGGGGCACACTGCCGGAGGTTCTTTCGGCGATGCCCTCCCGATGCCTCGGAGGGCACACGGCGGAGTGCAGCTCACTCCATCGGCTCGAGGCGGTGCGACATGCTCGATCGTTTCGTTCTCGGCGTTGTCACCGTTGACGGAGGAGCGGCCAAGCGGGCCGTGACGGGAGGACGCGCGCGCGCGGTGATGGAGAGGCGAGCGAGTGGCAATTGAGGGGTGGTGCTGATGTTTTGCATGTAAAGAAAAAGTACGCGGCATGTTACTCCCAACTGTATTATGAAGTTTATTTAAATTCAAACAAGCCTATTATCTCGTCTTTTCATATTCAATCATTCACATATCAAGTCATCTAACAAATATTAAAATACCGATTTTCTCCGCACACGAATTCTCAGCGTATGTCACTTAACAGCGAATGTCTGAATCGTTCTACAATCAATCGTTCATAAAAAAAAGTTTCTAAAATTTTATACGCACCTACAACATACAATGAACATAAACTTTTATTACGACTCTAGCACATTTTTTACCAGTTTAAAACTACAAAATTCATAAAATTTAAAACAATCACGGGGGAGTGCAGTCGCCTAATGGAAGGGCGACTGCATGTAAGTCGCCCAATAGGGAAGCGACTGCATGTAAGTTGCCCAACAGGAGGGCGACTGGATGCAATCGCTCCAAGGTGTGGCGACAGGTATTGTGTCGACCTCTGGTTGGGCCAAAGGCTCCAGTCACCCAACCATTGGGCGACTGGAGCCTATTTTTGTAAAAAAATTTCCCGCGGGTATATTTCTGTATTTTCAAATAAAAAATGGATTATTCGTACAAAAAATCATCAATTGTATGGTGTAGTTAGATAATCTATATACACATTCATGGCAAGCATGCATTTGTATTTGAAAACAAAAATACTGCATTTGAAAAAACTAGATTCAACATGATCAATATAAGGACTTCCCTCCTTTTCCGACATCTTTGGTCTTTTTTCATAGGCTTTAGGTCTACTTCAATTGCTCGTGTAGTTCTTTTATTGATCAACTCACTCAGTTCGAATACTAGCATGAGAAAACGAATGCAAATAAGTTTTTGCTTTGCAAAATGCAAGCTAGGAACAAAATATAATAAAATAATTAAAAGATGCAAAGAAAATAGGTTGGGTGGTGATAGCTTAGGTGGTGTGTGGTTTGGCTTATTGGGTTGGAATTGGGCTAGACGGATTCAAGATGGTCGAAAAAGTACATAGATGTTATATAGGTTTCTACGACTAGCTGCGGGCATTGACAATATTAGGTTTGGGGTCAAAATATCATCTAGGTGGTTTAGTGCTTTATCAGAGTCTATGATGGAAAAATAGATTTAGGAATGGTGTAGACAGGCTCAAGAAGATAAAAATAGGTATATATGTGTTTTTAATGTTTCAGTGAATAGTAACAGTCAAAATAGTACCGGTCAAAATATTTGGGCTAGCTAGGTTTTTATCGGAGCCTCTTTAGACTAAGGCTCTGTTTGTTTCCACTTAAGATTATTATAATCTAACTTATAGGTGGAGATTATATAAGCTAGCTTATAATAAGCTGGTGGGAAATAAGCTGTCAAGTGTTTGGCAGCCTGGATTATCAGAGTTATGGATTGTTGTATTCGAATGTTTATAGACTACAATGCCCTGGGAGAGAGAGGCACAGGAGTTGGGGGTTGGATGAATGGCAAAGGTGGGTAATATTCCTAAAGTTTTATAGTCATTAAGATAAAAGGTGGATCTATAAGCTGAAATAAACTCCTTTTTTGAGCTTATTAGATTACAATAATCTGAGCTATTAGATTATAATAAGTTACCTTATAATCTGAGCTGTTTGTTTCCACTTATGATTTATAAGTTAGATTATAATAATCTTAAGTGGAAACAAACAGGGCCTAAACAGAGTTGAAAATAGGCTTCGAGGGGTCAAAATGGTTAGAATAGGCATAAATTTGTATTTTAGGTTTTTGAGTGAACAGTAATGATCATGTATTGTTTATTACGGATACGTACTGTTCATGCCGGGTCGGTCTGCTACAGTGAAGCGCAGTGATCAACAGTGAATTTGCTAGCCTAATTGGAATTTCTCAGCTCATGCCGGGGTCGGTCTGCTACAGTGAAGCGCAGTGGTAGCAGCGCAGCGCACGGAAGCAGCGGTGACAGCCGACACAGCAGCACACGGAGGGAGGCGTGGTGGCAGCCAGGACAGCGGAGGATGGCTGCAAGGGCGACGGCACAGCTACCAGTTTGGGCCTAGCCCAGCCGCATCTTTCTTTCTTTTTTTTTTTTCCTGGTATTGCTGGTGAATCGATGCGCTTTGTTATTTTGGAATGTTGATCCGAAACATGTTTACATCATTACATGGCAAATTCGTTCTTCCAGTGTAAACCTCTCTTGAAGCTTGCTTGCTTCTTTAGGAGAATCAATATTGGCTTGGGATGCATCGGGAAAAGTTGCGCAACGAACTGAAGAAGTACAAGGACATCTGACTCAGCAAGTACTATAGTCTTGGACGTTGATCCTTTCGTCAACATGGAGATCCTTTGTGAGAGATCAACAGCAGGTTTAGGATGCGGTTTCTTTCTAAAAAGAGGATAGATCGGATAACCAAAAGACTAGTTGGAGAAGTGAGTGATCAGGGGATAAATAGTTACTGTCTCCTGCTCAGACTTTTGAGTTCAATACCACTTTAACCTGGAGCATCTTGTTACCGTGGAGTGTTCTGTATGTGATTTCTCACCCTCTCTAGTGGCGAAACTGCACCAAAAAAACTCACTCACTACGTGTAGTTTGCAGATAATTGTCTTGGTCTTCAGATTGTCAGGACGCACAACTTGCTTTCCACGCTTGTTTGCTCATCCAGTTGATCCAACAGTTGGAATGGATATGATGCAACAATATATCTCTAGCTAATCAAAAAGTTAATGAGATCGAAATAAATTTGCATTCTACCTATCGTGCCAAATTTAGTTTGATAGGGTAGATCATGGTTGGGACTGGGCGCAGGGAGTTATTAAAGGCTGACATCACCTTTTTTTTTTTACTCAATTATTAGAGCATTAATGTTGGAACACACAGAGGTGGCAAGGTGATGGGAAGCAAGCTAGAGACAAAGGTAAATATTGGACAGCAGTGTGAAGGAGAAAGCTACAACATTAGATACACAGAAGGCTTACTTCTACATGGGAAATTTTATCATCCTTGAGGGGAAAGAGGTACCAAATTTGAACTGTTGATAACACTGATCGGATGGCTGAGATTTGGCAGTACCTAGTGGTACCGGACGCGAGGTACCAAGAGGTACAAGGTACCAAGAGGTACCAAATTTTGAGCCGTTGATCACACTGATTGAACGGCTGGATCTAATTTGGTACCTACAGCCGTTCAATCAGTGTGATCAACGGCTCAAAATTTGATACCTCTTGGTACCTTGTATCTCTTGGTACCTCCTCAAGGATAGGAAAACTGCTCTACATACATTCATATTACTCCTCATAGCTCACACGATACATAGAGGATTACATGGTCTATTTATAGGGCGACGGCTCAAATTAGATCCAGCCGTTCAATCAGTGTGATCAACGGCTCAAAATTTGGTACCTCTTGGTACCTCCTTAAGGATAGGAAAACTGCTCTACATACATTCATATTACTCCTCATAGCTCACACGATACATAGAGGATTACATGGTCTATTTATAGGGCGACGGGAACGGGAGGAGACGCAGTCTCCTCCCCTTATCTCCTCTTCTGGCCCACTGACAGGTGGGCCCCACCTCTCTCTTCTTTTTTTCAATTGAGAAATTACCGAAATACCCCTAGAAAACAACAATTTATGTAGGACCATTGGGAGTGCCCTTAAGACGAGTCATGGCTCCTACCTGATATTCTAAGATGTTTGGAACCACATATTGTAATACATAACACATTTGGTTGGATACTGTTTGCTGTTCTCAATATAATTAAAAGCAAGCTAAATGGCCCCTTGATATTCAATTAATTCGTGATTTTGCAGACCAGCGTCCACCTAGAAATATCAGCCAGCTTAGTAACCAAAATTAAGTAACCAATTAACCTGCGCTGAAATTGGAAAAGACATCGTGTCCTTGTCTTGGGCAAAAATGCATATAGCACTAGTTGAGTATTGAAATACATATCAGACGATATTTACTAACCCCCACAGTTGATTCAAAGCAACCTTTGCCCTTATTTATACATTGCTCCATCTTCTCGCTCTCGCTCGCTCGCTCTCCATCCTTTGTATTTCAGTACCAGCCTGCTCTGTTCTATCATCTACGTGCCTGAAAGTCGCAGGACTTCACTACAAGCAATGATGAAAGGTCACCTGAAGCTCGCTTGCTACTTTTTCAGGAGCATCCGTTTTTGCTTGGGAGGCATCGGGAAACGACGGGCAATGAACTGAAGAGCTGTCAGCATGAACGACACATGAAACATTACTGATGGCTTCAGTATGTCCATGGCTGTATATATGATGATTGCGTCTTCAGACAGATATTGTAATCATCGCAGTGATCGTCTTAGCTTGAATTATGTATCTAACCTTAACAGTTCTACATGTATTTGCCTCATTAAGAGCGTTCGTTACAAGATTAGAGACACGGCCATTACTAAGCTAGTGTTCCTTTCATGTTGGCCATTCATAGTATTGTTGGGTTGCCAAGAATTTTGCATGACAACACCGATCGATGATTTGAATAGATGCAACAGAGTAATATTATGCAATGGACAAATGAAGTTGGTATCTTGGTGGAATACACTACCTGAAGCATTATGATTGAAAGTGTATGTGTGACTAATGTTGTACTCATAACCATCTTTTTTTACATATTTGTCCATAGCTGCCTGTTATATATTGTTCGGTTGATATACAGAAGAAAAGAATAGTGTGCATCACTACCATCACCTGCAGCTTACTTTCTTCTTATGTAGAACCAATTTTGGCTTGGGAGGCATCGAGAAATGGTGAGCAAGGAATTGAGGAGCTTCGAGGACCTCATCGTCAGCACACACTGTGGTTTAGGATGTAGATTCTTTCATGAACATGGAGATCCTTCCTAAGAAGATGAAGAACTGGTTTAGGACGTGTTCTCCACTACAACAAAACATCCGTGGGGAGACATCATATTTGTAGGTTAGAGACGTTCTGTTTCGTCTCCCACAGTCAACTGAGGCGCTTTTATAAAGCGTCATAGAAACGTCTCTATATGAACCGTCTCAAAAATATAGAGACGCTCTCTAAGGCGTGCCTATATTATTTGAGACGTTCATTAGAGACATCTGCACTGTATCCTTATAAAGTTGGAGACGCTTTTATAAAAACGGCTGCACCATGTCTCAATTAATATAGGCACGTGCATTGAGACGTTATGTGCCGTCTCAAGATGTCCTATGTAGTATGTATTTTTATTTTGATTGGTATATATTTTCTTCTATACACACAAATACGTATCCGTATGAGAATATAATATTTCATATATTTATTAATAATTTTATAGGCAGCACCATAATATTGAGTACATATTTTATAAAATATAAGGAATTGGCGTAGCACAACAGATATAGTACTGTTATAAGAAAAGCAAACCAACTACAACTGGAACCAAGCCACACCCCGGGCAAACCATTGGCAATTGACAAATTCATCATCATTGCACCCTCCAAACCCCAAAGAAGTTTACATAAGAGAGGTTTACAAATAATTATAGCATCCATTTAAATCAACAGAGTTCACAACTAAATAAAAATCTAATATGCGATAAACACATGTCGGTAAAACATCCTCCAATTTGACACACATCTTTTTTAAAGCGCTATAATAAATCATCGAGTCTATTTCTTCAATCGAAAATTGTGCATCGGTCTTCCGCTCTGCATTTCTTTTCATAGTCCTCCATATCCTACAAACATAGCAATATTAACAACAAAATATCAGATATGAGCAATCATGAAAAATATTACGAGTACAAGTTTAGTTAATTAAACTAGAAGTGGCATACCTAGCGAGTAGAACGTTTAGGCTTTTTTAACTGAAGCAAAAGATATTATATGAGTAACAAGACACAAATATTTCTGGTAGGAAAATTATTCTTGTAGTTCAAAGAATTGATCTTACGTAGAACCGTGGCCAAGCAACAACACAACCAATTGCATCCTTTACCGTACAGTATTTTTCAAATGGTCTAGGCGACCTCTCATCACCAATATTTGTAACACCATGAATAGCCACCCCATAATATTCATCTCCAAGCATGTTTCCTCCAACCACATGTGTGCTATCCGAACTCACTAAATTTCCTTTGGCCACAACTTTACCTTTGTATATTGGATTCAATGAAAATAGGTACACTACCCTTTGATCCTATCATTTTAAGAAAAATGTCATTGTCATTCACAAAAATGAGCATTGTCATTCCTTAACATATAAAATACTTGGTTTATTATTAAAAATGGTAACACATCTGCATTAGATGAACTGTCCTCTAGTACTCTCTTTGTTTGAGGCCCTGTGTTAGAAAGTTTAAACAATTAAAAACAAGTGCATCTGCAAACATGATCAGCAATACTCTGCAAGTAACATGCAACCATAATAAATTTATTTTCTTGATCAATAGTTTGAATCTAACTCGAGTGGCTTTTTCATGTTGTAAAATTGGTTCCACATAACCTTGATGCTTTTGGGCCTTTTGCAGAGCTTCCAATGCTTGCTTGCTGCAATTCAAATTTAGTTTTGTTATATAAATTGTGAGAATAAGGAAATTTTCAGTGCTAGAATAAGATGTGCATAACACACCTTTACAATCATTGGTTGATTTGGTAAAGGTTTACTAGAACAACTCTCCTTATATGAGAGAGAGCAAGATGTAGACATGGAAACATACTATAGGTTAGCCAATGAAGCTAGCAAACAGTTGTACCCAAGTTGTCAGAGGTTTTCAAAGCTACAATTCATTGTTACACTTGCAGATCAGAACAATGAGCTGCAAATCCGACTGCAATCAGCCGAGAAGATAGCAAGGATGAAAGATGCTTTGTTTGTTTCGTTGTTTTTCAGCAATTATGTAGGTTCAATTCTTGTAGTAGCAAGTTGCAATACAAGTCAACAAAGCGTATGTAATCGTATGTATCTGTGAGTTGATATATGCATAATGCTACAGTCGATTCCACGTCAGCAAGTATTCTTGGTTGTTAACTTGAATATCAACTTGCCATAATTAATAACAAAACCTGAAATTTTCCACAATGGATGCATGAAGCCATCAAATTTCATTCTCTCTTTACTAATATCTAGACCAAAATCCCCTAGAAATAATATGTATGTTTATTTCCAGCTAGTAATTGAAGAACGTCATTACTTGTTTCGTAAAGATGTATGGACATTTGATGTATGGACATTATATACATGTTATTAAAGCCAAGTTGATTCATTGAAACAGTGATATTTTCATAATTCACCTTGGCAGTTGTCTGTTCATATGGTACAGATATATTGGCATGACGATCTATTGCATTAGTACACTTACTAATATGTGATTGCTGCAGCTTACAATAAATGCAAATATTTAGATATTGCGAAAGCATCGATTAAAATTTATCAAGCACGCAAGCACTACATCACCTACACATAATTTGGCACGGCATGAACACCAGCATATGACCTCTCAAGGTTATTATCAAGTCCATTAGTATTGTCATTACCAATTTGATCAAAAATGTCAACCTATAATAAAATACAGGAGTCACAGAGTTACTAGATCAGTGTTCGCTACTCAATTTTTCCATACTTAGTTTGCACATACCTTATTAGTTCCAAGGTCATGTGCCGTAGTTGATTCCTTGTACCCCTGAATAGCTTTAGACCTTTTGGCAGAGCTTTTAGTGCTTGATTGCTTCAATTGAAAGTAAATTAAGTTAATCTACATATTGCAAAAGCACATGGTTCAATAGCATAGTGCGATTTTCATAAGTTACCTTGGCAATCATGTGTTCATGTGGTACGGATGGATTAGCACGAATACGTTTAGTTGAAGTAAAGCCGCGAGAATGCAATTGCTGCAAATTATAAATAAAATAACAACATAAAACTTTGGCAAAGCATCAGTTTAAAATATTCCGAGTTAATACAACACCGCACATTGTTTGGTGTAGAATGGAATAAAACAATGTTATGATAGAGTAATAATCCATCAACCAGGTGTCATATTCTAATGATAATGACATGGGTAGTCACATTCTATCTCAAAGAAAAAATATAACTTCATTCCATTTGTGCAGTGCACGGACTTCCTACTAATACCAACCATATGTGCATTCACCGCACTCGATCTCTACGTTCATGTTAATTTGGTTAGACTAGACTATACATTTACGTTAGCTTTAGCAATTTCTGGAAAGATCATCATGTGGCGAGATCATCCTTTTAAGATTAAAAAGGACTAAAATTTGACTTTATGCCCTCTTGTTTTTGAAGAAATCGGGTGGGATGTATCCACATGGAAGACTAATCAAACAAGGAATATATGCCGACCCAAAAAGGAAAAGGCTATGCTGGAAATGAGGGACGGAAGGACAATGTTTTCTAAAGCCCCGCTAATTATCATTACCACGCATTAAGCTCATGACCATGTAGGTTAGTGTTACAGTTCGTCAAGATTGTTTTCAAACTCAAATGGGATATCATTACCAACTTGTTCAGAAGTATCAACCTGAAAGGAAAACCAAAAACATATTGTTAGCACATAGTGTATTTGTTAATTGATCTTAAAAAGATGAGCCATAGGTGCTTACTTCATTATTTTCTTCGCTAGCATCATGTTTCTCCAATCCTCTCCAGGAATTTTCTCTCTATGAAGGCCTGCATGAGATTCATATTACCACTCATGTCCTCTATTTTATTGTTCATTGCTTTTCTTGCTCCTTTAAGCATTTCTTGTTGCTCAGTTGCCCAATGTCATCTACTTCTGAGAAACTGTATTTGGCTCCAATTCTTCGATCGTAGTACCCTCGAAGTTTTGTCTCTTTTCCAACTACACTTGAAATACTTCATCATAATCTTTTGATGAAATAATGCCATAGTTATCATATTTCCTTTTAGCTAACTCATCATAAGCCGTTTCCTACATAAGTACATATGTATTTAGTAAATCAAAATTTCAGGGATAAGAACCAGAATGAATGGAACTAAAAATTGGGTTGATTTTTCACATATTCACGAGTAATAATCTCATATGGGATTTGAGATGGCTTAACTGACAAATAATGGATCATAAGCATCCACTTTAGATATCTGCTTGAACTAGTATATATGCATATTACTCTATCGCTTCAAAATTATTGCATTTCTTTGCTATAGCTTTGTGATGTGGTGAGGATTCTCGTGATCTGTTATTATTTCTTCCTCTTGCTATTAACAAGGTTTAAACCAGTGGAAATCAGTGCAGTGGTTACAAATCATACATCTAATGGGTGTTTCTTCATTGGATTACAAATCATACATCTAATGCTTAGGAAACACAAACATTTGATAAACTAGAAATAATGAGTTGGTTGGAAATCTCTGAAGGCCGCCAATTCTGTCTAGGCTGCTATCGAGGGTCTTTAGTCTAAATGCAACTTACAACAAAAGCAATATACCAGTACTTCCTTCATACGTGCATCCTTTTTCTTATGGGCTGCATCCCATACGTCAATATCATGTACTTTTCCTTTATTTTTTTCTTCCTGTGCAACAAACCAAATTAGAAGATTTATCAAATTTATGGTTAGATAGCTTTTTATCTTTAATAATAACAACATTTAAGTCTAAAACAATTAACACCATCTCTTTACAAAGCCTAGCGTGGCTTTTTCTCCCAGTTGTATGCGGATTCTTCTGTTGTTTCGCGCATTCAGAGTTTTTCTCGCATAATTTCTGGAAATAGTAAAGCTTCAGTCAATAATGGGAATTAGAAGACAAAGTTCGAATACAAGTTTAGCCTAAAAATTGACTTGTCACCTTGTGTTGGTCCTGACACCATATTGCAAGCAGAGCACCCCATTGATATTCATTAACACCTTTTGGGACATCTTTTAATATTTCATTTAGAGTCCTCTCATCACGATTAAAATACCTTTTCTTCAAACGATGTTTGTAAGATCTCCACCCCTTTCCAACTTTCATATGTTCTCCGAATGAGCTAAAAATTAAACATGCGACTTTCACTTGCACGACAAACATGCCATAGAAATTCGCCACTCGATTGTTATATGTAGCACACACAAAAATCCTGGGAGTTGGACTTGTGCTTTGCGTTCATCATCCGGCGTATTATCCTATTTGAGTGAGCATATGTTCTCGAATGAGCTAAAAATTAAACATGCGACTTTCACTTGCACGACAAACATGCCATAGAAATTCGCCACTCGATTGTTATATGTAGCACACACAAAAATCCTGGGAGGTGGACTTGTGCTTTGCGTTAGTCATCCGCCATATTATCCTATTTGAGTGAGCATATGTTCTCCGAATGAGCTTAAAATTAAACATGCGACTTTCACTTGAGTACGTAGTATTTAAATTAAACTAGCATGTAGGTAAGATTATATTTATATTATAATCTTACCAATCTTTGCCGAAAGTCTACATTTTTCCAAGTTCCAATACTGCTAAGCCTAGTCACTCAAATACAGCGCATTTCACTTGTAAGACATGTTACTCCAAACAAGACTACTCTTTGGCAATTAAGCTGGTAATGAACACCAGAGTAATTCGACATGGCGCAGAAACTAGCACCTCAATCAGATCAATTCACACACAAGCAGTTGTTACACAATGGTATCACATGCTAAACCTATAATCCATCAGAAAACAGTAGCAGATCAACAAATAACACACACTCCTTGTCATCTGCTGAACAAAGAGCATGTGTAATTGCACTAATGATCTCCTCCTCGTCCTGTATCTGCAGGTTCCCTTCATCCATGCCCTGTAAGAACACTGTCTTTTGAATACTGCGTTGTATACAATCCCAAAAAGGAATATATAAGGTAAATCTACAAAGTAGAGGGTGATGTGGTGGACCATATTCATATAATTAAATTAACTGAAGTCATGGAATGGTAAAACATGAAGTTGCAAACTCATATGAACAGCAATAGCCAAAGAAATGATGAATACAAAGGCTTTGCCTTCCAGAGAGCATAGTATAATTAAATCTAGTTTTCTTTCAACATAGAAAACTTCATGATCTTTGTTCAGTGATACTGCTATCGTATCCAGTCATGTAACCAATATATTTTATATATGAACTCCTCTTCTTGCCTTCTAATATTCTGCTGCTACCCTCAGTAACACATGATAGGATGGTGCGTACATGTTTGCCTTGATGAACACAGACAAGGCTAATCAAGATATCAAAAAATAGCGGTTTCAACCTAGCATCATGTCTTCTCTAGAAGGACTTAAGGAACATGACATTCAAGTCAATTTAAAAATAGCAGTTTTCAAAAGCTGAAGTGTAATGTGTGGAATATAACTTAATATAGTACACCCCACATTTAGTTGAGTTATCATTTTCAATACATATTTTTGAAGTTATGGCCAGTAGCATTGGCCCTAACAAAAATATCACAGTAGAATAAATTTGCTAAAGTAGAAGTATGTATTGTTACCTCACTAATCCAGAAAAGAATTTCCAAATACTCATCAAAATTTAAAAGGATAGGACAGAGCACCTACGTGCACAATTTCTTCATATGTTTCATCATCAATCTCAACAGTTGTCACGATCTCCTCAACATCTCCAAGGATCATGTTAAGTGTTGATCATATAGACTCATCTCATCATTGAATGTAACAGATGGTACAGCAACCTAAATTGTTCACGAAACAAAAAATCCCTGCTACCTGCATTTGTCACTGAAAGCACACAACCATGCTCTACTCTGTATCAGCTGCTAGCTGTTGCACACCCATATCGAAAAGATCCCTTGGCTTGAATCTCGTTACCAAGCCGACAAGCGGAGGCGGGCAGATCCGGGGGAGGCAGGCGGAGCAGGCGGAGGCGGCCGGATCCGGCGGAGCAGCGGAGGCGGAGGTGGGTGGATCCGGCGGAGGCGCTCGCGCAGACCGGCAACGCCAGGAGGGGGGCGGGTCGAGAGGGGGGCGGACTCGGAGGCGGGGCGACGCCAGGAGCGGGGAGGCGCCGAGAGGGGGGCGGACTGGGAGGCGGGGCGACGCCAGGAGGGGGACGGACTGGGAGGCGGGGCGGATACTGCGGGGCGACGCCAGGAGGGGGGCGGGTCGAGAGGGGGGCGGACTCGGAGGCGGGGCGACGCCAGTAGCGGGGTCCAAGAGGCGACGAGCAATGGGCCGAGGCTGGGAGTCAGAAGGAGGAGCTGTCGGGACGAGGCTTTGTCGGTTTCGCCGAGTCGCCGGTCGCGCGAAATGGGCCGCATCGAAGCGCAGTGGGCAATGCAGTAAAATACGTATTGAAGGCTGAAGTCGTGGGTCGAGCGCGTGGAGTCGCGGAGACAGTGGCGGTCAATAGTAAAATATGTTACAGATCTGGGTTGAATTTTGCCAATATTATCCCGAGTTGGATTCAAATTACCTGAGCTATAAATATACTACATATATTTTTATACCCTGGGCTAAAGCCCACCTTCCCAGGGACCCAATTCCGCCCCTGTTAATACGTGAACATTCTAAACCTTAGGTTGGGAGTTTGAACCACAGGATTGATATTTTTATGTTTTCACTTTGAACAAAAGTGAAAGAAAATTATCGAGTTGTGAGTTCGAACTTTGAGATTGATATTTTTATGTTTTATATATATACTGTTACTTACACCATTTTGTTTTTTTAATATTCTTATATGGAGATAATAGATAAGACGTCTCAAATGATAAATAAGACATCTAAAATTTCGTCTCTATACATGAGGCGTACTCCAAAACGTCTCGGCCGTTTTAATAGAATTTAATAGCGTGCAACCCTTTAGAGCGTCTCAAACTGCGTCTCTATTTCAATTGTGGTTCTAAAAAGAGAGACATGATTCAAAGCGTCTTAAATAAAACGTCTTAATATGTTCATTTTGTTGTAGTGCTCTTTCTTGAAGCAGGAGAATACTGTGTCCGCTCTACGCTAGGATGACCAAAAAATAGGTACTGTGTAGTCTTACGACATCCATGACCACTTCAACCTCCTCAAGTACATCTTGTTACTCTATTAGAGTTCTGCATGTGATTTTCACCCTCTCTAATGGAGAATTGCACAAAAAATCACTCATTACCTGCAGCTTACCGATAATCATCTTGGTTGTCAGATTACCAAGACGCGCAAAATGCTTTCCATGCATGTTTCACATCGAGTCGTGGCAACAGTTGGAATGAATATGATGCAAGAACAAATCTCTAGCTAATCGGATAGTTAATGAGATTGAAATAAAATTTTGTGGGCATAATTGAGTTTGATGGTATAGATCATGGGTGCGATTGGGCGTGGGGATTTCTTAAAGTTTGAGATCGCATCTTTTATTCAATTAGTACAGCAATAATAGTATGGGTATTGGATGGAAAAATTGCAATAACTACCTTGTTGGCTATCCTATGCGGTTATATTGTGAAACAGAAATTCCCAAAATGATAGAAACTTACGATATGAAATGGAGAGAGTAGTAAAAATCTGCAAAATCATTGTTGATCTGAAAATAAATTGGGGTACAACAAAAAAGATCTGCCCGCACCAATGATGATCTGAAATTAAATTGGAGTAGAACAAAAAAAAAGATCTACCACACCAATGATGACATGAAAATATATTGAACCAGGTGAACAGGCATTAAGAAATAAAAATGCCCGACTTGTTTGCTTTCTCCAAGATGTTGTTGATTAGAACCGAGAGATCATGTGAAGGTCTAGAATATGTTTGTGATGAACAATTGGTATTTTGGTTGAGTTGAGTTTGAATTTTTCAAAACTTTCAAAAAATTCAGATTTTAGTTTATGCTGTCAGGGTTCAGGCGATCTGGCCGGCTGGTGACTAGCAGTCTAACCACTATTGAGCAAGCGGCCATGGACTTTTGAGAAAATGAGTATCAAACACTTGTGTAGGTTTGTTTGGGGATGAGTTTGTACTACATGTCATTGGAATTAAAAACTGGAGCTGAAACTAGATAGACTTTAACTGAAATTCCAGATATGGTGTTTTCTGATGGTCTTAAATGGTCAGAACAACCAATAGCCAATGGTCTGACTATAGCGGTCTAACTAGCATAGGAAGTGCAGTTAGACCGGTGGGTGTGGCTAGAGAACAGTGGAAATGATTTTTGAGTTGGATAAGAGTGTGTACAACATAGGTGCCATTGGTTAGTTGTGTTTGCATTGCATGATGCATGGTTTTGACTAACATGAGTCAAGTGCATGAAAAATATAGTTGAGATGGTTGCTTGATCTTTAGATGTGCAAGTGGTTTGAAGAACGTTATCGGTCGATGGCAATGGACCAAGACTAGACAGGAGAGTTGAGGTCTAAGCGGTCGTGTAAGTCCGAATGAGGCTATGTGGCTCAAGCGGGAAGCACAAAGAAAAAAGGATCGTGAAGAGATGAGTTGATGCATGTGTTGTGTCAAATGATTAGGTTGATACATATAGAGATAGTCCAGGGAAGTCTGAATGCGTGAAGAAGTGACGGTTAGTCGTTGGGCACGACGGGCTACGTGTCAAAACATGTGGAGATACTTTGAGGTGAATGTGAAGATGGAATCAATGGAAGGTGCTCGGAAGCTTTGTCGATGGTATTTTGATAGTTGGCCAAATACTGGGTTGGTGTCTTGATCAAAACCGCGACGTTGGGAGACGCAAAGAAGAAGTGGTTTAGATCAAGTAGAGTTAGAATTGACAAGTGGATCAATCCCTAAAAGGTTAGCCGGTTGAGTTGTAAACGCTTTGAGAAGTGTGCATGTGTAAAATTCGTGTTAGTAGGGTTGACGAGTTTCCCCAGTAGGCTTAATGGGTCGAACCCATTAGGATTGTTACTAGTTATTAAATGGGAGAAGAGGAGGTGGTAGAGGGTAAGGATTCTAGGTTTAGGTTTTTGTTCGACCACCTTGTCTCTTTTCATGGTTGTGAGAGAAAAATATTGAGAGACGAAAGAGCAATGCTTTGGCTGCACTTTGTAATCATCCATAAGTATATAAACTCCATCCTCCACTGGAAATAAATCAAAACTATGTCTCAGTAATATTCTTATTTGCATTCTTAATTGATTTTACTTGTTCTTGAGCTAGATTTATGATTTTATGTTTATGGGTGTTTCAGCCCAAACTCTTACTTAAATTAACTTGATAGAACATGTGAGAATAGGTCTAGATGACCTCATGTCTTAGATCCTCATGAGCAAGAAGTAATGTGAGATTTATGGTTTTTAGTGTTCTTATGCACAAGATTTGATTCTCTCAAATTTAGTGAATCTGAGCCTAAGAATTTTGTGATTTTTAATTGGTTCAGGTTCATATTGTCTTGATCAAGTCTCTTGTAAACCTTGAAAGTGTTTGGATGATAATTAAGTAAATTCTTGATATTTGAGCTTTTGTTCTAAGAGATTTTCAGATCTGAGAACATGAGATCAGTCAAACCGGCCAATGGTCAGACCGGTCCTTTAATAGCGGTCGAACTAGCCCTATGCAGTACACTATTGACTTTTATCTCTAGCTTTGTTGTGCTTAGCCTAGTTGGTGTGATTTGAATTTGGTGACTATCATAGTCATTTAAGTGAAGATTTTGAAAACCTTTAGAGGAAAAAGTTTCGGTATCACTCACCCCTCTCTGATTATCGGCATCGGTCCTACAAGAAGCAATCAATCCATGGTCATGATCAATGATATTTATGATTTGCCTTGCCACTCTTCCTATCCATTTCACACCTCGACTACTAAACGTTAGTCACTCCTCTTTTAGCTACTACTACTACTATGTGCCTTCTTGTTCTCCACTGAGGCCTCATGAAGCAACTATACATCACTCCTGCCAAGATATCCAAATTCCACACAACCATAGTCACATGTAGCATATAGCACACAAAACACAGATACTGAATGTAGCATAACAGTATACAATGTAAAAACAATCTGGAAAAGAGGGTAAATTTGTTTGCTGTGATTCATAGATCATGGCGGTCGGTATATTTAGATAGCATATACCAGGGTGTTTTGCTGGTTTTTTAACTTGAAGTTCTCTTTACCTTTGCCGGAGTGTGATCGACTAGGCTTGGGAGGCACTGGAAAATGAAAACCAATAGAGTAAAATGTGGCATGCACTATATTTCAGGACAGGGGAAGCACCTCTACAAGCACAAGGTGATGTTGGCATCCTGGGCCCTCAAGAGATAACGGTGGCTTAGTTAAATGAGTGAAATCTATCAGAAACAAAGTCAGTTAGGAGTCATGGCTCCTGATTAGTGGTTTGATATTTTAAGATGTTTGCAACCACTTATTGTAATACATAACACATTTGGTTGGATACTGTTTGCTGTTCTCAATAAAATTAAGGCAAGCTAATTGGGCCCTTGATATTCAATTAGTTTGCGATTTTGCATACCAGCGTCCACCAAGGAATATCACTATATCAGTCAGCTTAGTAACCAAAATTAACTAACCCATTAACCTGCACTGAAATTGGAAAAATACCTCTTATTCTTGTCTTGGGCAAAAATGCATATAGCGCCATTCAATATCTGAAACACGAATCAGATAGAATTTTAATAACCACCACAGTTGATTCAAACCAACCTTTGCCCTTATTTATACCTCCATCTTCCCTCTGTCTCCTCACGTTGTATTGCACAGGTAGCCTGCTCTGTTCTCTTAGCTATTTGCCAGAAACATGTCCCGAGACTTCACTACAACGCAACCATGAAACCTCACCTCAAGCTCGCTTGCTACTATTTCAGGAGCATCAGTTTTGGCTTGGTAGGGACCGGGAGATGGCGGGCAATGGAACTGAAGAGCTCCCTGCCCATCTTTGAAGCCTGTGGGAAGAATGGCTTACTGATTTTAGCCAGGTTTGGATGTTTGGGAGGGTGAAACAGGCATCGAGGATGGAAAGGGCATTCCTGCCACA
The DNA here is from genome assembly GCA_036346575.1 of Dendrocalamus sinicus. Classification (NCBI taxonomy): domain Eukaryota; kingdom Viridiplantae; phylum Streptophyta; class Magnoliopsida; order Poales; family Poaceae; genus Dendrocalamus; species Dendrocalamus sinicus. The sequence goes on along the minus strand of CM070666.1, from coordinate 13,152,986 downwards.
CGGCAAACTGGAACGCAGCCATCAGCAGCTTCAGGGAGAACTAGAAGAGGGCAATGGTGTACGGCTGTTTTGCGGTGTGCCCTATTGACTAGCCTTGTTTCATAGGTAGCTACTAACAGCTATTCAGGTCTTAGCTACTAACATTTGAATGATCAAGATATTTTTCTGATTAATGTGGTAATTTATAGTCCTTTTCTTTTTCTTTAATTAACATGGTGATTTTTTGCCTTTTGACCTCCTGGATTAATGTGGGGGCTGCTGAGGAGTCTCCAATTAGGCTCTTGTATCAGACAAAAAGGCGTATAACTAGTACTGGTTGCAAAGTTGAAGTAGACATCAGAAGAAATTTAATATACATACATAGTTGATTCAAGTGATCCCTCTCTCCACCCAACCTCTTTCGCCATGCTTCTCATCTCTTCTTTTCACCGTAGGGAACCGGATAACACAATGGCAACCGTATGGAGCAGTCATATAGCATATAGCATATTGCACATAGAATCGGGAAGCCAGTCGATGCACACAACGCAAATATTGCTAGTGATATGTCTTAGAGGTGATCATAGAGACGATTGTATCACTTCTATGTTTATGACATTTTGAATAATATGTTATTTTGTCTCTCGAACAAATGTCTTTTATATTGATCAGCAAATATGTGACTTGTTCGTGGAACTCTTTAATTATGTTTTAATGCCATTCTAAATTATCTCTGAGCTTATATCATTATGTGGGACAATCATGATTTATAGATCAGCACATATATTGATTAATAATCATGTTTTACGGATCATGGATATAGGGATATCAAATCAATAATATTGACATATGTTAAAGAATATAATGTTGGATTGACTTACCCTGAGACACCGTAGGAATTAACAATGAGAAAGAAAACAAGAGGAGAAGGCTGGTGGTATGTGAAGACTAAACATGGAGAGAAAGGAACGAATCGATGATATAGATATCTGGGGAAAGCGAGGGGGTGTGAGAAAGTTGGTGGTAATAAATAGTGGTAGAACAAAGTTGATAAGCTGTGTTAATCTTTCTTGTGAACAAGGAGGCTACACTCTCAAGACTGAAGAGTTGTCTGCAGCTAAAAAATCTACAAAACCAGTAGTACCCTAGTGCTGGACTGCTGGTTCTAAAAAGAATTATTCGAAGTAAAACAGATCCATTATGACTGGAGTTCCCATTCATTGATACAGCCAACCTGCGCCTGTGTTCTTTATATCTGGCATCTCCTGCTATCCATTTCACTTCTATAATCCCAGCTTCTCTTCTCGTAGCCAAGTGCTGGCCTTCTCGTTCTCCGTTGAGGCCTCAGTGACCAATGATCTATTTAGGCTTGGGAGGTGGTGGGAAATGCAAGGTGATAGAGTCAGAAGTGCCACGCACTTAATTCTATTATTAATGAAGCACAATGACATGAAGAGGTACAAAGTTATCTTTGACCATATAGAAGCTTCTAAAATGGAGTCCTTGTGAGAAGCTTTAAGCACGCTGAATGCATTTCTTACATACAGAGCTCCAACATTCGCCGTGCTGTGCCGATCACCCGATCCACAATGTAAGGTTGAGATTGAGATGCAGTCTTAGTTCAAGCATTGTAGTAGATATCAGATAGGATTTGAAGTCTACATCGATTTAGAATTGTTCGTTGTCAGCTGTTTTATCTCAGAATGCAAAGATCAAATTTGTGTTAGCCAGTGTCCAGAAAGCAGCCTTGCAATTTCTTATGGTTCAACAATTGCAAAGACAAGTCTAAGAGTCTATTCTTTTCAGCTTCTGGTTTTGATTTTTCTATAGTAACTAGTTTTTAAACAAAATATCTTTTCAATACGAGGTCTACAAGTCGATTGTAGTAGACATTGTAGTGACTTCATCTAAATTAGCCAAGTGTGTCTCTCTCTATACTCTCTTACGAATAAACATAATTCAAAATTTTCAGCCATAAGCCACAGCGTAAAAGAACATGTCCTTATTCGTCAGTCTTCAAAACCACGGGTGCAAGAAAACTATTAACTTTGTGCAGTGTGCACGACCCTGGTCTAGGTGAAAAATTCAATTGTCAATTATTCATCACAACAATATTCTAGACCTAGCCACATGATCTAACATTCTGGTTTTGGTTTTTCTATAGAAACTAGCTTTTAAACAGAATGCCTTTTTAACACGAGGTCTACAAATTGATTGTAGTAGACACTGTAGTGACTTCATCTAGATCAGTCGAGTGTCTCTCCCTCTGTACTCTCTTGCGAATAAGCATAATTCAAAATTTTCAGCCATAAGCCACAGCGTAAAAGAACATGCCCTAATTCGTCAGTCTTCAAAACCACGGGTGCAGGAGAACTATTAACTTTGTGCAGTGTGCACGACCCTGGTCTAGGCGAAAAATTCAACCAGGGGTCCCCAACATGCAGGGTTGCATTCATATAAATACTGCATTAACTTTATGAGAATTTTTATGGTTCTTTCTTATTACCCTTTTTTTTCTTTCCTTCGTGAGGAACAAGCTCGAAGCTCATTTCGTGAAATGCTACAGTATGCACAATGTCATCAACCAAACTCCATACTTACCATGGTACACACAGACGTTGAAATCTTGGGGAAATCTTGCTTTGGTGTTCTTGTCATGCTGAAGACGTTGGTGATCATTTGGTTCGACAGGACCATCAATTTTGGCCTGGGAGGCGTTGGGAAGGAGCAAGAAATGGAGTAAAAACTGGTGCGCAGTTCTTCTCACGATTGAATGACTATCAGAAACTGTGTTGCCACAAGGTCATTGCTCCAAGTTCCAGAAAAGTTCACACATCGCCCACTCAAGTTCACACAACGCCCACTTGCGTCTTTTGCAGTGTGGCTGTGTGGGTGATCTTTTACATGCCGAAGTACTAGCAAGTGGATGGGTTTTATGTTGTTTTTTTTTAAAAAAGTTATAGAACTTGAGAACTTGAGATATATCAAACTGAAACCTTTTTTTACATAACTAGAAATATACGTATAAAACTTGGAGCTCTTCGGTCATTTTTGTTAAGTCTAATTTTGAGATAAACAACATTATTCTTCTATATATAAGATGATCATTTGTACAGCAAAAACTACACTCACGAAGAAATAGCAATTCTCAACTACTTTGCTTTGCCCAAATTAAGTCATTCAGACAAATCTCAAATCTGTTCCCGTTCTATAGTGGCCCATCTTTCCATTTCTCTCTTCAAACTTGTGCTCCCACGTGTCAACATACTAACAAACCTTTGCTTATTGATCTCCCACAGTTAGAACATGTGGTCAAGCACACATGCAAAAAATTATGAATTGAATTAATGCAAGAGAAACTAGCAAGCAACGTCCAAAGTTTATTTTAAATAAGGGTCTTTTTCCCACCATGTTGGAAACTTGGAATCGCAGTAGACATAACAACAATGGTTTCCCTTTGGGAAAAGTGAAACTTGGCCTGTTCAATTTGGCATTGAAAACTGCTTTTCTATCGAAAATTGCTTTTCTACAGTACCTAGCCTTCAAATGGAGGGTCTTTTCAAGATGAGGTCTACTAGTCGATTATAAGTACACACTGTAGTGATTTCATTTATATTAGCCAAAATCGCACGGGAGTTTCTCTCTCCATACGGCTCTCTACAACCTGTTACTATTCATAAGCTAAAGTCAAAAGCGATCAGCAAAAGCTAATACGACCGGACCCATTCAGAAATATATGATGTTTTAGAAAGTGTGTAGTCAATCTTCTTTAACTTTGACAACTAATATATAAAATAATGTGTAGATTAATCATGTGAAAATGATATCATTAGATTAGCGATGGAAACATTTTCGTAATATAGTAATTTTATAACCTTATGAACATATTTATAAAAAAAAAGTAGTGGTCAAAATTGTATATTGGAGACTATGCTGATGTTTAAAACGTCATATATTTTTGAACGGGGGAGTACTAACCTGAAAAAACACTAGTACTGGTTCTGAAAATAAATTAAAGGATCCATTAATTGAAGACTACACTCATCAACTTCATTTTGTCCTACACTTCTTATTGATTGACCAAGGACCAACCAGTGGCTCGTTGTTTATATCTCAGACCAGTGTCTCACCCACTCTTGTCCATTTTGCCTGCCTCTTCTCTCTTCTCGTAGCCATGTGCCATCTCATACCCCAGTAATGACTACTGAATCCTGCCTAAGCACTGTCCAGTAGTTACATTCTTGCGAAGAGGTGTCCAACTCACATAACCACCGCCAAGATATAACATATAGGAATGGCGCAAACAATGCAGAAGGCAACTGTTGCGTATAGGACACAATGCACAAATATTTTGCAACTGATCAAAAGGTAAATATGCATGCTCTGATTGATTTAGGCTTGGGAGATGCTGTGAAATACAAGGCGATCGGGTCAATAGTGCCATGGACTTCAATTTTGATTGACGGAAGTGGAGAAGATTGTGGTAGCCGTTGGTACTGTGGTCGCACGTCTCCATGCATGGCTATTCTTCAGGCGCACCAACTACCAGGACCGATTTTCATGTGGATAGCAGTTAGCTTGTTTACTTGTTCAACGCTTATCACATTGTATCCTGTGATGTACTCTCTATTTAACCGAATGATCAATGAATGATGTATGTGCTTGATATTCACAAACTGTCAGATTGGAGTAGCACAAACAAGATTCTAGAAGGCTCAAGTGAAAAAGATGGAGAGAATATAATTGTACAGAATCAAATGCTAAGAGACTAGATGAACACCATCATGAAATGTATAGCTACCGATATTTATTACAACCAATCTCCGAACAGAGACCATCCCTTTTTTTTCCCAGAGGACACTTCTATCTATCAGTTCTTCTCTCCTTTATCTTGATACATACCAGCAGCCATCTCTCATCTGTGTTTTTCCCTTGCTTGTTGATACATCAAGCAACTAATTTCTTGCCAAGAGGATGGGCGTGCATCTCATACTGCAACGTGTGATACAGATATTGAAAAACCAGAGGTAAATATACTAGATGACCTGCAGCAGTAATTTTGGCCTGCAGCACATCTTGATGACATGCATTCACAATGATAAAATGAAGTTGAACTTTGTTCACATAAAAAATAACAGTAATTTTGGCTTGGGAAGCATTGGGAAATGACTGAATATTGAGTGTGTAACATCCCGGCCCTCCACAGGGCCTAAGATGCTACCACCCTATATTTACCATTTCAAAAGTGTTGCTAATCCAACTTTTAGCAGCACCTCCCCTGTTTTTTCAAGATTACCCACAGGGAGCAAACAATAAATAAATATATGATAATCACAATAAGTCAACTAACTTCATATTGCACGAATCATAACATAAACAGACTTTGGGCTCCACGATCATAGAGACCCACCACCACGGCTCGCAAGCAAACTAAACCAAACGACGAGCCACAAAAGACTTAACATTAGATTAAACATAAAAGATCAGTGCAAAGCTAAAATGTTATTTCATATGTGCAGTGCCAAAAGAACTATTCCCATTCCATGCATGTCGCCGCCATTCACCTAAAAACAGCAACAGAGCAAGGGTGAGTCCGGAGACTCAGCAAGCACACGATAAAACAGTAACATCACTTTAGCAATTCAATCGATTTAAGGGATGTAAGCTGTAAATCAATTCTATGTCTGTAAACTGTGAATCAAATCCGTAACTGTAAGCTGTAAATCAAGTCTATGTAAACTGTAAAACAAGTCTGTAACGGTAAACTGTAATCAAATCTGTAACTGTAAACTGTAAATCAAATCTATAATTGTACACTGTAAACTCATAACTCTCTGTAACTGTATCACTTTCTCTATCATTTATGCAATGCAATATCATGCAATGCAACTGTAACTGTAGTTTATACCGGTATAGCGAAGGGTGCACCCGTCAATGTCACCCTCTCCCTCCATTCCGTGGAGGTGCCTACCTCTGTAGGTCTTATTCAAGAGCACTCCGGACTAGTCATAAGACTTTCTCACCGACCTGGTTCTTATGCATTTTGCATGATGTAATATGCTTCAAATGTGGATGTCTAATCGTAAACGGTACTCATCAAGGTATGATTAGCACATAATCACATGCATCATCTCATAAATACTGTAAATCAATGCATGGAAATGCGAATAACAAACATTTGCCAGAGTTTACTGTTCTACTATGCACTTGTCTGTTAACCTAGCGGACCGCGCATGGATGGCACCAGACTTGAACCACCACCTGAACAAGCAAAAACTATTTTAATTCATTGCTAATGCAATACTTTCATATACGAGCAAATGACGTCGTTCTAATGCACAATCGGAAAATTTAGCAATTTCGTCATTTACACTCGCGGATCAAATTCTACACACTTAATCTCTCTTCAATCGATCACACTATTTAACCTCAATTTATTCTCTCCTCCTCACTTTCCTGCCACAGATCAACCAGATCAACAGTGGCAATACTAATTTCACCATTCAGACATTCATATTAATAAACGATATCTAACTAGCCACATGCATCAATTCTAATTATCGGCATATTAACTTATGCCTGACTTGGTAAAATAAGTATGGAGAAGGGTTTTTGAGGCGTTACTCTGGCCCCAAACGACTGGATCGGGGCACTATCCTCCTTTCGTTGGCCGGATCTGATAGATCTGGCAGTGGGTTAGATTTTTCTTTTCTTTTTTTCCTTTTCCTCTTTTCTTCTCTTTCTTTTTTTCCAGCTGGCTCTCACCTCTTTCTTTTCCTTCCTTTGTTCTCTTCCTTTTTCCTTCCAGCACTGACACCCCCTTCTTCCTTTCTTTTCTTCACTCCGGCGGCACCCTCTTCCTTTTCTCTCTCCCGTCGGCTCCCTCCTCCTCTTTCTTCTCTCCTCACTCGGCCGGCGACTCCCGTGTCTCCCTCCTTAGCTCGTCGGCCGGCTCTCCTTCCTCAACCTCGATCCCGGCCGCCTCATCTTCTTTCCTTAGTCGGCGGCCTCTCCCTGCTCACCTCTCAGTTGGCCGGCCCTCGTCCACTCCCGTGGAGCGGCGGTGGCAACGAGAGCGGGGAGGCGTGGCGCGAGCGAGGGGCAGCGCTTTGAAACCGTGAAGAAGGCACGACAACCACAACGGCAACGCACAGTCAGGGGTGAAAAGCTGTACTAAATTTTAGTTTTGTGCCCAAAGCACTTTGCAAGCTCTCCCAAAACTTGGAGACAAACTTGGCATCTCTGTCCAAAACTATCGTCTTGGGCACACCATGCAATCTCACTATCTCATTCACATAGATGGGTGCCAAATCACTCACCGAATTCGTCATACGAATAGGGATAAAGTGTGTGGACTTACTGAATCGGTCCACCACTACCCAAATTGCATCCTTACCTTGCTGGGTACGAGGCAAAGGCCACTGAGAAACACCTAAAGGCTGCATTAGTCCAGCAGGACGCTTATGGCAGCTTTCACTTGTTGGCAAATCCCGCAAGATGCCACATACTGGGCAACATCCACTTTCATTCTCTTCCACCAGAAGTTCTTTTTCAAATCCTGATACATCTTGGTCTCGCCAGGATGTACCGTGTATGGGGTACGTTGAGCCTCTCTCAAAATATCGTCCTTGACTTGAGCCTTTTGTGGCACGCAAGGACGGCACTTAAACCGTAATGCGCCTAACTCATTAAGGCTAAAATCCCCCGATTTTCCTTCATTGAAGTGCTTCCTCACTTGTTGAACCAATCGATCATGCTGTTGTGCTTCTTTCACCCGTTCTAGAATTGTTGATTCCAACAACAACTGTAAAATCATAACTCTTTGTAACTGTATCACTTTCTCTGTCACTTTATGCAATGTATCTGTAATGCATCTGTAACTGTAGTGTATATATGTACGCGTCGTTGTCGTGTACGTATACAAGTTGAGTTTGTATCCGAGTTGGTTTGCGTAAGAGTTGTTTGGTAGGAAAGATTAAGTTTCAGTAGGATACGTATAAGTTGCTGAGTCGATTTATGTATACCAGTCCGCCAGTTAAGTGTTGAAGTAGCCTTTATAAGGCAAGTCACATAGCAAGTCATGAGGAAGCGATGTAAGTGAGCAGCAGAAAAATAAAGAGAAGAGAAAAGCTATCATGTGTTCTGTCCATTTGTTGTGGCTTGACCAGAGCATTGCATCGTGTCTCCCACATAAGAACAGAAGGTCATGCAAGAGGAATAGAGAGCAGATACATCAACACAGGTGCTGCATCTTGTGGGTCACGTCGGAGCAAGAGGGCAGCAGGTCCCACACTGAGAAAAGCAACGTGAAGACAATGGAAGACACAGAGGACAAAGGTTCTGTCCATCTTATGCTATCGAACACATGAAGATAAGGGGAGTCAGGTTGTTGTTCCATCACGTCCAACAGCCAGGCAAGGGGCTGTTCTAGTGGAGCAACACAAGAGGACGACCGAGGGCAATCAGCGTGATCTGAGAGAGCAGAAAGCTCAAAGAAAAATTCCAACAAGTGGTATCAAAGCTAGTTGATCTTGATAGTACCTGAAGAACATGGGAGAAGCATCGACTTCGAGTGCCCAGAGTGGGCTGATATCTCTCCAGTACCCTCTCCTGATGACCAACAATTATCCAGTGTGAGCAATGAAGATGAAGGTAAACATGCGCACCCAGGGAGTCTGAGGTGCAGTGGATCCGAAGGGGAAAGACAAAGAGGTGGATGACAAGGTAGAGTAGACAACTTTGGCTATTACCTACCAAACGGTGCCAGATTCAATGATGTATCAGTTCATCAGCAAGGAGATGGCATGGGAGGCATGGGAGACGCTTTAGATGATGCATGAGGGAGTTGATCGTGTGAAGGAGGTGCGGCTTCAGAATTTGCAGAGGGAGCTCGAGAATCTCAAGATGGGAGAGACCCAGTTGGTAGACGAGTTCATTGGCAAACTCACTTCATTGTAGAATCAGATTAACTCTCTTGGCAATAAGATGGAGGAATCTGTGGTGGAGAAGAAATATCTACGAGTGCTTCCGGAGAAGTACATACCTATTGTCACCACCATTATGTACTCCTCCTATCTAGACAAGAAGAAGATAGAGGAGATCACCGGCCCCATCAAGGCGCATGAGGAATTACTGAAGGGGTTTCAGTCACGTGACGAGTAGGGATCTCAGACTCATAACGAACAGGCATTGCTAGTAAAGGGAGATCCGAGAGATGATTGTGGCTCATCAAACAATCGTGGGAGATGGCGCGGTCGAGGCGGCCAGAGTGGTCGAGGTGACAGAGGTGGTGATAGAGACAAAGTTGGGCAAGGCGGTGGTGACAAATCCCGTGATAAGTCACATGTCAAGTGCTTTGAATGTGGCAAATACAGGCACTATGCGTCAGGATACCGCAGCCATATAAAGTGTTTTAACTGTAATGAGTACGGGCACTATGCTTCGGATTTCCAAAGCAAGAAGAAGAATGGGGAGGTGAACCTCACCCAAGATGAAAAATAAGATGACAAACCAAGACTATTTCTCTCCTCATATATTGAAAAGGCACCAGTCATGGGGATGCTGAATGAGGAGAAAGTAGTTCTAAAACTACGCACGAAGGAAGGTAGCCACGATCACACGGATCAGTGGTACTTGGACAATGGAGCAAGCAATTACATGACAGGAGATCGCTCCATGTTTCATGAGCTCGACGAGAAGATTTGGAGCAAGGTCAATTTGGCGACGGCTCCATGATGGAGATAAGAGGCAAAGGGATGATGATGTTGGAATGCAAGAACAGAGATAATAAGTTGTTGACAGAGATTTACTATATACCAAGTCTGTACAGCAACATACTTAGTCTTGGGCAGATGACAGAAAGAGGGTGCAGGGTGGTGCTGCAAGATGAGTTCTTGCGTGTGTCTGACAAGAACAAAGATTTATTAATGAAGGTGAAAAGATCTCCAAATTGGTTGTACAATATTTCTTTGAAAACCTATAAATCGGTTTGTCTGAAGAGCAGCCTAGAGGAGCTGGGAGACAACACGGAATGTGATGGCTCGGGTCAAGGCACTGTGCCTCATGATGCAAACATGCATGAAGCTGCAGGCGACACCTCTAGAGGCGCATACAGCGCACATGCAGGTGTGGCTAACACAGAAGTCAAGGTGGTGAGCCTCCAGGTAGAAAACCTGCACAAGGTATAAGAGGAAGACTTGGAGTACAGGTTGGTGCAGTCTTTTATGATTTTGCAGAGGGAACACGGGAAGCGTTGGAGACATGAGTTAGGGGCGGTGTAATATCAGCTGAGCTATACATGGGAAAGTGGACAGACTTGGTCCAAGAGAGAGGAGCGGGAGGCTCAGGTAACGGCAAAGCCAAGGCGGCTGTGGGAGCAGGTGCTCCAACCCAGGCAGGCATGCAAGGAAGGACAAGATCAGTCCAAGTGTGAGACGTGGCAAGCGTCGAATTGTACAGGACTCGGGATGGAGCAAGCGCAAGTGGTAGGATGCTGATGGCTCAGGAAGGAACGGCACACAGGAGTGCAGGTAAAAGGAAGAAGCGGAAGCAAGAGAGAAGATCGGCGTGATCAAGATAGAGAAACAAGATTAAGGAGATAATTGTTAGAAGTAATCTTGTTTCCATTGCTTAGTCGTATCCAAGTCTGTATACGTGTACGCGTCACTGCCATGTACATATACAAGTTGAGTTCGTATCCGAGTTGGTCTGTGTAAGAGTTGTTTGGTAGGAAAGATTAAGTTTCAGTAGGATACGTAGAAGTTGCCGAGTCAATTTATGTATGCCAGCAGTGGCGGAGTCAGGATTTCACAAAGCCTCGGGCCTAAAACTAAGGGTCTATAAGTCTATAACTAACGTCGAATACTATCAATACTGAGGCATAACAAAAGTACAACACAAATGCACTAATGAAATAAAATTTGAATACCATGTTTAACGATACAACAAAATAGATAAAACATAGCAAAAAATAGGAATGTAACATACCTCTAGTTCCTATTGTTTCCGGAGTTTGATTTGATTGCAATGGAAAATAAAATGCCAATGTCTTGGTCCTCTTCATCATGTATTTATAATTCTAGTATCGCAAAAATTCAAATAGCAAGTTAATATACTGATAGTCTGATAACAATCACAGACAACAATCATGCACTCATACTGACAACAATCACAGATTCACAATGAGCAGGTAGATAGAAGCTCACCGGGAGCCAGCACCGACGGACGGCGGTGAGCAATGGGGCGCGTCTTGGCGAGCCGCGGAGAAAGGCGGCGGTGCTGCCGCCGAGCCAAGGCGAGAGGAGGCGTCGAGGCGGGGGGGCGGCGTCACGGGCTCACGGCGAACGGGCTAAGAGGACGCGTGGGGGCGGCATCGCGGCGAACTTCGCTAAGAGGCGGCGGGCGAGTCGAGAACAACGTCGCGGCGGCCAGCGAGGCTCGGTGGAGAGGAGGGGAGGCGGGGCGGTGCCGCAGCGGAGATCGGCAGAGAGGAGGCGCCGAGGCGGGCGGTGTCGCGCCGCCGCAGGCCGAGGCGGAGAGGAGGCGCCGAGGCGGGGCGTCGCCGGGCTCACGGTGGTAGTGGGTGGGCGGTGGAGTCGCGCGCGGATGGGAAGGGCACGCCTCCGTGGCTTAGGTAGGCCGGCGCTACCGCTTCACTCATTGGGCGCGGGGTGCGGGCGGTCTGCAGAATGGGCGCTCTCTTGGGCTAACTAGGAATAGTATTGGGCCGACTGGAAATAGTCTCGAGCCGGCCAATAAGCCTCGGGCCTGTGTGCTATACAATATTTTTTTGATATACTTAGTAAAATTTTTCACTGCAATTTTCATTGGGCCTCGGGCCGTTGCCCAACCGGCCCGAGGCCCATCTTTGCCCCTATATGCCAGTCCTTCTGTTAGGCGTTGAAGTAGCTTTTATAAAGCAAGTCACGTAGCAAGTCGTGAGGAAGCGATGTAAGCAAGCATCAGCCTAAGAAATAAAGAGAAGAAGAGAAAAGTAATCGCGTGTTCTGTCTGTTTGTTGTGGCTCGGCGAGAGCATTGCATCGTGTCTCTCACGTAAGATCAGAAGGTCATCAAGAGGAATATAGAGAGTAGATACGTCAACAGAGGTGCTGCATCCTGTGGGTCACGTCGGAGCAAGAGGGCAGCAGGTCCCACGCTGAGAAAAGCAACACAAAGACAATGGAAGACACAGAGGACAGAGGTGCTGTCCATCTTATGCTATCGAACACGCGAAGATCAGGGGAGTCAAGTTGTTATTCCATCACGTCCAGCAGCCAGGCAAGGGGCTGTTCTAGCGGAGCAACACAGGAGGACGGCCGAGCACAATCGGCATGATCTGAGAGAGCAGAAAGCTCAAAGAAAAATTCCAACAGTTTGAACCACTCTTTCGACAGGCAAAGTATAGTATGAGGTGAATGCCCCTCTTAGAGCTCCTATAGATATAATCCCCCACATGTGTACAAGATGAATGTCTCCTTCGAGCCATTCTCTTTTACTATTCTCTCACTGCAAGATGGAGTGAGATGAGGCGGTGGTTCCAACTCACGAAAATTTGATCATCAGGAATTAATAGCTATTTGGCAGTACTCTATGCAGGGGTTCAGTGGTGTAGGTGAAGCATGATTCATTAACATGCCTAACTATTAAGTTGGGCTACCGAAGAATATATGTTTTAGAATAGTAATTAAATAAAACAAAACTCTACCTTAGTTTTGGAGAAGTAAGAAAATTTGAGAGCATTTGTAGGAAAAAATGCAGATGAGCAGAGAATGAATCAGAACAAGCTTGCATCTAATTGTTTTGAACAAATGGCAGTGTCGTGGCTACCGACCAAGCAGTAAATGAGAGGCTATGGAGAATCTACTAGAGGCTACCTAAAGCTTTGTATATACTAGGAGTAGGGCGAATGAATGGATCACTGTCCTAGTGTTACAAATACCTTTTACATGTTTAATAGGCATCTTAACCCAGCAGGCTAAATGGACAAAGGTGAGGGCCACTCCCTCAACAGATAGTCTAGCTGAACAATTACAAGAGAGATTTTCCTGCATTTCTGAGTCACAACGACCTTTGATTTGGATTAGAAAGTTATATACTCTTTCCGTCCCATAATATAAGTCCAAAGCCCACCATGCACACAGATCAAGGAGATAATAAATTTTAAAAAGTTGATAGTATTGGACTATATATACCCTTATTAAATAGCATATGACAACTTTTCACTTATTTTTTCTAGCATTAAAGTAAGGATATGAGAGACCATGTGGAGGTATCCCCATGTTGGTGATGAGTAATTGACGGTTGTATTAGTGAGTTTGAGTTTGTTTTGGGTATTCTAGGGTTGAGTACCTTTACTTGTGATAATATTGATTATGCTGTTTCGTGCGGTGCTATGTGACGGTTTGCTTGTCTGTGTGACTGCAGGACTTCGAAGCTAGGTCATGGTGAGGCGAGGAGGACCGGGACTAGGCACAGGAGGTGTTGAGGTCAAGACGGTCGGTGATGTCGAAGATGGTCGAGGCTGGTGAGGTGGTTGCGAGTCGGGAGACGAGGAACCGAAGCTGGAGCTACCGGTGACGGACACGACGGGCGACGACGAGAGAACCAGGACTAGGCTCAGGGAGGAGTCGGAGGTCCAGAATGGTTGGATGTCGGTTGCGGTCGTGCGCGACGGAACAGACCAAGACTAGACTCAGGTGGAGTCGGAGGTCTCGGTCGGTGTCAGGTGGACACGACGGGCAGTGGCGAGTAGATCGGGACTAGGCTCAGGGAGGAGTGGGAGGTCCAGATGGTCAGGATGCCGGGTGCGGTCGTGTGCAGCGAAGCGGACCAGACTAGACTCAGGGAGGAGTCGATGTCCAGATGGTCGTGGTATCGGACGCGGGAAGCTTCCGGGAAGGTGCTTGAGGGCAATTTGGACAATTGACTCAAGTTTTGGAGTGGAGAGGCTGGTTTCCCTCCATTTCCATGTGTGTTGATTTTTTGCCTCAAGTGTGTGTGAGGCATGGAGTGTGTTTGGTATGACACTTCTTGTATTTCTCCTTGAGGGTTTGTCCTTGCTGTTAAAAGGGGATGGATGTGAGGCAAGAAGGTCATGCATTCTGGTAGGAAAGAGCTCTAGCAAGTGCTCATACGTAGGCAAAGAGAGGGAGTAAGTTCTGGAAAGAGCTCTCACTGTCTATGAGCATGTAGAGTGTGTTCCCCCCCCATTATCCAACTGCGTATGGGGATGTAGCGTTTGTAAACCACTTGTAATCATTCATCTCTCCTAATCAATATGAGAAATGCTGTGATTGAGGTGATTTGGGTTCTTGAATGTCTTTGAGCTTTTCTTGTTGTTCCATGTTTCTTTGTGCCTTGGAGATGAATTCTTAAGAGAGTAGCTTTTGATTCTTTGCTCTGTGATGGGAAATCCTCAAGACCATTTGGCCAATCAATCCCTAAGAGCAAAAGCTAGAATTATTGAATACATTCTTCTCTGAATCAAAAGATGCTTTCCTCTGTTTCTTGATTTCTAGGGTTTTCATGCAGGGGATGATAGAATCTTTTGATTCCCTTCATAAGATGGCTTGAGATTTTTGTTTATGAGTCATGAGTTCATTGCTAACCTGTTTGCAAAAGTTCTTAAGCAAAGGATGGATAAGCCATGAGAAATCTGAAAATTACCATCTCCATCTACTCATTTTCAGATTTCAGCATAAATCTTGATTCCTTGCTTTTGGAATGAATTAATTTGATTCTTAAGGTCTCTTTGCTATTTAGTATGTGTTCTTGATCTTGTGGTCTGAGGAGAACATCTACTTGTCTCAAATTTGCTTGAAATATCAGTTTTCGGTCCTTCAACCTTTTTCAGTCGTAGCTGCAGTTCTCTGATCCCATGGGCCGATCTGACCAGAATTAGTATGGCAGTCTGACCGGGATTACATGGGCGGTCAGACCGGTGCTTGTCAAGCGGTCTGACCGGCCTGTTTGAAGCGGTCTGACTGGCCGTAGCTCACCGGTCTGACCGGCCGAGGTATACCGGTTTGACCGGCTTTTATGCAGCGGTTTGACCGGCTTATGTATTGCGGTCAGACCAGCCTACATTATTTTTGGCTGCTGATTTACTCTGGCTTTTGGTTTATGCTGCTTGCCTTGTTTTAGTCTTTATTGCTTTGCTTCTCTCTCTGTTAGCTTAAGGTTCCAGTGAGCATTTGAACTCCATTTCATAGCTTTCATAGCTATTGGAGAGGAGATTCATTCGTGGATACTTTTGAGGGGTCGTTTTTAAAGAGGCACCATTCACCCTACCTCTGTTGCTATTTCCGATCCTACAGGATATATGATGGAAATATTGCAATAACTACACTTTTAATTTCCGCAATGAACTTATATTGTGAGATGATATTTCTTAAGAATGAGTCTTACATCGCGGGATGGAGGGAGTAGTTTTAACATTGAACAACACACGGTTTCGTTTTGTTTATAACCACGCGTAACAAGAAGAAGAATCATACACCATTACAATAATTACTACTTTATAAATGAAAAGTCAGTACCAATCAAAGAAGAGATATTCATTACCCCAGCTCAACGACTGTATCCTGGTCATTGATTGGACCCACCTGTCCTCCATCCTTTATATTCTTGCACCATTTTCCCTCTTCTTCCACCTTCGCCTTTCGCTACTCGTACCAGAAGCCTCCTAAGTTGTCACGCTATGCGTCACACACACTTCGCAATAGCATCCCCTCCTGTTCCTTTTACACAGATTAAGAGGTGAAGGATTCAAACGGTTGCGTATGTTACACTGTTTGCAACATACAAATGCTTCAACCGGGGTAAGTTCAATGCTTCGATTCATGTATTGTGAGTTGAGTTTTCATGTGCGCCACCATATCTTGGCGGTATATAAATGGTAAATTTGCCTCTGTTCATTTGTTCTTGTTTACAAAACCAGTTGTTTTGGCTTTGGAGGCATTAGGAAAATGAATAGCATTGAATGAAAAGCAATGCGGGCTACACCTGATGTGTGCACTACAGGCTGATCGTCGCCAAGGACCGATTGCAACTCATTCATCGGAACCAAGAAGATGCACATTTCAAATTTGCTGGAAATAAAATCATCTCTACATGAAAAGCCAACAAAAATGGATGTAAATGAGACACATCTTCTTATGCTCTTAGGAATTACAGCCCAAATATTCTTTCACATCCGCTTTCTTGGTGTCGTGTCTGACATGGAGGACAGATTATTTGCATGGAATTTTCCTGGAAATTCCCAGACATAATAAACGGAATGATATAACAATGTTTAAGCCAAAGTCGCCTCTCATTTAAACCCCATTGATGTAACAGCGAAGAAACATCTTAGTGTGAACCAATTCGAGCTTGAATATTCTGAAAACTACTCATATATACCCCATTTATGCCGGTCGGTTGATCTCATCCAAGCCTAAAATTTGAAGAACTAACCAGCAAAGAAAATTAACCAAGGGGAAAAGGACCCATTATTATTGCTCCACTACTTGGGATAATACATCTTGTCTGAAATTTAACTTCGGCTATTTATTATGGACAGTGCAGTTCACTTCACACTAACGCAACGCCGGAGGATCGGTCTATCGTTTTCGATAATGGAGAGACTGTGGGAGCAGAGCAGATTGCTCCCCATCTACAGATTGGCACTGCTCCTTCCGTTTTTTTTTTTGACGTTTTTGTCTTTTAATGTCTTCCAGACACAACTTTAATTGCTATTTTTTATAATTTTACACTAAGAAATACTAAAAAAATTATAATATTATAAAAGTATTTTTAACGATAAATCTAATTATATAACTTTCGTATAGCAAATCTAAATAGTTTTAAATTTATTATTGGTTAAATTTAGAAAATTTAACAGTATGAATTCTGAAAAGTCAAGTAAAAGAGAACGAAGGGAGTACGCCGAAGCACATTGATGTTGATGCCTTGGGGATCATGTGCCATCAATCCATCATGAAGGAATTCAAATTCAGTGCTAACGCTAGCCCTGCTTGTTTCGATTTCAGCTTTTGGCTTTTGGTTTCTATCTTCTAGTTTTTTAATTTTGTTTTTTTCTAACTTTTTATTTTTAAGGTTTTTATCTTTTCTTTTTTTTTTTATGTTCCTTTGTATCGTCTGTTAACCTGCCAGCCACCCAACCACTGCCCGCCCAATTAACATCCAGATCGATCGACGACGGCTCTCTAAAGCCTAAACCCTCCCTCCACGTCACCCATCTCCTTCCTAATCACTCCCTCCCCAACCGCCTCCTCCGCTGCCGCCAAACACCTAGCGGGCCTCGTGGCACCATGGCCACCGCCACCTCCCTGTCCCTCTCCCCACTACACCAGAAAGGAGCTATAGTAACATGTCTATATGCTACTACATGTCAATAAAGGTGTTACTAGTCTTTGCAGTAACACAATTTTTAAGTGTTCTTATAGCCCATGTTACTAGCTAAGTTTGAAGTAACACGTGATAAGTGCTACTACATGTCTGAAAACATGTTACTACCTTGCAACACATATCTTATCTATAAGAACACATATTATGTGCTACAACAAACTACCCTGGTAACACAAATATGTGCTACAACAAGCTACCCCAGTAACACATTTTTGGAGCAATAGTAACACCATTGTAATATGAGTAGCAACACACTTTCTTACACCAAAACATTTTGTGGAAACTTATTTTAATACAAATAAATATATATACACAGAGATCTAGAGAGAGGAAAAAGTAATGATTTTTTCGAAATGACAATTAATTAATTGCATAATTATTTTCTTTCACAAGAATCACATATTGCACAAAATTATAACCATCACCAACATTGCATTCCACAGGGAAATATATATAAAATATGGTTCACATAATTTTATAACATACATGACAATCCATTTGAGAAAACAAGTCTTGGGAATAACAACACAAACTTTTCATCCTAGAATGACATAATGATGTCTATCTATTCTTCTCAAAATCTTTGCCCGATGATCTATCCATGAGGTGAAACAAGTATGAGATTTCAACCATTAATCTTACGAACTGCATGTGGCAAACATTCTTGAGCTTTAAGGATACATGAAAAAGTATATATGTAGTATTATATGGACCAAGGTTGAAATATCATACACATATTGAAGGCCAAGCAATCGGCATTCCTTTAGCATGGGCATCATCAATTGACTTGCAGTAGTCCGGTGGTCGTTACAAGCACCTCGAGTTTACGCAAAGAGTGATTGATTCTTACTTTCCAAAATTGGTTGCCTAGCTCAACACCACCTACTTTTGTAGATGGATTGCAGCTCAACAAACTAGCATAGGCCACTTGGTCTTTGTTTGGATATTTTGCACTCAAGAGTAATACCGTTGAACTAACCTATATTTATCACTTCATCAATAACTAGCATATAAGCAAATTAGCCGTAACATGAATCTAAACGTAGTGTTTTTTACCTCCATTGGTGAAGGTCGTGTCTTCTTTGAAGGCACACGATGTGGAGTCTTGTTTCGAATCACTTGATCTTGTATGTTGTTCATGCAAGTTTGGAACTTTTCCTGCTATTGTTCAGTTACTTACAGTGAAATACAGTAAAATTTATTGCATGCTATCAGTATAGATACTCAAAAATCACACAACAATTTTTCTACTAAAAATATGTATATAAGGAGGGTGATCCTTGATAAACTAAGAACTAAACCATTTATAACTAGAGATGACTTCAATTGATGGCAACAGATATAATTGACCAAATTGCTAAAAGAAACCACAACCACAGATAAGCGAGTTCTCTGAATTGTGACAATGGAGCATATATGGTAGTAAACCAGCAAGAAATATTTATGCCATGAATTGGTTAATCCATAAGGCTTAATGGCCTACCACGTAAGATTTGAAAAATCAACGCCCAGAATTGCAAACCAAACACCAAAACCAACTCGTCAAAGTTCGATGTTACTCAAAGCACCACGACCGTAACATGCTCACTTATCGTAAATCCTAGAACACCAATGTTGGAAGTGCCATGTAGCAATTGTTGGGCGATAAAAAAGAAATTGATTCATCAATGATGTGAAATCAAATGAGAAGAAAAATACCACTAAAGAGAGAAGTGGGCTGTTAGGTCGTGAAGAAAATGGCGAGAGCGGAGATTTGGAGGAAGTCGGAGTCTCGGCTCCATCTGTCGCACATCTGCGCGCGGCTTCTTGAGCATCTCCTCTCGCCTCCTTTGCATAGGCACGACCACCCAAAACGAAAAAGAACCATTAGCCGCAAGTAAGAAGGGTAAAAGAACCAAAGTGAGTGAGAACAAGGCGTGGTGAAGCAAGTTACTGCGAGGAGGTTGTCGAGACGGCGAGGTCGGAGGAGGTGGTCGGGCCGAGGCGACGGGAAGGAGGGGACCGGGAGGGGCTCGGGAGGAGCTGCCGGGGAGTAGGGTGCGGAGCGAAGAGGTCGGAGGAGAGGGCTTCGCAGCGGGAGAGCTCGAGGAGGTACTTGTCGCGGAGGTGGGCGAGCGCGCGCGGCTGCTGCGCGGAGGCGGGCTCGGGGACGGCGCCGGGGTGGAGGGCAGCGCCCTGGCTGGCGCCGTCGCATTCGGCGGTAGAGGACGGCGGCGGCGGGGTGGATCCGGCGTCTCGGGCTCTCGGCGGGTGGGGAGGACGACGGTGGCGGGGTGGATCCGGCGTCTCGAGCTCTCGGCGGGTGGGGAGGACGACGGCGGCGGGAGTCGATCCAGCGTCTCGGGAGAGACGAGGGTGAGTAGAGGGGAGGAGGAGAGGCAGCGTCTCGAATGGAATGACCGAATGAATGAGGAGGAGGAGAGGCGGCGGTGGGGCGGATTCTCTATAGTCACGTCACGACGATCGCGATCTGATCGCGCATCGAGCCGTTGGATCGGAAAGAACGGCCCGGTCGGTTACGCTACGATGAAATTCTGTAGCTACGATGAAATTTCACGTAGCTACAGTAACTTTCTTGTAGCAAACCGATCTGACCGTTCGTTTTCGATCCAACGCTCATTCGTGATCGTTCTCTGAAGTCGCCGTATGCGACTTCGAAGAATCTCATTTCGCGGCATTTGGGGTGACCGGGTGAGTAGAGTCGGGAGGGACTCGGGACACTGCACTGCACAGTGTAGGGTTGAACTGAGAGATTTGCCTGAAATTATTGGAGGGAAGATTTTACATTAGCGGGAAGTATGTGGAGGGAGATTTGTGTGTGAAAAATTTCAGGCCATGCATAAAACAGCATCATTTTTAAATAATTTTTATATTTGATCGCTCCATTGAAAAAATATAAGGCTTTTTTTAAAGTATATTTAGCAAAAATAGAGCGTACATATTTTCCAAAACTCTAATGCTTTTTAAATGATTTTAATATCGTTCGTTGGTTTCAATCTATATTGACATATAAAAGTTTAAATTCCCCCGTATTTTAGTTCATTAGTTATGTATAATTAATCCTGCTAACGTCGTAATTCATCACTTATGGTTAATTAATGACGTGGGTCGTTACATATAATGTCTAATTATTTTGGACTATACAAATCTGGATTATTTTGTATGAAGAACATGTTAGCATTTTTTGTCATAATTAAATTTTTAACTTTACAATCTGCCTTGTGGTTCCACGACCTGAAAGCAGATTTTCTAACATGAAAAATAGTAGCGAGGTTCCACATATTTACCTTAAACTGCAATTTTAAGGTTCCAAACCAAAAACTGCAATTTTACATTATAAGGGACGATTAGTGTAAATTTAAGAACTTCTACCTTTGCCCTTCCAATTTCTTTTTAAAAAGATCAATATCTTCAATCTAGTAGTGATGTTGTTTGTACAAATCTATCAATGTTGAACAAGATTATCCCTACAGTAGAGAGTAACACATGTCCAGTAACACATATATTGTATGTTACAGATGGCTTTGTAACACATGTTTATGTTGCGGTACTATATGCTTGTAACACGTTTATTGATCATACTGAGTATGTGTTCTGTGGTCTCCGAGGACACAAAGTATGTGTTACTGAGTTTTTTTCCTGTAACACAATTTGTATTATGTTGCAGTCAAGTGTTACCATAGCCATGTTCTGTTGTAGTGCCCTCCTCTTCACCCACCCCAAGGCGCTTCTCCAGGCGCCACCTCCGCCTCCCGCTTCGCGCCGCACCCCACCGCGCGCGCTGCTCCTCCGATGCATCGGCATCGAGCTCCACGACAGCCACAAAGCACCGCTGCCCCTCATAGGAGAACATTAGGGAGGAGGCGGCCCAGCGCACAACTTCTCGGCGTGGTACGTGTCATTCCCCCTACGCCCAACGGCTTCCCCAATGAGAGCTACCCGCTCAATGAGGTCATCTATCGCTCCAGCTCTGGTGGCCTCCTTGACGTCCGCCATGACAAGGAGGTGCTCGCGTGCTTCTCAGGCTCATACTGGCGAAACATCTTCGACTCCTGCGTCGGCCGCACCATGTGGCCATACGGCTCCGGGGTCTCGTCTAAGGAGTTCGTGCTCCCGAGATCGACTCACCAAATCGCTTCCCTTTCGAGGTAACTCCAACCTCTTTCGGGCGGAGCGCCTCGGCCATGACCACCTCGGTGGGATGACCGGCCTCTAGGTCAAGCACTACGACATCTCACACACGGGCTCCTTCAAGGACCTTGGCATGACGGTGCTTGTCAGCTAGGTCAACCGCCTCCGCCGCGCGCCGCTATCGTGCCCCATCACCGGCGTTGGGTGCGCGTCCACGGGCGACACCTCTACCACGCTCTCTGCCATCATTTTCCTCCCCGCCGACCTCATTTTGCTGCTGTAGCTCATCGGCCGATCACCAACGGCGCCACGTGCTCAACATTTGATCACTGGGAGCGTCAAAATATATTGTCCATTTGTCCAACACAAAATTACATGGCATGTTACATTTGAAGCTATCAATAATACCATGACACCAAAGCTACGTACTGCAATAGCATCACGCAACTCGTCCATACTTATATCGACCCTAGAAGCAACAGCATCAGATGAAGCAGGGTCGCCATCCCCAACAATGCAATCGTTGTCCCGTTCAAGCCTTGCGAAATCGCGGTCAAGCAACTGACTGTAATGAAATTACACAAAGTCATCATAGCTACGATAATTTTCTTCCGCTTTTCCTCCACCCACTGTATTCCAATCAACTCAGGTGTTCTCCTTGTCCTCCATGTGCCGACCTTGTGTCAGAGGTGGGGACAAGCCTGACGACGTGGCATAGGCCGAGATGCAAATGAACCTCAAGTTGGAGGGCTGGTTGACTAGCGGGTGTGGTGCAGGTTGAGGTAGATACACGAGTTGAGCCTTCTATCAGTATGGGACGTGGACAGGGTTGCCGCAACACCTACCGAACTAGCGCAAGGCCGGAAAGGGCCAGTGCCGACATGAGAGACGACAGAGGATGTCGGAGACTTCACATAGAGTGGGGAGGCAGCGGCGGACGCCAGGTAGGGCGAATGCGGCCAAGGGTGACAGCACCCTAGGAAGCAGCGAGCAGGGGAGGAGGAGGTGGTGCGGGGGTCAGGGGGAGGGGAGGCAGTGGCACGGAGGGGAAGGAGGTGGTAGGGGAGGCGATGGCATGATGGAGGGGGAAGCGGTGGCGGAGGGGCAAGGCAGCAGAGGGGGAGGCAGCGACGCAGAGGGGGAGATAGAGCACGGGCATAGGATCAGCATCACATGGGTATAGGGGAGACAGTTGCACAGTTGGGTGGGGAATGGGTAGGCGAGAGAATCCGGGCATGGGTTTTGACAGATGCAGTCGAAGCGGCTTCCAGAAGCCATGGTGTTTGATTCAGCTTCCAACTTCTAAAAGACAAAAGCCAGAAGTCAAAGTCGTTTCAAATGCACTCTTAGTCTCTATCATGGGAGTCCGATTCCTTGTACTGGCAACTTGGTGTGTCGTTCATAGCTTTGTAAACCCTACTCCTCCGTTTCGCTATATTGGTCCATGGTCTCAATAGTATCCGTTTCAACATATTTGTGTATTACGAGAATATAGAGTGTAGTTACTGTATTTACTCGCTACGTCTACTTAAATGCTTTAAAAGAGGTTAAATAATTGTGTTATGTCATTTAATAGGGGTATGTATGGTCATTTCTTAGTACTCCATTGGTCTATGCATTTGGTGGGCTGTGGAGAAATATAGAGAAATGGAGTGAGTATCTTGTAATTTCATTTAGATCTCTTTCCTTCTTAGTGAATCGGCCTCATTTTCAAAAACAGAAGTGCCTATTCTAATCTTAGCAAAAGGAATATTTGCTTCAGCTTTTGATTAATCTCTTCACCTTCTCCAACAACAATCAGCGGGGAGGGTATATGGGCCTGTTCTTTTTGGCTGCGGCTTGTGGTTTTTGGCTACGGCTTGTGGCTTTTAGGGTGTTTGTACGAGAAATTACAAAGTAACAGAAACTCACGTGCGGTTTTCGTTGATATAAATGAAGTCAGTAAAGTATGTATTACAATTAACTAGTAGGCCCTATCATGAAAAAAATACCCCATTTAAAAACTAGTTACTGTAGAAAAGCCAAAAAATAGCTTTTAGAAGCTGAAAAGAACATGGCCTATATATACAGTGGAACAGTGGTGGATCCACACTCCAGACAGCCTATGCTCTAGCTCAGGGCATGCGATATTTATTAGTGCAAAGCTCAAGTAAGTCCAAATAAGCCAAGTGTGTAATTTTCTCAACCAGCTCAGATAATAGTGGCCTCTTACCCTTTCTAACCTGGGGCGTGATAAAATTCTAGATCCGCCCCTGCAGGGGAAGCCTTACACATGAAATAGCTCGTTTTTTTTTTATCTCTAAGCACTACGTGGAGGTGGAGCCCTGCCTTGGGAGATATGGTGGGAGATATGTACTTCTCTCCTTTCTCTCTTTCACCTTCACCCATATATAGCAGCAGCATTCTTTCCTCGCAGTTTTATTTCTTCTTTATTAGTACCTCAGTGAGAAACAAAGTCGCATCTAATTTCTTGCCAAGAAGCAGTCTGTGCATCTCATACACTACAAAGTATGACACAGATAATGGAAAGCCAAAAGTAAATCTGCTATGCTGGTTGTTTAAGTATTTCTATATAAATATATTACCTGCAGCACAAGTTCCTGATGGTATACAGTATGATAAATCTTCCTTTAATGTTGTTCATTTACTCTATCAAGATCAATAAGTTTGGTGTGCCAAGCGAGCAGACACATCTGAACAAAAAAGATCAGTAATTTTGGCTTGGGAGGCATTGGGAAAGGACTAGATATCGACTAAAAAACAACATGGATGCTGAACTATGAGTGAAGGGGTGTGGTTAGCTTGGATTGATCTAGCGATGATAGTGCGCCTTTGCAGAATATTGGTGTATCACCCATCAGTAGTTTTCTAGAATTCGTTTAGAACAAAAATTTGATGATGGGTCAGGATACACCGAACTTGGAGAGTGACAAGACTATTTCTTGTTTCTATAAAATAATAGGAAACAAAAGCTACAAAATACATTTGTTCCTTCTAGTGCAGTCTCGTTATCAATAATTTAACTCAGAATGCAAACATCAAACCTGTCGCCTTGTCGGTACTAGAGAAAAGGCTTGAAATCCCACATGCTTTAGCAACAATAAAAGGATCACAAGAGGCAAGAACTTAATTCGATCACCATTGCAGGGGGCACGATGCACAATTATAAGATTGCCGTACTGTGTTGTAAAATTTGGTAACTGGTATGGTTCGTGAAGTAACTTAATAAAGATGTCAATTAGCAAATCACCACTTTGTCCTAGCTCCCCCTCTTTATACAGATCATTTTCTACTTCCTCTCCTCCATCACTACGGCCAATATTTCTTGTCACCTCACAAAGATGCTAGGTCTCAATTCATTTCTTGCCAATACAATGCACATCGCATATAGTTGTGATATAGCTGCCCATGGTCTACAACACGGAAAATATGTAATTTGTATACTATATGCTCAACACGAAAGGTAAATATAATTTCTTCCTGGTGTTTATTCCTGTCTTGACTATCAACATATTGATATAGCCTTATGCAATAGTAAACATAGAATAAATTGTGTCTGCTTCTTTAGTTATGATCCTCAAATTTTGGCTTTGGAAACATCAGAGAACGGTGGATAACTTTCTTTGACATCTCAGAGACATCCTCAGCGGCATACTCAAAAACAGAACTTGATACCTCACCTCACACAGATGGCTTGCGAGTTATTCAGACGAGCCAAAGGATTGCCTGACTACAACATGCTTCTCAAATTTTTCTCTGTGCGAAGAAGAAACTTCTAGTGTGAACATATTAATGGGTTGATTCTTTCAGGCTGTGGCTTATGACTGAGAGTTTTGAATTCTGAACTGTTCGTGAGAGACGGTATATAGAAAAACTGAACTCGGTAGAGTTTGTGCTACAATTTATCTGTAGACCTCATCTTGAAAAAACGCATCATTTAAAAACTAGTTATTGTAACATAAGCAAAAAGCCGCAAACCATAAGTGGTACCGAGCGCACCCATTGACTTATCTTTTCCCCCTGCTCATGCAACTATATTTGTAAAAATGCACTTCTTATAAATTCTAAAGCATAATGAAATAGAAAAATTGCAGGAGTTAACATAAGAAATCATTATACAAGATGGAATTTAGGTCAAAAGACATGAAGTGTCCAATGATATGTAGCAGAGTATTTGCCTTGCCACAGGGTGGGCCAACATTCATCACTATAAGACGTAATACTGCATTTACTTTGCTGAATCTGAACAATGATCAACTACTTAAAATTGCTTGACCTGCCCTTGTTCTATAGTAGTCCAATTTCCTTTCTCTCTTGCATCTTGTGCTGCCTCGCGTCAAATCTCTTCAAAAAGAAATGAAAGCTCTGCTTAGAGATCTCATAAAGCTAGAACATGTGGTCAAGCAGACATGCATAACAACGAATTGAATGAAAACAAGATAAACTAACATGCTATGTCCAAGATTTTAATGCAAATAAATTGACTTCAGATTATAGATGATTATCCATGATGATACTGATTTTTCTTTGGACAAAAATGACACCGATTTACTAAGCTAAAGCAGTAATAGAGCCGTCTCAAGAGTCTAGAGTTGTCTGTTAATAATAGTATGCCAGACCAGTAATAAAGCACGAGGTCCGTTAACTATTGCCGATGCTCATCTACTTAACATTCAATAATTGGGTACATTCTTTTGGCTGTGTGTTAGACCATATAGATGGCCGTAAATTAAGAGATGATAAATAATTAATATTTGGTTTGCTTTGGATTTTGCGATTGTGAAAGACTTGATAGGTCGTAGTCGAAATCTTTGGCCTCGAGTGTTTGTGCTCTGCTTCGAGTGCTCTCAGTTGGCTACAGCATCAGTTTACAACTACAACACTCCGAATATGACTAAGACCACGGCTGGCTTCAACCACGTCTAGCTTTCGACCACGACAGCTGTCGACTACGTCTAGCTTACGATCATGGCAGCTTTCGACCATGTCTGGCCTTGACCACAATAATACAACTTCGACCTTACCACCACAGTAGCTTTCCACCATGTCTGGCCTTGACCACAGCAGTACGACTTTGACCTTACGACCACGGCAGCTTTCAATCACGTCTGGCTTCGACCATGGCAGTACAACTTCGACCTTATGACCACGGCAGCTTTCGACCATGTCTGGCTTTGACCTTGGCAGTACTACTTCGACCTTTCGACCACGGCAATACGACTTCGATCTTACGACCACGGTACTAACTATAGCTACAATACTCCTTCATGGTCATAGCTATAGTACTCAATAGTCGTAAACTTTACTGGTCGTACTCGATAGT
Organism: Dendrocalamus sinicus; assembly: GCA_036346575.1. NCBI lineage: Eukaryota > Viridiplantae > Streptophyta > Magnoliopsida > Poales > Poaceae > Dendrocalamus > Dendrocalamus sinicus. The sequence goes on along the minus strand of CM070666.1, from coordinate 13,126,145 downwards.
TGAGAGCTTTGCGGTCGATGGTCATAGATCTTGCGGACTGCTTTCAGGGTCGTAGCTACAGTACTCAATGGTAATAAACTTTACTGGTCAAAATCGATAATCGAGGATTTTACTGGTCGGTAGTCGAGGGTTGTGCGGTCGATGGTCGTAGGTTTTGTAGACTGTTTTTATGGTCATAAATTTGGTAGTCTTGTCGATACTCGTAGACATCACAGTCTGTTGTTCTGTCTTCGGTAGTCAGAGGCTTAGCGATCTGTTGCCATAGGCTTCATAGTCGGTACTCATAGATTTCATAGTCGATATGAGTGCTTCACTCTTGGGATCTTCGAGTACGTCGAGTACTCGTGTTGGGCCAGTGGTTGACTGGTCAGTGTGTGGTGGTCGATGATGAATGGTCGCTGCTACAATACTAGGTGGGTACTTGAGGATTGAGGTACTCGTAGTCGGAGGACTCGGTACTCAATAGAACTGGCTTCATGATCACGGTAAGTGGTCAGGTGTCGGAATGTTGCCTGTACTTGTAAGCTTCGAGTACGTGTTGTGGCGGTGATCGATACTCGTTAGTTGGTACTCGATAGTCAGTATGGTCTTCGAGTACTTGTGGGTTACGAGTACTCTAAGGTAGCGGTCGTATTGTGTGGTTTGAAGGGTTGTTTCGATTAGCGATAGTTGTAAACGATATGGGGATGGTCGTAGATGAGTTGGTTCTTGTCTAGGGATAGACAAGGATGTGTTTTACTAATGTGTGTTGATTATAGTCAAGTTGGGGAGAACATGTACCGAGAGATGGTTTCTTTGGTCTTTGCATGTGCAGGTCGGCATGGAGGCGGCTATGGTCGGTGACGAGGAGGACTGGGGCTAGGAGGAGGTAATCTGAGGTCCAGCAGTCCGGATGTCATGCGAGGTGGTCGAGCTCATGCTAGAGCACGTGGAGGTCAAAGGTGGATGATGTGTGGAGGCGTGGAGACGGTTACGTTCAATGACGAGGAAGATCGGAACTAGGAGGGGTAATCTGAGGTCCAGGCAGTCAGGTGGACACGCGAGGTGATCAGGCTCACGCGAGAGCACGTGTTGGTGGTGCGCGATGGAGATATAGGTGGGGATATCTTGGAGGCTTCATCGCGTGTGAAGTATGGAGTCGTGGATGGAGTCCATGCCTTGTATGAGGTGGTTAAAACTCTTGTTAGGAAGAGTTTTGGGTCTCTTGATTTGAGGAAGGATAGAATCTTGTGTCCAGGTGGATGAGGGCATGTTTTGATGTGTTCGAGTGGAGCACGCTTTGTGCGCTGGCCTATAAAAGTAGACGAGACTATAGGTTAGCATATAGAGTTTTAGGGCTTTTAAAGAGAAGGTTTTTAGGGGTGCCGTGAGGTGCTTTGTAGCCAAGAACTTGATGAAGAAATAGTAGATCAGATCCTTTCTAGAAGAAGATCTTCGGCGACTTGTCTTCCTCTCTGCTTTACGTACTCTGTTTTGTCTTCAACATGTACTTGTTCGTGTGATGGTCGAACGACTGGGGACATAGGGCGGTGGTCAAACGGCTGGGGACATTGGGCTGTGGTCGAACGACTGGGAAGGAGGTCATGACTACATGCGTCGTTGTCGTGCTGAGCGATCAGAACAAGCAGGCGAATGATCTAGGATCGTGTTGAAAGGTCGAAACGAGCAAGTGGTTGATCCAAGATTGTGCCAAGTGATCGGAACGAGTAGGTGATCGATCCGAGCAGTCGAAGCGAGCGTTCGGGGTGAGTGGTCGTAACGACCAGTCGGGCTATGAGTGGTCATAACAAGCAATTGGGCTACGAGTGGTCGTAACGAGCAGTCAAACGATAGAGCTTCTTTAAGCACATATGATGACACAGTCTGCAGTTATCACTTTCCTTCGATAATTCAGATTGGTTCTCTTTTGGTTCTTTGCGTTGTGTTTTGATTTGAGGTGCTAAAAAGTAGAGACAATCATTCACCCCTCTCTGATTGTGTCATACGATCTATAGCTGTAACTTTGGTTTTTGAATTCTGATTATTCAGAGAGATAGTACATAGAGGAAAACAGTCGCATATAATTTTGGCCAGTATAGTTAAACTCGATACAGTATCTGCTACAATCTACCTATCGATTCCATCTTAAAAAGATACCGTTGCTATAGTAGAAAGTGATAGGACAAACCAAAACCAAAAAGAACGAATATGTGCTCCTTTATCACCACTCCTTGTATTGGATCTCTTTTTTCGGCTCCTAAAAATTGCTTTTTGGCCTCTAAAAAAAATTTTCGGCCTTTTTACAGTAACTAGTTTTAAACGAAGTATCTTTTCAAGACGGATCGAAAAGTTGATTGTAGTACACATTATAACGATTTCATTTATATCAACCCAAACCGCATGCATATTTCTGTTACTCTATATTTTCTCTTACGAACGACCCAAAAGGTATAAGCCACAGTCATAAGCCATAAGTTGAAACTAAAAAAGCAAACCCATTTATCCATTTCACACCACCAGCTACACTGCCAACATTCTCTCTTCTCTTAGCTTTGCTGCCTTGTGCTCTCCCATTCTCCACACATGCCTCACTAAGCAACTAGATAGGACATTTCATTCTTGCCAAGAGGTGAGCTACGGAACTCGTAAGCATAGACAAGTTATGGCGAACAGGAATGGAACAAAACATGTGGAAGGTGTTGTGGGGATGGCCCCCACCATCCGGTACTTTGGCACGTGATTACGGTGCAGGGAGGATCCCATTCGGTAGCCGTTGGATCTAACCTTCTCGAGGCTACAGCCATAGGATCTAGCCCGGTCCATGCCCACCAAGGAGTGTGCCTTCTTGCACCAGCCTATAGGAGCCTGTGCGGGGCAACCCGTGTTTGACAGCAGGGGTGGAAGGACTCTTATGCCTCTAATACTGTAGCACTTTAGAGGGGTATATCTGTGACATGCAACCCCTACGGCGCTATAAATAGAGCCCTGGTCACCATTTGAGGGGTAGGAGAATTTGTAATATCTAGGCACATATACGTGTGCTACTATGTTTCACTAGTTTTCATGCTCTTTAGGCTCGGCGAACCTCTTTAGGTTCTTTGAAGCCTTTCTTTTCTACTGTTTGATCTTGTAAAACTGTTGGATACGACACACAGTATTCAAATATTTCGCAACTGATCAAAAGGTACATTTGTGAGCTGTCCAATGTTTATAGATCTTAGGCTCTGTTCTTTTCATCTTCTAAATATTGTTTTTCGGTTTTTCTATAATAATTAATTTTTAAACAGAATATTTTTTTCAAAATAGGGTCTACTAGTTAATTGTAATACATATTTTACTGACTTCATCTACATCGGCAAAAACCACATATGAGTTTGTTACTCTGTAATCTCTCGTACAAATAGCCTAAAAGCCACAGCTAAAAGCCACAAGCCGCAGCTAAAAAGATGGTTGAGGGCCTGTTCTTTTTTGCTGTGGCTTTTGGCTGCAGCTTTTGGCTTTTAGGTTGTTTGTACAAGAGACTACAGAGTAACAGGAATTCACGTGCGGTTTTTGCCGATATAAATGAAGTCAGTAAAGTATGTACTACAATTAACTAGTAGACCCTATCTTGAAAAAAATACTACGTTTAAAAGCTAGTTACTATAGAAAAGCCGAAAAGCAGCTTTTAGAAGCTGAAAAGAACAAGGCTTGATATACCTATGTGACATGTACAGCTGTTTAATTAGTGCCCCCTTTGCAGGAGTAATTTAGGACTGGGACGTGCTGGGAGATACAAGGTTATGGGGTCAAAATTATCGTGGACTGCGACCCGGATCCTACCGTCGCCGTAGCAGCAGGCGGCGCCCTTGTCGGCGCAGTTCACAGCGAGGGCGTTCCCGTCATCGCCACTTGTCGCGGTAGCAGAAGCGGGGATGGACGCGGGCACGCACCACGCTGCTGATCAGTCCGCGGCGACGGCTCAGGGAGACGGGGTCGAGGTGGGTGGCAGAACTTCGACTCGGCCAGGGCCAGCAAGCATGAGGCCTCGCCCTGGCCTCTCCCGCGGCCACGACCTCTCCTGTAGGTGAACGGTCGCCGGACATAGTTGGGAGTGGTTGGAGCAGTGGCGTTTGTTCTATGTGGTTTGGGCATTTGGTTGCTTCGGTAAGATGAGACGCTGGAGGTAGAAGACGGTTGTCTGGGCTAGTGTGCTCTAGTAGTTAGGCTGAATTCCAAGGGACACCCAAACAGGAAAATTTTGAATTTGAATTGGTATTAATCAAATTGAAATGCTACTGGAATAATATTTGTAATTCAATTGAATGAACCAAATTCAATTCCATGGAACCAAACGAGGTGTTAGGGACAAATGCACTGAAAAGTGGTTTTAAAAATGCGACACAAAACTACAAAAGCGTTGCTTATTGATCCTCAAAGTTAGAACTTGCCGTAGATGAGTTCAAACGATAGTCAATTGAAAAGATAAAATGCATGCCTTCCATTGATTTCTGGATTTCATTAGGAAGGTAAGATCAGGAGGGAGTAATGGGTACGATACGACGAACTTGTAAGTGGATAGAATATTCTAGATATGGATAAAATAAAACTAAGATTACATTTGTTCTTTTTAGATACAGTATTACTTTTTTTTTGCGGTAATGGTACAGTCTCACTTTGATGCAACACCACCCTTCTAAAATGATGTCATGTACAAAAAAAATTCGTTGCTCACCCACGCAAACTTCAAATTAATATATACTGAAAATACTCCCCGCGTTGTTAAAATGTGCCTAAATATTGCAGCAAACATATGCGCAGCAATAATAACAGGTAAATGCTACTCTTTCTGGTGTTCCTAGTGTAACACCCCGCCCACCCTCTGGGCCAAGATGTTACCACCTCTGTAACTCTTATCATTTCCTCAACACAGGAGAATTTAAAACCAACATTAACTTTATTCATTTTTGCCGCGTTCAGATACAACATAACATTTCTAGTGATTACTCTAGCCTAACACAGCTAAAATACATTGACAAAAGTGATACATGAGTGCTGCTGGTTCGTGCCAGTTATCCATGTGCTACTCCCGCCCGTGCCTGACGTCTTCAACGGTCACCTAAAAACATCAACAAAGCAAGGCTGAGTCCACCGACTCAGCAAGTACAAAGCAAAACAGCAAATAACAGGTTCATTCATTAGACCATTATCATTCCAATTTCATTAACCACTCTTCCATTTAACCATTACAAGATCCGATGCCTTCCATTTGAAAATGCGACACAAAAGCGTTGCTTATTGATCCTCAAATTAAAGTTAGAACTTGCCGTAGATGAGTTCAAACGATAGTCAATTGAAAAGATAAAATAGCTGCCTTCCATTGATTTCTGAATTTCATTAGGAAGGTAAGATCAGGAGGGAGTGATGGGTACGATACGACGAACTTGTAAGTGGATAGAATATTCTAGATATGGATAAAATAAAACTAAGATTACATTTGTTGTTTTTGATACAGTGTCACTTGTTTAATGATACAGTGTCACTTTGATGCAAGACTTGCAATTGCTCTAAGATGATGTCTTGTACAACAAAATCTGTTGCTCACTCACGTAAACTTTGAATAAATATATACTTCGAGCACTCGTCGCGTTATTAAAATGTGCCTAGATATTGCAGCAAACAAATGTGCAGCCTAACTCTCACGGTCTCACCTGTTCACAATATTAACAGTGTATTTTATTAGTCGATAGTCGAGGGTTGTGCGATCGATGGTCGTAGGTTTTGTAGAGTGTTTTTATGATCATAGATTTGGCAGTCTTATCGATATTCGTAGACATCACAGTCTGCTGTTCTGTCTTCGGTAGTCAGAGGCTTAGCGATCGGTTGCCGTAGGCTTCACGGTCGGTACTTGTAGACTTCATGGTCGATACGAGTGCTTCATTCTTGGGATCTTCGAGTACGTCAAGTACTCGTGTTGGGCCAGTGGTTGACTGGTCGTTGTGTGGTGGTCGATGATGAATGGTCGCTGCTGTAGTACCAGGTGGGTACTTGAGGGTTGAGGTACTTATAGTCGGAGGACTCGATACTCAATAGAACTGGCTTCATGATCACGATGAGGTCGGGTGTCAGAATGTTGCATGTACTTGTAGGGTTCGAATACGTGTTGCGGTTGTGATCGATACTCGTTAGTTGGTACTCGATAGTCAGTATGGTCTTCGAGTACTTGTGGGTTACGAGTACTCTGAGGTAGCGGTCGTATTGTGTGGTCTAAAGGGTTGTTTCAGTTAGCGATAGTTGTAAACGATATGGGGATGGTAGTTGATGAATTGGTTCTTGTCTGAGGATAGACAAAGATATGTTTTGCTAATGTGTGTTGATTATGGTCAAGTTGGGGGAGAACTTGTACGGGGAGATAGTTTCTTTAGTCTTTGCATGTGCAGGTGGGCATGGAGGCGACTATGGTCGGTGACGAGAATGACCGTGGCTAGGAGGGGGTAATCTGAGATTCAGGCAGTCGGGATGTCACGCGAGGTGGTTGAGCTCATGCTAGAGCATGTGGAGGTCAAGGGTGGATGATGCGTGGAGGCATGGAGACGATTACGGTCAATGACGAGGAAGACCGGGACTAGGAGGGGTAATCTGAGGTCCAGGCAGTCAAGTAGACACGCGAGGTGATCGGGCTCATGCGAGAGCACGTGTTGATGGTGCGCGATGGAGATACAGGTGGGGATATCTTGGAGGCTTCATCGCGTGTGAAGTATGAAGTTGTGGATGGAGTCCATGACTTGTACGAGGTGGTTAAAACCCATGTTAGAAAGGGTTTTGGGTCTCTTGATTTAAGGAAGAGATAGGATCTCGTATCCAGGTGGATAAGAACATGTTGTGAGGTGTTCGAGTGGAACACGCTTTGTGTGCTGGCCTATAAAAGTAGAGGAGACTGTAGGTTAGCATATAGAGTTTTAGGGCTTTCAAAGAGAAGGTTTATAGGGGTGCCGTGAGGTGCTTTGTAGCCAAGAACTTGATGAAGAAATAGTAGATCAGATCCTTTCCAGAAGAAGTTCTTCGTAGACTTGTCTTCCTCTCTGCTTTACGTACTCTGTTTTATCTTCAGTTTGTACTCGTTTGTGCGGTGGTCGAAAACGGCTAGGGACATCGAGCTGTGGTAGAATGGCTGGGAAGGAGGTCATGACTACGTGCGTCGTTGTCATGCTGAGCGATCGGAACAAGCAGGCAAATGATCTAAGATCGTGCCGAGTGGTCAAAACGAGCAAGCGGTTGATCCGAGATCGTGCCAAGTGATCGGAATGAGTAGGCGATCGATCCGAGCAGTCGAAGCGAGCATTCGGGGTGAGTGGTCGTAACGAGCAGTCGGGCTATGAGTGGTCGTAACGAGCAATCGGGCTACGAGTGGTCGTAACGAGCAGTTGAACAATAAAGCTTCTTCGAGCACATACGACCACAATATGCTGTTATCACTTTCCTTTGATAATTCAGATTGGTTCTCTTTTGGTTCTTTGCGTTGTGTTTAGATTTTGGTTGCTAAAAAGTGGAGATAATCATTCACCCCCCTCTGATTGTACCATATGATCCTACTCCTGTAACTTTGGTTTTTGAATTATGATTATTTGTGAAAGATAGTACATAGAGGAAAACAGTTGCATATCATTTTGGCCAGTATTGTTAAACTCGATACAGTATCTGCTACAATCTACCTGTAGATTCCATCTGAAAAAGATACCATTACTATAGTAGAAAGTGATAAGATAGACCAAAACCAAAAAGAACGAATATGTGCTCCTATATCACCACTCCTTGTATTAGATCTCTTTTTCGGCTTCTAAAAACTGATTTTCAGTCTTTCTACAGTAACTAGCTTTTAAACAGAATGTCTTTTCAAGACGAGTCTACAAGTTGATTGCAGTACACATTATAGCGACTTCATTTATATCGGTCAAAACCACACGCAAGTTTCTGTTGCTCCATAATTTTTTCTCACGAACAGCTCAAAACTTATAAATCGCAGCCATAAACTATAAGAGCATCTCCAGCAGGGCCCCTATTTGAGCCCCTAAAACTAAATTTGAGGGCTTGATGCAAAAACAGAGGTCCAGCAGGGCCCCTACTAGAGCCCTCAAATTTGAGGGGCCCCTCAAATCCCCCCTCCAGCCCTCATTCCTGGGGGGTCTGGAGGGAGCCCCTATTTTTCTGTTTTGACGGTTTTCACTCGCGGGCATCGACAGTTCCGCGCCGCCGCCCGCCTTCGCCCGGTTCCTCTTTGACATGCGTCATTTTTATATACAATTACCCATCATTTTGCCCCATTATTTTTCGTATTTTAGGACCATTTATCATCATTTACACGCTTTCCTATATTTAATTGCTCGAAATGGACCATTTTACATTTTTCATTATTTTTCTGCAGGCCGGCGCGATTTAGGCACATAAACGACAAATCTGGCATTTCGGGACTATTCCGTGCAGATGTGCATGTCGTCACGGACACGTAGGATCAAACCGCGATTAAATCGGACTCTGAGAATCAGGCAGAAGATGTTTCATTGGGGAAGGACTGGACTGTAATTTCTGAAAATGCTAAGGGCCAAATCACAAATTGCCAAATTCCCCACCATCCTCCTAAACCCTAGCCGCCGCTACCTGCAATGGGGGAGCCTGGCTTCTTCTTCCTAGCCCCCTTTTTGCTCTCCTTCCCCTTCTTCTACTCGGCCGGCGGCGAGGCCAGGCCAACTCTCGCCACCGCCACCTCTAATCCGCCTTGCTCTCTCTCTCTCTCTCTCTGCCGCTTCCCCTTTTTGCTCTTCCGCCGGCGACCGCCCCGCAGCTTCTCCGCACCTCCATCGCCACCACGCGCCACCAGCTCCTCCCCTTGCTCTTCCTCTCCGGCCGCCCCTCTATTCCGCCTGCTCTCGTCACCCGCAGCTCGCAGATGCGCCTCCGTCGCTCCTCACCGCGCCATCACATCCCGATCCATCGCCATCCTCCCCTTCCGCACCTCCACCAGTCGCCGCCCTTCTCCACTGCCTCCCTTCCCCTTCCATCTCTCTCCGCCGCCCCATCTACTTCTTCATCCGGCCGCCTCCCTCCCCTTGCCTCACTTCTCCACCTCTTCGGCGACTGCCCTCCTCTCTTCACCCGCGCCGCAACTCCACCCAACTCACCGGCGTGCCATCCCCTCACCACCGCTCCTTCCTACCTCCTCCCACCCTTCCTCTTCCTCTCCTCCGCAGCACCAGTGCGCCGCCGCCTTAGTTCCCCCGGCCACCTTTCCTTCTCCTCTGCAGCTACCGGTCTTCCCAAATCTTCCCCGTCCGAAGCCCTTCTCAGCCGCTCCTCTACCACTTGCTCTCGCCACCGCGCCGCCAATCCTCTCGTGCGCCGTCACCCTCTCTCTCCATCGCGCCTCCTCTCCCCTTCTCCAAATCCGACCGCCGTCCTCATCCCAGCCATCACCTGCTCCCTCCACCAAAACGCCACAGCGCCGCCTCCCTCTAGATCGGCGCGGCACCGAGACCGAGCTGTCTCCGACCGTCGTCTTCCACCGGCGTCACCACCGCAGCGCCACCGACGACCTCCATCAGCGCCACCCCCTGCTACTCCACGGCGCCGCCGACCTCTTCATTGCTTCCTCTTCAGCGCCGCCACTCCACCGACATCGACGACGGCAACGACTTCTTCCTCTTCACCGCCGGCGTCTACATCGACGGCGACCTGCTCTTCTACCTGCCCCGGCATCTCCACCTCTGCTCTGCTTCTTCTACTCCCCTCGGTTCACTCCAATCCCCAAATTTTTCCTCTTTCAGTTACTCTGTTACTCTTTTGCTAAATTGTTCACTGTGATGGCAATTGCTGTTAATTCACTAGTATTAGATGTCACTGTTAATTGTTCAATATCATGTGAACTGTGAATGTTGGATAGCTGTGTTGTCTTTGTCTGTGAATGTGGTTGATGTTTCACTGTGATGTATGCATGGATCCTTGTGATTGTGCTTGGTTAATTCTGTTCCAGAATTGCTATATGATCATGGTGCCAATGCCAGTAGTGTTGCCAGTAGTTTAATTTTACATTTAGTTCCTGCATCTTGTTATCTGAATTAATGTTAGTGAGCTGTGTGTTAGTTAAATTTGATGTTAGCAATTGGCATTTATAATCTATGTTTAGGTATGTCAGCTGTGTTATGTGTTAGATGTCAGCTGTTAATTGTCTGTGTTTGAGTTGCGCGAATTAGCTCGCCGACGGCCGTTTTCCCCCTTCATGCTGTCTCAACCTCCCTTTGCTTCTAAACTCTCCCCCTTTGCTTCTCTCAACGGTCGTTCGATCGTTAAGTTGTGCGAGCGTTCGTATGCTGCGTTTTGTTCGTGTGCCGTTGTCGTCTAGTTAGCCGTCGACCGTATTTCCCCCTCGTTCCCTCTCAACTCTCTCTTTGCTTCTAAACTCCCCTAGTGCTTCTCGACTTCCTCCTGCTGTCTTGCGGTCGGTAGCTAGTTAGGGTGTCGGTAGGCAGTCTTGTGTTCGTTCGTGTAGTCGTTAGTGTCGTTTGTGCGTCGTTCGTTTAGTCTTGTCGTGTCGTTCGTTCTTGTGCGTCGTTGTCATTCTTTTAGTTAGTCGTCATTTTGTTCGTTCAATCGTACGACTTCAATTCGTACGGTCGTTCTTTCCGTCGTTATTGGTTTGTTTGGTAGTTCGTTAGTTCGTTCGATCGTTTTAGTTTAGTTATCCCCTGTTTCATTTGACCTAGCTTTAGCTGAGCACCGGTAGCCTTAGTCTAGTCCCTGTGGAGAACACGACACTCGCCGCTATTTCAGTGGCAGCCCGTGCACTTGCGGGTGTGCTATTTTCGCACGATCAAGCACTCTTCCCCTCCGACGGCCTACCCCCGCCCAGATCTCGCCACCGCCCGGTAGCCCGCCCCTGCCCGGCCGCTCGTCTTCCCGCTCCCCGCTCCTCCGTCGACTCTAGGCCGGCGGTGGAGGAGAAAAGAGGCGCCGGTGGCCGAAGGGGTGGGGAAAGAAGGGAGGTGTCTTGCGAGCATGAGCAAGGTGGTAGAAGCTCACTGAGCTACGGGGCGGCGGAAGGAGGCGGGTTGAGCGGCGGCGAGCACGGCAGCGCGCGGGAGGCGGCCGTGGCGGGGAGCTCGCGTGGCGGAGACGCCGCCGGCGGTGGGGAGACTGCAGAGTGCTGGGTGCGGCTCCCACCGAGCGGAATCGGTCCGGGGTCGACCGATGGGGAGGCGGCGGTGGAAACCGCGGCGGCCAGCCGGGGGGTGAGGAAGAGTCAGCCGGGGGGTTGAAGGTGGGCGAGGGCGTCGTCGAAGAGGGCGAGGAGGTCGGAGGAGTGGGAGGCGCACGGCGAGGAGGGGAGCGTGGAGAGCGCGGCGGAGAGGGAGGGGCCCGAGCGGGGAGGGGAGCGTGAGCGCGAGAGCGTGGCGGAGAGGAGCGTGGAGAGCGTGGCGGAGAGGGAGGGGCCCGAGCGGAGGCGGAGGGCGGGCGAGGCGAGGCGCGCGGCTGCGGCGGGGCGTGGGAGCGGGTGGGCTGAGAGGAGAGGAGGAGGCGCGGTGGACGAGCGGAGAGCGCACGGGTGGAGGAGAGGAGGGGTAGAGAAATTTGAGAATGACGAGTGGGCTCTACATGTCATTCTCAGTTGGAATGAATTTGAGGGCCCTGATTTGAGGGCTTCTGCTGGAGTTCAACTCAAAAAACAGGGCCCTCAAAAGTAGGGGGAGCCCTCAAATCAAAAGTAGGGGCTCTGATTTGAGGGCTCCTGCTGGAGATGCTCTAAGTGGAAGCTACACAAATAGACCCATTTACCCATTTCACACCTCCAGCTACACTGCCAACATTCTCTCTTCTCTTAGCTTTGCTGCTTTGTGTCCTCCCATTCTCCACAAATGCTTCACTAAGCAACTAGCTAGATAGGACATTTCATTCTCGACAAGAGGTGAGCCGCGGAACTCGTAAGCATAGACAAGTTATGATAAACAGGAATGGAACGAAGAATGTGGAAGGTGTTGTGGGATGGCCCCCACCATCCGGTACTTTGGCACATGATCACGGCGTAGGGAGGATCCCATTCGGTAGCTGTTGGATCTAACCTTCTCGCGGCTACAGCCATAGGATCTAGCCCGGTCCATGCCTGCCAAGGAGTGTACCTTGCACCAGCCTATAGGAGCCTGTGCGGGGCGTGTTGGCCAAAGTCTTGCTAACGCCTAAGGAACACAACACAAGAACACGATGAACTTAAGGAACACAACAAAAGAACACGATGAACTCACATAGGATTTGGCGCTGCAGAACTTGGCAGCATTTTCTGGTTTACTTCTTCTCCTTTTATAGCAAATACAAGAACAAAAACTGAAGCACTAATGACCAAAAAAACTGCAAACACTAAAGACCAAAAAATGCAAGCACTAACTCACTAGAAACTGCAATCACTAACTCACTAGAAACTGCAAGCACTTACTCAAAGCAAATACCAAATCAAGATTAATTTCCAACAATCTCCCCCTAATCTTGATTTGCTAAACCTCACAAGATGAAGTTCGATCTCCTGACGCATCTCTAAGGAGTTTTGCCTTCTTCTTGTTGATCATGCCGCCAGTGACACAACTTGCTGGCGTCTTTCATTTCTTCACCATTGGTGACACACCTTACCGACGACATTGACTTCAGCTCCAATTGTCTTTCGTCGATGATGCAACTTGACGGCGACGGAGACTCTCATCAGAGCATACACACATGAGAACTTGGACACAACTATAAGGACTCACACACACATTACATCATGCACTGACACATCTATGTGCACGAGCATGACACGACTATGCACACGTATGTAACACACCTCCTACGTGCATGACCAAATAAATGACACATGCAACACTCCTACTGTGCCAAATGACTCAAAATGCAATTGTGCACTCATATTCGTACACGGACTCAACTACATGCACCACAACACTTAGACGATGCCGCCGCCGATTTAGACATCGCCGTGTTCGCGACACCTTACACCATGACGTTGTTGATGGTGGAAGAACGTCATTCGCCATCGACGTCGCTTATGCCTTGCAGCCCACCCGCCGCTCGTCGTCGCCACACCACAGCGATCACGTCGTCACCCCTGCACGTCACGTGCGATTATGGCACACCGCCCTGACCTCGCCATGGCTGCACGAACCTTCACCGCCGTGCTTTTGAGCGCACGGTGCTGCAGTCGACTCATCGCCAGCACCTGTGCACCTCCACCTGACACGCGCCGTTGTGCACACCATCACGCCGATCAGCGAGTCATCACTAGGGAGCTTCTCCTCGCACCTCGCTCTGATACCAATTGTTGGCCAAAGTCTTGCTAACGCCTAAGGAACACAACACAAGAACACGATGAACTCACATAGAATTTGGCGCTGCAGAACTTGGCAGCATTTTCTGATTTACTTCTTCTCCTTTTATAGCAAATACAAGAACAAAAACTGAAGCACTAATGACCAAAAAAACTGCAAACACTAAAGACCAAAAACTGCAAGCACTAACTCACTAGAAACTGCAATCACTAACTTACTAGAAACTGCAAGCACTTACTCAAAGCAAATACCAAATCAAGATTAATTTCCAACAGGGCGACCCGTGTTTGACAGCAGGGGTGAAAGGACTCTTATGCCTCTAATACTGTAGCACTTTAGAGGGGTATATCTGTAACATGCAACCCCTACGGCGCTATAAATAGAGCCCCGGCACACCATTTGAGGGGTAGGAGAATTTGTAATATCTAGGCACATGTACGTGAGCTACTATCTTTCACTAGTTTTCAAGCTCTTTAGGCTTCGACGAACCCCTTTAGCATCTTCGAAGCCCTTTTTTTTTTTACTGTTTTGACTTTATAGGCGCAACAGAAGATACCTGTTGGGTACGACATATTATATACAAATATTTCGCAACTGATCAAAAGGTAAATTTGTGAGCTGCCTGATGTTTATAGATCGTACATTGTTGGTATACCTATGTGACATGTACAGTTGTTTCATTAGTGCCCCCTTTATTCCGCAGGAGTAATTTAGGACTGGAACGTGCTGGGAAATACAAGGTGATGGAGTCAAAATTATCGTGGACTGCGACCCTTGTCCCGTCGTCGCTGCAGCAGCCGGCGGCGCCCCTTCTCGGCGCAGTTCACGCCGGGGGCGTTCTCGTCGTCGCCGCTTGTCGTGGTAGCCGAAGCGGGGATGGACGCGGGCGCGCACCAGGCTGCTGATCAGTTCGCGGTGACGGCGCAGGGAGGCGGGGTCGAGGTGGGTGGCAGAACTTGGACTCGGTCAGGGCTAGCAGGCGCGAGGCCTCACCCTTGTCCTCTCCCGCGGCCACGACCGCTCCTGTACGTGAACGGTAGCTAGACATAGATGGATGTGGTTGTAGCTGTGACGTTTGTTTTGGGCGTTGCGTTGCTTCGGTGAGATGAGACGCCGGAGGTAGAAGGCGGATGGCTGGGCTAGTGGGCTTTAGGAGTTAGGCTGAATTCCAAGGGACACCCAGACAAGAAAATTTTGAATTTGAATTGGTATGAATCAAATTGAAATTCTACAGGAATAGTGATTGGAATTCAATTGAATGAACCAAATTCAATTCCATGGAACCAAACGAGGTGTTAGGGACAAATGCACTGAAAAGTGGTTTTAAAAATGTGACACAAAAGCGTTGCTTATTGATCCTCAAATTAAAGTTAGAACTTGCCGTAGATGAGTTCAAACGATAGTCAATTGAAAAGATAAAATAGCTGCCTTCCATTTATTTCTGAATTTCATTAGGAAGGTAAGATCAGGAGGGAGTGATGGGTACGATACGACGAACTTGTAAGTGGATAGAATATTCTAGATATGGATAAAATAAAACTAAGATTACATTTGTTGTTTTTGATACAGTGTCATTTTGATGCAAAACTTGCTATTCCTCTAAAATGATGTCTTGTACAACAAAATCTGTTGCTCACTCACGCAAACTTTGAATAAATATATACTTCGAACATTCGCCGCGTTATTAGAATGTGCCTAGATATTGCAGCAAACAAATATGCAGCCTAACTCTCACGGTCTCACCTGTGCACAATATTAACAGTGTACCTCCTAATGCTAATATATGCTGTAACGGTATATCCAGATGTCACTAGCCTAGCAAGGAACATTAGCGTATCATCTGTGAGCATATCTATGCACAATTATAGCAGTGTCTAATTGCTTGTAAAATTTACTAATTGGTATGGCTCACAAAATAACTTCTTAGAGCAACTCCAACCGGTTCTTTATCCTGCTCTTCATTGTATATTTACCTAGTATGACTCAAGAAATGAACTCCAACCGGTCCTTTATCCTCCTCTTCATTTTTAGCGAATCGCTATTTTCTCCCGGCCGCTAGCTAGATTTGGCGAGCGCCTCCTCACTCGCTTCTCAAATAGTTAGGCCATTGGAATGCTAACTCAAATAGAGAGCTGAAAATAATAGCTAGCCTATTCATCCTAGGAAATAGAGAGGGAGAAATGATTAATGGGATAGCACATCAAGTTTTGAGCTACTTTGTCGGTGTCCTAGCTGTATTCATTCTGGCCAACCTCTGCATCTCTTATTTATACATTGATCATTCCTACGACTTCTCCATCTATGCTATTTGGCTCTCTCCACGTCTTCTTCACACATTTGTTCTCCTGTCACCTCACATCAATCTCATTGCACAAGACAAAGAATTCCAATTGCATATCGCATGGCTTTAACTAATACGTCACCAGGACTGTTTACTCTCAATACGCTTGCTAAAGACAAGGTAAATGTACTTCTTTCTGGTACTCCTAGCCTGACCGGTAGCATATTGAAATGGCAATATGTAACGATAAAGATAATGCAAATTGTGTTTACCATTTTAGGATTATTGAGTTTTGGACCGGAAGGCATCAGCAAAGAGTTGATAAGGGTGAAATAGGTGAGACATAATTGAATTAATGCGCGAAATAGAAGATTCACAGAAACAAGAAGTCACTATGACAACCCAACGGGTTCTGTTTGAACACCTTGCATTACGCTTTTTGTAAGAAGAAACTTCTTTTCAATTACGGAACACATTGAAGCATCAATATTCGAATACAAAACAGTGCAATATATATAAGATGGAATTGAAGTCACAAACTGTAGTATCAAATATCAAAGCCCTGACAAGACAGTTGGATCCACTTTTTTTTCTCGAAAACGTAGGAGAGGTGCGTTTCATTCATTAAGAAGAGTTGTACAACGGTGGCTTAAAGGCCGAATTAAAGGCCCAAGGGAGAATCAGCTACAAGTACTAGACTCTGAAACCCTAACAAGGCAAACGACCGTGGCTAACACACCCTGATGGCGAGGAGGCTACCACCACTACTATAAAAAAGGTCATCACAGACATTTCAAAAATGTCATCACATACAGTTTTTTGAACCATCTGAATTTATGGGTCAGTAATAATCAGTGATTATTACAGACGGTTTGTGAGTCGTCTACGATAATACAACACAGATGGTTTGTGACTAGAACCGTCTGTAAAGAACACTATCACAGACAGCTTGAACCAAAAACCATGTGTGATACTCACACATCACAGATGGTTCTAGCTATCAACCGTCTGTGATGGGCGAGTATCACAGACGGTTGGTATATAGAACCATCTGTAATACTTTCACATCCGCCTCACCATAATGTAACTTCAAAGTCCTACAACCAATAACAAGCAAGCAAATTATTATGTAACACCGCACATACACAAAATCATCAATTGACACAATTAGTCCATACAAAATACTATACAAAATGAATGCAACCAAATCATTGATCCTAAAGCTAGGACCAAACCTTAAACCCTTGTGCACACAAGCAACGACACCCATGCCGTGTCCACACTCAACCAACTCAACTCAAACCAACAAGGCCACCAACAACACCTCGACTAGTCTGACCGACAATCAAAGGCCAGTCATACTGCCTAACGCCAGTCATACAGTTAGTAGTACTGCCCTGGTACTACCATAGTACAAAAGCCCCTTGTGATAGCTTGAGCTCACCCTAAAACAACCTCACTAGAAAATAGCTACCGCTAACTAGAATCCGGTCGTACCGCAATCCCTGTCCGACCGGCATTCAACTCCAGTACTACCACACCTGGCTGGTCAGACTGTGCTCTCCTACTAGTCTGACCATCGCTCCGCCATCAATCCATCCACCAGCCCTTAACTGGTCAGACCGCTCCTAGCTGATATGACTGTAGCTCCAATACCGGTCATACCGCCAGTAACAGAAGCAACTAAAAAATTTACAAACTCTCCAAAATCAAACTCAAACTCCACAAACTCTTTGAACTAAAAGTCAATTACTCATCACAACCATGGTGTGATCTCCACATAGTCTCATAGGATGCAACTATGGTCAACGGCATGAATTAGGACTAGGGTCAGGGATGAGCTGAGGTACGGTCAAGGAAGTCAGGCGGGAATGTTGAGCTCAAGCAAGGTATACCGAAGACAAGGGATGTTGAAGGAAAGGTTCGAGCAACGGTTCATCAAATGGTGCAGATAGTGCAAGTGAGGCATTATCAGAGAGAACCGATAGGGAAAGACTTACCGATGCATAAACCACTAGTAAACCTACATGTTGTAGGCATGGGGTTTGCTTAAAAAAGGAGAAGATGGCTATGGACTAAGCTCAAGGAAAAGGTGAGGTCTACAGTCAAAGTGAGGGTATTTTTGCGGGAAGCTAAAGTACCAGAAATGGCGATGAGACCAAAACTGTGACATTTGAATGGCGTCGCGAGAGTAGTTTATGTCAAGGATTTGCTGAGAAGGTTAAGCGGATGGGAAGTTTGCTCCTTAGCTGGTTGGGCCTATACGCATTGAGAAGCAGAGCTTCCTTAGGGTGGAAGCTTTGGGTGAGTGCTATTGGGAGATAGCTCTATCCTTGATGGTGGAGTGACTTTAAAACTTACATCTACAAGTTACAATAGATCAATCTTATTCCTCCTATATGGTGTGTCCTTACTCTTGTTGAATTTGCACTTGTTTTGGTTGGTGATTTTGCCCTCTCTCCTTCCCCTTTGATCTTGCTAGTTTTCAAGGATCTATACATGATGGAGACACCTCATGTGGATCTTATTCCATTCATATAGGTACCAGCTATAGCAAGATCTTGAAGGTTGCCCGATTTGGTGCCCTTCTATTGATATCTTGTTCCTAAAGGTTTGGCCTTGAATCTTTGAGTGTTTTTACTTGTTGTAACATGTGGAAGCTTATCTAGAGCTATCCTAGCCATCCTCAAACCGCGAGCAACATATATCTCGTGTTCATGAGTTTTGCTCGGTTTTGGTGCAACCTTACTTGCCTTAACGAAAGGTTGAAACCTTATCCAAGATCCATACAATCCTTCAATGATCAGGTTCTTGATACTCTCAAATAGATATGTGCAAAGTTTTAAATCATTTGGATATGCATTTTGAAGATTGCAGTATTTTTGTTTTGGCTCAGCTAATTTCTAGGTCAAGAATAGGGGTGCGGTCAGACCGGTGGCCGGTCATATTCATAGTCAGACTCTAGCTCCAAGCCAGACCAACTGCTTCCTCATAGCATTCTAACCAGCCTAGAGTATTTGAATTCTGTTTGCTTCTGTGCTCTTATGAGTTCTTTGTTGGTGAGTAAATTTGATCTTCTTAGTTTCTCGTAACTAGTGGAATGAATGTTTTAGAATACCATTTAGGGAGGTTGAATTTGAAGACATTATTCACTCCCCCTTGGATTGCCATATCGGTGAGAGAGAGGGATGGCACAAGAGAGAGCACAATTTTCTGAGAATACGCTTAAGCATTAGAGAAGGCAGAAAATGGTGGAGCTCGGGCAGGGCAATGGAGTTTGGGCCGGACATGGGCTGGAAGCATTAACGGACTGGTCTGCAGCAATAGAATTGGCCTAAAACTGATATGTGCTCAGAAACAAACTAAATCATCTAAAAGAATACTAAATGAACTTCAAAATTTTCAGGAAAATTGAAAAACTCACTTTGGAATATTCTAAACTGAAATAAATGTTTTTAGACTTCCTTAAGATTTTATTTGTCCTCGAAAATTATTTTTGATGTAACTAACCATAACGTTATTTGGAAAGCAAGCACTGGGAATAGGTGCAAGCTTTTCACATGGCTTTTAGTCCAAAACAAGATCCTGACCGTAGGTAAACTAGTGATCAGAGGATGGCCATGCAACAACACATGTCCCCCTGTGCGGCAGCGAGCTTAAATGTTTTCAACCTCATTACAGAGGATGTCGGTAATAGGTAGAGAGCAATACAACATGTCTAGGGGCGTTTGAAATAGCCGATTCTTTTGGATTTTGGCTGGAATGTATTATTAGTGGCTGGAATTAGAAGTGGTTGAAAGTGGGAGGTGTTTTATTTGGTTGGAGCTTTTGGCTGAGCTGATTTGGTAGAGATGATTCAAACGCTATCCAAATAGTCATGCGATTTTGCATATTTTTTGTTTTGTAAGAATTTTTTGTCATGTCTTAGGGATTTACGAACATTAAATTTACCAAACTTAAGTTCAAAACATCACATGGACATTTGATCATCGGAAGCATCAAAATATATTGTCCATTTGTCGAACACAAAATTACATGGCATGTTACATTGGAAGTCACAACAATATGATGACACCAAAGCCGCTGCAATAGTGTGACACAAGCTCATCTATACTTGCATTGGCCCTAGAAGCAACAAAGATCGGTGTAGCAGGTTGTCATCCCCAACAATGCAATCAATGTCCCATTTGATCCTTGCGAAATCGTGGTCAAGCAACAAACTGTCCCTAATGAAATTGTGCAAAACCATCATAGCTACGATAATTTTCCTTTGCCTTTTCTCCACCCACTATATTCTAGTTAACTCAGGTATTCTCCTCGCCCTCCATGTGCCGACTTTGTGTCGGAGGCGGGGACAAGGCCGATAGCACAGCGTAGGTAGAGACGCAACCAGACCTCAAGCTGGAGGGCTGGCCAGCTAAAGGGCATGGTATAGGCAGAGGCAGATATGCGAGCTGAGCCTTCTGTCGGCAAGGGATGCAGACGGGGACACCGCAGGTCCAACCAGACTAGGGGCAGAAGGGCCAGGGGCTGAAGTTAGAGACGGTGGAGGATGTCAAAGACTTCAAGCGAAGTGGGGAGGCAACGGCAGATGCCAGACGGGCCGAATGCGGCCAAGGGTAACAAGGCCCTAGGAGGCAGTGAGCGGGGGGAGGCAGAGGCAGCGTGGGGAGGGAGGGGAGGCGGCAGCACGAGGGGAGGAGGTGGAAAGGGTGGCGTGGCACGGAAGGGGGAGGTAGTGGTGGAGGGGGCGAGGCGAGGGGGAGGCAGCGTAGAGGTGGAGACGCGCATGGGCACATGAGCAGCGTCACATTGGTATGGGGAGGCGGTCGCACACTCGGGTGGGGAATGGGTAGGCGAGGAGGAAGCTAGGCATGTGTTTTGACAGATGCGATCAAAGCTACTTTAAGAAGTGGCTTCAAAACCATGGCGTTTGATTCGGTTTTCGACTTTTGGAAGCCAAAAGTCGAAAGTGTTTCAAGCGCCTCTTAATCTCTTGTCTTGGGAGATATGGTTGTGGACCGCTTCCTTTTCCTCAAAGTTCAAAATATCTGTACTTCTCTCCTTTCTCTCTTTCACCTTCACCCATATATACCAGCAGCATGCTCTCCTCTCAGTTTTCTTTCTTGTTTATTAGTACCTCAGTGAGAAAGAACGTCGCATCTAATTTCTTGCAAAGAAGCAGTCTGTGCATCTCATACACTACAAAATATGATACAGATAATAGAAAGCCAAAGGTAAATCTGCTATTGTTTAAGTATTTCTATATAAATATATTACCTGCAGCACAAGATCCTGATGGTATACAGTATGATAAATCAACCTTTAATGTTGTTCATTTACTCTATCAAGATCAATAAGTTTGGTGTGCCAAGCGAGAAGACACATCTGAGGAAACAAGATCAGTAATTTTGGCTTGGGGGCATTGGGAAAGGACTAGATATCGACTAAAAAGCAACATGGATGCTGAACTATGAGTGAAGGGGTGTGGTTAGCTTGGATTGATCTAGCGATGATACAACGCCCTTGCAGAACATTGGTGTATCACCCATCAATGGTCTTCTAGAATTCATTTAGAACAAAGCTTTGATGATGGGTCAGGATATGCGCGCCGAACTTGGAGAGTGGTAAGACTATTTCTTCTTTCTATAAAATAATGGGAAACAAAAGCTACAAAATACATTTGCTCCTTCTAGTGCAGTCTCGTTATCAATAATTTATCTCAGAATGCAAATATCAAACTTGTCGCTTTGTCGGTACTAGAGAAAAGGCTTGAAATCCCACATGCTTTAGCAACACTAAAAGGATCACAACAGGCAAGAGCTTAATTCGATCACCATTGCAGGGGAGCACGATGCACAATTATAAGATTGCCGTACTGCGTTGTAAAATTTGGTAATTGGTATGGTTCGTGAAACAACTTAATAAAGATGTCAATTAGCAAATCACCACTTTGTCCTAGCTCCCCTTCTTTATACAGATCATTTCCTACTTCCTCTCCTCCATCACTACGGCCAATATTTCTTGTCACCTCACAAAGATACTAGGTCTCAATTCATTTCTTGCCAAGATAATGCACATCTCATATAGTTGTGACATAGCTGCCCATGGTCTACAACACAGAAAATATGTAATTTGTATACTATATGCTTTATGTAATTTGTATACTATATGCTCAACACGAAAGGTAAATATAATTTCTTCCTGGTGTTCCTGTCTTGACTATCAACATATTGATATGGCCTTATGCAATAGTAAACATAGAATAAATTGTGTCTGCTTCTTTAGTTATGATCCCCAAATTTTGGCTTTGGAAACATCAGAGAATGGTGGATAACTATCTTTGACATCTCAGAGACATCCTCAGCGGCATACTCAAAAACAGAACTCGATACCTCACCTTCTCACACTGGCTTGCGAGTTATTCAGACGAGCAAAAGGATTGCCTGGCTACAACATGCTTCTCAAATTTTTCTCTCTGCGAAGAAGAAACTTCTAGTGTGAACATATTAATGGGTTGATTCTTTCGGGCTGTGGCTTATGGTTAAGAGTTTTGAATTCTGAACTGTTCGTGAGAGATAGTATACAGAAAAGCTGAATTCGGTAGAGTTTGCTACAATCTATCTGTAGACCCTATCTTGAAAAAACGTATCATTTAAAAGCTAGTTATTGCAACATAAGCAAAAAGCCGCAAGCCATAAGTGGTACCGAGCGCACCCAGTGACTTATCTTTTCCCCCTGCTCATGCAACTTTATTTGTAATAATGCACTTCTTATAAATTCTAAAGCATAATGAAATAGAATAATTGCAGGAGTTAACATAAGAATCCATTATACAAGATGGAATTTAGGTCAAAGACATGAGGTGTCAAATGACACGTAGCAGAGTATTTGCCCTGCCACAGGGTGGGCCAACATTCATCACAATAAGACGTAAAACTGCATTTACTTTGCTGAATCTGAACACTGATCAACTACTTTAAATTGTCCAAGCCAATCCTGACCTGCCCTTGTTCTATAGTAGTCCAATTTCCTTTCTCTCTTGCATCTTGTGCTGCCTCGCGTCAAATCTCTTCAAAAAGAAATGAAAGCTCTGGTTTTAGATCTCATAAAGGTAGAACATGTGGTCAAGCAGACATGCAAAACAACGAATTGAATGAAAACAAGATAAACTAACATGCTACGTCCAAGATTTTAATGCAAAAAAATTTGACTTCAGATTATAGATGATTATCCATGATGATACTGATTTTTCTTTGGACAAAAACGACACCGATTTACTAAGCTAAATCAGTATAGAGCCGTCTCAAGAGTCTAGAGTTGTCTGCTAATAATAGTATGCCAGACCAGTAATAAAGCACGAGGTCCGTTAACTATTGTCATCTACTTAACATTCAATAATTGGGTACATTGTTTTAGGCTGTGTGTTAGACCATGTAGATGGTCGTAAATTAAGAGATGATGAATAATTAATACTTGGTTTGCTTTAGATTTTGCGTTTGTGAAAGACTTGGTAGGTTGTAGTCGAAATCTTTGGCCTCGAGTGTTTGTGCTCTGCTCCGAGTGCTCTCAGTCGGCTACGGCATCAGTTTACAACCACATCACTTTGAATATGACTACGACCATGGTTGGCTTCGACAACGTCCAGCTTTCGACTACGGCAGTTGTCGACCACGTCTAGCTTACGATCACGGCAACTTCCGACCACGTCTGGCCTTCACCACAACAGTACGACTTCAACCTTATGACCACGGTAGCTTTCGACCACGTCTGGCATTGACCACAGTAGTACGACTTCGACCTTACGACCATGGCAGCTTTCGACCACGGCAGTACGACTTCGACCTTACGACACGGCAGCTTTCGACCATGTCTGGCTTCGACCCCGGCAGTACTACTTCGACCTTTCGACCATGGCAGTACGACTCCGATCTTACGACCACGGCAGGTAACCATAGCTACAGTACTGCTTCATGGTCATAGCTATAGTACTCGATAGTCGTAGACTTTACTGGTCGTACTCGATAGTCGAGAGCTTTGCGGTCATTGGTCATAGGTCTTGCGGACTACTTTCAGGGTCGTAGCTACAATACTCAATAGTCATAAACTTTACTGGTTGAAATCGATAGTCGAGGATTTTACTGGTCGATAGTCAAGGGTTATGTGGTCGATGGTCGTAGGTTTTGTAGACTATTTTTATGGTCATAGATTTGGCAGTCTTGTCGATACTCGTAGACATCACAGTCTGTTGTTCTGTCTTTGGTAGTCAAAGGCTTAGCGATCGGTTCCGTAGGCTTTACGGTCAGTACTCGTAGACTTCATGGTCAATACGAGTGCTTCACTTGGAATCTTCGAGCACGCCGAGTACTCGTGTTAGCCGATGGTTGGTGGTCGATGTGTGGTGGTCGATGATGAATGGTCGCTGCTGCAGTACCAGGTGGGTACTTAAGGATTGAGGTACACGTAGTTGGAGGACTCGGTACTCGATAGAACTGGCTTCATGATCACGGTAAGCGGTCAGGTGTCGGAATGCTGCTTGTACTTGTAGGCTTCGAGTACATGTTGCGGCTGTAATCGATACTCGTTAGTTGGTACTCGATAGTCAGTATAGTCTTGAGTACTTGTGGGTTACGAGTACTCTGAGGTAGTAGTCGTATTGTGTGGTCTGAAGGGTTGTTTCAGTTAGCGATAGTTGTAAATGATATGGGGATGGTCGTAGATGGGTTGGTTCTTGTCTGGGGATAGACAAGGATGTGTTTTACTAATGTGTGTTGATTATGGTCAAGTTGGGGAGTACTTGTACCGGGAGATGGTTTCTTTGGTCTTTGCATGTGCAGGTGGGCATGGAGGTGGCTATGGTCGGTGACGAGGAGGACCGGGGCTAGAAGGGGGTAATCTGAGGTCCAGGCAGTCGGGATGTCATGCGAGGTGGTCGAGCTCATGCTGGAGCACGTGGAGGTCAAAAGTGGATGATGCGTGGAGGCGTGGAGACGGTTACGGTCAGTTATGAGGAAGACCGGGACTAGGAGGAATAATTTGAGGTCCAGGCAGTCAAGTGGACACGCGAGGTGATGGGGCTCACGCGAGAGCACGTATTGATGGTGCGCGATGGAGATACAGATGGGGATATCTTGGAGGCTTCATCGCGTGTGAAGTATGGAGTCTTGGATGGAGTCCATGACTTGTACGAGGTGGTTAAAATTGTGTTAGGAAGGGTTTCAGTCCCTTGATTGGGGAAGAGATAAGATCTCGTGTCTAGGTGGATAAGGACATGTTTTGAGGTGTTCGAGTGGAACACGCTTTGTGCCCCGCCTATAAAAGTAGAGGAGACGTAGGTTAGCATATAGAGTTTTAGGGCTTTCAAAGAGAAGGTTTTAGGTGTGCCGTGAGGTGCTTTGTAGCCAAGAACTTGATGAAGAAATAGTAGATCGGATCCTTTCCGGAAGAAGTTCTTGGCGACTTGTCTTCCTCTCCGCTTTACGTACTCTGTTTTGTCTTCACTTGTACTAGTTCGTGCGGTGGTCGAACGGTGGGGACATCGGGCGGTGGTCAAACGGCCGGGACATCGGGCCGTGGTCGAACGGTTGGGAAGGAGGTCATGACTACGTGCATCGTTGTCATGTTGAGCGATCGAAACAAGCGTGCGAATGATCTAAGATCGTGCAAGCGGTCGAAACGAGCAAGCGGTCGATCCGAGATCGTGCCAAGTGATCAGAACGAGTAGGTGATCGATCCGAGCAGTCAAAGCGAGCGTTCGGGGTGAGTGGTCATAACGAGCAGTCGGGCTATGAGTGGTCGTAACGAGCAATCAGGCTATGAGTGGTCGTAATGAGGAATCGGGCTATGAGTGGTCGTAACGAGCAGTCGAATGATAGAGCTTCTTTGAGCACATACGACCACACAGTCTGCAGTTATCACTTTCCTTCGATAATTCAGATTGGTTCTCTTTTGGTTCTTTGCGTTGTGTTCTGATTTCGGGTGCTAAAAAGCGGAGACAATCATTCACCCCCCTCTGATTGTGCCATACGATCCTACAGCTGTAACTTTAGTTTTTGAATTCTGATTATTCGTGAGAGATAATACATAGAGGAAAACAGTCGCATATCATTTTGGCTAGTATAGTTAAACTCGATACAGTATCTGCTACAATCTACCTATAGATTCCATCTTAAAAAGATACTGTTACTAGAGTAGAAAGTGATAAGACAAACCAAAACCAAAAAGAACGAATATGTGCTCCTATATCACCACTCCTTGTATTGGATCTCTTTTTTTGGCTTCTATAAATTGCTTTTCGGCCTTTCTACAGTAACTAACTTTTAAACAGAATGTCTTTTCAGGACGGGTCTACAAGTCAATTGCAATACACACTATAGTGACTTCATTTATATCGGTCAAAATCACACGCAAGTTTCTGTTACTCCATACTTTTTCTCACGAACGGCTCAAAAGTCATAAATCGCAACCATAAACTATAAGTGGAAGCTACAAAAACAGACCCATTTACGCATTTCACACCTCCAACTACACTGCCAACATTCTCTCCTCTTAGCTTTGCTGCTTTGTGCCCTCCCATTCTCCACAAATGCCCCCACCAAGCAACTAGATAGGACATTTCATTCTTGATAAAGAGGTGAGCCGAGGAACTGGTAAGCATAGATAAGTTATGACAAACAGGGATGGAACGAAAAATGTGGATGGTGTTGTGGGGATGGCCCTCACCATCCGGTACTTTGGCACGTGATCACGGCGCAGGGAGGATCCCATTCGGTAGCCGTTGGATCTAACCCTCTCGCGACTCCAGCCATAGGATCTAGCCCGGTCCATGCCCACCAAGGAGTGTGCCTTGCACCAGCCTATAGGAGCTGTCTTTGGGCGACCGTGTTTGACAAACAGGTTAGGGCACTCCCAATGCGAAACTATGAGGTAGTTTCTATACTTGCCAATTAATGTAGACACTACTCATGAAAACTATACTCCCAATGGATAGTTTCTACAAATAAAATTTTCATCCAATCATCTATCTTCTCTCTCCTATCATCTACCTATCACAGCTCTTTCTATCTTGGTTCCCGTGTAGACATGGTTTCTTGGATAAGAAACCATTTCCTTATCTCTCCTCCTTAACTCCAATGACACATCAGCATTTCGCCTACTTGGCACCTTATTTAATGCCATAGAAACCACCCATTGGGACTGCCCTTAGATCCGTGTTTCCCATTAATGCCATAGAAACAAACAGGGTCATAGGAGCCTGTGCGGGGCGACCCGTGTTTGAAAGCAGGGGTGAAAGGACTCTTATGCCTCTAACACTGTAGCACTTTAGGGGGTATATCTGTAACATGCAACCCCTACGGCGCTATAAATAGACACACCATTTGAGGGGTAGGAGAATATGTAATATGTAGACACATATACGTGAGCTATTATCTTTCACTAGTTTTCATGCTCTTTAGGCTTCGACGAACCTCTTTAGCATCTTCGAAGCCCTTTTTTTTTTACTGTTTGACTTTATAGCCGCAACAGAAGATACCTGTTGGGTACGATATATAATGTACAAATATTTCGCAGCTGATCAAAAGGTAAATTTGTGAGCTGCCTAATGTTTATAGATCTTACATTGTTGGTATACCTATGTGACATGTACAGCTGTTTCATTAGTGCCCCCTTTATTCTACAGGAGTAATTTAGGATTGGGACGTGCTGGGAAATACAAGGTGATGGGGTCAAAATTATCGTGGACTGCAACCCAGACCTCGCAGTCGCCGCAGCACCAGGCGGCGCCCCTTGTCGGCGCGGTTCACAGCGGGGGCGTTCTCGTCGTCGCCGCTTGTCGTGGTAGCCGAAGCGGGGATGGACGTGGGCGCGCACCACGCTGCTGATCAGTCCGCGGTGACGGCGCAGGGAGGCGGGGTCGAGGTGGGTGGCACAACTTCGACTCGGCCAGGGCCAGCAGGCGTGAGGCCTCGCCCTTGTCCTCTCCGCGGCCAAGACCACTCCTGTAGGTGAAGGGTCGCCGGACATAATTGGGAGTGGTTGTAGCTGTGATGTTTGTTATCTGTGGTTTGGGCGTTGGGTCGCTTCGTTGAGATGAGGTACAAGACGGCTGGCTAGACTAGTGGGCTTTAGGAGTTAGGTTGAATTCTAAGGGACACCTAGACAGGAAAATTTTGAATTTGAATTGGTATGAATTAATCAAATTGAAATGCTACTGGAATAGTATTTGGAATTCAATTGAATGAACCAAATTCAATTCCATGGAACCAAACGAGGTGTTAGGGACAAATGCACTGAAAAGTGGTTTTAAAAATGCGACACAAAAGCGTTGCTTATTGATCCTCAAAGTTAGAACTTGCCGTAGATGAGTTCAAACGATACTCAATTGAAAACATAAAATACCTGCCTTCCATTGATTTCTTGATTTCATTAGGAAGGTAAGATCAGGAGGGAGTAATGGGTACGATACGACGAACTTGTAAGTGGATAGAATTAATGCTCTAGATATGGATAAACTAAAACTAAGATTACATTTGTTGTTTTTGATACAGTGTCACTTGTTTAATGTTACAGTGTCACTTTGATGCAAAACTTGCTATTCCTCTAAGATGATGTCTTGTACAACAAAATCTGTTGCTCACTCACGCAAACTTTGAATAAATATATACATCGAACGCTCGTCGCGTTATTAAAATGTGCCTAGATATTGCAGCAAACAAATGTGTAGCCTAACTCTCACGGTCTCACCTGTGCACAATATTAACAGTGTACCTCCTAATGCTAATATGCTGTAATGGTATATCCAGATGTCACTAGCCTAGCAATGAACACTAGCGTATCATAACTTCTTAAGGAGATCCATTAGCACACATCAAGTTTTGAGCTACTTTGTCGGTGTCCTAGCTGTATTCATTCTCACCAACCTCTGCATCTCTTACTTATATATTGATCGCTCCTACGACTACATCTCCATCTATACTATTTGGCTCTCTCCACGTCTTCTTCACACATTTGTTCTCCTGTCACCTCACATCAATCTCATTTAGCTGTAGGCATGGAAGTGCTTACAATGTTAATTCCACAAGACAAAACATTCCAATTGCATATCACATGGCTTTAACTACTAAGTCACCAGGACTGTTTACTCTCAATACACATGCTAAAGACAAGGTAAGAGTTGATAAGGGTGAAATGGGTGAGACATAATTCAATTAATGCGCGAAATAGAAGATTCACAAAAACAAGAAGTCACTATATGACAACCCACCGAGTTCTGTTTCAACACCTTGCATTACGCTTTTTCTAAGAAGAAACTTCTTTTCAACTACGGAACACATTGAAGCATCAATACTCGATTACAAAACAGTGCAATATATATAAGATGGAATTGAAGTCACAACATGTAATATCAAATATCAAAGCCCTGCCAAGACAGTTGGATCCACTTCTTTTTCTCAAAAACGTAGGAGAGTTGCGTTTCATCCATTGAGAAGAGTAGTACAGTGGTGACCTAAAAGCCAAATTAAAGGCCCAAGGAAGAACCAGGTACAAGAACTATGACTCCAAAATCCTAATAAGATAAACGACCGTGGCTAATACACCCTGATGGCGAGGAGGCTATCACCACTACTACAAAAAGGGTCATCATACGGTTCAGAACTATCATTAGAGTCCTACAACACAGACGGTTTGTGACTAGAACCGTCAGTAAAGAACACTATCACAGACAGACAGTTAGAACACTATCACAGACAGTTAGAATCAAATATCAAATATCAGACAGTTTTAAAGTCACAAACTGTAGTATCAAATATCAAAGCCTTGACAAGACAGTTGGATCCACTTTTTTTTCTCGAAAACGTAGGAGAGTTGCGTTTCATCCATTAAGAAGAAGCGTAGTACAACGGTGACCTAAAGGCCGAATTAAAGGCCTAAGGAAGAATTAGGTACAAGGACTACGACTCTGAAACCCTAAAAAGGCAAACGACCGTGACTAACACACCCTGATGGCGAGGAGGCTACCACCACTACTATAAATAGGGTCATCACAGACGGTTCAAATCGTCATCACATACGCTTTTTGAACCGTCTCGAATTTATGGGTCAGTAATAATCAGAGATTATCACAAATGGTTTATGAGTCATCTATGATAAATACAACACAGATGGTTTGTAACTAAAACCATCTATAAAGAACACTATCATAGACAGCTTGAACCAAAAATCATCTGTGATACTCACACATCACAGAGGGTTCTAGCTATCAACCATCTATGATGGGCGAGTATCACAGACGGTTAGTATATATATAGAACCATCTGTGATACTTTCACATCCGCCTCACCATAATGTAACTTCAGAGTCCTACAACCAATAACAAGCAAGCAAATCATCATGTAACACCGCACATACACAAAATCATCAATTGACACAATTAGTCCATACAAAATACTATGCAAAATATATGCAACCAAGTCATTGATCCTAAAATTAGGACCAAACCTTAATCACTTGTGCACACAAGCAACGACACCCATGCCATGTCCACACTCAACCAACTCAACTCAAACCAACAAGGCCACCAACAACACCTCGACTGGTCTGACCGCCAACCAAAGGCCGATCATACTACCTAACGCCAGTCATACATCTAGTAGTACTACCCTGGTACTACCACAGTGCAAAAGCCCCTTATGACAGCTTGAGCTCACCCTAAAACAACCTCACTAGAAAATAGCTACCGCCAGCTAGAATCCGGTCATACCGCAATCCTGGTCCGACCGGCATTCAACTCCGGTACTACCACACCTGGCTAGTCAGACCGTGCTCCCCTGCTAGTCTGACCATTGCTCCACCATCAATCCAACCACTAGCCCTTAACTGGTCAGACCACTCCTAGCTGATATGAATGTAGCTCCAATACCGGTCATACCTCCACAACAGAAGCAACTAAAAAATTTACAAACTCTCAAAAATCAAATTGATCAAACTCCGCAAACTCTTTGAACTAAAAGTCAATTACTCATCACAACCATGATGTGACCTCCACATAGTCTCATAGGATGCAACTATGGTCGACGGCATGGATTAGGACTAGGGTCGGGGATGAGCTGAGGTACGGTCAAGGAAGTCAAGCAGGATTGTTGAGCTCAAGCAAGGTATAGGGAATACAAGGGATGTTGAAGGGAAGATTCGAGCAACGGTTCATCAAATGGTGCGGATAGTGCAAGTGAGGCATTATCAGAGAGAACCGATAGGGAAAGACTTACCGATGCATAAACCACAAGTAAACCTACATGTTGTAGTCATGGGGTTTGCTTACAAAAGGAGAAGATGGCTATGGACTAAGCTCAAGGAAAAGGTGAGGTCTACAGTCAAAACGAGGGTATTTTTGCAGGGAAGCAAAAGTACCAGAAATGGCGATGAGACCAAAACTGCGACATTTGGATGGCGTTGTTAGAGTAGTTTAGGTCAAGGATATGCTGAGAAGGTTAAATGGATGGGTGGTTTGCTCTTTAGCTGGTTGGGCCTATACGCATTGAGAAGCATGCATAAGTTATGTATGAGTATAAAATTCAGTGTGTGTAGGGTTAATGGGTTTCCCTGGTAATGCTAATGTATAGTATCCATTTAGGATGGATGTGGAATGGTTATTCCATCTATATGAGTGAGATGGGCTGGAGGTATGTTGCTAACAAACCAACCATCCGTTCTTTAGTATTTGAGAGAGGCTTCCTTAGGGTGGAAGCTTTGGGTGAGTGCTATTGGGAGATAGCTCTATCCTTGATGGTGGAGTGACTTTAAAACTTACATCTACAAGTTACAATAGATCAATCTTATTCCTCCTATATGGTGTGTCCTTACTCTTGTTGAATTTGCACTTATTTTGGTTGGTTATTTTGCCTCTCTCCTTCCCCTTTGATCTTGCGAGTTTTCAAGGATCTATACATGATGGAGACACCTCATGTGGATCATATTCCATCCATATAGGTACCAGCTATAGCAAGATCTTGAAGGTTGCCCGATTTGGTTCGATTTGGTGCCCTTTTATTGATATCTTGTTCCTAAAGTTTTGGCCTTGAATCTTTGAGTGTTTTTACTTGTTGTAACATGTGGAAGCTTATCTAGAGCTATCCTGGGCATCCTCAAACCAGAAGCAACATATATCTCGTGTTCATGAGTTTTGCTTGGTTTTGGTGAAATCTTACTTGCCTTAACGAAAGGTTGAAACTTTATCCAAGATCCATACGATCCTTCAATGATCAGGTGCTTGATACTCTCAACTAGATATGTGCAAATTTTTAAATCATTTGGATATGTATTTTGAAGATTGCAGTATTTTTGTTTTGGCTCAGCTGATTTCTAAGTCTAGAATAGGGGTGCGGTCAGACCGGTGGCCGGTCATATTCGGTAGTCAGATCGCTAGCTCCAGGCGGACCACCTGCTTCCTCATAGCATTCTAACCGGCCTAGAGTATTTGAATTCTGTTTGCTTCCGTGCTCTTATGAGTTCTTTGTTGGTGAACAAATTTGATCTTCTTAGCTTCTCGTAACTAGTGGAATGAATGTTTTAGAATACTATTTAGGAGGTTGAATTGAAGACATTATTCACTCCCCTCGATTGCCATATCGGTGAGAGAGAGGGATGGCACAAGAGAGAGCACAATTTTCTGAATACGCTTAAGCATTAGAGAAGGTGGAAAAATGGTGGGGCTCGGGCAGGCAATGGAGTTTGGGCTGGAAGCATTAACGGACTGGTCTACAACAATAGAATTGGCCTAAATCTGACATGTGCTAAGAAACAAACTAAATCATCTAAATGAATACTAAATGAACTTCAAAATTTTCAGGAAAATTGAAAAACTCACTTTGGAATATTCTGAACTCCTGTAAATGTTTTTGGACTTTCTTAAGATTTTATTTGTCCTCGAAAATTCTTTTTGATGTAACTAACCATAACGTTATTTGGAAAGCAAGCACTGGGAATAGGTGCAAGCTTTTTGCATGGCTTTTAGTCCAAGACAAGATCCTGACTACAGGTAAACTAGTGATCAGAGGATGGCCATGCAGCAACACATGCCGATAGTGGGTGCGGCAGTGAGCTTAAATGTTTTCAACCTCATTACAAAGGATGTCGATAATAGGTAGAGAGCAATACGACATGTCTAGGGGCGTTTGAAATAGCCGATACTTTTGGATTTTGGCTGAAATGTATTATTAGTGGTTGGAATTAGAAGTGGTTGAAAGTGGGAGGTGTTTAATTTGGTTGGAGCTTTTGGCTGAGCTGATTTGGTAGAGACGATTCAAACGCTATCCAAATAGTCATGCGATTTTGCATATTTTTGTTTTGTAAGAATTTTTTTTT
Organism: Dendrocalamus sinicus; assembly: GCA_036346575.1. Lineage (NCBI taxonomy): Eukaryota > Viridiplantae > Streptophyta > Magnoliopsida > Poales > Poaceae > Dendrocalamus > Dendrocalamus sinicus. The sequence continues at coordinate 13,093,190 of CM070666.1, read as the reverse complement.
CATGTCTTAGGGGTTTACGAACATTAAATTTACCATACTTAAGTTCAGAACATCATATGGACATTTGATCATCGGAAGCATCAAAATATATTATCCATTTGTCGAACACAAAATTACATGGCATGTTACATTGGAAGCTGTCAACAATATGATGACAGCAAAGCCGCTGCAATAGTGTCACACAACTCATCTATACTTGCATTGGCCCTAGATGCAACAGCATCAGGTGCAGCAGGGTGCCATCCCCAACAATGCAATCAATGTCCCATTTGATCCTTGCGAAATCGTGGTCAAGCAACTAACTGTCCCGAATGAAATTGTGCAAAACCATCATAGCTATGATAATTTTCCTCTGCCTTTTCTCCACCCACTATATTCTAGTCAACTCAGGTATTCGCCTCACCCTCGATGTGCCAACTTTGTGTCGTAGGCGGGGACAAGGCCGATAGCGCGGCGTAGGTAGAGATGCAACCAGACCTCAAGCTAGAGGGCTGACCAGCTAAAGGGCATGGTGCAGGTAGAGGCAGATATGTGAGTCGAACCTTTTGTCAGCAAGGGATGCGGATGGGGACACCGCAGGTCCAACCAGACTAGGGGTGGAAGGGCCAGGGCTGATGTTAGAGACAATGGAGGATGTCGAAGACTTCAAGCGGAGTGGGGAGGCGATGACGGATGCCAGACAAGCTGAATGCGGCCAAGGGTAACAAGGCCCTAGGAGGCAGTGAGCGGGGGGGAGGCAGAGGCGGTGTGGGGGGGAGGGGACAGGGGAGGCGCCAGCACGGAGGGGGAGGAGGTGGAAGGAGTGGCAGTGGCACGGAAGGGGGGAGGTAGTGGTGGAGGGGCGAGGCAGTAGGAGGAGGCAGCGACGTAGAGGTGGAGACGGTGCATGGGCACATCATCATCGTAACATTGGTATGGGGGCGGTCGCACACTCAGGTGGGGAATGGGCAGGTGAGGGAGAGAAGCTAGGCATGTGTTTTGACAGATGCGATCAAAGCTACTTTAAGAAGTGGCTTCCAAAAACCATGGTGTTTGATTTGGTTTCTGACTTCTGGAAGCCAAAAGTCGAAACTGTTTCAAGCGCCCTCTTAGTCTCTATCTTGGGAGATATGGTGGTGACCGTTTCCTTTTCCCCCAAAGTTCAAAATATCTGCACTTCTCTCCTTTCTCTCTTTCACCTTCACCCTTATATACCAGCAGCATTCTCTCCTCTCAGTTTTCTTTCTTGTTTATTAGTACCTCAGTAAGAAACAACGTCGCATCGAATTTCTTGCAAAGAAGCAGTCTTTGCATCTCATACACTACAAAATATGATACCGATAATAGAAAGCCAAAGGTAAATCTGCTATGCTGGTTGTTTAAGTATTTCTATATAAATATATTACCTGCAGCACAAGATCCTGACGGTATACAGTATGATAAATCTACCTTTAATGCTGTTCATTTACTCTATCAAGATCAATAAGTTTGGTGTGCCAAGCGAGCAGACACATCTGATGTAGGACCGAAATGGCGACAGAGGGGGTGAATGTCGCTCGCTTCAAAATCGTCCCCGGGAAATCAAACACTGATTTATCAAAAAGATGCAAAACAAAGCACCTCACAGAAAATTAAAATTAATTTTGCGGAAATTTGGAACGCATGCGACACTGAAAAATTCAGCATAAATCAGAGATCAGCCAGTAAAAAATTCAACTGAAAATATCGTTGTTTGATCTGCATGCAAAATGGATGAAGATCAGCTGAAAAAAAGAGGCACTAAAGAGCTTTGCTTCCAAAGAGATGCTGCATACAGGAGGACTAGCCAAAATTGATTCTTGCCGAGGGAAGACTTTTAGTGAATAGCACTAGCAGCTTGCCGCACACAGAAAAGGATGAAGAAGACATACATTCGGCTGCCAAAAGGAAGGAGCTGGCTGAACCCTTTTCTGTCAGCAGGACTGAAACTCAACCGAAACAACTTCTTTGCAGTAAAAATTCAGATCAACTTAACACAAAATAAATGAAGAAAATTAGCAGTTCTCTTGAGGCCTAAAGAGCAGACAAATGTTCTAGATAGGATTGAGATTCTAGGGAACAAAAGAATCCAACCCAAAGCCAGAAAATTCAGATTATGACAAATCTGAAATTTTTTGCAAGAACTGAACCAAAATCCAAATTACTCCCCAACCGTTGATCCTTTGGTCATGAAACTTTTAGGATAGCTAATTAATAGCCTGAGGTCTCTAGATACCAAATTTCATGCCATTTCTCCAAGGGAAACAAGATTTCACCAAAACCCTAGATGAGGAAAACTAATAAGAGAGGAAGCTCAAAAACCAAATCTGAGATTTAAACCAAGTTTGCTCTTCGGGAAATCGATCAAATGATCTTGTGGCACTAACCCATCATAGAGCAACCCATTTTGCCACTCCCCACCACCAAAAAACAAGAAATCAAGAAAGTCAAGAAATCAACATAGAGGGCATCGTAGAGAAATAGAGATGAACAGAAGCAAACTTCAACGATTTCATTCCAAATCACAAGCGAAATACAAAGAGATACGTCCCCATACGCATGGACATTAGAACACAAAGATTGATTACAAGTCTTTCAATCACTGAACTCCCTCTCCAACTCAAGAACCCTCAACCATACATGCTTGAGTAGAGGGATGAACAGACTCTCTGGAAACCATCGAAGGGGACAAGCAGGGAGCACTATCTGCCACAACCAACAAACCTCACCAACTAAAGCCTAAAGCCAAAACCATCTCTAAAGACTCTTTTGACTAAAAGAAAACCCTAAAATCCTTTCAAGTGCTCAAATGGGCATGCAGCCCCTCCAACCTATTTATAGCCCACGGCTAACGGGTCTCCACCCCGTTACGCCCGCTAAATTCAACGGAGCCCGCTCCCGCTTGTGCAGCCTTGCGAATTTCCCGATTCGCCCCTCGTGCACCTTCCGGGAAGCTTCCGCGCTCCTTGTCTTGCACGCCTCACAACCACCTCGAGTCCACGTCGTCTTCGACACCTCCTGACTGTTCTGACCTCAGCGCCACCTGCGCCTAGTCCAGTCCTCCGTGTCTCGCCACGACTCCGTCTCGACGTCCTGCAGTCACACAGACAAAAAACACGTCAAATAGTACCGCTCGATACATGAAAGCATAAATACCATCATACTTACCACAGATGAAGTCCAAACCTGTCAAATCAAAGAATCAGCGTCCTAACCCCATATGACCATGTTTGACCACAGTCCGACTGAGCCCGTTGCACCACGCAACGACTCGACTCTGAACCACCTAAACCAAACTCGACTTATCTAAACCAATGTCAATTACTCATCATTAACACGTGGTCACCTCCACATGGTCCATCATCTGAGGAAAAAAGATCCGTAATTTTTGCTTGGGAGGCATTGGGAAAGGACTAGATATCGACTAAAAAGCAACATGGATGCTGAACTATGAGTGAAGGGGTGTGGTTACCTTGGATTGATCTAGCGATGAAACAGCGCCCATGCAGAACATTGGTGTATCACCCATCAGTAGTCTTCTAGAATTCGTTTAGAACAAAGCTTTGATGATGGGTCAGGATACGCCAAACTAGTAGAGTGGCAAGACTATTTCTTGTTTCTATAAAATAATGGGGAACAACAGCTACAAAATATATTTGTTCCTTCTAGTGCAGTCTCGTTATCAATAATTTATGTCAGAAGGCAAATATCAAACTTGTCGCCTTGTCGGTACTAGAGAAAAGCCTTGAAATCCCACATGCTTTAGCAACAATAAAAGGATCACAAGAGGCAAGAGCTTAATTCGATCACCATTGCAGGTGGCACGATGTACAATTATAAGATTGCCGTACTGTGTTGTAAAATTTGGCAATTGGTTTGGTTCGTGAAATAACTTAATAAAGATGTCAATTAGCAAATCACCACTTTGTCTTAGCTCCACTTCTTTTTGCAGAGCATTTTCTACTTCCTCTCCTCCATCACTACTGCCAATATTTCTTGTCACCTCACAAAGATACTAGGTCTCAATTCATTTATTGCCAAGACAATGATATACGTAATTTGTATACTATATGCTGAACACAAAAGGTAAATATAATTTCTTCCTGGTGTTCCTGTCTTGACTATCAACATATTGATATGGCCTTATGCAATAGTAAACATAGAATAAATTGTGTCTGCTTCTTTAGTTATGATTCTCAAATTTTAGCTTTGGAAACATCAGAGAACGGTGTCTAACTATCTTAGACATCTCAGAGACATCCTCAGCGGCATACTCAAAAACAGAACTTGATACCTCACCTTCTCACACAGAGGGCTTGCGAGTTATTCAGACGAGCCAAAGGATTGCCTGACTACAACATGCTTCTCAAATTTTTCTCTCTGCGAAGAAGAAACTTCTAGTGTGAACATATTAATGGGTTGATTCTTTCGGGCTGTGGCTTATGGTTAAGAGTTTTGAATTCTGAACTGTTCGTGAGAGACAGTGTACAGAAAAGTTGAACTCGGTAGAGTTTATGCTACAATCCCTGTAGACACATCTTGAAAAAACACATCATTTAAAAGCTAGTTATTGTAACATAAGCCAAAAACCGCAAGCCATAAGTGGTACCGGGCGCACCCATTGACTTATCTTTTACCCCCTGCTCATGCAACTATATTTGTAATAATGCACTTCTTATAAATTCTAAAGCATAATGAAATAGAAAAATTGCAGGAGTTAACATAAGAATTCATTATACAAGTGGAATTTAGGTCAAAAGACATGAGGTGTCAAATGACACGTAGCAGAGTATTTGCCCTGCCACAGGGTGGGCCAACATTCATCACTATAAGACGTAAAACTGCATTTACTTTGCTGAATCTGAACACTGATCAGCTACTTTACATTGTCCAAGCCAATCTTGACCTACCCTTGTTCTATAGTAGTCCAATTTCCTTTCTCTCTTGCATGTTGTGCTGCCTCGCGTCAAATCTCTTCAAAAAGAAATGAAAGCTCTGCTTATAGATCTCATAAAGCTAGAACATGTGGTCAATCAACAAAAAAAAAAAGATAAACCAAATGGCGATGCTCATAAAGATGAGTTGTGTGATCTCATAAAGACAACGAATTTAATGAAAACAAGATAAACCAACATGCTACGTCCAAGATTTTAATGCAAAAAATTGACTTCAGATTATAGATGATTATCCATGATGATACTTATTTTTCTTTGGACAAAAATGACACCGATTTACTAAGCTAAAGCAGTATAGAGCCGTCTCAAGAGTCTAGAGTTGTCTGCTAATAATAGTATGCCAGACCAGTAATAAAGCACGAGGTCCGTTAACTATTGGCGATGCTCATCTACTTAACATTCAATAATTGGGTACATTCTTTTAGGCTATGTGTTAGACCATGTGGATGGTCGTAAATTAAGAGATGATGAATAATTAATATTTGGTTTGCTTTGGATGATGAATAATTAATATTTGGTTTACTTTGGATTTTGTGTTTGTGAAAGACTTGATAGGTCGTAGTCGAAATCTTTGGTCTCGAGTGTTTGTGCTCTACTTCGAGTGCTCTCAGTCGGCTACGGCATCAGTTTACAACCACATCACTTCGAATATGACTACGACCACGGTTGGCTTTGACCATGTCCAGCTTTCCACCACAGCAGCTGTCGATCACGTCTAGCTTACGATCACAGCAGCTTCCGACCACATCTGGCCTTGACCACAACAGTACGACTTCGACCTTACGACCACGGTAGCTTTCGACCACGTCTGGCCTCGACCACAATAGTACGACTTTGGCCTTACGACCACGACAGCTTTCGACCACGTCTGGCTTCGACCACGGTAGTATGACTTCGACCTTACGACCACGGCAGCTTTCGACCATGTCTGGCTTCGAGCCCGGCAGTACTACTTCGACCTTTCGACCACGGTACTACAACTCCGATCTTACGACCATGGCAGGTAACCATAGCTACAGTACTCCATCATGGTCATAGTTATAGTACTCGATAGTCGTAGACTTTACTGGTCGTACTCGATAGTCGAGAGCTTTGCAGTTGATGGTTATAGGTCTTGCGGACTGCTTTCAGGGTCGTAGCTACAATACTCGATAGTCATAAACTTTAATGGTCGAAATCAATAGTCGAGGATTTTACTGGTCGATAGTCGAGGGTTGTGCGAACGATGGTCGTAGGTTTTGTATACTGTTTTTATGGTCATAGATTTGGCAGTCTTGTCTATACTCGTAGACATCACAGTCTGCTGTTCTATCTTCGGTAGTTAGAGGCTTAGCGATCGGTTGCCGTAGGCTTCACGGTCGGTGCTCATAGACTTTATGGTCGATACGAGTGCTTCACTCTTGGGATCTTCGAGTACGTCGAGTACTCGTGTTGGGCCAGTGGTTGACTGGTCGGTGTGTGACTGGTTGACCAGGTGGGTACTTGAGGATTGAGGTACTCATAGTCGGAGGACTCGGTACTCGATTGAACTGGCTTCATGATCACGGTAAGCGGTCGGGTGTCGGAATGTTGCTTGTACTTGTAGGTTTCGAGTACGTGTTGCGGTTGTGATCGATACTCGTTAGTTGGTACTCGATAGTCAGTATAGTCTTCGAGTACTTGTGGGTTACGAGTACTCTGAGGTAACGGTCGTATTGTGTGGTCTGAAGGGTTGTTTCAGTTAGCGATAGTTGTAAATGATATGGGGATGGTCGTAGATGAGTTGGTTCTTTGTCCGGGATAGACAAGGATATGTTTTGCTAATGTGTGTTGATTATGGTCAAGTTGGGGATAACTTGTACCAGAAGATGGTTTCTTTGATCTTTGCATATACAGGTGGGCATGGAGGCGGCTATGGTCGGTGACGAGGAGGACCGGGGCTAGGAGGGGGTAATCTGAGGTCCAGGTAATCGGGATGTCACGCGAGGTGGTCGAGCTCATGCTGGAGCATGTGGAGGTCAAAGGCGGATGATGCATGGAGGCATGGAGACGATTACGGTCAGTGACGAGGAAGACCGGGACTAGGAGGGGTAATCTGAGGTCCAGACAGTCAGGTAGACACGTGAGGTTATCGGGCTCACACGAGAGCACGTGTTGATGGTGCATGATGGAGATACAGATGGGGATATCTTGGAGGCTTCATCGCATGTGAAGTATGGAGTCGTGGATGGAGTTCATGACTTGTACGAGGTGGTTAAAATCCGTGTTAGGAAGGGTTTCAGGTCCCTTGATTTTAGGAAGAGATAGGATCTCGTGTTCAGGTGGATAAGGACATGTTTTGAGGTGTTCGAGTGGAACACGCTTTGTGCGCTGGCCTATAAAAGTACATGAGACTATAGGTTAGCATATAGAGTTTTAGGGCTTTCAAAGAGAAGATTTTTAGGGGTGCCATGAGGTGCTTTGTAGCCAAGAATTTGATGAAGAAATAGTAGATCAGATCCTTTCCAAAAGAAGTTCTTCGGCGACTTGTCTTCCTCTCCGCTTTACGTACTCTATTTTGTCTTCAGCTTGTACTTGTTCGTGCGGTGGTCGAACGACTGGGACATCGTGCGGTGGTCGAATGGCTGGGGGCATCGAGCTGTGGTTGAATGGCTGGGAAGGAGGTCATGACTATGTGCGTCGTTTTGTGTTGAGCGATCGAAACAAGCAGGCGAATGATCTAAGATCGTGCTGAGCGGTCGAAACGAGCAAGCGGTTGATTCGAGATCGTGCCAAGTGATCGGAACGAGTAGGCGATCGATTCGAGCAGTCGAAGTGAGCGTTCGGGGTGAGTGGTTGTAACTAGCAGTCGGGCTATGAGTGGTCGTAACGAGCAATCGGGCTATGAGTGGTCGTAACGAGCAGTCGAACGATAGAACTTCTTCGAGCACATACGACCACACAGTCTACAGTTATCACTTTCCTTCGATAATTCAGATTGGTTCTCTTGTGGTTCTTTGCGTTGTGTTTTGATCTTGGGTGTAAAAAGCGGAGGCAATTATTCACCCCCCCCCCTTTGATTGTACCATACAATCCTACAGCTGTAACTTTGGTTTTTGAATTCTGATTATTCGTGAGAGATAGTACATAGAGGAAAAGAGTCGCATATTATTTTGGCCAGTATAGTTAAACTCGATACAGTATCTGCTACAATCTACCTGTAGATTCCATCTTAAAAAGATACTGTTACTATAGTAGAAAGTGATAAGACAAACCAAAACCAAAAAGAACGAATATGTGCTCCTATATCATCACTCCTTGTATTGGATCTCTTTTTGGCTCCTAAAACGCTTTTGGCCTCTAAAACTGTTTTTCGGCCTTTCTACAATAACTAGCTTTTAAACGGAATGTCTTTTCAAGACGGGTCTACAAGTTGATTGTAGTACACACTATAGCGACTTCATTTATATCGGTTAAAACCACATGTAGGTTTTGTTACTCCATACTTTTCTCACAAACAGCTCAAAAGTTATAAATCGTGACCATAAACTATAAGTGGAAGCTACAAAAGGGACCCATTTACCAATTTCACACCTCCGGCTACACCGCCAACATTCTCTCTTCTCTTAGCTTTGTGCCCTCCCATTCTCCACAAATGCCTCACTAAGCAACTAGATAGGACATTTCATTCTTGACAAGAGGTGAGCCGCGGAACCCGTAAGCATAGACAAGTTATGACATACAGGAATGGAACGAAAAATGTAGAAGGTGTTGTGGGGATGGCCCCCACCGTCCGGTACTTTGGCACGTGATCACGGCGCAGGGAGGATCCCATTCGGTAGCCGTTGGATCTAACCCTCTCGCGGCTACAGCCATATGATCTAGCCCGGTCCATGCCCACCAAGGAGTGTGCCTTGCACCAGCCTACATCACCATCTTGGGGATCCATTTTGGCCGAAACACACCGAAAATTTGGCCGGATTTGGGCTAGGTTGCTAGGGTTGGAGGAGAATGGAAGAGGAGAGGAGGAGGCGCACGGGAGAGAGACGCTCCTGGGAGAGAGAGGCATGGGAGTTGGGGGGTTGGATGAATGGCAAAGGTGAGTAATATTCCTAAAGTTTTATAGTCATTAAGATAAAAGGTGGATCTATAAGCTGAAATAAGCTCCTTTTTTGAGCTTATTAGATTACAATAATCTGGGCTATTAGATTATAATAAGTTAACTTATAATCTAGGCTGTTTGTTTCCACTTATGATTTATAAGTTAGATTATAATAATCTTAAGTGGAAACAAACAGGGTCATAGGAGCCTGTGCGGGGCGACCCGTGTTTGAAAGCAGGGGTGAAAGGACTCTTATGCCTCTAATACTGTAGCACTTTAGGGGGGTATATCTGTAACATGCAACCCCTACGACGCTATAAATAAAGCCCCGGCACACCATTTGAGGGGTCGGAGAATTTGTGATATCTAGACACATATACGTGAGCTACTATCTTTCACTAGTTTTTTCATGCTCTTTAGGCTTCGACGAACCTCTTTAGCATCTTCGAAGCCCTTTTTTTTTACTATTTGACTTTATAGCCGCAACAGAAGATACCTGTTGACATATAATATACAAATATTTCGCAACTGATCAAAAGGTAAATTTGTGAGCTGCCTGATGTTTATAGATCTTACATTATTGGTATACCTATGTGACATGTCTTTGCTATTTCATTAGTGCCCTTTTATTCTCCAGAGTAATTTAGGACTGGGACGTCTTGGGAAATACAAGGTGATGGGGTCAAAATTATCGTGGATGCGACTCGATCCCGCCGTCGTCGCAGCAGATGGCGGTGTTGGATTATGTGGGCCAAGCCCATATAATAAGAATAATTCCTATTAAATCTCAAAGGCCCACTCATGCAAAGGAGGCATGCATGTGACCTTTAGTACCATATTGCTAGTTCTAGGAGAGGAAGACCACCTTAAAAGGGATGGTGCACTCCTAGTCACTTGAGGCATGTGTGGGAGAGAACTAGAGGATAACACGCGCGCGCGCTCGCTCGCCTCGCCGGGCCGGGCCGCGGCGCACGGCACCTGCGTGAATGGTCGCCAAAATCCGCTCCAGTGCTTGATGTGACGCCGCTTCCTTTGCGCTTTATCTTTTCTTTGTTTTGTGTGGCGGTGAATCCGGATCGGTTACGCGACTAATCCGGTTCGGTTACGAGTTATGGAGAACGTGCAGGCGTCTTGATCACGCGTCCTGGTTTTCTATAAATACGGAGTCGCCGCCTCCATACAGCATTACGCGAAAATCAATCTAGGGTTTTGCCTCCTCCATCCATTGTGCTGCGCCGTCCCACGTAGTCTACTCCGCCCCGCCCGCGGCGTGCAGCGTCGTTCGGAGAGCGGTCTCGGAACCGCCGCCCAAGTCTGCACCGGAGAGGGCGAATAAGGTTTTGGGAAGCGCTCTGCGCGATCGCCGCTGTAGCTCGCTCGTCTTCCTCGTCGTTCGGCCGCGAATCGTCATCGACCGCGTCATCCTCACCGTGCTGCGGCCTCTACATCGGCAAGCCGATCGAACAGAACCATCGATGCGTATGCGGTCATGTTCTCCGTATTAGATCTGTTCATATGCAGTTTCTGGTTTACATGTCTAGATCTTTTATGCCCGTGATGGTTCGTTATTTTGCGTGCATGATGTCATGATTTTTTATGGAATAAATTAAACCTACATGTGCTTATATATTCAACAATCCAAAAACCTTATTGTAGGCATTGTGGTTTTACTATGGCTGGATTTGCCGATGCGAGGCCGGATAAATTCTCCGGTGTGCACTTTAAGAGATGGCGGATCGGGGTCACTCGTGGCTTACCGCTATGAATGTATTCAGGTTAGTAATGGCAAGCTGAAGGTGTTCTTGATGCTGAAAAGCGAAAGAATTCGAGACCGCCACTACTCTCTTTGTTGGATGCATTCTTAGTGTTCTTGCCGACCGTCTGTGCGAGGTGTATATGCACATGACAGGCCTTGAAGGAGTTATGGGATGCACTGAATTCCAAATACGGTGCTATCGATGCCAGCAATGACATGTATGTCATGGAGCAATTTCATGACTACAAGATGGTTGATAACCGCTCGTAGTAGATCGGGCTCATGAGATACAGGCCATTGCCAAGGAACTCGAACTCTGAAGTGTGCCTTACCCGACAAGTTTGTGGTGGATGTATTATTGCGAAATTACCTTCTTCATGGAGGAATTTCGAACAAGACTCAAACACAAGAGACAAGAATACTCGTTGATAATCTGATTGGGTCTCTTGAAATTGAGGAGAAAGCTCGGAAAAGGACGCTGTGTCTAAGGGTGATGGAGGGCGATCTAGTGCCAATGTGGTACAGAAACCCTCAAGCAAGAACAAAGGAAATTTGTTAAAGCCCAACAGACAACCAACTTCAAGAAGAAGAAGAACAACAACATTCGGGATGATAGAACTTGCTTTGTGTGCGGTGAGCTGGTCACATGGCCAAGAAGTGCCCACAATGCAAAGGAAAGAAGGCACTGCGCAGATGACTTCTAAGTCCATCAACGTGACCATTGGCAAGGCGGAGATGGGACCGGGTATGGTAATTTACCTAATGTTCTTTCAGTTAGTCAATCTACCAATTGGTGGATTGATACAGAGCTAATGTACATGTGTGTGCTGATATTTCGTTGTTTTCTTCTTATCAGTCGCCCGAGATTCCTCCGTCCTAATGGGGAATGGGTCACATGCTCTGTTCATGGTGTTGTACGGTAGATCTGAAGTTTACTTCGGGAAAGATCGTGCGGTGAAGAACGTGCAGCATGTCCCTTCTATAGACAAGAATCTCGTTAGTGGCTCCGTTTATGTAGAGACGGGCTTAAGTTGGTATTTGAGTCTAATAAAGTAGTCGTGTCTAAACATGGACATTTTATTGGTAAAGGCTATGAGTGCGGAGGCTTGTTCCGCTTTTCCTATCGATTTCGCAATAAGGCAGTAAACCATATTTGTGGCGGTGTGGATGATGAGGCTAATGTTTGGCACTCACGTCTATGTCATATTAATTTTGGTTTGATGTCTCGGCTTTCCAAGATGAATTTAATTCCAAACGTTTCCATCACCAAAGGTTCTAAATGCCATAGCTGTGTGCAATCAAAGCAACCTCGTAAGCCTCACAAGGTCGCGAGGAGAGAAACTTGGCACCACTAGAACTCCGCATTCAGATCTTTCGAGATGAATGGCGTGTTGACGAAGGGTGGAAAACGATATTTCATGACATTGATTGATGATGCAACTAGGTTCATTATGTGTATTTATTGAAAACGAAAGATGAGGCTTTAGACTATTTTAAAATCTATAAGGCGAAGTTGAAAACCAGTTAAATAGAAAGATAAAAGACTTAGGTCGATCGTGGTGGAGAGTATTTCTCAACGAATTTGACTTATTTTGTGAGAACATGGCATTATACATGAGAGGACGCCTCCTTATTCCCCGAGTCAAATGGGATTGCGAAAGGAAAACCGCACGTTAGTGACTTGGTGAATGCCATGTTAGATATCGGGATTACCTAAGGCATGGTGGGGAGGCTTTGCTAACGTCTAATCACGTATTAAATAGAGTTCCTAACAGAAATAAGGACAAAACACCATACGAGGTATGGATTGGGAGAAAACCATCACTTTCTTACTTGCGTGCACTGGGGTGCTTGGCGAAAGTTAATGTGCCAATAACTAAGAAACGCAAGCTTGGACCTAAAAGCGTGGATGCGTTTTTCGGGATATGCTAATCATAGCATTGCCTATAGATTTTTGATAATTAAAAGCGAGGTACCGACATGCATGTTGGTACAATTATGGAGTCTCGAGATGCAACATTCTTTGAGAATATTTTTCCTATGAAGGATACACATAACACTACTAGTCAACCTTTCAAATAATTCCCAGTTCAATCACATCACTGAACCTTTTGAACATACACATGAACTTGTCAATGAGGAGGATGATGGTGGAGCTCCTAGAAGGAGCAAGAGACAAAGGATATTCAAATCCTTTGGTGATGATTTCACTGTGTACCTTGTGGACGACACTCCCAAGTCTATTTGAGCGTATGCATCCCCGATGCGGACTCTTTGGAAGGAGGTGTCAGTAGTGAAATGGATTCCATTATCGCTAATGGAACTGGAGCCGACAGATAAACCTTATGGGTGCAAACACAGTAGGGTGCAAGTGGGTGTTCAAAAGAAGCTTAGGCCAGATGGTACTATTGAAAAATATAAGGCTCGGCTTGTTGCCAAGGGCTATACTCAGAAAGAAGGCGAAGATTTCTTTGACACTTACTCACCTGTTGCTAGACCGACCACAATTCGAGTACTACTTGCTTTGGCTGCCTCACATGGTCTTCTCGTTCATCAAATGGACGTTAAGACAGCTTTTCTTAACGGAGAGCTGGATGAGGAAATTTACATGGAACAGCCTGATGGAGGCGGGGACAAGGCCGATAGCACGGCGTAGGTAGAGACGCATCCAGACCTCAAGCTGGAGGGCTGGCCAGCTAAAGGGCATGGTATAGGCAGAGGCAGATATGCGAGTGAGCCTTCAGTCGGCAAGGGATGCGACGGGACACCGCAGTCCAACCAGACTAGGGGCGAAGGGCGAGGCTGAAGTTAGAGACGGTGGAGGATGTCAAAGACTTCAAGCGAAGTGGGGAGGCAACGGCAGATGCCAGACGGGCCGAATGCGGCCAAGGGTAACAAGGCCCTAGGAGGCAGTGAGCGGGGGGAGGCAGAGGCAGCGTGGGGGGGAGGGAGCAGGGGAGGCGGCAGCACAGAGGGGGAGGAGGTGGAAAGGGTGGCAGTGGCACGGAAGGGGGGAGGTAGTGGTGGAGGGGGCGAGGCAGTAGGGGAGGCAGCGACGTAGAGGTGGAGACGGCGCATGGGCACATGAGCAGCGTCACATTGGTATGGGGGAGGCGGTCGCACACTCGGGTGGGGAATGGGTAGGCGAGGGAGGGAAGCTAGGCATGTGTTTTGACAGATGCGATCAAAGCTACTTTAAGAAGTGGCTTCCAAAAACCATGGCGTTTGATTCGGTTTTCGACTTTTGGAAGCCAAAAGTCGAAAGTGTTTCAAGCGCCCTCTTAATCTCTTGTCTTGGGAGATATGGTTGTGGACCGTTTCCTTTTCCCTCAAAGTTCAAAATATCTGTACTTCTCTCCTTTCTCTCTTTCACCTTCACCCATATATACCAGCAGCATGCTCTCCTCTCAGTTTTCTTTCTTGTTTATTAGTACCTCAGTGAGAAAGAACGTCGCATCTAATTTCTTGCAAAGAAGCAGTCTGTGCATCTCATACACTACAAAATATGATACAGATAATAGAAAGCCAAAGGTAAATCTGCTATTGTTTAAGTATTTCTATATAAATATATTACCTGCAGCACAAGATCCTGATGGTATACAGTATGATAAATCAACCTTTAATGTTGTTCATTTACTCTATCAAGATCAATAAGTTTGGTGTGCCAAGCGAGAAGACACATCTGAGGAAACAAGATCAGTAATTTTGGCTTGGGGGCATTGGGAAAGGACTAGATATCGACTAAAAAGCAACATGGATGCTGAACTATGAGTGAAGGGGTGTGGTTAGCTTGGATTGATCTAGCGATGATACAACGCCCTTGCAGAACATTGGTGTATCACCCATCAATGGTCTTCTAGAATTCATTTAGAACAAAGCTTTGATGATGGGTCAGGATATGCGCGCCGAACTTGGAGAGTGGTAAGACTATTTCTTCTTTCTATAAAATAATGGGAAACAAAAGCTACAAAATACATTTGCTCCTTCTAGTGCAGTCTCGTTATCAATAATTTATCTCAGAATGCAAATATCAAACTTGTCGCTTTGTCGGTACTAGAGAAAAGGCTTGAAATCCCACATGCTTTAGCAACACTAAAAGGATCACAACAGGCAAGAGCTTAATTCGATCACCATTGCAGGGAGCACGATGCACAACTATAAGATTGCCGTACTGCGTTGTAAAATTTGGTAATTGGTATGGTTCGTGAAACAACTTAATAAAGATGTCAATTAGCAAATCACCACTTTGTCCTAGCTCCCCTTCTTTATACAGATCATTTCCTACTTCCTCTCCTCCATCACTACGGCCAATATTTCTTGTCACCTCACAAAGATACTAGGTCTCAATTCATTTCTTGCCAAGATAATGCACATCTCATATAGTTGTGACATAGCTGCCCATGGTCTACAACACAGAAAATATGTAATTTGTATACTATATGCTTTATGTAATTTGTATACTATATGCTCAACACGAAAGGTAAATATAATTTCTTCCTGGTGTTCCTGTCTTGACTATCAACATATTGATATGGCCTTATGCAATAGTAAACATAGAATAAATTGTGTCTGCTTCTTTAGTTATGATCCCCAAATTTTGGCTTTGGAAACATCAGAGAATGGTGGATAACTATCTTTGACATCTCAGAGACATCCTCAGCGGCATACTCAAAAACAGAACTCGATACCTCACCTTCTCACACTGGCTTGCGAGTTATTCAGACGAGCAAAAGGATTGCCTGGCTACAACATGCTTCTCAAATTTTTCTCTCTGCGAAGAAGAAACTTCTAGTGTGAACATATTAATGGGTTGATTCTTTCGGGCTGTGGCTTATGGTTAAGAGTTTTGAATTCTGAACTGTTCGTGAGAGATAGTATACAGAAAAGCTGAATTCGGTAGAGTTTGCTACAATCTATCTGTAGACCCTATCTTGAAAAACGTATCATTTAAAAGCTAGTTATTGCAACATAAGCAAAAAGCCGCAAGCCATAAGTGGTACCGAGCGCACCCAGTGACTTATCTTTTCCCCCTGCTCATGCAACTTTATTTGTAATAATGCACTTCTTATAAATTCTAAAGCATAATGAAATAGAATAATTGCAGGAGTTAACATAAGAATCCATTATACAAGATGGAATTTAGGTCAAAAGACATGAGGTGTCAAATGACACGTAGCAGAGTATTTGCCCTGCCACAGGGTGGGCCAACATTCATCACAATAAGACGTAAAACTGCATTTACTTTGCTGAATCTGAACACTGATCAACTACTTTAAATTGTCCAAGCCAATCCTGACCTGCCCTTGTTCTATAGTAGTCCAATTTCCTTTCTCTCTTGCATCTTGTGCTGCCTCGCGTCAAATCTCTTCAAAAAGAAATGAAAGCTCTGGTTTTAGATCTCATAAAGGTAGAACATGTGGTCAAGCAGACATGCAAAACAACGAATTGAATGAAAACAAGATAAACTAACATGCTACGTCCAAGATTTTAATGCAAAAAAATTTGACTTCAGATTATAGATGATTATCCATGATGATACTGATTTTTCTTTGGACAAAAACGACACCGATTTACTAAGCTAAATCAGTATAGAGCCGTCTCAAGAGTCTAGAGTTGTCTGCTAATAATAGTATGCCAGACCAGTAATAAAGCACGAGGTCCGTTAACTATTGTCATCTACTTAACATTCAATAATTGGGTACATTGTTTTAGGCTGTGTGTTAGACCATGTAGATGGTCGTAAATTAAGAGATGATGAATAATTAATACTTGGTTTGCTTTAGATTTTGCGTTTGTGAAAGACTTGGTAGGTTGTAGTCGAAATCTTTGGCCTCGAGTGTTTGTGCTCTGCTCCGAGTGCTCTCAGTCGGCTACGGCATCAGTTTACAACCACATCACTTTGAATATGACTACGACCATGGTTGGCTTCGACAACGTCCAGCTTTCGACTACGGCAGTTGTCGACCACGTCTAGCTTACGATCACGGCAACTTCCGACCACGTCTGGCCTTCACCACAACAGTACGACTTCAACCTTATGACCACGGTAGCTTTCGACCACGTCTGGCATTGACCACAGTAGTACGACTTCGACCTTACGACCATGGCAGCTTTCGACCACGGCAGTACGACTTCGACCTTACGACACGGCAGCTTTCGACCATGTCTGGCTTCGACCCCGGCAGTACTACTTCGACCTTTCGACCATGGCAGTACGACTCCGATCTTACGACCACGGCAGGTAACCATAGCTACAGTACTGCTTCATGGTCATAGCTATAGTACTCAATAGTCGTAGACTTTACTGGTCGTACTCGATAGTCGAGAGCTTTGCGGTCATTGGTCATAGGTCTTGCGGACTACTTTCAGGGTCGTAGCTACAATACTCAATAGTCATAAACTTTACTGGTTGAAATCGATAGTCGAGGATTTTACTGGTCGATAGTCAAGGGTTATGTGGTCGATGGTCGTAGGTTTTGTAGACTATTTTTATGGTCATAGATTTGGCAGTCTTGTCGATACTCGTAGACATCACAGTCTGTTGTTCTGTCTTTGGTAGTCAAAGGCTTAGCGATCGGTTCCGTAGGCTTTACGGTCAGTACTCGTAGACTTCATGGTCAATACGAGTGCTTCACTCTTGGAATCTTCGAGTACGTCGAGTACTCGTGTTAGGCCAGTGGTTGACTGGTCGATGTGTGGTGGTCGATGATGAATGGTCGCTGCTGCAGTACCAGGTGGGTACTTAAGGATTGAGGTACACGTAGTTGGAGGACTCGGTACTCGATAGAACTGGCTTCATGATCACGGTAAGCGGTCAGGTGTCGGAATGCTGCTTGTACTTGTAGGCTTCGAGTACATGTTGCGGCTGTAATCGATACTCGTTAGTTGGTACTCGATAGTCAGTATAGTCTTCGAGTACTTGTGGGTTACGAGTACTCTGAGGTAGTAGTCGTATTGTGTGGTCTGAAGGGTTGTTTCAGTTAGCGATAGTTGTAAATGATATGGGGATGGTCGTAGATGGGTTGGTTCTTGTCTGGGGATAGACAAGGATGTGTTTTACTAATGTGTGTTGATTATGGTCAAGTTGGGGAGTACTTGTACCGGGAGATGGTTTCTTTGGTCTTTGCATGTGCAGGTGGGCATGGAGGTGGCTATGGTCGGTGACGAGGAGGACCGGGGCTAGAAAGGGGATAATCTGAGGTCCAGGCAGTCGGGATGTCATGCGAGGTGGTCGAGCTCATGCTGGAGCACGTGGAGGTCAAAAGTGGATGATGCGTGGAGGCGTGGAGACGGTTACGGTCAGTTATGAGGAAGACCGGGACTAGGAGGAATAATTTGAGGTCCAGGCAGTCAAGTGGACACGCGAGGTGATGGGGCTCACGCGAGAGCACGTGTTGATGGTGCGCGATGGAGATACAGATGGGGATATCTTGGAGGCTTCATCGCGTGTGAAGTATGGAGTCTTGGATGGAGTCCATGACTTGTACGAGGTGGTTAAAATTCGTGTTAGGAAGGGTTTCAGGTCCCTTGATTGGGGAAGAGATAAGATCTCGTGTCTAGGTGGATAAGGACATGTTTTGAGGTGTTCGAGTGGAACACGCTTTGTGCCCTGGCCTATAAAAGTAGAGGAGACTGTAGGTTAGCATATAGAGTTTTAGGGCTTTCAAAGAAAAGGTTTTTAGGTGTGCCGTGAGGTGCTTTGTAGCCAAGAACTTGATGAAGAAATAGTAGATCGGATCCTTTCCAGAAGAAGTTCTTCGGCGACTTGTCTTCCTCTCCGCTTTACGTACTCTGTTTTGTCTTCAGCTTGTACTAGTTCGTGCGGTGGTCGAACGGCTGGGGACATCGGGCGGTGGTCAAACGGCTGGGGACATCGGGCTGTGGTCGAACGGTTGGGAAGGAGGTCATGACTACGTGCATCGTTGTCATGTTGAGCGATCGAAACAAGCAGGCGAATGATCTAAGATCGTGCCAAGCGGTCGAAACGAGCAAGCGGTCGATCCGAGATCGTGCCAAGTGATCAGAACGAGTAGGTGATCGATCCGAGCAGTCAAAGCGAGCGTTCGGGGTGAGTGGTCATAACGAGCAGTCGGGCTATGAGTGGTCGTAACGAGCAATCAGGCTATGAGTGGTCGTAATGAGGAATCGGGCTATGAGTGGTCGTAACGAGCAGTCGAATGATAGAGCTTCTTTGAGCACATACGACCACACAGTCTGCAGTTATCACTTTCCTTCGATAATTCAGATTGGTTCTCTTTTGGTTCTTTGCGTTGTGTTCTGATTTCGGGTGCTAAAAAGCGGAGACAATCATTCACCCCCCTCTGATTGTGCCATACGATCCTACAGCTGTAACTTTAGTTTTTGAATTCTGATTATTCGTGAGAGATAATACATAGAGGAAAACAGTCGCATATCATTTTGGCTAGTATAGTTAAACTCGATACAGTATCTGCTACAATCTACCTATAGATTCCATCTTAAAAAGATACTGTTACTAGAGTAGAAAGTGATAAGACAAACCAAAACCAAAAAGAACGAATATGTGCTCCTATATCACCACTCCTTGTATTGGATCTCTTTTTTTGGCTTCTATAAATTGCTTTTCGGCCTTTCTACAGTAACTAACTTTTAAACAGAATGTCTTTTCAGGACGGGTCTACAAGTCAATTGCAATACACACTATAGTGACTTCATTTATATCGGTCAAAATCACACGCAAGTTTCTGTTACTCCATACTTTTTCTCACGAACGGCTCAAAAGTCATAAATCGCAACCATAAACTATAAGTGGAAGCTACAAAAACAGACCCATTTACGCATTTCACACCTCCAACTACACTGCCAACATTCTCTCCTCTTAGCTTTGCTGCTTTGTGCCCTCCCATTCTCCACAAATGCCCCCACCAAGCAACTAGATAGGACATTTCATTCTTGATAAAGAGGTGAGCCGCGGAACTGGTAAGCATAGATAAGTTATGACAAACAGGGATGGAACGAAAAATGTGGATGGTGTTGTGGGGATGGCCCTCACCATCCGGTACTTTGGCACGTGATCACGGCGCAGGGAGGATCCCATTCGGTAGCCGTTGGATCTAACCCTCTCGCGACTCCAGCCATAGGATCTAGCCCGGTCCATGCCCACCAAGGAGTGTGCCTTGCACCAGCCTATAGGAGCCTGTGCTGGGCGACCCGTGTTTGACAGCAGGGTTAGGGCACTCCCAATGCAGAAACTATGAGGTAGTTTCTATACTTGCCAATTAATGTAGACACTACTCATGAAAACTATACTCCCAATGGATAGTTTCTACAAATAAAATTTTCATCCAATCATCTATCTTCTCTCTCCTATCATCTACCTATCACAGCTCTTTCTATCTTGGTTCCCGTGTAGACATGGTTTCTTGGATAAGAAACCATTTCCTTATCTCTCCTCCTTAACTCCAATGACACATCAGCATTTCGCCTACTTGGCACCTTATTTAATGCCATAGAAACCACCCATTGGGACTGCCCTTAGATCCGTGTTTCCCATTAATGCCATAGAAACAAACAGGGTCATAGGAGCCTGTGCGGGGCGACCCGTGTTTGAAAGCAGGGTGAAAGGACTCTTATGCCTCTAACACTGTAGCACTTTAGGGGTATATCTGTAACATGCAACCCCTACGGCGCTATAAATAGACACACCATTTGAGGGTAGGAGAATATGTAATATGTAGACACATATACGTGAGCTATTATCTTTCACTAGTTTTCATGCTCTTTAGGCTTCGACGAACCTCTTTAGCATCTTCGAAGCCCTTTTTTACTGTTTGACTTTATAGCCGCAACAGAAGATACCTGTTGGGTACGATATATAATGTACAAATATTTCGCAGCTGATCAAAAGGTAAATTTGTGAGCTGCCTAATGTTTATAGATCTTACATTGTTGGTATACCTATGTGACATGTACAGCTGTTTCATTAGTGCCCCCTTTATTCTACAGGAGTAATTTAGGATTGGGACGTGCTGGGAAATACAAGGTGATGGGGTCAAAATTATCGTGGACTGCAACCCAGACCTCGCAGTCGCCGCAGCACCAGGCGGCGCCCCTTGTCGGCGCGGTTCACAGCGGGGGCGTTCTCGTCGTCGCCGCTTGTCGTGGTAGCCGAAGCGGGGATGGACGTGGGCGCGCACCACGCTGCTGATCAGTCCGCGGTGACGGCGCAGGGAGGCGGGGTCGAGGTGGGTGGCACAACTTCGACTCGGCCAGGGCCAGCAGGCGTGAGGCCTCGCCCTTGTCCTCTCCCGCGGCCAAGACCACTCCTGTAGGTGAAGGGTCGCCGGACATAATTGGGAGTGGTTGTAGCTGTGATGTTTGTTATCTG
Organism: Dendrocalamus sinicus; assembly: GCA_036346575.1. Classification (NCBI taxonomy): domain Eukaryota; kingdom Viridiplantae; phylum Streptophyta; class Magnoliopsida; order Poales; family Poaceae; genus Dendrocalamus; species Dendrocalamus sinicus. The sequence goes on along the minus strand of CM070666.1, from coordinate 13,072,056 downwards.
TGGTTTGGGCGTTGGGTCGCTTCGTTGAGATGAGGTACAAGACGGCTGGCTAGACTAGTGGGCTTTAGGAGTTAGGTTGAATTCTAAGGGACACCTAGACAGGAAAATTTTGAATTTGAATTGGTATGAATTAATCAAATTGAAATGCTACTGGAATAGTATTTGGAATTCAATTGAATGAACCAAATTCAATTCCATGGAACCAAACGAGGTGTTAGGGACAAATGCACTGAAAAGTGGTTTTAAAATGCGACACAAAAGCGTTGCTTATTGATCCTCAAAGTTAGAACTTGCCGTAGATGAGTTCAAACGATACTCAATTGAAAACATAAAATACCTGCCTTCCATTGATTTCTTGATTTCATTAGGAAGGTAAGATCAGGAGGGAGTAATGGGTACGATACGACGAACTTGTAAGTGGATAGAATTAATGCTCTAGATATGGATAAACTAAAACTAAGATTACATTTGTTGTTTTGATACAGTGTCACTTGTTTAATGTTACAGTGTCACTTTGATGCAAAACTTGCTATTCCTCTAAGATGATGTCTTGTACAACAAAATCTGTTGCTCACTCACGCAAACTTTGAATAAATATATACATCGAACGCTCGTCGCGTTATTAAAATGTGCCTAGATATTGCAGCAAACAAATGTGTAGCCTAACTCTCACGGTCTCACCTGTGCACAATATTAACAGTGTACCTCCTAATGCTAATATGCTGTAATGGTATATCCAGATGTCACTAGCCTAGCAATGAACACTAGCGTATCATAACTTCTTAAGGAGATCCATTAGCACACATCAAGTTTTGAGCTACTTTGTCGGTGTCCTAGCTGTATTCATTCTCACCAACCTCTGCATCTCTTACTTATATATTGATCGCTCCTACGACTACATCTCCATCTATACTATTTGGCTCTCTCCACGTCTTCTTCACACATTTGTTCTCCTGTCACCTCACATCAATCTCATTTAGCTGTAGGCATGGAAGTGCTTACAATGTTAATTCCACAAGACAAAACATTCCAATTGCATATCACATGGCTTTAACTACTAAGTCACCAGGACTGTTTACTCTCAATACACATGCTAAAGACAAGGTAAGAGTTGATAAGGGTGAAATGGGTGAGACATAATTCAATTAATGCGCGAAATAGAAGATTCACAAAAACAAGAAGTCACTATATGACAACCCACCGAGTTCTGTTTCAACACCTTGCATTACGCTTTTTCTAAGAAGAAACTTCTTTTCAACTACGGAACACATTGAAGCATCAATACTGATTACAAAACAGTGCAATATATATAAGATGGAATTGAAGTCACAACATGTAATATCAAATATCAAAGCCCTGCCAAGACAGTTGGATCCACTTCTTTTTCTCAAAAACGTAGGAGAGTTGCGTTTCATCCATTGAGAAGAGTAGTACAGTGGTGACCTAAAAGCCAAATTAAAGGCCCAAGGAAGAACCAGGTTACAAGAACTATGACTCCAAAATCCTAATAAGATAAACGACCGTGGCTAATACACCCTGATGGCGAGGAGGCTATCACCACTACTACAAAAAGGGTCATCATACGGTTCAGAACTATCATTAGAGTCCTACAACACAGACGGTTTGTGACTAGAACCGTCAGTAAAGAACACTATCACAGACAGACAGTTAGAACACTATCACAGACAGTTAGAATCAAATATCAAATATCAGACAGTTTTAAAGTCACAAACTGTAGTATCAAATATCAAAGCCTTGACAAGACAGTTGGATCCACTTTTTTTTCTCGAAAACGTAGGAGAGTTGCGTTTCATCCATTAAGAAGAAGCGTAGTACAACGGTGACCTAAAGGCCGAATTAAAGGCCTAAGGAAGAATTAGGTACAAGGACTACGACTCTGAAACCCTAAAAAGGCAAACGACCGTGACTAACACACCCTGATGGCGAGGAGGCTACCACCACTACTATAAATAGGGTCATCACAGACGGTTCGAAACTGTCATCACATACAGTTTTTTGAACCGTCTGAATTTATGGGTCAGTAATAATCAGAGATTATCACAAATGGTTTATGAGTCATCTATGATAAATACAACACAGATGGTTTGTAACTAAAACCATCTATAAAGAACACTATCATAGACAGCTTGAACCAAAAATCATCTGTGATACTCACACATCACAGAGGGTTCTAGCTATCAACCATCTATGATGGGCGAGTATCACAGACGGTTAGTATATATATAGAACCATCTGTGATACTTTCACATCCGCCTCACCATAATGTAACTTCAGAGTCCTACAACCAATAACAAGCAAGCAAATCATCATGTAACACCGCACATACACAAAATCATCAATTGACACAATTAGTCCATACAAAATACTATGCAAAATATATGCAACCAAGTCATTGATCCTAAAATTAGGACCAAACCTTAATCACTTGTGCACACAAGCAACGACACCCATGCCATGTCCACACTCAACCAACTCAACTCAAACCAACAAGGCCACCAACAACACTGATCGGTCCGACCGCCAACCAAAGGCCGATCATACTACCTAACGCCAGTCATACATCTAGTAGTACTACCTGGTACTACCACGGCAAAAGCCCTTATGACACTTGAGCTCACCTAAAACAACCTCACTAGAAAATAGCTACCGCCACTAGAATCCGGTCATACCGCAATCCCGGTCCGACAGGCATTCAACTCCGGTACTACCACACTGGCTAGTCGACCGTGCTCCTGCTAGTCGACCATTGCTCCACCATCAATCCAACCACTAGCCCTTAACCGGTCGACCACTCCTAGCCGATATGAATGTAGCTCCAATACGGTCATACCTCCACAACTGAAGCAACTAAAAAATTTACAAACTCTCAAAAATCAAATTGATCAAACTCCGCAAACTCTTTGAACTAAAAGTCAATTACTCATCACAACCATGATGTGACCTCCACATAGTCTCATAGGATGCAACTATGGTCGACGGCATGGATTAGGACTAGGGTCGGGGATGAGCTGAGGTACGGTCAAGGAAGTCAAGCAGGATTGTTGAGCTCAAGCAAGGTATAGGGAATACAAGGGATGTTGAAGGGAAGATTCGAGCAACGGTTCATCAAATGGTGCGGATAGTGCAAGTGAGGCATTATCAGAGAGAACCGATAGGGAAAGACTTACCGATGCATAAACCACAAGTAAACCTACATGTTGTAGTCATGGGGTTTGCTTACAAAAGGAGAAGATGGCTATGGACTAAGCTCAAGGAAAAGGTGAGGTCTACAGTCAAAACGAGGGTATTTTTGCAGGGAAGCAAAAGTACCAGAAATGGCGATGAGACCAAAACTGCGACATTTGGATGGCGTTGTTAGAGTAGTTTAGGTCAAGGATATGCTGAGAAGGTTAAATGGATGGGTGGTTTGCTCTTTAGTGGTTGGGCCTATACGCATTGAGAAGCATGCATAAGTTATGTATGAGTATAAAATTCAGTGTGTGTAGGGTTAATGGGTTTCCCTGGTAATGCTAATGTATAGTATCCATTTAGGATGGATGTGGAATGGTTATTCCATCTATATGAGTGAGATGGGCTGGAGGTATGTTGCTAACAAACCATCCGTTCTTTAGTATTTGAGAGAGGCTTCCTTAGGGTGGAAGCTTTGGGTGAGTGCTATTGGGAGATAGCTCTATCCTTGATGGTGGAGTGACTTTAAAACTTACATCTACAAGTTACAATAGATCAATCTTATTCCTCCTATATGGTGTGTCCTTACTCTTGTTGAATTTGCACTTATTTTGGTTGGTTATTTTGCCTCTCTCCTTCCCTTTGATCTTGCGAGTTTTCAAGGATCTATACATGATGGAGACACCTCATGTGGATCATATTCCATCCATATAGGTACCAGCTATAGCAAGATCTTGAAGGTTGCCCGATTTGGTTCGATTTGGTGCCCTTTTATTGATATCTTGTTCCTAAAGTTTTGGCCTTGAATCTTTGAGTGTTTTTACTTGTTGTAACATGTGGAAGCTTATCTAGAGCTATCTGGGCATCCTCAAACCGAAGCAACATATATCTCGTGTTCATGAGTTTTGCTTGGTTTTGGTGAAATCTTACTTGCCTTAACGAAAGGTTGAAACTTTATCCAAGATCCATACGATCCTTCAATGATCAGGTGCTTGATACTCTCAACTAGATATGTGCAAATTTTTAAATCATTTGGATATGTATTTTGAAGATTGCAGTATTTTTGTTTTGGCTCAGCTGATTTCTAAGTCTAGAATAGGGGTGCGGTCAGACCGGTGGCCGGTCATATTCGGTAGTCAGATCGCTAGCTCCAGGCGGACCACCTGCTTCCTCATAGCATTCTAACCGGCCTAGAGTATTTGAATTCTGTTTGCTTCCGTGCTCTTATGAGTTCTTTGTTGGTGAACAAATTTGATCTTCTTAGCTTCTCGTAACTAGTGGAATGAATGTTTTAGAATACTATTTAGGGAGGTTGAATTTGAAGACATTATTCACTCCCCCTCTGATTGCCATATCGGTGAGAGAGAGAGGGATGGCACAAGAGAGAGCACAATTTTCTGAATACGCTTAAGCATTAGAGAAGGTGGAAAAATGGTGGGGCTCGGGCAGGCAATGGAGTTTGGGCTGGAAGCATTAACGGACTGGTCTACAACAATAGAATTGGCCTAAATCTGACATGTGCTAAGAAACAAACTAAATCATCTAAATGAATACTAAATGAACTTCAAAATTTTCAGGAAAATTGAAAAACTCACTTTGGAATATTCTGAACTCCTGTAAATGTTTTTGGACTTTCTTAAGATTTTATTTGTCCTCGAAAATTCTTTTTGATGTAACTAACCATAACGTTATTTGGAAAGCAAGCACTGGAATAGGTGCAAGCTTTTTGCATGGCTTTAGTCCAAGACAAGATCCCGACTACAGGTAAACTAGTGATCGAGGATGGCCATGCAGCAACACATGCCGATAGTGGGTGCGGCGGTGAGCTTAAATGTTTTCAACCTCATTACAAAGGATGTCGATAATAGGTAGAGAGCAATACGACATGTCTAGGGGCGTTTGAAATAGCCGATACTTTTGGATTTTGGCTGAAATGTATTATTAGTGGTTGGAATTAGAAGTGGTTGAAAGTGGGAGGTGTTTAATTTGGTTGGAGCTTTTGGCTGAGCTGATTTGGTAGAGACGATTCAAACGCTATCCAAATAGTCATGCGATTTTGTATATTTTTGTTTTGTAAGAATTTTTTTTCATGTCTTAGGGGTTTACGAACATTAAATTTACCATACTTAAGTTCAGAACATCATATGGACATTTGATCATCGGAAGCATCAAAATATATTATCCATTTGTCGAACACAAAATTACATGGCATGTTACATTGGAAGTCATCAACAATATGATGACAAGCAAAGCACTGCAATAGTGTCACACAACTCATCTATACTTGCATTGGCCTAGATGCACAAAGATCAGTGCAGCAGGTGCCATCCCCAACAATGCAATCAATGTCCCATTTGATCCTTGCGAAATCGTGGTCAAGCAACTAATCGTCCCGAATGAAATTGTGCAAAACCATCATAGCTATGATAATTTTCCTCCGCCTTTTCTCCACCCACTATATTCTAGTCAACTCGGTATTCGCCTCACCCTCGATGTGCCAACTTTGTGTCGTGGCGGGGACAAGGCCGATAGCGCGGCGTAGGTAGAGATGCAACGGACCTCAAGCTAGAGGCTGACCAGCTAAAGGGCATGGTGCAGGTAGAGGCAGATATGTGAGTTGAACCTTTTGTCAGCAAGGGATGCGGATGGGGACACCGCAGGTCCAACCAGACTAGGGGTGGAAGGGCCAGGGCTGATGTTAGAGACAATGGAGGATGTCGAAGACTTCAAGCGGAGTGGGGAGGCGATGACGGATGCCGGACAAGCTGAATGCGGCCAAGGGTAACAAGGCCTAGGAGGCGTGGCGTGGGGGAGGCAGAGGCGGTGTGGGGAGGGGACAGGAGGCGCCCGGACGGAGGGGAGGAGGTGGAAGGAGTGGCAGTGGCACGGAGGGGGGAGGTAGTGGTGGAGGCGAGGCAGTAGGAGGAGGCAGCGACGTAGAGGTGGAGACGGTGCATGGGCACATCATCATCGTAACATTGGTATGGGGCGGTCGCACACTCAGTGGGGAATGGGCGGTGAGGGAGAGAAGCTAGGCATGTGTTTTGACAGATGCGATCAAAGCTACTTTAAGAAGTGGCTTCCAAAACCATGGTGTTTGATTTGGTTTCGACTTCGGAAGCCAAAAGTCGAAACTGTTTCAAGCGCCTCTTAGTCTCTATCTTGGGAGATATGGTGGTGACCGTTTCCTTTTCCCCAAAGTTCAAAATATCTGCACTTCTCTCCTTTCTCTCTTTCACCTTCACCCTTATATACCAGCAGCATTCTCTCCTCTCAGTTTTCTTTCTTGTTTATTAGTACCTCAGTAAGAAACAACGTCGCATCAATTTCTTGCAAAGAAGCAGTCTTTGCATCTCATACACTACAAAATATGATACCGATAATAGAAAGCCAAAGGTAAATCTGCTATGCTGGTTGTTTAAGTATTTCTATATAAATATATTACCTGCAGCACAAGATCCTGACGGTATACAGTATGATAAATCTACCTTTAATGCTGTTCATTTACTCTATCAAGATCAATAAGTTTGGTGTGCCAAGCGAGCAGACACATCTGATGTAGGACCGAAATGGCGACAGAGGGGGTGAATGTCGCTCGCTTCAAAATCGTCCCCGGGAAATCAAACACTGATTTATCAAAAAGATGCAAAACAAAGCACCTCACAGAAAATTAAAATTAATTTTGCGGAAATTTGGAACGCATGCGACACTGAAAAATTCAGCATAAATCAGAGATCAGCCAGTAAAAAATTCAACTGAAAATATCGTTGTTTGATCTGCATGCAAAATGGATGAAGATCAGCTGAAAAAAAGAGGCACTAAAGAGCTTTGCTTCCAAAGAGATGCTGCATACAGGGAGGACTAGCCAAAAATTGATTCTTGCCGAGGGAAGACTTTTAGTGAATAGCACTAGCAGCTTGCCGCACACAGAAAAGGATGAAGAAGACATACATTCGGCTGCCAAAAGGAAGGAGCTGGCTGAACCCTTTTCTGTCAGCAGGACTGAAACTCAACCGAAACAACTTCTTTGCAGTAAAAATTCAGATCAACTTAACACAAAATAAATGAAGAAAATTAGCAGTTCTCTTGAGGCCTAAAGAGCAGACAAATGTTCTAGATAGGATTGAGATTCTAGGGAACAAAAGAATCCAACCCAAAGCCAGAAAATTCAGATTATGACAAATCTGAAATTTTTTGCAAGAACTGAACCAAAATCCAAATTACTCCCCAACCGTTGATCCTTTGGTCATGAAACTTTTAGGATAGCTAATTAATAGCCTGAGGTCTCTAGATACCAAATTTCATGCCATTTCTCCAAGGGAAACAAGATTTCACCAAAACCCTAGATGAGGAAAACTAATAAGAGAGGAAGCTCAAAACCAAATCTGAGATTTAAACCAAGTTTGCTCTTCGGGAAATCGATCAAATGATCTTGTGGCACTAACCCATCATAGAGCAACCCATTTTGCCACTCCCCACCACCAAAAAACAAGAAATCAAGAAAGTCAAGAAATCAACATAGAGGGCATCGTAGAGAAATAGAGATGAAGCAGAAGCAAACTTCAACGATTTCATTCCAAATCACAAGCGAAATACAAAGAGATACGTCCCCATACGCATGGACATTAGAACACAAAGATTGATTACAAGTCTTTCAATCACTGAACTCCTCTCCAACTCAAGAACCCTCAACCATACATGCTTGAGTAGAGGATGAAACAGACTCTCTGGAAACCATCGAAGGGGACAAGCGAGGAGCACTATCGCCACAACCAACAAACCTCACCAACTAAAGCCTAAAGCCAAAACCATCTCTAAAGACTCTTTTGACTAAAAGAAAACCTAAAATCCTTTCAAGTGCTCAAATGGGCATGCAGCCCTCCAACCTATTTATAGCCCACGGCTAACGGGTCTCCACCCGTTACGCCCGCTAAATTCAACGAGCCCGCTCCGCTTGTGCAGCCTTGCGAATTCCCGGTCGCCTCGTGCACCTTCCGGAAGCTTCGCGCTCCTTGTCTTGCACGCCTCACAACCACCTCGAGTCCACGTCGTCTCGACACCTCCGACTGTTCGACCTCGGCGCCACTGCGCCTAGTCCGATCCTCCGTGTCTCGCCACGACTCCGTCTCGGCGTCCTGCGATCCACGGACAAAAACACGTCAAATAGTACCGCTCGATACATGAAAGCATAAATACCATCATACTTACCACAGATGAAGTCCAAACCTGTCAAATCAAAGAATCAGCGTCCTAACCCCATATGACCATGTTTGACCACGGTCCGATCGAGCCCGTTGCACCACGCAACGACTCGACTCTGAACCACCTAAACCAAACTCGACTTATCTAAACCAATGTCAATTACTCATCATTAACACGTGGTCACCTCCACATGGTCCATCATCGAGGAAAAAGATCCGTAATTTTTGCTTGGGAGGCATTGGGAAAGGACTAGATATCGACTAAAAGCAACATGGATGCTGAACTATGAGTGAAGGGTGTGGTTACCTTGGATTGATCTAGCGATGAAACAGCGCCCATGCAGAACATTGGTGTATCACCCATCAGTAGTCTTCTAGAATTCGTTTAGAACAAAGCTTTGATGATGGGTCAGGATACGCCAAACTAGTAGAGTGGCAAGACTATTTCTTGTTTCTATAAAATAATGGGGAACAACAGCTACAAAATATATTTGTTCCTTCTAGTGCAGTCTCGTTATCAATAATTTATGTCAGAAGGCAAATATCAAACTTGTCGCCTTGTCGGTACTAGAGAAAAGCCTTGAAATCCCACATGCTTTAGCAACAATAAAAGGATCACAAGAGGCAAGAGCTTAATTCGATCACCATTGCAGGTGGCACGATGTACAATTATAAGATTGCCGTACTGTGTTGTAAAATTTGGCAATTGGTTTGGTTCGTGAAATAACTTAATAAAGATGTCAATTAGCAAATCACCACTTTGTCTTAGCTCCACTTCTTTTTGCAGAGCATTTTCTACTTCCTCTCCTCCATCACTACTGCCAATATTTCTTGTCACCTCACAAAGATACTAGGTCTCAATTCATTTATTGCCAAGACAATGATATACGTAATTTGTATACTATATGCTGAACACAAAAGGTAAATATAATTTCTTCCTGGTGTTCCTGTCTTGACTATCAACATATTGATATGGCCTTATGCAATAGTAAACATAGAATAAATTGTGTCTGCTTCTTTAGTTATGATTCTCAAATTTTAGCTTTGGAAACATCAGAGAACGGTGTCTAACTATCTTAGACATCTCAGAGACATCCTCAGCGGCATACTCAAAAACAGAACTTGATACCTCACCTTCTCACACAGAGGGCTTGCGAGTTATTCAGACGAGCCAAAGGATTGCCTGACTACAACATGCTTCTCAAATTTTTCTCTCTGCGAAGAAGAAACTTCTAGTGTGAACATATTAATGGGTTGATTCTTTGGGCTGTGGCTTATGGTTAAGAGTTTTGAATTCTGAACTGTTCGTGAGAGACAGTGTACAGAAAAGTTGAACTCGGTAGAGTTTATGCTACAATCTCTGTAGACACATCTTGAAAAACACATCATTTAAAAGCTAGTTATTGTAACATAAGCCAAAAACCGCAAGCCATAAGTGGTACAGGCGCACCCATTGACTTATCTTTTACCCCTGCTCATGCAACTATATTTGTAATAATGCACTTCTTATAAATTCTAAAGCATAATGAAATAGAAAAATTGCAGGAGTTAACATAAGAATTCATTATACAAGTGGAATTTAGGTCAAAAGACATGAGGTGTCAAATGACACGTAGCAGAGTATTTGCCCTGCCACAGGGTGGGCCAACATTCATCACTATAAGACGTAAAACTGCATTTACTTTGCTGAATCTGAACACTGATCAGCTACTTTACATTGTCCAAGCCAATCTTGACCTACCCTTGTTCTATAGTAGTCCAATTTCCTTTCTCTCTTGCATGTTGTGCTGCCTCGCGTCAAATCTCTTCAAAAAGAAATGAAAGCTCTGCTTATAGATCTCATAAAGCTAGAACATGTGGTCAATCAACAAAAAAAAAAAGATAAACCAAATGGCGATGCTCATAAAGATGAGTTGTGTGATCTCATAAAGACAACGAATTTAATGAAAACAAGATAAACCAACATGCTACGTCCAAGATTTTAATGCAAAAAATTGACTTCAGATTATAGATGATTATCCATGATGATACTTATTTTCTTTGGACAAAAATGACACCGATTTACTAAGCTAAAGCAGTATAGAGCCGTCTCAAGAGTCTAGAGTTGTCTGCTAATAATAGTATGCCAGACCAGTAATAAAGCACGAGGTCCGTTAACTATTGGCGATGCTCATCTACTTAACATTCAATAATTGGGTACATTCTTTTAGGCTATGTGTTAGACCATGTGGATGGTCGTAAATTAAGAGATGATGAATAATTAATATTTGGTTTGCTTTGGATGATGAATAATTAATATTTGGTTTACTTTGGATTTTGTGTTTGTGAAAGACTTGATAGGTCGTAGTCGAAATCTTTGGTCTCGAGTGTTTGTGCTCTACTTGAGTGCTCTCGATCGCCACGGCATCGGTTTACAACCACATCACCGAATATGACTACGACCACGGTTGGCTTTGACCATGTCCAGCTTTCCACCACGCGGCTGCCGATCACGCCTAGCTTACGATCACAGCAGCTCCGACCACATCCGCCTTGACCACAACAAAGACGACTTCGACCTTACGACCACGGTAGCTTTCGACCACGCCCGCCCGACCACAATAGTACGACTTTGGCCTTACGACCACGGCGGCTTTCGACCACGCCCGCCGACCACGGTAGTATGACTTCGACCTTACGACCACGGCAGCTTTCGACCATGTCCGGCTTCGAGCGGCGGTACTACGCCCGACCTTTCGACCACGGTACTACAACTCCGATCTTACGACCATGGCGGTAACCATAGCTACGATGCTCCATCATGGTCATAGTTATAGTACTCGATAGTCGAGACTTTATCGGTCGTACTCGATAGTCGAGAGCTTTGCGATTGATGGTTATAGGTCTTGCGGATCGCTTCGTGGTCGTAGCTACAATACTCGATAGTCATAAACTTTAATGGTCGAAATCAATAGTCGAGGATTTTCTTGGTCGATAGTCGAGGGTTGTGCGAACGATGGTCGAGGTTTTGTATCTGTTTTTATGGTCATAGATTTGGCGGTCTTGTCTATACTCGTAGACATCACATCTCATTGTTCTATCTTCGGTAGTTAGAGGCTTAGCGATCGGTTGCCGTAGGCTTCACGGTCGGTGCTCATAGACTTTATGGTCGATACGAGTGCTTCACTCTTGGGATCTTGAGCACGCCGAGTACTCGTGTTGGGCCGATGGTTGGTGGTCGGTGTGTGACCGTTGACGGTGGGTATTGAGGATTGAGGTACTCATAGTCGGAGGACTCGGTACTCGATTGAACTGGCTTCATGATCACGGTAAGCGGTCGGGTGTCGGAATGTTGCTTGTACTTGTAGGTTTCGAGTACGTGTTGCGGTTGTGATCGATACTCGTTAGTTGGTACTCGATAGTCAGTATAGTCTTCGAGTACTTGTGGGTTACGAGTACTCTGAGGTAACGGTCGTATTGTGTGGTCTGAAGGGTTGTTTCAGTTAGCGATAGTTGTAAATGATATGGGGATGGTCGTAGATGAGTTGGTTCTTGTCTGGGGATAGACAAGGATATGTTTTGCTAATGTGTGTTGATTATGGTCAAGTTGGGGATAACTTGTACCAGAAGATGGTTTCTTTGATCTTTGCATATACAGGTGGGCATGGAGGCGGCTATGGTCGGTGACGAGGAGGACCGGGGCTAGGAGGGGGTAATCTGAGGTCCAGGTAATCGGGATGTCACGCGAGGTGGTCGAGCTCATGCTGGAGCATGTGGAGGTCAAAGGCGGATGATGCATGGAGGCATGGAGACGACATGGTCGTGACGACGGAAGACCGGACTAGGAGGGGTAATCTGAGGTCCAGACAGTCAGGTAGACACGTGAGGTTATCGGGCTCACACGAGAGCACGTGTTGATGGTGCATGATGGAGATACAGATGGGGATATCTTGGAGGCTTCATCGCATGTGATGTATGGAGTCGTGGATGGAGTTCATGACTTGTACGAGGTGGTTAAAATCCGTGTTAGGAAGGGTTTCAGGTCCCTTGATTTGAGGAAGAGATAGGATCTCGTGTTCAGGTGGATAAGGACATGTTTTGAGGTGTTCGAGTGGAACACGCTTTGTGCGCTGGCCTATAAAAGTACATGAGACTATAGGTTAGCATATAGAGTTTTAGGGCTTTCAAAGAGAAGATTTTTAGGGGTGCCATGAGGTGCTTTGTAGCCAAGAATTTGATGAAGAAATAGTAGATCAGATCCTTTCCAAAAGAAGTTCTTCGGCGACTTGTCTTCCTCTCCGCTTTACGTACTCTATTTTGTCTTCACTTGTACTTGTTCGTGCGGTGGTCGAACGCGGGACATCGTCGCGGTGGTCGAATGGTCAGCATCGAGCCGTGGTTGAATGGTGGAAGGAGGTCATGACTATGTGCGTCGTTTCGTGTTGAGCGATCGAAACAAGCGGCGAATGATCTAAGATCGTGCTGAGCGGTCGAAACGAGCAAGCGGTTGATTCGAGATCGTGCCAAGTGATCGGAACGAGTAGGCGATCGATTCGATCGAAGTGAGCGTTCGGGTGAGTGGTTGTAACTAGCGATCGGGCTATGAGTGGTCGTAACGAGCAATCGGGCTATGAGTGGTCGAATGAGCGATCGAACGATAGAACTTCTTCGAGCACATACGACACACATCTCGCTATCACTTTCCTTCGATAATTCAGATTGGTTCTCTTGTGGTTCTTTGCGTTGTGTTTTGATCTTGGGTGTAAAAAGCGAGGCAATTATTCACCCCCTTTGATTGTACCATACAATCCTACACAATTGTAACTTTGGTTTTGAATTGATTATTCGTGAGAGATAGTACATAGAGGAAAAGAGTCGCATATTATTTTGGCCAGTATAGTTAAACTCGATACAGTATCTGCTACAATCTACCTGTAGATTCCATCTTAAAAAGATACTGTTACTATAGTAGAAAGTGATAAGACAAACCAAAACCAAAAAGAACGAATATGTGCTCCTATATCATCACTCCTTGTATTGGATCTCTTTTTTCGGCTCCTAAAAACTGCTTTTTGGCCTCTAAAAACTGTTTTTCGGCCTTTCTACAATAACTAGCTTTTAAACGGAATGTCTTTTCAAGACGGGTCTACAAGTTGATTGTAGTACACACTATAGCGACTTCATTTATATCGGTTAAAACCACATGTAGGTTTTGTTACTCCATACTTTTTCTCACAAACAGCTCAAAAGTTATAAATCGCAGCCATAAACTATAAGTGGAAGCTACAAAAGCAGACCCATTTACCAATTTCACACCTCCAGCTACACTGCCAACATTCTCTCTTCTCTTAGCTTTGTGCCCTCCCATTCTCCACAAATGCCTCACTAAGCAACTAGATAGGACATTTCATTCTTGACAAGAGGTGAGCCGCGGAACCCGTAAGTATAGACAAGTTATGACATACAGGAATGGAACGAAAAATGTAGAAGGTGTTGTGGGGATGGCCCCCACCGTCCGGTACTTTGGCACGTGATCACGGCGCAGGGAGGATCCCATTCGGTAGCCGTTGGATCTAACCCTCTCGCGGCTTACAGCCATATGATCTAGCCCGGTCCATGCCCACCAAGGAGTGTGCCTTGCACCAGCCTACATCACCATCTTGGGGATCCATTTTGGCCAAACACACGAAAATTTGGCCGGATTTGGGCTAGGTTGCTAGGGTTGGAGGAGAATGGAAGAGGAGAGGAGGAGGCGCACGGAGAGAGACGCTCCCGGAGAGAGAGGCATGGGAGTTGGGGGTTGGATGAATGGCAAAGGTGAGTAATATTCCTAAAGTTTTATAGTCATTAAGATAAAAGGTGGATCTATAAGCTGAAATAAGCTCCTTTTTTGAGCTTATTAGATTACAATAATCTGGGCTATTAGATTATAATAAGTTAACTTATAATCTAGGCTGTTTGTTTCACTTATGATTTATAAGTTAGATTATAATAATCTTAAGTGGAAACAAACAGGTCATAGGAGCTCTGTCTTGGGCAATTCGTGTTTGAAAGCAGGTGAAAGGACTCTTATGCCTCTAATCTTGTAGCACTTTAGGGGTATATTGTAACATGCAACCCCTACGGCGCTATAAATAAAGCCCCACACACCATTTGAGGGGTCGGAGAATTTGTGATATCTAGACACATATACGTGAGCTACTATCTTTCACTAGTTTTTCATGCTCTTTAGGCTTCGATTTAACCTCTTTAGCATCTTCAAGCCCTTTTTTTACTATTTGACTTTATAGCAGCAACAGAAGATACCTGTTGACATATAATATACAAATATTTCGCAACTGATCAAAAGGTAAATTTGTGAGCTGCCTGATGTTTATAGATCTTACATTATTGGTATACCTATGTGACATGTACTGCTATTTCGTTAGTGCCCCTTTTATTCTCCAGGAGTAATTTAGACTGGACGTCTGGAAATACAAGGTGATGGGGTCAAAATTATCGTGGACTGCGACTCCGATCCCGCCGTCGTCGCAGCAGTAGGCGGTGTTGGATTATGTGGGCCAAGCCCATATAATAAGAATAATTCCTATTAAATCTCAAAGGCCCACTCATGCAAAGGAGGCATGCATGTGACCTTTAGTACCATATTGCTAGTTCTAGGAGAGGAAGACCACCTTAAAAGGGATGGTGCACTCCTAGTCACTTGAGGCATGTGTGGGAGAGAACTAGAGGATAACACGCGCTCGCCGCCTCGCCTCGCCGGGCGGGCAGGCGCGGCGGCGCGCGCACGGCACTGCGTGAATGGTCGCCAAAATCCGCTCAGTGCTTGTGACGCGCTTCCTTTTGCGTTTTATCTTTTGCTGTTTTGTGTGGCGGTGAATCCGGATCGTTACGCGACTAATCCGGTTGATTCTGAGTTATGGAGAACGTGCGGCGTCTTGATCACGCGCCCGGTTTTCTATAAATACGAGTCGCCGCCTCCATACAGCATTGCGAAAATCAATCTAGGTTTTGCCTCCTCCATCCATTGTGCTGCGCCGCCCCACGTAGTCTACTCCGCCCCGCCCGGCGCGCGCATCGTGCTCGAGAGCGGTCTCGGAACCGCCGCCAAGTCCTCGCACCGGAGAGAGGCGAATAAGGTTTTGGGAAGCGCTCTGCGCGATCGCTTCGCTGTAGCTCGCTCGTCTTCCTCGTCGTTCGCCGGCGAATCGTCATCGACTTCGCGTCATCCTCACCGTGCTGCGGCCTCTACATCGGCAAACCGATCGAAACGTAACCATCGATGCATGCAGTCATGTTCTCCGTGATTAGATCTGTTCATATACAGTTTCTGGTTTACATGTCTAGATCTTTTATGCCGTGATGGTTCTGTTATTTTGCGTGCATGATGTCATGATTTATTTATGGAATAAATTAAACCTACATGTGCTTATATATTCAACAATCCAAAACCTTATTGTAGGCATTGTGGTTTTACTATGGCTGGATTTGCCGATGCACCGAGGCCGGATAAATTCTCCGTGTGCACTTTAAGAGATGGCGATCGGGGTCACTTGTGTGGCTTATCGCTATGAATGTATTCGGGTTAGTAATGGCAAGCTGAAGGTGTTCTTGATGCTGAAAAGCGAGAAAGAATTCGAGACTGCCACTACTCTCTTTGTTGGATGCATTCTTAGTGTTCTTCTCGACCGCCTCGTGCGAGGTGTATATGCACATGACGAGACGCGAAGGAGTTATGGGATGCCTGAATTCCAAATACGGTGCTCACGATGCCAGAATGACATGTATGTCATGGAGCAATTTCATGACTACAAGATGGTTGATAACCGCTTGTAGTAGATCAGCTCATGAGATACAGGCCATTGCCAAGGAACTCGAACTCTGAAGTGTGCCTTACCCGACAAGTTTGTGGTGGATGTATTATTGCGAAATTACCTTCTTCATGGAGGAATTTCGAACAAAGACTCAAACACAAGAGACAAGAATACTGTTGATAATCTGATTGGGTCTCTTGAAATTGAGGAGAAAGCTCGGGAAAAGGACGCGTGTCTAAGGGTGATGGAGGCGATCTAGTGCCAATGTGGTACGAAAACCTCAAGCAAGAACAAAGGGAAATTTGTTAAAGCCCAACAGACAACCAACTTCAAGAAGAAGAAGAACAACAACATTCAGGATGATAGAACTTGCTTTGTGTGCGGTGAGCCTGGTCACATGGCCAAGAAGTGCCCACAATGCAAAGGAAAGAAGGCACTGCAGACAGACTTCTAAGTCCGCCAACGTGACCATTGGCAAGACCGGAGATGGACCGGTATGGTAATTTACCTAATGTTCTTTCGCTTAGTCAATCTACCAATTGGTGGATTGATACAGAGCTAATGTACATGTGTGTGCTGATATTTCGTTGTTTTCTTCTTATCAGTCGCCCGAGATTCCTCCGTCCTAATGGGAATGGGTCACATGCTACTGCTCATGGTGTTGGTACGGTAGATCTGAAGTTTACTTGGGAAAGATCGTGCACCAAGAACGTGCAGCATGTCCCTTCTATAGACAAGAATCTCGTTAGTGGCTCCCGCTTATGTAGAGACGGGCTTAAGTTGGTATTTGAGTCTAATAAAGTAGTCGTGTCTAAACATGGACATTTTATTGGTAAAGGCTATGAGTGCGGAGGCTTGTTCCGCTTTTCCTATCGATTTCTGCAATAAGATCGTAAACCATATTTGTGGCGGTGTGGATGATGAGGCTAATGTTTGGCACTCACGTCTATGTCATATTAATTTTGGTTTGATGTCTCGGCTTTCCAAGATGAATTTAATTCCAAACGTTTCCATCACCAAAGGTTCTAAATGCCATAGCTGTGTGCAATCAAAGCAACCTCGTAAGCCTCACAAGGTCGCCGAGGAGAGAAACTTGGCACCACTAGAACTCCCGCATTCAGATCTTTACGAGATGAATGGCGTGTTGACGAAGGGTGGAAAACGATATTTCATGACATTGATTGATGATGCAACTAGGTTCTCATTATGTGTATTTATTGAAAACGAAAGATGAGGCTTTAGACTATTTTAAAATCTATAAGGCGAGTTGAAAACCAGTTAAATAGAAAGATAAAAGACTTAGGTCGATCGTGGTGGAGAGTATTTCTCAACGAATTTGACTTATTTTGTGAGGAACATGGCATTATACATGAGAGGACGCCTCCTTATTCCCCGAGTCAAATGGGATTGCCGAAAGGAAAAACGCGACGTTGATCGACTTGGTGAATGCCATGTTAGATATCGGGATTACCTAAGGCATGGTGGGGAGGCTTTGCTAACGCCTAATCACGTATTAAATAGAGTTCCTAACAGAAATAAGGACAAAACACCATACGAGGTATGGATTGGGAGAAAACCATCACTTTCTTACTTATGCACTGGGGTGCTTGGCGAAAGTTAATGTGCCAATAACTAAGAAACGCAAGCTTGGACCTAAAAGCGTGGATCATGCGTTTTTCGGGATATGCTAATCATAGCATTGCCTATAGATTTTTGATAATTAAAACCGAGGTACGACATGCATGTTGGTACAATTATGGAGTCTCGAGATGCAACATTCTTTGAGAATATTTTTCCTATGAAGGATACACATAACACTACTAGTCAACCTTACCAAATAATTCCCAGTTCAATCACATCACGAACCTTTTGAACATACACATGAACTTGTCAATGAGGAGGATGATAAGTGGAGCTCCTAGAAGGAGCAAGAGACAAAGGATATTCAAATCCTTTGGTGATGATTTCACTTGTGTACCTTGTGGACGACACTCCCAAGTCTATTTTGTAGCGTATGCATCCCCGATGCGGACTCATCGAAGGAGGTCTGTCCAGAGGAAATGGATTCCATTATCGCTAATGGAACCCGGGAGCCGACAGATAAACCTTATGGGTGCAAACCTGTAGGGTGCAAGTGGGTGTTCAAAAAGAAGCTTAGGCCGATGGTACTATTGAAAATATAAGGCTCGGCTTGTTGCCAAGGGCTATACTCGAAAAGAAGGCGAAGATTTCTTTGACACTTACTCACCTGTTGCTAGGTGACCACACCGAGTACTACTTGCTTTGGCTGCCTCACATGGTCTTCTCGCTCATCAAATGGACGTTAAGACAGCTTTTCTTAACGGAGAGCTGGATGAGGAAATTTACATGGAATGTACTGATGGATTTGTAGTAGAAGGTCAAAAGGCAAGGTGTTAAAACTGTTGAAATCTTTGTATGGTTCAAACAAGCCCCTAAGCATGGCATGAGAAGTTCGATAGAACAACGACATCCTGAGGCTTTCTTTGCCAATGAGGCGAGATAAATGTGTATACTATCGTTATGGTGGGGGTGAGGAGTTATTCTATGTTTGTATGTGGATGACATCTTGATTTTTGGGACAAACATTAGTGTGATAAATGAGGTCAAATCATACTTGTCTCAAAACTTTGATATGAAAGATCCGGGAGTGGTGATGTTATTCTAAACATTAAATTGGTTAGAGGTGAGGATGGGATTACACTTTGCAATCTCATTATGTGGAAAAGGTCTTGAGCCGTTTTGGCTTTTCCGACACAAGCCTTCTCCAACACCTTATGATCCTAGCGTGTTACTTCAGAAGAATAAGAAAATTGCTAGGAATCACCGAATACTCCCAGATAATTGGCTCACTAATGTACCTAGCTAGTGCAACAAGGCCGGACATCTCCTTTGCTGTGAGCAAATTGAGTCGGTTTACATCTAACCCGGAGATGATCATCGGAAGGCGCTTGAGCGAGTGTTGCGCTATCCGAAAGGTACCTCGAACTTTGGACTTCATTATACCGTACCCGCTTGCTGCTGGAGGGTTATAGTGATTCCAACCGGATCTCGATCTTCGATGAGATCAAAGCCACTAGTGGATATGTTTTCACTATTGGTGGTGGTCTTTGTTTCATGGAGGTCTTGCAAGCAGACCATTTTGACGAGGTCAACCATGGAAGCGAGCTTGCGGCACTAGACAACGCTATTGTTGAGGCGTAATGGCTACGAGATCTATTGATGGATCTACCTACGGTGGAAAAGTTGTGCGCCTATCCTTATGAATCGTGATAATCAAACCGTTATCGCTAAAGTGAACATTCTAAGGATAATATGAAATCGTCCGAGCATGTTAAGAGACGATTGAAGTCCGTCAGAAATTGAGAAACTCCGAGTTATAACCTTGGATTACATCCAAACAGATCAAAACTCGCGATCCTTTACAAAGGGACTATCACGGAATGTGATAGATAGTGCATCGAAGGAGATGGGTATGAGACCCATGTGAGTTATCTATGGTAGTAACTCAACCTATGTGATCGGAGATCCCGTGAATTAGGATCTGGGAAAAACAAGCCATTAGTTAATCGTAGGAGAGTAATTTCAACCTCTCTATGTGAAGATGCAATACTCTCGAATCGCAAGGCAGGTTGACTAAGGTCTTAATGTGTTCCATTGGCTTTAGAAGCGAAGACGCTATCTGCAGAGCGTTCTTGAAAGAACACACCTATATGAGCCCGATCGTTAGTCGCATCTATGGAGATCTTGGGTAATCTCCTACTAAGCTCATGAAGAGACCAAGGAGTATGACTTATACGCCCAACCGAGGGTAGCCTCTGGCGGCCTAGTATCGATTAAGTCTTTAAGTGAAGCTTGCTTGCACCAAACTTGCAATTCAAGGCATAGTCCATTGTTCAAGTTGTGAGTAAGTGTAGCTTGAGTTCTAGGTGGATGTTCAACCTTAATCGGTCTCCATCGAAATACCGATATATAAACAAGACATTGGAATTGAGCAAATCTCTGTGGGACTTTGAGATCTGGTGGGGATTGTTGGATTATGTGGGCCAAGCCCATATAATAAGAATAATTCCTATTAAATCTCAAAGGCCCACTCATGCAAAGGAGGCATGCATGTGACCTTTAGTACCATATTGCTAGTTCTAGGAGAGGAAGACCACCTTAAAAGGGATGGTGCACTCCTAGTCACTTGAGGCATGTGTGGGAGAGAACTAGAGGATAACTGCGCGCTCGCTCGCCTCGCCTCGCCGGGCCGGGCTGGGCGGGCGCGGGCGCACGGCACTGCGTGAATGGTCGCCAAAATCCGCTCCAGTGCTTGCTTGTGACGCGCTTCCTTTGCGCTTTATCTTTTGCTTTGTTTTGTGTGGCGGTGAATCCGGATCGTTCTGCGACTAATCCGGTTGATTCACGAGTTATGGAGAACGTCGCAGCGTCTTGATCACGCATCTGGTTTTCTATAAATACGAGTCGCCGCCTCCATCAGCATTACGCGAAATCAATCTAGGTTTTGCCTCCTCCATCCATTGTGCCGCGCCGCCCCACGTAGTCTACTCCGCCCCGCCCACGGCGTGCTGCATCGTTCGGAGAGCGGGTCTCGGGAACCGCCGCCAAGTCTGCACCGGAGAGGCGAATAAGGTTTTTAGGAAGCGCTCGCGCGATCGCCGCTGTAGCTCGCTCGTCTTCCTCGCCGCTCGCCGCGAATCGTCATCGACTTCGTGTCATCCTCATCGTGCTCGTGGCGTCTACATCGGCAACCGATCGAGCAGAACCATCGATGCATGTGATCATGTTCTCCGTATAGATCTGTTCATATACAGTTTCTGGTTTACATGTTCAGATCTTTTATGCCGTGATGGTTCTGTTATTTTGCGTGCATGATGTCATGATTTATTTATGGAATAAATTAAACCTACATGTGCTTATATATTCAACAGTGGCGCGCCTTGTCGGCGCATTCACGCCGGCGCAGTTCACGGCGGGGCGTTTCGTCGTCGCCGCTTGTCGTGGTAGCGAAGTGGGGATGGACGCGCGCGCACCACGCTGCTGATCAGTCCGCGTGACGGCGCAGGAGGCGGGTCGAGGTGGGTGGCAGAACTTCAACTCGGCCAGGGCCAGCGGGCACGAGGCCTCGCCCTTGTCCTCTCCCGCGGCCAAGACCACTCCTGTAGGTGAAGGATCGCCGGACATAGTTGGGAGTGGTTGTAGCTGTGATGTTTGTTATCTGTGGTTTGGGCGTTGGGTCGCTTCGTTGAGATGAGGTACAAGACGGCTGGCTATACTAGTGGGCTTTAGGAGTTAGGCTGAATTCCAAGGGACACCTAGATAGGAAATTTTTGAATTTGAATTGGTATGAATCAAATTGAAATGCTACTGGAATAGTATTTGGAATTCAATTGAATGAAGCAAATTCAATTCCATGGAACCAAACGAGGTGTTAGGGACAAATGCACTGAAAAGTGGTTTTAAAAATGCGACACAAAAGCGTTGCTTATTGATCCTCAAAGTTAGAACTTGCCGTAGATGAGTTCAAACGATACTCAATTGATAACATAAAATACCTGCCTTCCATTGATTTCTGGATTTCATTAGGAAGGTAAGATCAGGAGGGAGTAATGGGTACGATACGACGAACTTGTAAGTGGATAGAATTAATGCTCTAGATATGGATAAAATAAAACTAAGATTACATTTGTTGTTTTTTATACAGTGTCACTTGTTTAATGTTACAGTGTCACTTTGATGCAAAACTTGCTATTCCTCTAAGATGATGTCTTGTACAACAAAATCTGTTGTTCACTCACGCAAATCTCGTCGCGTTATTAAAATGTGCCTAGATATTGCAGCAAACAAATGTGTAGCCTAACTCTCACGGTCTCACCTGTGCACAATATTAACAGCGTACCTCCTAATGCTAATATGCTGTAATGGTATATCCAGATGTCACTAGCCTAGCAATGAACACTAGCGTATCATAACTTCTTAAGGAGATCCATTAGCACATCAAGTTTTGAGGAAATTTTTGTACGAATAACCTATTTTTTATTCGAAAATACAGAAATATACCCACGACAAAATTTTTTACACAAATAGGCTCCAGTCGCCCAACCATTGGGCGACTGGAGCTTGTCGCCCAACCAAAAAGTGACTGATGAAGAATCTGGTAACCGTTGGGCGATTAAATGCGATCGCCTCCCCGTTGGGCGATTAAATGCAATCGCTTTCTTTCGTTGGGCGAGAGCGAGTCGCCCAACGGGGGGTGACTTCATGTGAATACAGCCCGACGGCCAAGGCCTCTTTTCTTCCCCACGCCTGCTCGCCAATCTACTCTCAGCCGCAGAAATAATTTTCTATACGAAAAGAAGAGATAATAGCATTGTTTGAATTTAAATGAACTTTATAATATAACGCAGTAACATGTCGCGTATTTATCCATTACATGCATGACATACATCCCTCACTCCCCACCCTAAGGTGCTCCGTCACCGCGCGCGCGTCCTCCCATACGGCCCCGCTTGGCCGTCCTCCGGTGCAACGGATTACAAGGCGGGTGACGAGGTCCAAAAGTAAAACGATCGGTGGGTTTCGCACCAGCGGCTGCGCGGTGGAGTCGTTGCACCTGGCCGTGTGGCCTCCGGTGCACCGGGAGGCCAACGCGAGAGAACCTCCGGTGCTGCGTCGGAGGGCGGCCCGAGCGATTCGCAAAAAACTGGTCCACCTCGATGTGACCCGGGGAGAAGCGTCCCTGCTGCTGGTAAGGATCGCAATAGTAATATCGTTAGTTCGTTGCATGTCGTCTTAGGATAAAAACAAGATCGGACGATGCGTGCCGTACATGGCGCCATGAAATCATCCGTGTAGGCCGGGATGTACGTAGGAGGTGTATGAGGCCGTGACCAAGCAGAACTCCCTGGCTGCTCCGGGGGAGGTGGACGTGTCCACGTACTACCTCCGGAGTAGTGCCACGCTGGTCGGGGTGGCACTGGTGGTCGGGGTGGCACTAGTGGTTGGGGTGCACTGGGCGTAGGTGTGGAGACCATCGGTAGCCTCGTGCAGGACAGTAGGCTGACGATACGTTTACACCCGGCCTCCATCCGTCGCGCAAAGCTGACGGCCTCCTCGCGGGTCAACTCCCCACCTGTGCCCCACCTCTACACTAGTGCGGAGGACTCCGACCACATCGCAACACCGACGTCAGCCTCGACAAAAAGACATAGAATGGTCCATCATCGAAACGATATTGCCATTTGAGAATTTTTGAAATTACAAGTTACGTACCGCGATGTGAGCGTCGCGTGCGAAGTGCGCAGGGTACGCGTCTGTCGGTGCGGCGACGTGTGGGGCAGGTGGGTCAACGACATGTACCGGCTGTGCGAGTCCGCCCCAGTACGGATGAGGTACTCGCATGGTCGGCTATGTCGTATGCCCGGTCCTCCTCCACGCGGTCATCCAGCGCACCCTCCCACTGCGCAATCCAGGGCTGCATCCTCCTGGACCAGTCCGTGCCTTTTTTTGACACCCTTCGTGTTGTGCCTGTTTATGGAACCATTACGTAATGTAAGTACTTGCGATCACAATAGTAAGTACGTACAAAAATATCAGAAGCGATCACTCACGTGTGCACGCGCGCGTGAATCGGCGCCCGTCGTCGGTACAAGAAGTGCCTGCCGCAGCCCAAACTGTCGCATGACTCGCTGTGGTGCATAGTCCTCAACGTAGATGCCATCTCCCCGACTGGTAGGTGGAAAGTGTGCGTCTCAGGCCGCCAACGGTCCACCAAAGCCGTCGGCAGGAACGGTCGAGCGGAAGCGTCGTGATCGCTCCACGCCCGCCTCGTCCCCTCCCGGCCAAGGCACCTCCGTCCTCATCCGTGGCCTGCACCATCCGGGAAAGAGGAGAAGTCGGCATCCCGCACTGCAAATAAAGTGAAGGTCGCATGAAATGATCTTATGGTAATACTAAAGCGTTGGCGTAGTGCAAACTGGCGATCAACGGGGTCGAGTCCCGTGCCACACGAGGTGTGCGTGTCGGACCACTCGGCTCGGTCGACTCGTCCGTGCTCCGGTGGCGCGCAAGACGATGGGAAGCGCGGTGCACGCGGTCCAAGTGCTCGTCCAACAATGGTACCATGATCACCGTCATAATCGCAAAATTATCTAAATGTAAATTTGTACACTACATTTTCTACAATAATACATGAAAAATAGTATACAAAATTTCGACACAACAATTTTCTACATTTAAATTTTCTTCATTTAAATTTTGTAAAGCTGCATCTACATTTGTACATTGAATGATCTACAATAAATTTCTAAAGTAAATTTTCCACAATAATCCATTACAAATATTATACAAAAAAATATATTTTTCTACATTTAAATTTGTACATCTAAATTTGTAAACTGCATCTACATTTCTAAATTTAATGTTCTAAACTAAATTTTCTAAACTAAATATCTAAACTAAATATCTAAACTAAATATCTAAACTAAATTTCTAAACTAATTTTCTAAACTAAATTTTCTAAACTAAATATCTCAACTAAATATCTAAACTAAATTTGTAAACTAAATATCTACACTAAATTTTCTAAACTAAATTTATCTAAACAAATTTTCTAAAATTAGAAAAATACCTACAAATCCCGCGGCTTCTTCTCCTCTCTCTCTCTCTCTCTCCCCTTCTCTTCTTCCCTCTCCTCCCCCTCTCCTCTTCTTCCCTCTCCTCCCCCTCTCCTTCTCTTCCTTCCCCTCTCCTCCTCCTCTTCCTTCCTCTCTTCTGCTTCTCTCTTCCTCGCGCGGCCGAGAGTAGATTGGCGAGCAGGCGTGGGGAAGAAAAGAGGCCTTGGCCGTCGGGCTATATTCACATGAAGTCGCCCCCCCCCCCTGGTTGGGCGACTCGCTCTCTGTCGCCCAACGGGGGGGCGATTGCATTTAATCGCCCAACGGGGAGGCGATCGCATTTAATCGCCCAACGGTTACCAGATTCTTCATAAGTCGCTTTTTGGTTGGGCGACAAGCTCTAGTCGCCCAATGGTTGGGCGACTGGAGCCTATTTGTGTAAAAAATTTTATCGCGGGTATATTTCTGTATTTTCGAATAAAAAATGGGTTATCCGTACAAAAAATTCAAGTTTTGAGCTACTTTGTCGGTGCATGTCCTAGCTGTATTCATTCTCACCAACCTCTGCATCTCTTATTTATATATTGATCATTCCTACGACTTCTCCATCTCCATCTATACTATTTGGCTCTCTCCACGTCTTCTTCACACATTTGTTCTCCTGTCACCTCACATCAATCTCATTTAACTGTAAGCATGTAATAAGTGCTTACAATGTTAATTCCACAAGACAAAACATTCCAATTGCATACCGCATGGCTTTAACTACTACGTCACCAGGACTATTTACTCTCAATACGCTTGCTAAAGACAAGGTAAGAGTTGATAAGGGTGAAATGGGTGAGACATAATTGAATTAATGCGCGAAATAGAAGATTCACAAAAACAAGAAGTCACTATGACAGCCCACCGAGTTCTGTTTCAACACCTTGCATTACACTTTTTGTAAGAAGAAACTTCTTTTCAACTACGGAACACATTGAAGCATCAATATTCGATTACAAAACAGTGCAATATATATAAGATGGAATTGAAGTCACAACATGTAATATCAAATATCAAAGCCCTGCCAAGACAGTTGGATCAACTTTTTTTTCTCAAAAACGTAGAAGAGTTGTGTTTCATCCATTAAGAAGAAAAGTAGTACAGTGGTGACCCAAAAGCCGAATTAAAGGCCCAAGGAAGAACCAGGTACAAGGACTATTACTCCAAAACCCTAACAAGATAAACGACCGTGGCTAACACACCCTGATGGCGAGGAGGCTACCACCACTACTCTTTGGTCATCATAGATGGTTCGGAACTGTCATCAGATACAATTTTCTGAACAGTCTGAATTTATGAGTCAGTGATAATCGGAGATTATCACAGACGATTTGTGAGCCATCTGTAATAAATACAACACAGATGGTTTGTAAGTAGAACCGTTTGTAAAGAACACTATCACATACAGTTCGAACCAAAAATTGTCTGTGATAGTCACACATCATAGACAGTTCTAACTATCAACCATCTGTGATGGACGAGTATCACAGACGGTACCAACCGTCTGTGATACTTTCACATCACACACGGTTGGTAGATAGAACTGTCTGTCATTTGCAAGTATCACACACGGTTTTTGGTTCAAGCCGTCTATGATTGTCCTTCATAGACAGTTTTGTACTATAAAACCGTCTATGATAATTCATTATATATCTATTTTTTCTATTTTTACCTAGTCTTAAGAAATGTTAACTATGCCCTTTGAAAACAAGTAAATACAGTAACAAACACAAGAGCACATTCTATTTCTATTAAGATTCGAATCCACCATTACAGCATAACATGGTAACGAGCATGTTACCCATATAACATAGTAAGAATATGGCAAGAACACATCTCCTAATCCTACGAACCCAATTCTTAAACATGACAAGAACATAGAAGTAGATATCCTAGCAGACAGTAGAAGCTCAACCGCACCGACGAGGCCTCTATGCCTAGGTCCTGTCACCCCTGATGCAACGCGCGACCTGGATGTCCTTGACACCCGTCGTCATCGGCGCTGTATTGGTAGCTAGCTGCTTCCGCGGCACCTTGCTACCCGTAGACTTGCGTGCCATCTACTTCATAAGGGCCATCAATGGCGGGATCGAGGAGGAGGACAGTGAGGAGGCTGGAGAGATTTTGAGTGTGGTAGAGGATGGGTTTGAGTATGTATAGGGGAGGGAGAGGCGGGAATAGGAAAATTTTTGGAGGAATGGGCACGACGACGAAGAGGTGGAGCTTCAATCCATGTGGTGGGGTTGGTGGGTTTCTATTGGCTGGGATTGGGTTGGGGAGGATTGACGGGCGCAACGATCAGGGATACATAATTATCACAGACGGTTTGAACCACAAACTGTCTGTGATACGTAATTATTATAGATGAATTGAACTATAAATCATCTGCAATACATAATTATCACAGATGGTTTGAACTACAAACCATCTGTGACACATAATTATGAAATTTTAGAGGATTGCGAGACGAGAAACATACCACAAATGGTTTTTAATACAAACCGTTTGTGATAACTTCATTAATACAAATCATCTGTAAAGTATCACAGACGATTTAATTAAAAATTGTCTGTGATGTATGCTAACATCACAGACGGTTTTTTAATCCTAACCGTTATCACAGATAGTTCAAAACAAAAACCGTCTGTGATAAGTACAGACATTTTTTATTTTGAATCATCTGTAATATTATCACAGAGGGTTTGGAATAAAAATCGTCTGTAGTAACTTTATCACTAATGGTTTGTGTTGAAACGTCTGTGATGAGGCGTCTAGGATCACCCTTTTTGTAGTAGTGCACTATTGAAGGACTAACACCGACCAACGCACATGCAGAAAGATGAAGAGGGGTAAGGTCAAGTGGCCCAAGGCAACACCTCTATGGAGGGAACAACGCGAAGCATCGCCGTCGCCCGATCTGGTAAGAACCAAACATGAGATTTTCATCCCGGCACACCATCGCCTGTAGCTGTGACCCCAATACCCCCATCGAACTCCAACGAACCTCGGCGCTCGTCGTTTTCCGTGTGCTCACCCGCGCTAACATCATCGACCGCCCAAGCTAGATCTACCGAAGCTAGATCCGCGGCCGTTGGTTGGCTTTGGCGGTGGTGGCGCCTGCGTCGGCCGACGCCGTTTTGCTCGCATGTGCCGATGCCAGAACCACCTACAGCCCAACACCAACGTCGGTCGCCGCCATCTTGCTCGCACGCTACCCGAGCCATTGCCTCTGCGTCGTGGCTGCCTGTGCGCAAAGAAGAAGAGTTTGTGTGCTCGTAGGGTGTGGCGAGGACGGCAACGGTGGTGCGAGTCAGCGACATGCAGATGCAGGAGGGTGCGATGACGGATTCGGCCCGGAGATGGCCAGATACAGCCGCCTCCGTCTCCCTCTGCCTTAGAACCAACCGCCGGCCTAGCTAGATCCGCCAGGAAGCGGGCAAATCCGGTCTACACCGGTAGCTCAAGCGACTATGGGACAACGACGTGCAGAGGTGGGTGGTAGGAAGAAGGCCCCTAGCAAGCCCCAGCCTAGAGACGGCCAGATCCGGCCACCCCCCGCTCCCCCACGTCGCCTCTGCCTGTCGGGTCTCCGATGCCTGCCAAATCCACCATGGAGACGGGCTAATCTGGCCCAAGCTGCCCACTCAAACGGCAGCGGGAGACTCCTTCGGCCGCCTCTAGCTCCCCCTGCGTCGCCTCCGACCGCCGACTTCACGACGCCACTCCAATCCCGGCCAGATCTACTGAGGGAATGGGCAGATCTGACCAACACCGCCAACATGAGCGGTTACAAGAGGCCCCGCCGCCACCGCCGCTCGTCGGCGGTGGCAGCGAGGGGGAAAACGCGGCAACGAGGGAGCTCATCTTTGGGTGGCGAAGTCACCCGTTGAGTCGCCTAAGAGTGGCTCAAGGGTAGGGGGAGCTAGCAAGAATGACGCAGGAGGCCGTATACAGTTGGATCCACTTGAACTGAGATCCAGGGCCCAATCTTAGACAGCTTGCTCATGATCAGTAATTGTTCATCTCAGAATGCAGAGATCAAGTTTGTGATGTCCGTCTCCATAACCAGACTTGTAATTCCTCGTGCTTTAGCAGTAACAAAAATGTGACATAAATTGATCTTGTTACAGCGACAAAACTTTGGCCCTCCTCAAGTAAGCGTAGCTCACTGAACAACGCGAGATGTGTCCTAACACTACTTAAGAGCCAGACTAGCTCATAACACACCCCCTCCATCTTCCCCCATAGTTCTATATATTGGCTATTCTCTTCTTCACCAGAACCCATATCAGCAGCCTTCTGCAATCTCTGTTTTTTTTCTTTGCTTTTATTAGTACCTTACTGAGCAATAAACTCACAGCTAATTTCTTCCAAGAGGCAGTGTATGCATCTCGTGCTACAACGTATGATGCAGATATTGAAACGCCAAAAGGGAGATCCAGTACTGGTTGCTGCAATGTTTCCATATGCTGGCCTTCTGCACATCTAAGATGGAACGCAGAACTATATAAATCGAACTTGAACTATGTTCATTTACTTTATCAGCACCAGTAATTTTGGCATGGAAGGCATTGGGAAATGACTCGATATCCGGCACAATCCAGCATGGACTCTGAGATCCATGGGAAGAGGTATGGGATGACCAGATCGATCATTGAAATCAGGAGTCGGAGTCTACCGGAACATGAAACGACCATAGGTAATCTCCCGGAAACTTCATGACTCATGACTAACTACTAAGCTTTCACACGTGGGAATCAATGGTAGGTTGTGCCGAACTAGTACGTAGAGTGTCTAGCGAACTTTTTTTATTTTACAGAAAGTAGTGGTAATTGAAATTTAAAAGTACATTAGTTCTTTTTTTATATATGCAGTCTCATTCTGATGCAACACTACACTTCTAGATGATCTCTTGTACAATACAATTTGGTGCCATGCGCACAAATTGCAAATTAATGCTTCTTCAAATACTCTTTTCCTGTATCCAAATGTGACTACTTGTTTCGTAGCATAGATATGCGTGGCTTCAATTCGTTCTTGGCTTCTTGACACAACGTCGCACATAGCAAAAGAGGACACGACCCTGCAGGGCCGGGCAGTTTGACAGTTTACTCATCATCAGTAGTTCATCTCAGACTTAATGCAAAGATCAAGTTTGTGCTGTCTGTCTCCATAAACAGACATGTAATTCCTCGTCCTTTAGCAGTAACAAAAATGTGGCGTTAATTGATCTATTTACTGCGACCAACCTTTGCTCTTCTTCTTTATATAGGTTCTTCTCTGCATCCACTCCTCCATATATCTACAAACAGCTCTGTTGTCGTCTCACTTACTGAGTCACTACATGGCAACCCAATTTCTTTCTAAGAGGGTGTATGTACACATCTCAAATAGCTGTATAACCGAAGTCAACAGAGAAAACAAACAAATTGTATTCCGTGTGGTAAACGCAAAAGGTAAAATGAGCTTGTTTCTGGTGTTCTATATTGGCTAGCAACATATTGCTACATCCATATGCACATTAAAATATCGAATAAATTGTGTTTACTTCTTTAGGATCATCAATATTTTAGTTTGGGAGGCATCAGGAAAAGGTTGATAGCAGGGCTCGATTGAGATGGACCTGAATCATGTATGGAACGAAGCCCTCTGAAATCATGTGTTGACGAGAAACTGCAAGATTTGACTGATTTGCTTTCTATTGCCCCTTGGGTGCATACTTCCATTAAAGAACTTGACATGTCACTTCCTTGCTCAGGGCCCTTCTGTGTTATTTTACCAAGTTGAATTGTTTCACTAGCATGCAGAGAAACTGGAGCATTCTAGCTTTAGCTCGACAAGAAACGTTGAAGCCCAAGGATAGAAGCCTAAAATGGAAAAACTTTGTGCTACAAGAGTACACTTGTGTACTATGTTCACAAGCGGTAGAGGAAACATTGGAGCATCTTTTCTTCAGATGTCCATTCTCTCAGCAGTTTTGGTCTTACATTTGCCCAGCTCGACAAGGTGGTCAGTCTGTTCAAATGGCTATTGCTGACATGCGGGTTAAACTTAAGCAATCCTTCTTTATGGAAACAATTATCATTGCATCCTGGAGCATTTGAATCTGCAGAAATGACAAGGTTTTTAAGGGGATCACTCCCTTTCTGACAATTGCAAAGAATCTTCAAACACAGATTTGCTATGGTTATCCATCAAGCAGAAATACTTCCCCAACATTGTTAATTGGCTAGATAGTCATAATTAAAATTTCTGCTTTTTTATTCTGTACATATAGTAACCTTTTTAAATTTTATTTATATATATATACACACACACACAGTAGGATACTCTCCTACTGTTTTCATTAAAAAAAAGAATTGCTTGGCTAGCTAGAACCTGTTTCTCAAATTTAGCACTCAAAAAAACTTTTAGCTTGGACATATTGGCTAATATTTTTTCCTCCTTGTGCAGCTATTTGTAATTAGACACTTCTTTTCGTTATAAAGCACAATGAAATAGAATATTTGAAGAAGCCAACATAACAATTTGACATATAATATCGAATCTATACCCCGGTTACATGGTCCGCCTTGGACTCTTAGACCACCCCTTTGTTTTACCTTGCCATACATGAGCCATGCACACCAAGTGCTCCATTTCTTCTGCAGCAGTATCATTAGTGAGGTGCTGGAAAATTCTAGGTGACGGAGTCAAAAGTGATATGCAACACAAAGCGTTACTTATTGATCCTCAAAGTTGGAACTTGTCGTCGACCATCTAGCACCCATGCAGAACGACGAATCAAAAGAGAACAAGATGAGTTCAAACGAAACGATAGTCAATTGAAAAGATAAAATGCCCTCAGTTGGTTTCTGGATTCGTAGAAAAGTAAGATCAGAACGGAGTAAGTGGTAGGATATGACGAACTTGTAAGTGGATAGAATATTCTAGATATGGATAAAATAAAAATAAGATTACATTTGTTCTTTTTGATACAGTGTCACTTTTTTTTTGCTGTAATGGTACAGTCTCACTTTGATGCAACACCACCCTTCTAAAATGATGTCATGTACAAGAAAATTCGTTAATCACCCACGCAAACTTAAAATCAATATATACTGAAAATACTCTCCGCGTTATTAAAATGTTCCTAGCTTGACTGGTAGCACATTGAGATGGCAACATGTAACGATAAAGATAATGTAAATTGTGTTTACTACCTTAGGACTATTGAGCTTTGGACTGGAAGGCATCAGAAATGAGTTCATAAAAACAAGAAGTCACTATGACAACCGACCGAGAAGTTCCCCTCTTGCCTGATTGGAAAATAGAACTAGCGTGCATTATTGCACTGGTGGATCCAGGAATTTACACATGTTAGGCATCCTTTTATTTTGATTATATGAATCCCATTTAATTTGCTGAGAAATTTTCCTCCTCAATTATAAATCCATTTGACCAGGATTTGACTGGAAATTGGGCAAGGAAAATGGTGAAGATATGAGAAAATTGTGCTGAAGATCCCTTAAACTTGGCAGGAAGTACTACTGTGTCACGAAAATAGGAAATTATCTTGGATTATCCCCAAAAGTAGTAGCGGAGTGTTGCTTAGGTCCTAAATTAAACTTGCACAAGTCATGTAATTAGGTCAATGCATCTTTTTAATTAGAAGGATTGTATTCGATTCAATTCACTCTTAATCATGATTAATTCTTATTAGGAAATTTGGGAATAGCGTACCAAGGGATTTTTTTAACAACGGTTTAGTGTAACAAATTCCAAATGGATCAATTAAATAATCTCAGGGAATCTGAAATGAAAAGGACGAAGGGGGAATGGTTGTACAAAAAGAAAACAAATGATAGGCTTATATTGTGAATTTACCGTTCACAAAACATCTTAGTTGTTGTAACACATAGCTTGACTACAAATGAAGTTAACATAGTTAGCTGAACAACAGAATGGGATGTGTAGCTAGCAATATTTACGGTAATGTTATGCACGTAAATTTTTTGTAGTACATGCGTACAACACTTGGTTGAATGGTGTAGATTTGGGGTAGTTGATGTAGATTGTAGGCAGGATTGGGTGTTCGGGGGCAACAATGCCTGAGATCATCTTGTAATACATACTAGCCTCATAGGCGCGGCGGCACGCCGCGCCAGTCACCGTGTGTACCGAAGTAAAAGAGGCGAAAATTCATAGCTAAAGGAAAGTGTAGGGTTTTTTCAAAAAAAAAAGCGATGGGCTTTTCGCAATAAAAGGAGATCAGAGGGGTTTTTTGGTAAAAATCAGGGGTTGTTTTGAAAGAACCGAGGGCCTGTACGTCATTTCGGAAACTGCGGATCGTTATCAACGAAAAATAAATATGTGCAGGTCTTTTTTTGAAAAATCCAGGGACCTTTTTGCGATAACAGAGGACCTTTACGTAATTTCGGGAAAACGCAGGGGCTTTTTCACAAAAAATGGTGGCCGACCGTACGCAAATTCCCAAGCCACGTGGCAGACGGAGCGCTCGTACGGGCGAGGAAAACGCTGACATGGGAGCTCTCTCCGCGCGGGGAATCCCCGGGGAGTAATACAGGTATGATGTACTACAAAATCTTCAGTGTGTCAATTATTTTCCCAATATTTATTACAGCCAAACTCAGAACAGAGACCATCCTCTTTCCCCAGATGCCAGAGTTAGGGTGGTGATCGGTTCGGCTGAAAAGCTTGTGGCTTATGGCTGAAAACATGTAGTTGGTTGAAAAAGCAATCAGTGTGAGAGACTTATTTAGCATAATTAAATTTAAAAAATTTAAAAATAAAAAAATTATGTTAGCCCATTACGTATAATACAAACAAATACGGGAAAAAAAAGAACCGACAAAAAAGCTCAACAAAAAGTCAAAAGTTCAGAAAAAGACAAAACTTATGAATAGTGAAAAATAAGCCAGAAGTCAGAAGCCGAAGCCGAAGCCGAGTTGATCAGGGTATATTTGGTTCTTTCTTTCCTCTCCTCCATCGTCGCATATAAATAGAGGCCGGGACACCATTTAGGGGTAGGAGAAATTTGTGATATCTAGACACATATCCGTGGGCTACTATCTTTTACTTGTTTTCATGCTCTTTAGGCTTCGGCGAACCTCTTTAAGATCTTCGAAGCCCCGTTTTTCACTGTTTGACTTTGTAGTCACAACAAAAGATAATTGTTGGATACGGCACATAATGTACAAATATTTTGCAACTGATCAAATGGTAAATTTGTGAGCTGTCTGATGTTTGTAGGTCTTAGATAGTTGGTATACCTATGTGACATGTACAGCTGTTTAATTGGTGCCCTTTTATTCTGCAGGAGTAATTTAGGACTGAGACGTGCTGGGAAATACAAGGTGATGGGGTCAAAATTATCGTGGACTGCGACCCGCATCTCACCGTCGCCGCAGCAGCAGGCGGCGCCCCTTGTCGGCGCACTTCACGGCGGGGGCGTTCCCGTCGTCGCCGCATGTCACGGTAGCCGAAGTGGGGATGGACGCGGGCGCGCACCACGCTGCTGAGCGGTCCGCGGCGATGGCGCAGGGAGGCGGGTCGAGGTGGGTGGCAGAACTTCGACTCGGCCAGGGCCAGCAGACGCGAGGCCTCGTCCTTGGCCTCTCCCGTGGCCACGACCGCTCCTGTAGGTGAAGGGTCGCCGGACATAGTTGGGAGTGGTTGTAGCTGTGACGTTTGTTCAGTATTGGGTTGCTTCGGTGAGATGAGGTACAAGACGGCCGGCTGGACTAGTGGGATTTAGGAGTTAGGCTGAATTCCAAGGGACAACTAAAGAGGAAATTTTTGAATTTGAATTGGTATGAATCAAAATGAAATGCTACTAGAATAGTATTTGGAATGCAATTGAATGAACCAAATTCAATTCCATGGAGCCAAACGATGTGTTAGGGACAAATGCACAGCAAAGTGGTTTTAAAAATGCGACACAAAAGCGTTGCTTATTGATCCTCAAAGTTAGAACTTGCCGTAGATGAGTTCAAACGATAGTCAATTGAAAAGATAAAATGCCTGCCTTCCATTGATTTCTGGATTTCATTAGGAAGGTAAGATCAGGAGGGAGTAATGGGTACGGTACGACGAACTTGTAAGTGGATAGAATATTCTAGATATGGATAAAATAAAACTAAGATTACATTTGTTGTTTTTGATACAGTGTCTGTTAAAAATAATCTTGATTTAGAGTTCAAGTCATAATAGAGTTCGTCTCTGTGTATAACTCAAGTTGAAGTTATGTCCAACTTGAAGTCCGAATACGTATGCCAGTAGAAGATTATTAGCCTATATATTAAGAAGGCTTGTAGCCAATTTTGTGATAAAAGTAAGAAAAAAAGGGGAGCAAATAAGAGAATAGAGAAATTCAAAAATTCTCCTATGTTCTCTTAGTTTATTTGCGATGTGTGCATTTTTTCCTGGATTAAACTTTTAACAAGTGGTATCAGAGCCTAGGTGAGAACTGAATCGCTAGAAAAATCGTCTCAGCGATTCCGTTTTCAGCGCGCTCATGTGGCACTCTTGAGGCGCACGTCACTCGTCTTCGCGTAGCTCTCCCGGGAAAAAGACGCGTGCGGCAGGTCCTTCTGTTCCCTCGGTCCAAGAGCCACTTCAAAGTATCCCGAGGTCTTGATCCGTGCTCAAGATCATGTCGCGTTCTCCGGGAAGTGGTGTCACCGGTGATGAGGCATCAGCCAGTATGATAGCGAATGAGAGTTTCACTGTCTTACTGCATTATCCGATGCTCACGACGAGCAATTATGCAGCCTAGGTAATCAAGATGAAAAAGCGTTTCTTGCTGAAGCGCTCAGTGATGATGAACCAACATTGTTCTGATGAAGGTTTGAGTCAGGGACGTCGAGAAGATGTGTCACCGTCTGTAACATCCCAAAATAGGAATTATTGTAATTGTGAAAATTTTAAAATCTTTTATTTATTTTTCCAGTGTTGTTTAAAAATTTTGGTGTTTATTCGAATTTCTTGTTTTGGGTCCCTTGCTAAAAATCCAAATTAATAAAATGTAAATCATGATTAAGAGCCGAGACAGAAAATCAAATCATGGATATTTCAATTTTCCTTTGCAAGCCCTAAAATCTGAAATATATATATGTATATATATAATAATTAAAATTAAATTAAATTAACACTGGAAAAGCTTAAGATCAAAAATGGGAAGTTTAACTCAAAAGTTAATATTAAAAATTTCCCCATCTAATTAAGTTAGCCAATTCATCAAGTTCTGAAAATTCACAAAAAAACCAAGACAACTTCTTGGGTTGCAGCCCAACTTTTTTTCCTCGCCCGACCTTTTCTTTTCTCCAGATCGCTGCCCGCCCCAACCTGCTCCTCCTTCCCCCTTCCCCTATTTCTCCGTCGCCGAGCACTACATCCACGGCAGCTCTCCGGCCGCCGTCGCCCGTGCCCACGCACGTATCGCCGGCCCGGCCAATCTCTACCCCAGCCTTCGGCCCAGCCTCGCGCACCTGCCGCTCTTCTCCGGCCTCCCTCCGCTCCTAGCAATGCCCGATCTGAAGCCGCCACCTCGCGTCGCGCCACGCTTTTGCGCACGCCCGAGGCGCTGACCCCGTCGCGTCGCCTCAATCACATCCCCGCATGCAGCTCGTCCTCTCTGGCACCTCCGCGCACCCGTGATACGCCGTCCTTCGCGTGCTGTTTGTCGGTCAACGGCTACAGCAGCCGCTCGCCCCCATGGCTCCATCCCTGCTCCAAGCCATGCACACTCGTGACACGGCCTTGTCGTCTTCGCGCGCTGCTTGCCAACCAACCTCAACAGAGCTGCGAGCCGTCGGCTATAATAAGCCCCGAGCGCTATTGAGCTCCCGCCGTGCCCGCACTGGCCGCCGCACCCCCACACCGTTCCACCGCTCCGGCGAAGCCTCCGCAAACCGACCGCGTTACGGCGTGCCCATAGAAGCCTTCTCCTTCCTCTCTTAATTAATTGGGCTCCGGTGCCCACCCGGCTTGCCGCACGACCGCCCTACTCCACTTCTGGCCACCACCGCCATTGTCACCGCCGCCTCCAACTCGACGCAAGGTGCCTCGATTCCTTGGGTTTCCATTTTGGCCATCACCAGCGCCTCCCCGGCCGCCCCTCGCCGGCAACGCCGCCGGTCGCGCACCGCCCGAGCCTCCTCTGTTTTGACCTATCCAGCCCCAGCTCTTCTTGTTTTATAGCGCTGCCCAGGGCTCCGCCCACTTGGCTAGCCAAGCGTGCGTTAAGACTCAAGCCTCAGGTTGCGGGTTCGAACCCAGGCCGCGCATTTTTTCCTTTTTCCTTCTTTTCATTTTTCTTCGCTCTTTTTATCTTTCTTTGATCCATTTCAAATAATAAAACTGAGGAAAATTTGAAAATAATCCATGGAAGCTAATTAGTTTATCCAAGATTTAATATTGGGTTGATTATCATATATGAGTAGATTAATTTAGCAAGTTTGTGCCGCATAAAACCATAAATATAAACTGCTCATCTCTAAAAATCATGAGACCTTCTGTAAATAGTACTTAAAATAATTGTTGGAAAATACTCCCACATTTTCCTGTAAGATGCCAAGATTTAAATCAAGGGTCACCTCATATTTATTTAAAACATTCTCAAAATAATTAGAACATCAGTAATCTTTTGTTAGTATCCTGATTAATCTCTTTCATCCATCCGTATGCCTTGTCCAACCTATGGAACTTTCTTAATAAATAAAATTTAATTGAAGCAAGCTCGAGTCTCGGTATCTTGCAATCGGCTATGTCTAACCACGTTCCGATCTAAAAGCCGGATATTCTCGTGAATATTTCTTCGACGCCGATCCTTCTTTTATATCCTTTCTTGGTGAAGTTACTCAGTCACTTCGCTTCCACCCAAAAATTCATTCGACTCTGTCTCTATCCTGCAGCTCATTACACACCCTTAATCATAAGCAAATCATAAATAGACTCAATTAAACTTATTTGGACTTTTGCTGGATTTGTTGAATTTGTCAGTTATTAGTCACGTGATTAGTCACTGGTGCCACGAAGAGACAACAAGTTCAAGCAGGAGCAAGACTTGGAAAGAAACGAAGAACAATAATCCAAATAATCGACTGAGAAGGCTTTGAATGAGATCGAGGCCATGGTAAATTGAGCAAGGCAAGTCATCACTTTGATCATATTAATCCTATATTTTATGCAAAATTATGTTCCTTTAAATTATCAAATGGCATGCTTACTTTATTATGCAAATGTATGTCAAAGTTTAAGGTAGTTACATTCCTATTTGATGTTTTAAATACTACTATGCCTTTCCTTGACACTTAAATCACCTGACCATTGTCACCATAGATGTTAATGATAACTATACTAGCTATAAGTCATATTAATGCCATGCTAGTCTTGTCGAGTCTAGGGCACTAGTGGCCCTGATCATCAATCTTTAAATATGAAAACTGATTTTGGGATAGTCACGGGATTTAAGTGGCTAGATATTTGTGACAACTTAATTTATGCTTCTCAAAGCCTCAAAAATCTGCTATACCGATCTGGGCGGATGGTAAAAGTGGTGGGTGTGGATGTAACAAAAGGTTTGTGGGTTGTGGAATGAACTGCCCAGACAAATTAAGGACTTAATCCTATGATGACCTCTCCGTGTACAACAGTGAAACCACAAGCTGGCAAAATGTAGGCATGGCTGAATAATTTACTAGACCCTCTAGTCATCTCACGGAAGACGGGTGTAGGTGGGTAATAAAAAACCCCATAGAATGGGACACTGAATAGAGGTGACGTTGCCAAGGCTAGCGTTTTGGAGAGTGGAGTCCGACTGCGCTCAACCCCATAGGAGTGAGATGCTAAAGGGTGAGGTATTGTAAAGGCCTCATGACAATTTCTCGATCTACATGTCCAAGGAATCATGTGGACCCATCGAGCTGATTGTCTCTTGTGGGTAAAGATGTACAGTCTCTGCAGAGTATAAACTATTCAAATAGTCGTACCCACGGTAAAGGGCGGACATGGAAAGCTTCCTTGAGTTAGTTCTATTTTAAAACATTTGAGGGTGGGAAGAATGCTATCAGGCGGATGTAAACTTGACTTTGGAAATTTTCCTGGAGGAATGTACTCTAGCGTTGATAACAAGGTGGAAGTAACCTAATGATCAAAAGCTAGCATAGGTGGATGGAACCATGTAATCAGTGGATGGAACCTACACCGCTATGAATACTGCACAATTTCAAACTCTTTAAAGCATGTTTGTAAAATGCCAAGTCATAGGAATTTTAATTATGATTATTGCAAATGTCGCTTTTAGCAAATAAAAGAACCTGAAGCCTCACTTGATAGCCTTACATCTATTATTATTTGCTTTCTGTGTGGTGGCTTGCTGAGTACCATTGTACTCACTGTTGCTCAATTACCATCATTTAGTCAAAAAGGAAGAGAAGATCAAGGCCTACGGTGTCTTAAGGGCTGGAAGATGAAGGGGCCAAGAACTAGGTCTCGAACCCCAGTTGACTGCCTGTAGGCAAGTCTTGAGGGTTCCACTTGAGTGAAGTTTCCACTACTGCATTTTATTCATTTCGGCCTGGTCGGTCCATGAGTAAGTAGTTACTGTATTATCTACGCTTCCGTATGATATATTTTTAATATACAGAAATGTATCTATGAGCACTATCTACTGATCCAGAGAATAGTGCAATAGAATCACAGAGGGTTCCATGTTGCAAATCCTAGGGTCTGACACTGTCCAAACTCAAGTAAGGTGAAAAGAAATCGGAACGTTGAGAAGATGTGTCGCCGTTCTGTATCAAGTATGAATTTAGTAAGTCGTAGTTGAGACCGACTACCTCAATATTTTAGAATCTTTGCATCCGGATGACCTGTACCGGTTGAGTTGAGTTCCTACATGTAGCTTGCATGTAGTGGAGGCGTGGCTGGTAGTTCATAATGCATTGAGACTAAAACTAGAGTATGTCAAGTCAAGATTAAGGGGGAGATTGCTATAAATAATCTTGACTTAGAGTTCAAGTCGTAAGTATAGTCTGTCTCCGTGTATAACTAAAGTTGAAGCTGTGTCCAACTTGAAGTCCGAATACGTATGCTAGTAGGATATTATTAGCCTATATATTGAGAAGGTTTGTAGCCAATTTTGTGAGAAAAGCAAGAAAAAAGGGGAGCAAATAAGAGAATAGAGAAATTTAGAAATTCTCCTGTGTTTTCTCAGTTTATTTGCGATGTGTGCATTTTCTCCTGGATCAAAGTTAACAGTGTCTCTTGTTTAATGATACAGTGTCACTTTGATGCAAAACTTGCTATTCCTCTAAAATGATGTCTTGTACAACAAAATCTGTTGCTCACTCACGCAAACTTTGAATAAATATATACTTCCAACACTCGTCGCGTTATTAAAATGTGCCTAGATATTGCAGCAAACAAATGTGCAGCCAAACTCTCACGGTCTCACCTGTCCACAATATTAATAGTGTACCTCCTAATGTTTATATGCTGTAACGGTATATCCAGATGTCACTAGCCTAGCAAGGAACACTAGCGTATCATCTGTGAGCATATCTATGCACAATTATAGTAGTGTCTAATTGCTTGTAAAATTTGCTAATTGGTATGGCTCACAAAATAACTTCTTAAGGAGATCCATTAGCACATCAAGTTTTCAGCTAGTTTGTCGGTGTCCTAGCTGTATTCATTCTGACCAACCTTTGCATCTCTTATTTATATATTGATCATTCCTGTACTACTCCATCTCCATCTATACTTAGGGCTGTAAATGAGCCGAGCTCAAGCGAACTCACTGCCTCAAGTTTGAGTTTGTTAGAGAATCGAACCGAACTCGAACCGAGCCTCAGAATCACCCGAGCCTAGAGTTAGGCTCAAGCTTGGCTCATTTATCTTTCGAGCCGATCTCGAGTCGAACTTGAGACGAGCGAAACACGAGCAATTCACGAGTCTTTAGCTTTTTATCTACCATAAGCTTAGCCAACTGCAGTCTATCTTGTTCTTAGGCTTAAACCATTGTCTTATTTATAAGCCTGGTGTGATTTGGACAATACAATTGATAAAAAAATTGAAATACATGTGTATACATTTTAAAGAGTCATGCTTAGCAATAATGAACGAGCCTACTCGAGCTTTTCGAGCTCGAGCTCGATAAGCTTGCGAGCTTCAGCTCAAGCTTGAGCTTGGCTCGTTTATAATTCGAGCCGAACTCGAGTCAAGTCTAAGACGAACCGAACCCGAGTAGCTCATGAGTCTCGAGCTTTTTTTACAGCCCTATCTATACTATTTGGCTCTCCCCACGTCTTCTTCACACATTTGTTCTCCTGTCACCTCACATCAATCTATAAGGAAAAATTAGGTACAATGACTACGACTTCAAAACCCTAACAAGATAAACGACCGCGGCTAACACACCCTAACGGCGAGGAGGCTACCACCACTACTAAAAAAAGTCATCACCGTCCGTAGGTCATTGCTTTCGCGCGCGTGTGCAGACAGGCGCCAAAGCCCGCGCTCCTACTCCGCGGCTCCGCTGGCCCGGCCACCAAAAAGACCATGTGTCGCCGATCCGCGGTCGAGGAGGGTTCAATCGCGCGAAAACTTTTCACTGGTAGCGAAAATTCACCTCCAGCCTCCTTTCTCTCCCCTACCTCCAGCCCTTCCTCCACGCTCCTCTCTCTCCCTTCGTACCTATAAAACAGACCAAAAAGGAGATCACGGGCTCCGGCTCATCATCTCCCAATTCCCCAGTCCCTCCCTATCTTAGCTTGTGCTTCAGCCGAATCGGGCGGCTAACAAGAGCCGAGCGATGCCGATCCTGTTGTGTGCGAGCATTACAAAGAGCTGAACAAGCTTGAGCCCCGTGCCAGCTCATGCCTTGCCAACTGAAGCAAGGCAAGCGAAGTGGAGCCAAATATGGGCGTATTGTTGCAGCCTTGCAGGACGAGGCTTTAAACTTTTAACGACGGCTTATAAATAGTGATCGCTAAAAAATCAAAACTAAAAACTAATTGAAAATCCGAAAAGAACATCCTATGGCCCTGTTGTACGTCGTCTCGGAGGCCGGTGCCGGTGAACACGTAGGCGATGGCAATCAAAGCGGTCGCACGCGTCGGCTTGGAGAACGAGTTCAGACGACGGGTGCGTGGATGGCTGAGCTGGCATGGCTTTTAATGGCAGTGTAAGGGCTCGGCTTCGCATGGTACGGCAGTTTGACGGCACAGCAGTGGTGGTGAGAACAGAACGGGCGAACGGGGAGGAGCCGTGTGGCTTTTCGTGAACAGAGTCTTTTTAAAGTTTTTAAAATAAAATTCATCATTTGAATTTTTTTGAAATTAATTAAAGTTTAATTAGAATTTTTATTAATTAAAAGGATTTAATATGACTAAAATATACATTAACATTTATTAAAAATATTTGTTTTGAGTTCCTGGAGTCTCAAGGGTTTTTCTGGATTTTTCAGGAGTTATTTGCTATTTTCTAGAGCTCAAAATTAATTAATTGAATTTCTGGAAAAAGAAAAGCTCCAAAAGCCTTTGAGCCCAGCCCACTCTGTCCGGCCTAGCTTTTCGCCTCAGCCCAGCCTGCCCCGCCCCCGCCACGCGTCAGCCATCCGGAGCCTGCTCGCCCACATCCGAGCCGTCGCTTCGCTTTTCCCCTCAGCCATCCGATTCCTCCCCAGGACACGTGTCAGTGATCGAGCGGTGCTAGCACCGTTCTTCGTGTTCCTTTAGGAGTCGTCGTCGTCTCCGACGCGGACTCGCTCCGGCGTCCGTGTCCGCCCTGTGCGCGCCGCCTCCCGTGCCGCCTTGGACTCCGCAGCCACCTCCGAGTCGGCCTCGATGTCCGGGTATAAAAGAGGAGCCTATCCCAAGGTCCCCGGCCGTCCTGTCGTGGTTCGCCGACGTTCGTCCTCACCGCCGCCGGAGTCGCTGCCGCCGGTGAGTCACCGTCATCGCCGTCGTCCGTTCTTGCCGCCGGTTAGACGCCGTTGAGCTGCCGCCGCCTCGGTCGATGCACTCGCGCCGATTCGAGCCGTCGCCTCACCGATCGCTGTCGCTTTGGTTCCCGGCCGCCCGCCTCGATCGAGGCGCTGTCGCTTTGGTTTCTGAGCCGTCGCCTCGTGCCACACACCGTCAACCGCACCCGCGCCTCCGCAACCGTTCGCCTTCCCGAGCACTCGGTCCATCGTGCGTCGTGTCAATGCCATGTGGTCCCAGTTGTCAGTCACCCATGTCGTAGACCCGTGAGCCAGTCAAAGCCCAGTCAGTAGCCATGTGGAAGCCGAGTTAGCCCTAGAGCCCAGTCAGCAGTTGCGTCAGCAAGCCTAGTCAGCCATGCACTATTCCATGCACTGGGTTACCGTAGGCCAGCCATCCCGTGCACCGAGTCCGCAGCACAGTACCTTTTCCGATTTTCAGCCTTTTCTTTAGATTAGATTTTCTGAGAGCCCGTTCTCCCTCGTCCAAACTTCGATTGACCCGATTCTATTTCCTAAATTCATATAAAATTGAGCACTATCTTTTGGTTCTGGTTTTGAAGTTTTTAGAGTTCTTTTCAATTTTGTTTGAATTTATTTTGTGTTCCGTTTCGCTTTCTTTCTCGTTAGATCACGCTTTCGAAGGAGCTAAAGCCGGATTCGAGGATCAAGAGCCGCCAACTGAGCAAGGACAAGGCAAGTCGTGTCCTTTGATCATGTTGAACCCAGTTTTCAAATTTTTTACGTAATACTTTGTTTTAAATTATCATGCATCGCTACTTTATTATAAAACCCTTGTATTGGTAGTTATTGTCCAAATTGATTAATCCCTCCTTGATAATTTGAATGCCATGTTTCTGTTGTCACCATAGGATGGGTAATTATTTAGTGATGCAATACTAGTTGTCACATGGGTTGTACGTTTAATTTGCTTAGCCATGCTTATTACTAGTACGTTGGGTCTATCATCACATGTGTTAATTAATCTTGACTTAATGATACACTGGAACGTGGTGGTCAGCCACAGTTATAAAATTTGATTGCCATGACATGGGTAGTGTCATTGGTACTGGTTATACAAAATTTGTTTTTACTTGGGCGAATGATCGTGCATTAAAGGGAGTGCAGGTTGCACATTGGAATGTGGATGCTTCGCCTGGATAAATCTAAGGACTTAACTTTGTACGCCATTGATCTGAGCTTTACCGTGCAAACCACATGTCTAGGATGGGATAGACCTGGCATAATAATTTGTGAAGTCTCAACTTTGGTATTGCTACTGATGTTGTTGTGGCGCAAGGGGACTTTGGTATTGCTACTGATGTTGTTGTGGCGCAAGGGGGGCAATTATCAACTAGGTGGTCAGCCTACTCGACGGCGAAACCTTAGCGAGTGGGATCAGGTTGAGATGGATAATTATAAAAGCCTTGTTGTGATTTTCTTTAACGTGAAGATTATCACATCGTATGGGTACAGTTATGCAACCTCTGCAGAGTGTAAAACTATTCGAATACCCGTGTTCTCGGTCATGGACAATGCTCGGTGATTTCACACGAGGGATAGAGTTTTCATAAAAATTTGGTTGGGTTAAGTTGGGGAGTGAATGGTTAGTTTACTAGTGGTTCATTGCATGAATCGTGGTTCATGGATGATTCATTGGGGTGGATGGTCAGTTCGCTCATGGTTGGTTATAATTCCTTTGGTTATTTAATGGTTATCATTTCTAAAACTTGCTTTTCAATCTATTTACTGTATTTACTTTGCATTGTCATTTTCTGCAAAATTAAACTATCAGCCATCCTTTGGTAAGCCTTACGTACTATATTGCATTCTTTGTTA
Organism: Dendrocalamus sinicus; assembly: GCA_036346575.1. Taxonomy (NCBI): domain Eukaryota; kingdom Viridiplantae; phylum Streptophyta; class Magnoliopsida; order Poales; family Poaceae; genus Dendrocalamus; species Dendrocalamus sinicus. The sequence goes on along the minus strand of CM070666.1, from coordinate 13,027,367 downwards.
CAAACGACTTGCAGAGTACTCTATGTACTCACGGCTTCATCCATACTTGCTCAGTTGAGGAGGAAGGACTTGATCAGCAGGAGCTGTTAGAGGGAGGATACTTCGACGACTTCGCGGATTAGTACTTCGCTTCCCAGTCGATTGCCTGTGGGCATGTCGAATGGCTATCGTGTTTATTTTGTTTTCCGCTGCTAGTTTCTTTAAGCCTTTCAGGCTATTAATTGTAACCTTGACCATAAAGTCGTACTTTGATAGTTATTAATAAATTTGGATCTTTTCTTAGTAAATCGTGATGTGGATGATATTACATCTTTGTTTACACTGTGCATTAGCGTGATCTCGGATCGTGCAGTTACACAGAGAGTCGGATTTGCATATTCGGTCTCGGCAGTTTCGACATTACATACCGTCAGTGGGCCTTCTTTGTGATATCCCCACAATGTTGGTTCCTCTTATGGGTGGAAATGATGTGAGAATTTCCTCCTTATTTATTTATTTAGTTGACTCATTGGTTAAGTTGGTTGAATTCAAGCTTCTGAATCTGAAGATAGCTTAATCACAAATTCTTTGCAAGAGAGAAAAATTTGTTCTCGCTTTTTTTTTACCCTTTTGCCATCTTGATTCTCAAATGTTAAGAGAAGATAACTAGAAGATGTGCCATTCTTGTTTCAAGACATTTTATTGATGCCTCAGTGGTAGAATCTATTTTGACTGTACAAATGTCGTTTGCTTTGTTACCAAAGCATGAAGGCCAGAGTGGTTCAAACACTGTTATTTGTGACTGGGATAAAGACACTACTACAAACACTATTGGCAAGTGTCTTCCTACCATCATTGGCGGCTCATACGCATTTGTCGTCCCAATCCTCTCCATAATCCGTGACCCCTCCCTCGCACAAATAGCTGATGGTCATACTGGAAGTATGCAATAATCTTCTTATAGTGTCGTATATTGCAAAAAAGTACCTGATGGTCTATGGATCGAATACCGCAATCAGTCGGAGGTGAATTATTGTCTTTGCTTTTTGAAATCTTCTGGTGGTCGGTGAAGGTTTCAATCGCTTGGTGCTTGACTACTTGATTGACTACTCAGTGTTCGACTGCTCAATTCACTGCTCAGCGTTCGACTGCTCGTTCAGCTTTGATTTTTGACCAGTTTGTACATACTCGAAATCTTCAACACTAGAAGCCGAACCTCTCGAATACCTTTGCACGTCGTTGTAAGCTTCGATCCACCTGCAATCACCAACACTCTTCGAGCAAATCACGAACCAGATTGATTTAAGATGATCCTTATTGCTGGATTTCATAGATTTACAAAGTGCCCTCACAAGCACCCCTAAAAGCCCTAGCTAGAAACTAAAGCCTCTTCTCAAGTCTCCACCAAAACCTTCCACAAGCCTTGCGTTAACTCTTAGCCTTTCTCTGTATTTATAGGCTAACGTCTCAAATGTGTCCTCATCAAACACGGACACGAAATTCTATCTCTTTCGAAACTTAAGGGATCCGAAACAGTGATGCAAAAGGCGTCTTAGCCGGTCGCCAAGGCTGTGCATAGGCGGTGGGCGGCAACCGGCCACCGCGACTTGGCCCCTCGGCAGGAGGTTAGGTGGCTAGGAAATTGCAGGCGGGCATAGGTGGTCAAAGGTGGGCGCGGCTCGGTGGCAAGCTAGGCGTTCACAGCGGCGGCCGCTGAGGACACCTAGGCATGCGGACGGTGAGATAAGGAGGAAACAATATTTCATAACACCAAAGCGCAAAAGCTAGGGTTGCGAAAGACTTACCATGATTCCCACCCGTTGGCGCCGCCGAACCGTCGGATTTGGCCAAGATTCTCCCTCCACCTCTCATCCTCACCGGATTTGGCTGAGCAGCCCAAGCTTCTCCCTTCGCCTTACCTGATTATCCCAGGTATATAGTATGTTCCTCCCCTCCGCTTCCAGCCTCCCCTTCGCCTCCGCCTTCGGCCTCCCCTTCCCTCCACCTCCGGCCGCCCCTAGCCTTCGCCTTCACCTCCCCTCCCCTCCCCTCCGCCTCCTCCTTCCCTCCAACTCAGGGGAGATGCCGCTGGGGAGATCCGACAATGCCGACTGAGCCACCGAGGAGAGGCCGAAGGGGACGGGGAGCGCATGTGGAGGCCGAGGAGGTGAGGAACCGAGGGAGAGGAGGAGGAGCGCACGGGGAGGAGGATTGTCGCCTATCGGTGTCGGTTGGTCGATCGGGGATGGTTGACTAATATGCTTAATACTTTTTAGCTGAGTATATGCTTTGCAACTGAGTGTGTTCGGTTGATTATTGAATACTGATTAGTGTGCTAATTTGGCAATACACTGCAGACTGAAATACACTTCTATTGATACTTTGATAATTATATTTTTATTCATGCTTTTCTAATCTTTAATTTTTATGCTATGTATATGTAAGCATGTCATCTGTTGCTTCGGCGTCAGAGGTGAGCAACACTGAAGATAGCCTCAAGAGAAAATCGGGTGACGTAGGGTGGGAATTGTTAAGGGTATTAGAGATAGAATATGAATTGTATTATTCCTTTTATTATATGCCTCGCTTTCTTTATCTGCATATGGCATATTCCCCTGTAATATCCCCTTGTACTCCCTATATATATTGCCCATTGGGCTTCTTCAATATACACACAATATTCATAACATGGTCTCAGAGCAAAGGTTAGAGTTACGGTTTACTGTACCCGTCGTTGCTGCCTCTTAGCCTCCACTCGAGCTTCCACATCTGCTGCCCCCGGGAGGAGCGATCTTCGCTCCCGGGGGCGGCCAACTCTTCCTAGCCGCTGGTGCAGCCGCATGTCGCCATCTCCCGGTCGACGTCGCCCACGTTCGGCACCGCCGGCTTGCTTTCGAGCAGCCCCTAGCTCATGAGGGTCGCCTTCCACCTGGATCAGGATCATCGTTGTCGGATCTGGGCTCCGACACTGTCGCTGTTGGTGCTCGCGCCCTCCTCTGCCGACACCAACCGCCGCTGGATCCCGCCGGTCCGCCGCCTCCAATCGCTAATTCCGCGCTAGATTCGGCCACCTCTGCTCCAGATCCAGGCCACCGCGCTCCGTCACCTCCGGATCTGGCTGGTACCACCTTGGATCCGGCAGCCGTCGCCTTGGATCTTCACCGCTGCCACTCGCCGACGACTCGCCACTCCCGTCTCCGCCAGATCTGGCTCGCCTCCGACCAGCTCTGACCTGGCCTACACCGGATCCAGCCACCTCTGGCCCTCCCCGCGTGGATCTGGCCAATCGACCGCTATGCCTCTTCGGGCGGTTGCCGGCGGCTCCTCGCTCCAGATCCGGCTCGTCTTCGCTCGGATCCAAGATCCCATCCGCCGTGCGCGCCTCTTCGCTGCCAGCTCTACCGGATCCGGTCCGCCTCGGCTGTCGTTGTCTTTGTGCCTTCGGCGCCAGATCGCGCGGTCGCTGCGCGCACCAGACTCGATGCCGCCCGCACATCGGCTCTCCGTTGTTGGCTCCCCCTTTTCACCGCATCACTGCCGCCTCCCAGCCGCCATGCCCACGCCTGCGCGCGCCCATTGTCTCGAAGCCGCCGCCGCCGCTTCGGGTTGTCTCGCCGCCGCCGCCGCCGCCTCCACGCCGGATCCGACGGTCCGCCATCGTCGCCGCGCGCGCCGCTTCGCCGATCCGCCGCTCCTCGCCAGATCCGTGAGATCCGGCGCCTCGGCCGTCGTCGCCCGCGCGCCGTGTCGTCTCGCCGCTCCTCTCGACTCCTCTCGGCTGGCTTCCACCGAAGTCGCTTCGACCTCGCCGCCATCTCCGGTCCCCGTGCCCCTCTCTTCTCCGCCGCCTTCTCTAGGCCGCCGCCTCCAACTGGAGCTCACCGCTTCTCTTCTCTCCGAGTGAGGGGGAGATGCGGGCGAGCGGGCGGGTGTGCGAGAGGGGATCGGGGGTGGAGAGAGAGTGAGGGGCGAGGGTGCGTTATTTTATTGGGGGCAAGGGTGCGCTGATTTTTATTCTTTTATTTTCCTGTCGCCGATGAGTCTCTGTGGTTGTGTCTTCGTCTTTCTCCTACTGATTTGTTTTGAGTTAGTCCTCTTTTGTCGCGTCTATCCAAATCCGTAGTCTTTAAATTTTTAGTTCGTCCAAGCCTGTGCGAGTCCACAAATTTAATTGTCAGTCATAGAAGTATAGGAATTTTTCTTTTGCATGGCAGCGCTACTGCTTTTTCTTGAGCCGCAGATCATAGAAGTCTTTATGATGCCGCCTTCTCTTTGAGCCGCGCCCGAGTTTTAAGGCCACCGCTATACGCATCGCGCCTCCGTTGCGCTTCTTGTGCATCGCGCGCCGCCGTCTCGAGCTCGATCATGCCGTCATGCTTCTATCTATTCTCATCGGCTTGATTTGATGATTTATTCGACGATCGCACATAGCGCACGACTTTATCACGACTTCGGACATTGGATATTTCTTGTTTTAGTATTAACCCTTTTTCAAATGCAATGCTATTGCATACGCCTTGCATTTGTGGGGGGTGTTAAGGGTATTAGAGATAAGGTATTAGAGATAGAATAGGACTCTTATTTGTTTCCTTATATGACTTGTATTCCTTCCATATACCCTCTTGTATTCTCTATATATATATTGCCCTTTGGGCTTCATCAATATACACACAACATTCATAACAGGGCCCATGATGGGTTGAACATCGACGGGTGTTCACTCAGACTATACCGGTATATGCAATGTAATGAGCAATTTGCATTGTACTAATGGAATGATAATGATGAAACATGAGAATAATGATATAATTATGATGGGACATGTGTAGAACGACATATTTATGTTTATATTTAGGATTATGTTGAAACATATAGGAAATGATATGGCTAGGTTAATACTTATGCTAAGGTAGTTTTTATCGTTCTATTATGTGTTTGTTGAGTCATCAAACTCACCTTTGCATATTTATTGGTTTTTAGGTGAATATTGGAGGCGACATGCATGGGTGAGAGTAGCATATTTATTCCACGTGCAAATAGTAATTCATAACCACATTTAGTTAGCATATTTAGACTTGAATGGCATGGTAAAATAGTTGGTGTTAAAAGTATGTCTTGATGAAAATATTTAGTCGGGTGTGGCTCATGCATATCCTTTCGATAGTTGGCCAACTTAAACATTGCTACAATGTTCATTGTTAAGCATATATTGCTTATCCTGTCCTTGAGTTTTAAATGGAGGAGATGCTACTAAAATCTATCAGCGATGAATATAAATGGTAGTGTTATTGAGTAGTGGTAGCATTTTGAGCTCAGAGGTTGGGCCAAGGTATTATAGTAAAAACAAAAAGCTGCCAGTAATCTTACAAACAATACTCACATGGGGAAACTATATGAACAATTCACCTGAGACTTGAATGCTAACAATTCAAGGCTCAAAATTGATGCTACTTACTTACATATAATCAGACACAATTTTTGACTAGTTACATCTTGTCATTGGGTTGCTATGGATGAAAGCTCCATGAAAACCATAGGGTACTCTCCGGGGCAATGTTATTGTAGCAACAGGAGCACCTTCAAATCGTCGGCTGTCAATAATGTGCACCTGCAGGACAAAAACATAAAGCTTCCAAATTCGAATTACTGTATAAAGCATATGGAAATGGGGGTTGCATGTAATATTGTATAATGAAAACTTGCCTGTGATGTATTAGTCCTCTCATTATGCCCGAAAGAAATTATCCACCCATCATCTTCATGCGAGCCACCAACTCTTGGGACAAACGCTGCTCCGGAGCAGAACTGATCTTTACCGAGCCAATGATATTCTGTCTTTATTAGATTTGTTGCCGATGTCTGGTGTAGGCCTCGAAATTCAGTTAGGAAATATAGAGGACAGAGTAATTGGAGTGATGCACCAAGCTCGTTTATACGCACCTCTGTAACTATGTTCTCTCTCTCTTCAAGACACAGTTTTGCAAGACCTCCATATTTTGGGAGTACTACACGTTTTAGATAACAGTCAATCAATCTGTGATGTATAATCACCAAGAATAGAAATGTGCACTATAATCCTTGCTATGGATTATTATATTTTCCTAACTAGATTCTATATTGACAGATTACATAGATAATTCTGTTCACCCTTTAGCCATACCTTTCTCGCTATTGCCAGAAGATCTTGTTAAAGAATCCACTACTTGTGCATAGGCATAATTATGACGCAAGCCTGTATAATGGTTATTGATCATTGGGAATTCCAAGGAAAACTCTGTTCCAGTTAAATATTCCCCTGAAACAGCCTTTGTTTCCAGGTTTAATCTCCATTGGTATAATCGAGACAAAAATTCCTTGTGAATCCCTTGTTTCACGGACTCGTCATCTCCCGTAATTTCAGACCTTTCAGAGAGGATCTCGTATTTGTTTTGTTTAGTTCTTGGGCCTGGTATAATGGAGTCTGTTGCACGAAGACCCCTGACAACAACCTAAGTCACCAGGAAAGAATGATATTCATACTGCAGATATGTGGCAGTGATGGGAAGCTGGGAAACACAGAAATATTATATCTATACAATTACAAGTATATGGAACAAGATAACCACTCATAGAATACTATGTACCTCGTCACCCTCTTCAAAGCAGTTGATAAGATGGAACATGCAGAATGGTTCGACATCAAACCACACAACTGACTCTGCATCACCATAACGTGGCATGATCCCTATTCTTGCATAACCTTCCTTCTCAAACTCGATCAGCCTATGCCAGGGATTTATGTGATTATGGTGCTGGTGCCAAAATAAGTCAGCTAATTCTTTAATTGGTTGAGTTTGTTTGAAATACTTACTGACCACCTGTAATGAGTCTACTGATGTCAATAGTCAGTGGTACATCCATGATTATGTTGTACCTACATGAGGAGACTAAATTTGTAATTTTGTTTTGTTTTTGTTTACTAGAATTCTACTAGTATAAGACTATTCTAGTATCACCAATCAACAAGTTGAAGTTTTAGAAATGGTATGCAGTTTAGTCAATAGAATATAGACTGCAGGGAGCAAATGATTTTTTGCTACATGGACATACTTCAGAGTAACTCCCATGTCATGACAAAGTGTACATCTGTCCAGCTTGAGGTCAACTCTATGTTTTAGTTTGGTCCCATCAGCTGCAGTCGAATCAAACTTTAATTGGGGTCATACTTTGATTTCAACCTTGCCATACAGTGGATGGAATAAAATTCTAAACAAGTAAAAACTAAAATACCTGAGACAACTCCAATCATTAGGAATGGTTTCTTTGCATCTGAACCGAAGATGACAAGCTCCCCTGATCCAGGAGCTACCTACGGCCATTTGGATAAAGTGTTTTAGAACAATCGAAAGGAAAAAAAACAAGGATAACACAATGTGCATGTATTTGGAAACATGAAGCAAAGTGCTTATAGTCAAAAGTGATGCTATGTGTTTTTGTTTGCAGTTATTCATCATTATCTGTAACTAATATGATCATGTAAAAATATACTGCCTCTTCTATTGTTAATTTGTATTGAGTTCTGACTTCTATTGTTAAGTTGTATTGAGTTCTGACAGGATCAACGTATATTTTCTTTGCAGTTAAATAGCAGCGACGGGTCATCCAGCAGAATGCATCTTATGCATAGGCAAGATTTGTAACACAGATTATAGATAAATTTCATGTGGCTGCTTCCCCCCTTACTACACATGATGTATGGAGTAGGCTTCCATAATTCCATCCTATGTAATACGCATCTCATTGTATGTCAGGCCTGGGCTCCATTATTCTCTTTCTGCTTGACCCAGTTACCTACTGATTGAATAAAATTTGGAGAACACAGATGTAATTGAAACAATCTGATGATTCCTTTTGGAGTGCGTAGGCACATGACTTTGTACGACATGTGTTTGTTGAATAATGTTTTCTCTGACAGATACGCCACTATCTTGTTCTTTTTTAAGATAAATCGAGATACAGGATCAACCTGCTGCACAGCAACAGTACTTGTACCTATCTAGTATTTATAGTAGTTTTATTCTTGTGGCCTACACATGCTTCGATTACTGATTCTTGTCAGCTCATGTAGCTTATGCAGGATAGAGCTAGTGGTCATCCATACCTTCGGGTGAGCTGTGAAGGGCCGATCCCATTCCCCACCGATATCCCAGGTATCGCCTGTGCCAAGGTTATCTATGCAAATTTGCTGGGGCAGATGGTTCTCAGCGACAGCATACACACTGCGAGCATGTTCAAACACATTGGTGTTGCTGATGTCCTTATTCACCTTGCCAAACCTCAGCTGCATTGCATGTTCACTCATTTCAGTGTGAGACTGTAAGATAAATAGCATGCTATTTGGGTTTGCAAAAAGTGTTATTTACATAGTTGAGAATGTAGGCGGCGATGATGGCTGCAGAATCGCCATCGATGGCAGGGAGGAAGCATGGTCTCCGGCGGGCTCTTTCAATCCTGAATGTTTCGGATTGCACATAACGGTTGGCATAGGAGACCGACCAAGTGTCTGAACTGTTCTTGGTGAAGTAGAGGGCGTGGAGCATGCCCTCGCCCTCTACCCAAATCTCACTGGACTCCCCAAAGATCGAGACTGTCGAATGGAGGGCGCCAAAGAGTGGATTCGAACCTGTTACAATTGTCTGACATTATAACATTTGGGAATTATTTGTGCCTGATTGAATTTTGAATTCAAATAAAAAAAATCAAACACAAAATTCAACCGAATTTTATATTTTCAAATTTCAAACCATCCTTGGGGTTGGCCCAGCCCAAATCCACCTTTCCTCTCTTGGGCCCAGCGCATTTGACCTCTAGCCCGGCCTGGAATGGCCCACGCCGCGCGGATGCGCGGATGCGCTTTGACCTCCTCGCTGCGCCACCTTCCCTGCGCCAATGCCCGGCAGCCTCTCCCTTTTCCTTCGCTGCGCCGCCCGAGCCATCCGCCTCGCCCCATCGCTCCTCGCTGCACTGCTTTGAACACGTGCCCATGATGGCGCGCACTGCGACGCTGCGCCAACGCCGGTCCACCTCTACCCACCCCAGTTTTCTGCCGGCGCCATCGCCTGGGCCGCATCACCGCCATCATAGCGCCCAACGGCACCAAGCTCCTCCCCTTGGCTATAAAGCTCGTATGTGACCTCCTCCAGCTCTCACACACCTCCCCTCGCATCCGATAGATCCCTAAAGCCTCCAAGCCCCTTTCTTCTTTCCCTTAGGTCAAAGCACAGCCGCCAAGCAAACTTGAGCTTTGCGCCGGCCCAGTTCGATTGCTTGCGCCTGGAGCTCCCCTTGGAGTCCCGATGTTGACCCAAGCCTCCTCGAGCGCCCTCTCCCTCTCCGGTAAGCCCTCCATGTTGTCCACTTCACCGCCAATTGGGTCAACGCCGCAAGCTCATCCTTGATCCTTCTCATCCCCAAGCACCGTCATCGCCTCGGGTAAGTCCCTCTCCACCTCTAGTTGCTCCCCTAGCTGTGAATTTGATCCTAGCCTTGTGTAGCGCCGCCGTGTCGAGCTCCCTGTTCCGCCGCCGTGCAAGGTCACTGCCGGTAGCACTGAGCTTCAAATTAGCCTATGTCAACTCGCTCGGGGGTTTGCCTTGTGCCAAAAGTTCCATTTTGGGCCTTGCCTCTGGCCGCCGTGGCTCCTCTCGCCCCTGGCGAGCTGCGCTATGCTCGACGGGAAGAAGAAGCACTGTAGTAGTGTGGTAAAGTTTAAACGCGTGATTAGTTAAGTCTAATGACCCCTCTCTGTTCAATTAAGCTTCCATCTGTATGACATGTGGGCCCATCTGTTGATTTAAATTATATTAAATCCAGTTATAAGAATTACCACACTAACAAGTGGACCCAGGTTACTGTATGCACAATAAAGGGTACCCACCTATCAACTGTAAAACCATTCCCTTTAGAATTTTAAGTAAAAAGAAATTAAAAGCCCATGGACCCCACATTTTAGTCTCAGTATGTTTTACTAGTTAAAGAAAAAATTTTGAAAAAGAAATTATATTTGTGGGCCCCCCTTGTCAGGAAGAGTAACCTTTCTCCTCTTTCTTTTTCTTGAATTATTTTTTGTTTAAAACTTCAAATGACTCGTTTTGACTCATTTTATTTCTAAATTTAATAAATTTATTTCTAAATTTTTGTAAATTCAAGATCTATCTCATGGAACTGGATTTGTTAAATTTCGAATTCATTTGCATTTTTATTTGTATTTATTTATTCTGCTCTCTTGTGTGTATGTTTTTCGATATGACCAACCGAGTAGAGTATGAGAACACGAAAGAGTCCCAATTCAAACAAACTCAAGAGCTATGTAGTACGGACACGGATACGTCGACACGACACCGACACGGGAATTCGCCGTTTTCCCAAAAATACCGACATACGACGACACACTGCTATATATATTTAAATAATAAATTATATATATATATATATATATATATATATATATATATATATATATATATATATATATATATATATATATATATATATATATATATATATATATATAATTTTCTATGTTTCCACGTGCTTTGACTCTAGAGTAGCTACTAGTGCCAATATATTTGCAATATTTACATCTCCATTTCACATTTCCTCCCCCTTGACCACCCTTGTCTAGAACATCAACATGATTCCACAATGGAAGCTTTGACCTATTGTTGCTTGTGTTTTCCTCCTCTCTAGCATTAGAATTAGTGGCTTCTATTTTTCTAGAATAATGAAATAAGCAATCAAGCATGAATATTAAACAAGCAATCAAGTATAAATGTTAATCGCGTCTAAACTCAATCGCATCTAAACTCTACGTCATCTAATGATCTAAAGAATATAACTGTGCGTCTGTGCCGACTGCATCTAAACTCAATCGCACTCTCACCGCCGATCATTGATCGCAATAAAGAAGGCGATAAGTATTAATCGATACCGTGAGGCGAGGTCGGGCGCGCAGGTGGAGGCCGACGGCGCGCGGGGAGGACGCCGGTGGCGCGCGGTGAGGAAGGTGGAGAAGCGTGGGCGCGTGGGGAGGAAGTCGACGCGCACGGAGGCGCGGCGGCGCGCGAGGAAGCGGGAAGCGGCGGCGCGCGAGAAGGAAGTCGGGGAAGCGGAAGCCGGCAGTGCGCGGGGAGGAAGACGATGGCGCGCGGGGAGGAAGGCAGCGGCGCACGGGGAGGAAGGCTCCTGCACCGGCAGACGCGTACTCCGTCCCACCTCGACCTCCACCTAAGGGAGCGGCGCGCACGGCGGGCGGCGGCGCGATCTTGAGGCCGCGGATGGCGCGCGAGCAAGAAGGCGGGTGGCGGCGAGCAAGAAGATGCGCGTGGGGAATGGCCGAATGGGGTCTCGGGATGGCCTAAGGTTAGGGTTAGGATGGCGAATGGGATGGGCCGGCTCTCTGGGCGGCTCTAGGCCATTGTGTCTGGACCGTGTCCGACTGTAATTACTGCAGTGTCCGACACGTGTCGAGAATTTTAGCAATTAAAATTAATTCCAAAATTGCTCGATACGTCGCCGACACGTGTCCGCGACGTGTCCGTGTCGTATCCGTGTCGGACACGGATACGGCGGTTTACACATGTGTCCGTGCTACATAGCTCAAGAGTTCTAAGATCAACCCACCTGTGAACTAGGCGAATCAATACTTTGATTATACTGAAGAGTTCTAAGATCAACCCACCTGGTTTCTATATTTTATGCAAATTTATGTTCATTTAGATTATCAAATTGCATGATATTATTTATTATGTAAATATATGTTAATTTTAAGGTTATGTATATGCCTATTTGACATTGTGATATTATTTTTGTCATCCTTTGGACACTTGAATCACAGGATCCTTATCATCCAAGCTATTTAATGGTAATTTTACTAGTTATAGGTCGTACTTTAAGTGTCGTACTAGTCTTGCTTAAGTACAAGAGCACTAGTTTTGCCCTAAGCATCATATTTTAATCAAGAAACTTTTTTGGGTAGTCATTGGAGGGAAATGACTGGCATATTTAAGATAACTTAGTTATGCTTCTCAAAACCCTAAAACTTATCTGTTACCATATTTAGGCAGATGGTATGATGGTTAATGCGTATGTAGTACGAGAAATTATAGAATGTGGTATGTACCGCTCAAATAACTTTAAGGGCTTAATCTTCTGATAACATCTCAATGTAAAACAGTATAACCATAAATCTATAGTGAGTACGACCTGGCTAAATAATTTGTATCCACTAGTGTGGGTTGCACCATTGGAGTGATCCACGAGTCGTGTCACTGGTTTTAAGCTATCATGGACACAAGTCGTGTTACTGGTGTAAGCCACCGTATGGCGCAAAAGGGGTTTGAGTGTGGTGAACGTAACCACCCTTAGGTGAAACCTTAGTAGGTGTAACTTACACTGGGGATGTATTGTGAATGCCTTGTAATGATTTTCTTGATTCACATGTCCAAAGAAATATGTGAAACCTAAAGTTGATTATCTCTTGTGGGTGAAGTGTACAGCCTCTACAGAGTATAAACTATTTGAACAGTCGTATCCATGGTCATGGGCGTGTATAAGAACTTGCTCAAGTTATTTTCTATTTCAAAAACTTTTGTTGGTAACATGAAAAACTTGTTGGGGTGGATATAATCCTGAATTTAGTTTTCTCTAGGTGGATATAACCTAGTACTGATAATAGGTGGATGTAACCCTAATAATAAAAAACTAGCATATGGTGGATGGAACTATGTAATAAGTGAATAGAATCTGCACCGTTATTAATATTGCACACTTTCACCCTCTTTAATAAAGTATGGTTTGGTTAACATGCTAAGTCATAAGACTTTCTAATTATCGATAATTTGCAAATGTTGCCTCCTTGTTAAACCTTGCATATATAAATATTACACTCTTTGTGTTGGCTCACGGAGCACTGTTACTTGTGCTCACCCTCACTCTCAGAATCCCTTAGAACCTATGGACCAAGTGCTCTATGAGTACTACGATGTTCCAGGAGCTGATGGAGAAGAATACGGAGGAGATTAGATTAGTCCCTGATAGGTCTCACTCCAATCTGGCTTTATAAGGTAGTGTTCATGTGCACCAATATTATCTAAGCCTCTGGTTAATATCGGTTGCACACAGATCTTTCCTAGTCACTTGTCTGTGGTCAGATGTGCTTTCCCCTTTTGCTTCTGCTATGCTTCCATGGTTTATATAATGTATCATTTGGTCTAGTCAGCTCTATTGTAAAGTTGATCCGATACGGTCTATTTGCACTCTGATATTGTAATATTATTATGTTATGGTTTACGTCTTGTATGAAATGATTCAGTGATGTATCTGTGAGTTATATCTACTGATTTAGATAATAGTGCAATGATATTCATAGAGGATTCTGGATTAGCTAAATCAAGGTCCGACGGACATTTAGCTTATGGTTTGTGATTCTCATCATCTCATGTGCCTATACACAGGTGTGCTTTATTGTTAGTGGATAATCTGAACAAATTGAGAGCATCACCGTTTCTGATGTATATGCCCTCCGGGAAATCTTCAGGTATCTCTCCTTCAATCAGAAGTATCTCTTTAGCTTCACTGGTCTCGTCAACTGGTGCAAAATTGCTCTGCAAACTTATCACAATTGGTTGTTAATTTTGTGAAAAATGAAGCATTGCCGAGTTTTTGGGTCGTCTACCATGTGAATGAAGAGTTCCCTGGTCTGAAGTTTATACCTCAGATGGGAGCAGAGCTTGGTCAGTAAATTTGAAGGTTGAGTCAACAAATGCGTCCAAAAGTCTCTGTGATGCATTCTTCAGCGCCTTTGAGGCTTCATCCATCCTGAAAGATAGTTGCCTCCGGAGCTCCTGAAACAAAGGTTTCTGAAGAAACAGAACAACAAAACATTAGACAAAGATGCTACTTTCAGGCCAAAACTATTCAAAGTTTGGCTGATCATGCAACTTGAAAAGATCAGCCAAGTTCTGTAAATAAAAAGTTGAGAGAGAGAGAGAGAGAGAGACCTTCGGGTTTGAGGTTAAAGACCTTGATGAGGTTTTCGCACCAAGGGAAAAGGCACGTCTACAGGTACGAGAAGACATACAGATACATGGGTGAAGCGAGGTAGACGTGGTGGTCAACATTCTGCCAATAAAATGCCTAGTTCTTCTGCGCTCATGAGAAGAATTGACCTCAATTTATGGCAGAATGCTTCGCCATTTTGGAATATCCGACATTGGTTCATCTTGTTTGGTGCCACTCAGACAGTTTGGACATTGTGGCAACTCTTCTTTAAGTACACAATGATAACACCAATGGACACTTTTCCCTGTCATTATCCATTTAAAATCTCAGCATTGGCTAAGGAGGTTTCACTAATGCCAAAATCTGCCGGCCAAACTAACCAATCAAGATAACAATAATGTTTGGGGAACGAGGACCAGAAAAGATACCACCCAAAATTCGATGTATTATTTTGTGGCTTGTTCTTGGAAATTTCTAGTGATTCCATTACCAATCTTTTAGGAATTTCTTTGAGTCCAATCAGTTTTTGTTGGTTGGACAATGTCGATGGAACTAAAACTGTTAGAAATGCCCAGGTAGACACGCACACGCATACGCACACAACACGCACTCTATATATACACACACACATGTATACATATACACATATATATACATATGAATATATATACATATCTACACATATATATACATATCTACATATATATATATATATATATATATATATATATATATATATATATACATATATACATATATATATATATATATATATATATATATATATATATATATATATATATATATATATATATATATATATATATATATATATATATATATATATATATATATATATATATATATATATATATATATATATATATATATAGATTGAAATGGGACACCATGGTGTCTGGGCAATTTATATCATATGTATATATAACGCTAAAATGGGGCACTATGGTGCTCAGGCACCAAGCCTCCTGTCTTTAGATTGCTTTTAGATGCGTGCAAGTATAATATATCAGACAAACTCATTAACATTCATTAATTCAAAAAGTGGTCAATTTGGAAAGAAGTCATTGGTTTAGCATGCTGAATCAATCATGGATGAAAAATCTCAATCATAGAGCCTGGACACCATGGTACACACACACACACACACACACACACACACACACACACACACATATATATATATATATATATATATAGGAAAATTACATAAGGCACCTGGGTGCCTAGGCACCCATATCAAAAACCGTCCGATACACGTGTATGATTGATAATTTTTTGAGTTTGGGTATGGAAATGTTTTATACCCTTGATATATTTATGGTAAGTAAGTTTTAAACTCAGTTCAAACTAGTTTGAACTACTTTTGAGTTCAATGCGACTACAGTGAGTATATACCATAAAAATAGTTCAAACTAATTAAACTGAAATTGAATTTAATTTTTTTCGGAGTTTGACATCTCAAATATACTTTTTTATGGGTATATGAAGATACCCATATCAAACGTTACGAATCTCAAAGCAAATCAATGGGTATTGATATGGGTGCCTAGGCACCAAGGTGCATGAAACACTCGTCTATATATATATATATATATATATATATATATATATATATATATATATATATATATATATATATATATATCTATATATGTATGTATGTATGTATGTCTATGTAGTATAAATAATAGGGAAACCATGGTGCTCAAGCTTCATGATTGGGACTTTCTATCCTGATATATAATTGCACTTGCACACATCTAAAAGCAATCTAAAGGTAGGGAGGCTTGGTGCCTAGACACCATGGTGCCTCATTTCGGCGTCATATATATACACACACAGAGAGAGAGAGAGAGAGAGAGAGAGGAAAATGGTTTTATACTCCTATGATTATGTACTCCCACTTATTATATACTACTTAATGATATTATTGTACTGCTTTATCCTTTTGAGTATACTCTAATAATGATTATAATATACTCCAAAGAGAGTTTAATGAAAAAATTCATAAAAATATACTTTTATAGCATAATTTGTGTATATAGTCCTTTTATGTATGAAAAATGATATATAGGAAAAATTAAGGTTTTCGATGAATTTTTTTAATCAAGTCGCATTGGAGTATCTTAGTATTATATCGAAAGTGATAAAGAGAAATGAAATATTCGTTTAAGTGGTATATTGAAAGTGGGAGTATGTACTCATGGAAGTACGGAATAGGATATATACACACACATACATATATATATATATACATACATACATATACATATATATATATATATATATATATATATATATATATATATATATATACATATATACTATTCTAATATTCTCCCCTCACGCATCGGTGTGCTCTCTTGCCACGACAATCATGAATTCCAAAGAAATGTTAGGCGATTAGACTCGATATTAATTGTTAGATCAAACCACGATTGTATGCCAATCCCCCACTCGTCACGTGCCTCCTGAACGCCGAAGTGCTCCATTATGTGTGTCTATTGGCGAAGCCAGGATTTCTCAGAGCCTCGGGCCCAAAACTAAGGGGCTATAAGTCTATAACTAACATCAAATACTATCAACACTGAGGTATAACAAAAGTACAACATAAATACATAATCAAAATAAAATTTGAATTCCATGTTGAACAATACGACAAAATAGATA
Source organism: Dendrocalamus sinicus (assembly GCA_036346575.1). Taxonomy (NCBI): domain Eukaryota; kingdom Viridiplantae; phylum Streptophyta; class Magnoliopsida; order Poales; family Poaceae; genus Dendrocalamus; species Dendrocalamus sinicus. Next base: position 13,010,657 of record CM070666.1, on the reverse strand, counting down.
AAACATAGCCAAAAAAAAGAATGTAACATACCACTAGCACGAGGTAATTTTTGCTTAATTAACAAAGATTTGGTTCATTTGAACCTATCATAAGATGCCAATGTCTTGGTCATCTTCATCATTTATTTCTAATTCTAGTACCATAAAAATTTAAATAGCAAGTTAATAGACTAATAGACATACTACATTAGCACAGTATCACTCATACAGACATATAGTCATACTGACAATCTGTCATACATATAGTAAGGTAGTAATCTCACCTCACCCGCTCACCGGGAGCCAGCACTGGCAGTTGAGGGCGGTAAGCAGTGGGGGTGGCATCGCGGCGGACTGGTGGAGAGGAGGCAGAGGGCGATGCCGCGGAGGAGAGGAGGCGGGGGCGGTGTCGCAACGGAGAGGCGCTGAGGAGGCGAGGGGCGACGTCGCGGCAGAGAGGAGGCGGGAGGCGGTGAAGAGGAGGCATGGGGGCGGCGTCGCGGTGGAGAGGATGCGGTGGCTGGTGGGGACGGCATCGCAGCGGAAAGGAGCTGAGGAGGTGAGGGGCAACGTCGCGGCGGAGAGGAGGAAGGGGGCAGGGGCGGTGCCACGACGGAGAGGAGGCGGCAGGGGGGGTGCTGCGACGGAGAGGAGGTGGGGGCGCGGCAGAGAGGAGGCGGGGGGCGGCATCGCGAGGGAGAGGAGGCGATGGGGGTTGGGGCGGCTGGAGATTGGGAGGTCAGGAGATGGGAGGGGAAGACGACCGAAGTGACGATGAACTATGAAGGTGGCTAGGGTTTATCAAGTTTGATCCGCTTTGATGCCGCTCCACTGATCCCTTCCATTGGGCCGCTGTTGCTCTGTTGGGCCGACTGGGAATAGTCTCGGGCTGGCCAATAAGACTCAGGCCTGTCTACTGTATGATATTTTTTGGATATATTTACTAAAATTTTTCATTAATATTTTCTCTGGGCCTCAGGCCGTTGCCCAACTGGCCTGAGGCCCATCTCCGCGCCCTATGTGTGTCCCAAAGCTTCGTTCCATGCAAGAATCGCAGATCCAACCTAGCCTCGAACGGACCAGCGCCTGTGAACCATCGAATCATCATCGTTCAATCAGGACCAGGCTTTTGCAAAGCCGTCGGATCGCAGCCATCTGAACATATGGCCTTGATCCATTTTCGCACCTCCACCATGACCAAAACCCTAGTTGCCTCCTCCTCGAGCCCCTTGTGGCTTCTCGTTCGCCACGCACTCACACCTCCTCACCTTGGCCAAAACTGAAGATATATATTAGATGGTAAGGATGCTTATTTTTAAGACAATGTTTTTGTTTGACGTTTAGGAAATCTAGAAGGTTAGTTGGATCTTAAACTATGATTGTTTTGGTTACAACATGCTCTATCTTTGCTTACAATTAGAAGTTCATTAGCTTGAGAAATGACAAAAAAATTAGATTGTCATTGGATTTGATAGAGCTAGCTTTGCCAAGGATTATTTCTGTCGCTAAAGAGCAGAAGCTAGCTTTATGCTTCATTAGTCATCTGGTTGTAATATTGAAATGTCATACTACATAGATGACAAAGTAAAAATGTATATGAACCATTGATGCATGTTCTCTTGTGTTTTTCTTGGAAGGACAATCTCTTTGTGCCTTTGTCAGTTAAGACACATTCATCTTACGCTTAGAATTAGTGGACTCCACGGCGTGCAAAGATTACAAATGCCAGTTTCCTTTCTTAGATTGCTCCACCACTAGGACTACTTACTATCATTCACTACTACAAGAAGCCTAATATTAGACGGTACATCACAGATAGTTCCCTAAAACCATTAGTGTTAAATACAAGCACAGACAATTTTAGTTTAGAGACCATATGTATTGCTACCAGCGCCAAAAACCATCTGTAAAGAGATAATATCACAGACGGTTCGTGGTGTGAACCGTCTGTGATATATCATAGACGGTTTGTATTAAAAATTGTCTGTAATAATTCCACTATATTAACTGTGCGCAAACTACGTCGGCCCTCTGTCTTAAATTCTAGATCCACCTGCTGCTTTGAGCTGGAGGCAGGGGCTTTGAGGCTGCGATTTGGTGAAAGGAGATTATTTGGCAAGAGTGATTGTAGATCCATTCATTTCTTGACTACCTATGGTTAGTAATTTGTTCCTAATTGTATTATAATTTAGATCTATAGTTTTTGATGAAAGAAGAATTGAAGATGGTTTAAATCGAGCTAGCTTGATCTAGAGAGAAGTTTATTTCCATCTAGAGAGAAGTTTATTAACCATACATTTAGATCTAAAGAGAAGTTTATTTATATCTAGCAGGGTTTAAGGTTTAGTAAATTCATAGTTTATTTCTACTTAATTTAATTTAATTAATTATTCTTGCTAAATTGTTAATTATATGCGTAACGTAGAACTAAAATTGGATGTACACTGGGAACCGTGTGAGTGAAGAGTATATTAATGGCGTGTCTGCTTTTACAAGAACCGTCGAGGAAGATATGTTAAATAAGGGGTGGAATATATGTACTGTCCATATATTGGCTGCAATAATCTAAAGATGTTTAAGAACCGATCGTAGATTGAAGCACACTTGATTCGAAGAGGTTTCAAAAAGGGGTTTCAGCACAATATTCATGATTGTGTTTTCACAGTGACTTTTGAGAACTTATTCGATCTCTACACACTCAACACCCTTGACGTCTCACTCATTTGATGCTGAACATTGTAAGTGCGTACAATCACAGTCTACATTCGTGTAATATCGATAAATATCATATATAACTCATTGGTTGTGTGTGTGTGTGTATAGATACATGGTGACTAAAACCAGGATAGCGTAATCACCGATTGGTCTTCTCGACCCACGCTTGGTTGCCATGGATACCATCAACGAGGATGCATCATTCGTCAAGAATCACATCACAAATACATTGGAGGCTTACCACAATAAGGAATTCATATTTATACCCTACAACTAGGGTAAGTGCTGCACTAGTGGCTATACTTGTTGATTTGTACTTTATAAGCAATACGAACTTAGGTTTAATGATCATGATATACCTGTGTAGGTTCCACTAGATTTTAATTGTAATTATACCAAAACGGAACAAGATAATATACCTTGATTCCTTAAAGAGGACCAAAACTGGCTTCATAGTTGTCCAACAATTAATTGACAGATAAACACATTTCCTCTATGAATAACTCTATTGTAGTCTTTTCTTCCCAATGACTAAGGCTATCTTATTGGAATCATGTAGGTTATTCACCACGTATATTGCAAAGGTACGGAAAACCAAAAGGATGGACGCCCTGCGACACGATCTACATTTCTCGGTATTCGCTTGTACACATTAATCCTATATAACACTTTGTAGTAATGCTTGTCGATTTTGCGGTGCCACCAATAGCTATCGGGCAACACATGTGGATTCTATGCTTACTACAACTTGCAACTACTCGTCGATTCCGCGAAGATCAACATTGATCCTCAGGTTAATTTGTCAATCTTGCAACAATTATTTCATACTTATCAATTTACATATGTATGCATGACATTGATCTTCCTACCGACAGGTTCTGTTCATCGCTATAACTCCATTGGAACAACCCGACGTCTCAGAGATTTGAGGACAGTGTGTACTTCTTGTGGTCTAAAATCATAAAAGAAGATGGGGAATTCCACAATGTATAACAAATTTCACTAAGATAAGATTGAACTTAATTATTCATGTGTACATGTATTTGTTTATGGATGGACAATTTTTTCATTTCAGTTAATTGATTTGTGAAATGGATTTCGTCTTTCTGAAATAAATGAATGTGAATTGGATGTATATATACTGTGTTGATATGTTTGTTTCAGAGGGCATGGCTAGCATTTCCTGAGGCTAGCCAACTAATAGAAATAGATTTGTGAATAGAAAAGTATATCACGGACAGTTTCAATTACAAACCGTCTGTGATTATAGAAATCACAGACGGTTTGTAACTGAAACCATCTGTGATAAATCTACCGTATGTGATATTGAAATATCACAGATGGTTCGTAGTTAAAACCATATATGATAAGTTTTATATCATAGATGGTTGTAACGACAAACCATCTGTGACTATCACAAACGGTTTGTAATTAAAACCGTCTGTAAAATATTGCATCATAGACGGTTCGAAAGATGTCTGTGATGATATCATATTATTACTGGCATATAAACTCAGATGACTCAAGAAACCGTCTGTGATGATATATTCTGTAGTAGTGATTATGTAGTATAATCCAAACGTCCTTATTCGTGTCAATTATTTATTGATAACTATATTAGATTGTTAACTATTGCGGTATGATTTTCTTTGCCACAAAAAAAACACGCCGTTGCCTTTTCTAACCTTTGGTTGTATAAAAATGCAGGAAAACTCCATATTGGTTTGGTCTCCGGTATCGCTGGTGCATGTTACATACCTTTACCGTTGAGTCTACAGTTGTCGCATGTTATGGTACTAATTAGCCTGTAGGTGTTCTTCTGCCTGGATATGTAAGCTAAGCCGCACAAATACAAGGCAGAAAAAAAGATGTATATTCGATCTGTTTTCTGTGCTTGCGTAACATATCTTTACTATTATAAAAGTGTGAGTTGGTGGTTAATCCATTCTCTCTCCTCTTTTCTGAGTCACCTAATTTGATCTGGACCATTTGTCTCTCTTCTCCTCTTTCTCTCTCAGGATACACCCACCCCCCTCTACTTTCCCTATCTCCTCGCGTATTCTGGCCATCCTTCTATTTCTATCGTTTGCTCTCCAATATTTGATGTGTGAAGTTAGTCAGACAGTAAGTTTCGTCTCACTATTTTTATGACTTCGTTGTAACGTACATGTCTCTAACTAGTATTTATAGAAATTTTCACAAGGGTTTACTATTCTCGTAATCGGCGCGCAGCATAGTGTGCTTACCATTCTAGTTATATATTAACAGGCAGAGTAAAGGCTTCACCAAATTAAACCTCCACCTTGTACCAACAAAACTAATATAGAAACGTATGCAACCCTAATGCTGATTAGTCGATGAAATTTAGCGCCTCGCCTTGGTGACGTCGTTAGTTTGTCGCTAGGGCATCGGTGCTTTGAGATTCTCTTCACAAGCGTGCATGACATGTTGTCTGTACGCTGCATTGGAAGTTACAGAGTAATGCTGAAGCCTTGGAGGCGTGCATTGGTGCCTAATTCATGAACTTTCTTGGTTGTTGCAAATTATTGGTCCAAGCTGACGCGATTGAATTGCTCCTGCTAGCTTGACCCTACGTTCGAGAATATGGGAAATTTTACCATCCTTAAGGGGGAAGAGGTATCAAATTTGAGCCGTTGATCACACCGATCGAACGGTTGAGATTTGACAGAGACCTGGTAGTGCGGACGTGAGGTACGGAGGTACAAGGTACCAAGAGGTACCAAATTTTGAGCCGTTGATCACACTGATTGAACGGCTGGATCTAATTTGGTACCTCTTGGTACCTTGTACCTCTTGGTACCTCCTCAAGGATAGGAAAACTGCTCTCGAGAATATATATGTCGACGTTTGACTACATGCTTTCTAAATTGTTGTATATTTATGAACCGAGGGAGTATCAGAAAAATATGATACAGTAGCGTTGTTTTATAAATGATATTGTAAAGAGAAAGTTTTGTTCCGTAAAAAACCCATCCAATCAAAACACAAGTATAGTTTGGAATGCCTCCGGTCAAACTATTTTAATTTTTGGTCAACATCTCTAAAGAACTATTGACCAACAATATCTTGGCAGATTTGTAATTCGGCCTAGGAAATTAGAAGTAGTATATTTGTCTTGAAAATACTTTTATAATATTGTAATTTTATTAGGTTTTAGTGTTTTACAAATATATTACAATAGTACTTAATAGTCAAAAGTATGTTTTTAAGACTGCGTGGATGTTCAAAATAACACTTATTTGTGACTATGAGAAATAAATGCCATTCTATTTTTTTTTTGAGTGGTACATAACTATAGGTGGGACTTGGGACTATCGTGCCAGCATAGCATGGGTTTGGCATGCTTCGGGCGGTCGGGCCACATTGGGCCATGCCGGCTCAGCCCGACCACCCCGTCGTGCCATGTTATGCTGACCCGTCTCGCCTTTGGCGAGGCCAAGGTATGGCCCAAAGTATGACGGGCCACCCTGGCCCAGCCTTGTGTAGCTGTAGATGGCGGAGACGGCGGCGATAATGGTGGTGACAGCTGCTATCTTCATTTCTTTTGTGCTGTCTCATTAAAAATCTTGTTCAAATTGAATTAATTGCGTAAAAACATGGGCACGTAAACTTTTTCTAGGACTTTTCTTTTAAGCTTGCTCTGTTTTTTTATTGGTTGATGCTTTGATGGAACATGTACATCTGCAGGATAAGCAGTTGAGGTCTCATCCTTGGAAGAACACTGTGTGTGAAATTCTGCGCAAACATATTAAGAAAGAGAGGGAAGCAACACAGACTGGAAAACGATCATAGTATCTGAAGAAATGCTTGTTCCCCAATCCCACCCCCTCCTCCCCTCACTGTGCGTCTGTCTGCAAATCTAAAGCTTACTTTTCATTTTTTTTCCTTATCAGCTAAAATTCATGAAAGGAAGTTGATGAATAAGCACAATGAGCTCAAGATAACATGCTCCGGATTCATGATTTACTAATTTTCCACACTTAAGGAATATAGACATCTCTCGCCTTCCGCTTCAATTTGTGACCACTATTTAATGTTTGCGAAACGAATGATTGATTGGAGTATACATTGTTGATTCTTGGGACTCTTTCTGAGTTCTCTTATGAAATTCTCTGAATTTTATTGGAAGCTTATGCACAACAATCGAGACCTCTGAAGATTATCAAAACTATTAACTCTTAAACTAATATTGTGTCATTACCAATATAGGAATAAGTACCATTATCGTCTTACCAACTAGACTTGCCAAGACTGTTTTTGACAAACAAAACATCTTGGGGTTGTGCTTGATATACTTTTGGCACCCTCTGTTTCTGTTCTTTTTCCCTGATGACCTTGTAATCGGATACTGGAAGTACAGGAATAACCCTCAGAATTTGTTTTGCTGCCCTGAACAACGCTTGAATGTTTCAGCACTAAGACAAAAGATTTAATCAACAATTTCATGATTTTCCCCCAACTAATCGGAATATATCACCTAGTTTGTTGTAGTAAACTCGTGCATTTGGATAGGCATGAAAGACCTTAAAATTTTCTGTTTATCAGTGATAACAGTTCTCCATCCATTAATGCCTACCTGCCCCTTTAGGTTGTGTTTGGTTGCAAGGACAAGGTGGGATGGGATGGGATGAACCTGTTTTTGTAGGTGTTTGAATGGGAGACAAGCAGAGTCAAGGACATCCCACTAGGAATATTCTTTGTAGATCTGGGACCAGACAATCCTCTTTTTTTCAAGGGACGGAGTCATCCCGAGCCATCCCTCTCACCCCCACCGAAAAAATCACCGCTCGCCTCTCTCAGCTCCGCGCGCGCCTCTCTCTGCTCTCTCTCTCACGCACGCAACACCGAAAAAAATCCCGCGCCGAGGCTCCTCCCTCTTCTCCCGATTCCCCTCACCCCGGTGCCACCCCGGCCTCCTCCGCCGCACCACAGCATTCACTAATTTGAAAAAAAGCAGTGATTTTGAAAGGAAGTCATTGATTTAGCATGCTGAATCAATTATGGAAGGAAAGTCTCAATCATGGAGCCTAGGCACGTGCCCCTAAATCGTAGTTGTCGTAGGGATGGCCCCCACCTAAACCCCGCAGGCCTGGTAGGAGATTATAAGGCCCAGAATAGGCTATGTGCAATAACATAACTGCCCCCAGAGGGGATGACCGGATGTAAGGGTATAACTGTAAAAGCACTCCTCATATGTATGTATATATACGAGTAAGCCATGGGGAGGACCCAGGCCATTACACTTATCTTCATCACTCTCCACTACCATCTCTCTCTGTTTGGTCTGTAGCCACAACAGTTGGCGCCGTCCGTGGGGGACGAAGACAAGCTCAAGACAGAAGAAAAGATGGCACCGAAAAAGCTTCTCGTGGCGAAGGAAAGAAAGCGGCCGGGCGGGCGTCAGATGGGTACGAGTGGCATCGCGTCGGCAGCGGGCGACGCAGTGGCGAGGCAGCGCGGTGGCGGACGCCGTCGGCGTTCGCGGCGGTGACGACAGGCCCGTCACCGCCGGCCGACGACCAACCCCGCCACCGGCGTTGCGAGACGGACCGGCGGCCGAAGGCGTCGACACGGTGCGGCGACAACCGACCCGCCGATGCGATGACGGCCCGACCTCGCCGGCGGTGCGGACCGGCGGTCGAGGTAGCCACGACGGAGCGACCGGCAGCTCGGGACCGCGGCGCGTCGTCCCGCCGCCGACCCGCCGCCGGAAGCACCGGCGACCCGCGCCGCACGGGGACGGAAGCGCCTGGCGCGGCTCAACGCGCGTTCAGCGGGAGCTGGGGGACCTTCGCGGAGCCATCAGAGATATACAAGAGGCTCGGAGTCAGCCGGCTGCGCCAGCAACCGCGTCCGAGCCCGTGCTGGAAAGGGCGGACAGTCGCGAAGCCCCCACGTCCAGCCGCGTGCCGCTGCGACGCGTGGATCCGGAGTCCCCGCTCTCGGCGGGGCTGCAGCAAGCGGCGTGGCCCGAAGACTTCAAGTTCCCTAGCGCCATCGACTCAGTATAAAGCGACACGGACCCCGTGAGTTCGTGCGCGATATCTGGCTCGCGATCGGCAGCGCGCGGAGATGACACCACGAGCAAAGGGCTCCCCTCGCTACAAGGAGTGGCGCTCTCTTGGTTTTTTACCATAGAGCGGGCTCCATCTACGCGTGGGAGCAACTCGCGTCCGCCTCACAACAACTTCCAAGGAAACTCGTCGGCCGGTCGATGCGGACCAGCTCTTTGTCAGTAAAGCAAAGCCTCGGAGAAGCTCCGGGACTACTTCAAGCGCCGCCAAGATTCGATGTCAAGTGAAGGGCGCCAACGAGACCACCATCGTTAATGCAGCCATACGGGGCCTTCGTCCGGGCCCGATGGCTGAGTACAATCTTGTGAAGCCGATCAAGACGGTGGCGGCTCTTCGACAAGATGGAAGAATATGCCGGGGCGGAGGAAGATGCGCGGCGAAGGCAAGGTGGCGACTCCGACACTAACGGCGGAACCTCGGCAAAACCGAAGATCCATCGGGCGCTTGAAGGAAAGCGTAGCGAGAGTGCGTCGAGGACGCGCCCGACCGAAGGACAACTTCGCATAAGTCGTCGGATCAGCCCAGCGCGGCCGGCAAAGGTCGAGGCGAAACCGTGCGTCCTCGACATCGGCGGTCCGACGAGGGTGCTCAGCGGCCGAGGCGGCCGGGGCACCGTGGCGGGCGCGGCCGCGGCGAGGCCGCGACGATAAGGGTCGTGGAGACTACGACAACCAAAGCATCAGGGACTGTGGTGCTTAGTCCACGGCCGCGGCAGTCACGATACCCGTAACTGCACCTCCATCGCGGCGGAGGCGCGCCCGCCTGCGGTGGCCCACGTCCAGTTCCCATACGAGGCCCCCATGCAGGTACAGGCGCAGGGGATGCAGGTACAGGCGCAGGGAATGCAACCCCAGGAAGGCACCTTGCGGATCCAAGCTCACGTACAGCAGCCTCGGGAGGGCCTCCTGTCGTTGCAGGCCCCGGACGCAACCTACCGCAAAGTCATTAATGTCATATCCGGCGGCTCTGCGCTGGAATTCGCCTCGGCGCGGCAGCAGAAGGCCTACGCGCGAAGACTACATCACGTGGCGGCATACCTAGCGCAAGCACCGCCGGCATGGGCGCGGCACGAGGTTACATTCACACCGGATGACGCCCAAGGTGTGGACTTCCCTCATCAGGACCCCCTGGTCATCCGGGTCACCATCGCGGGATGCGACGTGGGGCGCGCCCTGGTGGACAGGGGTAGTTCCGCGAACGTATTGTTTGCGGCGCTCGACAGATGGGGATCCCCGGCCGCTGGGGCCTCGGGAATCCCACTGCAGGGCTTGGGGGACAGCGGCGCGCCGGGCGGTCGGCCTTCAAGTCTCCTTCGCCGAGAGGACAATGTGCGGACGAAGATGCCACCTTCGACGTGGTTGACCTCCCGTATCCCTACAATGCCATCTTGGGCGCCCAATCCTCAACTCCTTCGTAGCGGTACCACATCACGGCTATCTCGGCATGAAGATCCGGGTCCCAGACCGTCATCACCGTCCGAGGCGACCAGGATATGGCTCGGCGCGCCGAGCGAGCACGGATGCGCGTCGCGAAGCCCAGCGCCGCTCTTAGAGCCGGCGTCACAGCGCGGAGGTCCGGGGGGTCGTCCATAGGCACCTGCGCGGGCCCTGCGGATGTCTAGCGACTAGAGGCTGCGGAAGCACCAAGGGCAAACGGTCAGTATATTCACCCTTTGTAGTCGCCGCCGCGCAAGCGGGATATAATGAAGATCGCCGTTTGCCGTTAATTTTCTTCGCCGCGTGCAGCGCGCGGTGAGGCGCGCGCTGGCAGCCACGTGTGCGCCCCGCGATATAAATCAAAGCGCGTTCGCGTGTGCACTTCGCCGTCGCCAGTGGAGGGCGGGGCGAGTATAAACCAAAGACGCGCGTTCGCGTGTGCACTCGCCATCGCCAGGAGGCGGATCGAGTATAAACCAAAGACGCGCGTTCGCGTGTGCACTCGCCGTCGCCGGCGGCGGGACTGAGTATAAACCAAAGACGCGCGTTCGCGTGTGCACCGCCGTCGCCCGAGCGGCGGGGCGAGTATAAACCAAAGACGCACGTTTGCGTGTGCACTCGCCGTCGCCAGGCGGGCGGGATGAGTATAAACCAAAGACGCCGCGTTCGCGTGTGCACTCGCCGTCGCCGAGCGGCGGACTGAGTATAAACAAAATACGCACGGGGCGCCCTCGCGCGCAAGTCTCGGACTATAAAGAAGGCGTGGCGTCGAGCCTAGCTCGCACGCATAGTCCACGGACTCTAAAGAAGACGTAGCGTCGAGCCTAGCTCCGCACGCAATAGTCCACGGACTCTAAATAAGACGTAGCGTCGAGCCTAGCTCCGCACGCAATAGTCCACGGACTCTAAATAAGACGTAGCGTCGAGCCTAGCTCCGCACGCACGAGTCTCCGGACTATAAAGAAGACGTAGCGTCGAGCCTAGCTCCGCACGCAATAGTCCACGGACTCTAAATAAGACGTAGCGTCGAGCCTAGCTCCGCACGCACTCTACGGAGTATAAATAAGACGCAGCGGGGGGACGCCTTCGCGCGCATTCTACAGAGTATAAAGAAGGCGTAGCGTCGAGCCTAGCTCCACACGCAATAGTCCACGGACTCTAAAGAAGACGTAGCGTCGAGCCTAGCTCCGCACGCAATAGTCCACGGACTCTAAATAAGACGTAGCGTCGAGCCTAGCTCCGCACGCAATAGTCCACGGACTCTAAAGAAGACGTGGCGTCGAGCCTGGCTGCGCGCCAATAGTCCACGGACTCTAAAGAAGGCGTGGCGTCGAGCCTGGCTCGCGCGCATAGTCCACGGACTCTAAATAAGGCGTGGCGTCGAGCCTGGCTCCGCATGCGCGCGAGTCGCGGACTATAAAGAAGGCGTGGCGTCGAGCCTGGCTCGCGCGCAATAGTCCACGGACTCTAAATAAGGCGTGGCGTCGAGCCTAGCTCGCACGCGAGTCTCCGGACTATAAAGATGACGTGGCGTCGAGCCTGGCTCCGCGCGTAATAGTCCATGGACTCTAAATAAGGCGTGGCGTCGAGCCTGGCTCCGCCGCGAGTCTCCGGACTATAAAGAAGGCGTGGCGTCGAGCCTGGCTCGCGCGCAATAGTCCACGGACTCTAAATAAGGCGTGGCGTCAAGCCTAGCTCCGCACGCACGCAGTCTCCGGACTATAAAGAAGGCGTGGCGTCGAGCCTAGCTCCTGCGCAATAGTCCACGGACTCTAAATAAGGCGTGGCGTCGAGCCTAGCTCGCACGCACTCTACGGAGTATAAATAAGGCGCAGCGGGGGCGCCGCGCGCATTCTACTGAGTATAAAGAAGGCGTGGCGTCGAGCCTAGCTCGCGCGCCATAGTCCACGGACTCTAAAGAAGGCGTGGCGTCGAGCCTAGCTCGCGCGCAATAGTCCACGGACTCTAAAGAAGGCGTGGCGTCGAGCCTAGCTCATGCGCAATAGTCCACGGACTCTAAATAAGGCGTGGCGTCGAGCCTAGCTCCGCGCGCAATAGTCCACGAACTCTAAAGAAGGCGTGGCGTCGAGCCTGGCTGCGCACGCAATAGTCCACGGACTCTAAAGAAGGCGTGGCGTCGAGCCTAGCTCCGCGCGCAATAGTCCCGCGGACTCTAAATAAGGCGTGGCGTCGAGCCTGGCTCCGCGCGCAGTCGCGGACTATAAAGAAGGCGTGGCGTCGAGCCTAGCTCCGCGCGCCAATAGTCCACGGACTCTAAATAAGGCGTGGCGTCGAGCCTAGCTCGCACGCGCGAGTCTCGGACTATAAAGAAGGCGTGGCGTCGAGCCTAGCTCGCGCGCAACAGTCCACGGACTCTAAATAAGGCGTGGCGTCGAGCCCAGCTCCGCACGCACTCTCGGAGTATAAATAAGGCGCAGGGGGGCCGCCGCGCTTTCTGAGTATAAAGAAGGCGTGGCGTCGAGCCTAGCTCCGCGCGCAATAGTCCACGGACTCTAAAGAAGGCGTGGCGTCGAGCCTAGCTCCGCGCGCAATAGTCCACGGACTCTAAATAAGGCGTGGCGTCGAGCCTAGCTCCGCGCGCAATAGTCCACGGACTCTAAAGAAGGCGTGGCGTCGAGCCTAGCTCCGCGCGCAATAGTCCACGGACTCTAAAGAAGGCGTGGCGTCGAGCCTAGCTCCGCGCGCAATAGTCCACGGACTCTAAATAAGGCGTGGCGTCGAGCCTAGCTCGCCGCGCGCGAGTCGCCGGACTATAAAGAAGGCGTGGCGTCGAGCCTGGCTCGCGCGCAATAGTCCACGGACTCTAAATAAGGCGTGGCGTCGAGCCTAGCTCCGCGCGCGAGTCTCGGACTATAAAGAAGACGTGGCGTCGAGCCTGGCTCGCGCGTAATAGTCCATGGACTCTAAATAAGGCGTGGCGTCGAGCCTAGCTCGCGCGCGAGTCTCCGGACTATAAAGAAGGCGTGGCGTCGAGCCTAGCTCCGCGCGCAATAGTCCACGGACTCTAAATAAGGCGTGGCGTCGAGCCTAGCTCCGCCGCGCGAGTCTCGGACTATAAAGAAGATGTGGCGTCGAGCCTGGCTCGCGCGCGCAATAGTCCACGGACTCTAAATAAGGCGTGGCGTCGAGCCTAGCTCCGCGCGCGAGTCTCGGACTATAAAGAAGGCGTGGCGTCGAGCCTAGCTCGCGCGCAATAGTCCACGGACTCTAAATAAGGCGTGGCGTCGAGCCTAGCTCGCACGCGCGAGTCTCGGACTATAAAGAAGTCGCAGCGTCGAGGTCCGCCTCCGCGCGCACTAGTCTCACGGACTTTAAATACGACGTGGCGTCGAGGCTTGCCTCGCACGCGAGTCTCTCGGACTATAAAGCTAGGCAAACCGCGAGGTGCGCCTCCGCACGCCGATCTGCATGGATCGTCCGTTCTACGGAACCACAGGGCGACTCGCCGCCAACGGGCGCATCAAGACTGACACACAACTTAAAAGGCGGAGGCACGCTTACGGAAAGAGTCACATGTACAAGGTCCTCCAACATCCCGGCCGCTCTAAGCCGCTACCCGCGGGTTCGTCCTAGCAGCGCCAAAGTCGTGGCCTCGCTCGAGGAAGGCCGCTCGCCAAAAGTCGGCGAATCTTGACCTCTTCGCCGTCGAAGCGTCGTCGGGTTGCAAGGTCGTCGCGCCGCCGCCCCCAAGGAAGCTGTCGGGATATAAGTGAAAATCAGCATGCATGCAGAAAGTGTGCGCTTTATTAGCAAAAACAAGGGACAATACAACGCACGCCTACACCTAGGCGCCGCGGCATCAGACCTGCGGGTCCCGGCGCCTTGAGGGCCTGGCGCCGTCATCGTCGCGTCGAGGACCCCGTCGAAAGTGGCCGAGGCTCTCGTCCCGTGGCGACTTCGGAGCTCGATCCGCACAGCTTCCGCCCGACGGGACCCGGATCCGGTCGCGAACGGCCCAAGGCACGGCGGCGAAGGAGCGGGCGGCACCGGACATCACGCCGCCCCGCCAGTCATCTCCGGTAGGGGTCATCCGGCCCGCGCGTGCGTGCAGCAGCGATCTTTGGAGGAGCGCGCCGCAAGCAGCGAAGTGTACGCGCGGTGGGTGCCGAAGGGCGTCGCCGCATCACGCGGCGTTGGCGGCATCCCGATCGGCGAGCGCCCGAGAGCAGCTCGCCGGGCGGCGCGTCCCGCACCTCCGCTACCAGCCCTTGGAGATGACTCTCCAGCGCTTGCATGGCGTCCCAAGCAATCATCGCGTCGCCGGCGTCCGGTTGTGTTCGCTAGAGTCAGAGCAAGTTCCCCCTTCTCCTTCTCGCGGCGACCTGCTCGAGCCCGTCCCGCTCGCCGCAAACTTTTGTTCGCGATTGCGCGGCCGACTCTGTGGCCGGCGCAACAAGCCCCTCGGCGTGCGCCCCGCCAGCGCGTTCAGCCTCGGCCGGTGGATGCGGGCGTCTGGCGAGCGAGCGTCGAGGCAGCGCGGCTCCTCCTCGGCGGCATCGACCTATCCTCGGCGCCTTTGGCTATGAGCATAGGCCGTTTGCGGGGCTGCCCAGCACAAGTGTCGTAGAAGGCAAATGACTTAGCAAACTCAGCTAAACTCGAGCGTGGTCACATGAGTACCACCCTCACCGGACACCTCGAAAGCATCCACGAGGCGCCCCGCACCGTAGGCTGCAGCACTTACGGTCGGCGCTCGTGGCGCGTCATTACAATCCCGTCACGCCCTCGGCGTCTCGGAGGCGCACGAAGTCCGCGGGACTCACGTGCTCGGGGCCCGTGTTCCATCGGTGCTCCCCTCCGGAATGAGCAGCAGCGCAAACAAGGATCTGGTGATCACCCCAAGGCATAAAAGCATACATCGAGCAAGCTAAGTCACCATACCTTGGTAGCGAAGAAATGGTCCCGCGTGGCGGAGGCCTCAGCGTTCGGGGAGGACGGCCGGCTGTCCTCGCTGCGGGGCGGTGTGGCGGAGGCGGCGCGATAGACCACGGGGCCCCGGTGCTTGCGCGGAATCCCACAAGCCGGATGCCGTAGCCACGGCGAACCCCGTGGTGTCGGTGGAGCTCCGGCGCACACATGGCTGTTCGCCGGGGTAGCTAGCGCCACCGCCCCGCGGCGCGCCGGGAAGACCCCACGGCTGCTGCGCCCGAGGCGAAGGTTCCGTGGTGGCGATGCGTCGAAGGGCACCTCGGTCCCTCGCATTGTTGGCAAAGACAGCCGCGGCTACGTGCGCCGCGGGCGCCTCCGGCACCGCGGCCGCCGTCGAGGCTTCCACCTCGGCATCGCTGGTCTGCACGGGATCCGCCTCGGCGACTTCGGCGGGTGGTGAGGCTTCCCCCCTCCGGCCGCCCGTGGCAAACCCACCGTCCGGGACGCCTGCCGAAGACACCTCACCTTCGGCGCCTGCGCCACCCAAGCCCGAATCGGCGTACCTCGCAGAGTCTGACTCCGCATCCGCCGCGTCCTCGAAAACACTACTAGCAGGCGCGGCGGGTGCCCCGCTGCGGCCCCTCTTCCGAGACGAGGTCTTCTTCTTCTTCGCTCCACCATCGGCTGGAGCGACACGGTCCGGCGCGGCAAGGCCCAGGACCTCGCACACGCGGTTTAGTCGCCCGACCACGCCTTGGCGGCAGCGACGCAGCCGCTCGTGCTCCACTGGCGGTGTACGGACCCGAAACACGCCGCGGCTTGCTCGCCTCCTCAAGGAAATCCACGAAGCAAAGGAGAATAGCATCGCGCATACAACGCATTTCGCGTCAATAAGGAGCGCAATCGAGGCTTATGGGGACGGGCGGCGCCGTGGCGAGCAAACCCACGGTGAAACATTGTCATCTCGGCGCCTCGGTGGCAAGATGCGATCGTAGGCAGCGGGGCCACGCCGTACATCACGTACTCTTCGGCAAGGTCGCGCATGTTGAAGCGCGCCATGCCTACGAGCCGTTTGACCCTCCGCTTGTCCTCATCATCGGCGTTCGGTAGGCGAAGGCGAGCAGCGATCGGTCGGCCCATGCGCGCGAGACCGCTCCCGCTCTCCACCGGTGGTAGAACCACCACTTCATCGATGAGGACTCCCACTTCCCGCGAGTTGAGTTCGCGGGGAAGAGGTTCTTGCAAGACGGGCGAAGAGTAAAGAGACGCTACCGGCTCGGCGGCGTCCGCCCTCCGACCTTCGGTGGCATCGCGCCTCGTGGAGATAGGCGACGCAGACGGCCGGCTACGCCCCGAGCGCAAGGCCGGCTGTACACCGCGAGCAGGGCCACGGCGTTTAGTCGATTGCGCCACTCGGCGAAAGTCCGCGAGACGTCGCCACCACGCTCGCCGCGGGATCCGGAGCCCAGCGTCGAAAAGGCAACGAATACGACGGCCTCCGACTTCCCGGGATGCGGTTCCGTCTCGTCGCCGCGTGGCAATCAGACGTCTGGCGCCGGACAACTTCCCGCGCGAAGAGCCCTTGGATCGTCTTCGGTCACGGCGAGGGCCTAGCTCGCCGGGCGTGCCTTCCCCGACGCCACCGCTCACGGTCACGCCGCCGGGTCGCGCTTGGAGCGCGTGCCTCCAACGGCGAGGATCGCGGCGAACGGCGCGGCCACCCACCGCCGCCGCGCTCGCTCGCGGAGGCCATCGCTTCCTACAGCGAGACTAATACGGTGATGATAGCGCGGCGGGAAGGCCGAGCAAACAGGAAAGAGGGCGCAAAGGTGCGGGGACGCTGTTACGGGGGGCTATTTCAAGCCGCCTCGCCCGTACCGCCGCTACTGAAGCGTCGCAACGATCCGAGTGCAGGATGCAACCGCAGCGGTGTAAAGGCCCGCCCCGCACGCTTCCCCGTAATCAAAAGCGAAGGGTTGCAGAGGTCCGTGCACGAGGCGCGACCGCAGTCATATAAGCGCCCGTACAGCGCAACACCCCACCTAACGCTGGAAGGTCACGACCACAGGCGCCACTCGCTGCTCGCCCCGTGTCCCCCCTGCCTAGGGAAGAGGCGAGGGGCTGCAAACACGCAACCGTCCACATCCCGCCGCCCAGCAGTCATAGGCCGCGCCCCGGGTGCATCGGGTCACACGGTATGGGAACCTAACCCTGTCAGGCCAGGGACCGGCGTGATTCAAGGAACCTGTATAGCGCAAGCCAGCATCAAAGAACCCAAGTTGCGCGCGCGTCGCCCGACTAGCGCGCGCCGGCGCCACCCGCTCGAAGGGTAGGGGACGGGCGCGCGTCTACTTAGACTAGGCGCCGCCGCGCCACCCGTTCGAAGGGTAGGGGGCGGAGCGCGCGCGTCTCGCCGACTCTGCGCCGGCCGGCGCCACCGTTCGAAGGGTAGGGGCGGGGAGCGCGTCTGCGCCTGCCACGCGCGCGGCCGGCGCCACCCGTTCGAAGGGTAGGGGCGGAGCGCGCGTCGCCGGCTAGGCGCCGGCCGCGCCATTCATTCGAAGGTAGACGGCGGCGCCACCGCTTCGAAGGTAGGGGCGGAGCGCGTCGTCTACCGCCTAGGCGCGCCGCAGCGCCACCCGTTCGAAGGTAGGGGCGGGCGCGCGTCTCGCCGACTAGGCGCCCGGCCGCGCCACCCGTTCGAAGGGTAGGGGACGAGCGCGCGCGTCTGCCGCCTGGCGCGGCCAGCGCCACCCGTCAAGAAGGTAGGGGCGGGCGCGCGTCTGCCGACTAGGCGCCGGCCGGCGCCACCCGTTGAAGGGTAGGGGACGGAGGCGCGGCGTCTGCCCGACTGGCGTCGGCCGCCGCCACCGGTCGAAGGGGACTCGTTCGAAGGATAGGCGGGCGCGCGCGCTCGCTTCAACTGGCGCCGGCTTCACCGCCACCGTTCGAAGGTAGGGGCGGAGCGCGCGTCTACGCCGACTAGGCGCGCCTTCCGCGCCACCCGTTCGAAGGGTAGGGGCGGGAGCGCGCGTGCTGCTTCAACTAGGCGCCCGGCCGCGCCACCCGTTCGAAGGGTAGGGGCGGCGCGCGCGTCTGCCGACTAGGCGCCGGCCGCGCCTCGTTAGAAGGGTCGGGACGGGCGCGCGCGTCTGCTTCAACTAGGGCGCGGTTCGCGCCACCCGTTCGAAGGGTAGGGGCGGGCGCGCGCGTCGCCGACTAGGCGCGGCCGCCGCCTCGTTCGAAGTCGGGTCGGGCGGAGCGCGCGCGTCGCCCGACCGGGCACCGCCAAGCTGCCACCCGTTTGAAGGGTGGGGCGGGGCGCGAGTCCACCGGCGCGCGCAGGGACGGGGCCTTGTCTGCGAAACCTACCTCGTTTTCCTTAAGCAGGCCACCTACCGTGCACCAACATACAAGGTAATGCCGGCGGGCTCCCTCAGGAACGCCGACTGTAGGTAGGCTGTTAAGAAAAAAGGGAGACTTCGCTGATCGCCTCGAAGTACTGCGGTCTTGTGATCGAAGCGCCTTGGTATTCGTCAACAACCGTCTCGATCAAGCTCCGGGAAAAATAGACCTCATACGTGCATCAACATTCCCCAGGCTGCTCAGGATCACCCGGGAATGTTGATGCAGCGCAGGCCCATTTTAGGGAACGGCTTCTATCGCGTTATACGCAGGAGCGCGCCACCGGCGTCATATATATACCCCAATCAGCGGGAACCAACCGCGGAAGGCCAATCGGCGTAAGTCCAACCACCGGAAGTCCGCCGCCAATTTAATGATCGCGACGCCTCAACGCCCGCACCACGTGGACGCCGAAATCCGGCGTCGCAGCAGCGCGCGCGCCGCCGCCACATTGCACCTCCGGAAGGTCGGAAAGTTCACCGGCGCGGGGGACGGAGGAGGCCAAGGACTTCGGCAACATGGCTTCGCCTTGTGAAGCCCTTTACCATGAGAGGCTCTGTCGTAGGGATGGCCCCCACCTAAACCCCGCAGCTCGGTAGGAGATTATAAGGCCCAGAATAGGCTATGTGCAATAACATAACTGCCCCCAGAGGGGATGACCGGATGTAAGGGTATAACTGTAAAAGCACTCCTCATATGTATGTATATATACGAGTAAGCCATGGGGAGGACCCAGGCCATTACACTTATCTTCATCACTCTCCACTACCATCTCTCTCTCTGTTTGGTCTGTAGCCACAACAGTAGTAATGCTTGTCGAGCTAACAAACTCTATTTTTACAGTGCCACCAGCAGCTACCGGGCAACACCTGTGGATTCTATGTTTGACACAACATGCAACTACTCGTCGATTCTGCGAAGATCAATATTGATCCTCAAGTTAATTTCTCAATCTTACGATAATTATTTCATACTTATCAATTTACATATGTATGCACGACATTGATCTTTGTACCGACAGACTCTGTCCATCGCTACAACTCCATTGGAACAATCCGATCTCTCAGAGATTCGAGGATAGTGTGCACTTCTTGTGGTCTAAAGTCATAAAAGAAGATGGAGAATTCCACAATGTATAACAAATTTCACTAGGATAAGATTGAACTTATTGTGTAGATGTATTTGTTCATGGATGGACAATTTATTTTATTTCAGTTAATTGATTTGTGAAATGGATTTCTTCTTTCTTAAATAAATGAATGTGAATTGGATATATATATACAGTGTTGATATGTTTGTTTCAGAGGGCATGGCTAGCATTTCCTGAGGCTAGTCAACTAATAGAAATAGATTTTTGAATAGAAAGGTATATCACAGATGGTTTCAACTTCAAACCGTCTATGATTTCTACTATCACAGACGGTTTCAACAACAGATGGTTTCAACTTCAAACCGTCTATGATTTCTACTATCACAGACGGTTTCAACAACGAACTGTTCGTGATATTGAAATATCACAGACGGTTTCAACTACAAACTGTCTGTGATAGCACACTATCACAGACGGTTTGTAGTTGAAACCGTATGTGAAATACTGTATCATAGACGGTTTAAAAGCCGTCTATAATGATATCATATTATTGCTGACTCATAAACTCAGACGGCTCACGAAACTATCTGTGATGATGTTTTTGAACCGTCTGTGATGACATATTTTGTAGTAGTGATTATGTAGCATAGTCCAAACGTCCTTATTCGTGTCAATTTTTTTTATTGATAACTATATTAGATTGTTAACTATTGCGGTATGATTTTCTTTGCCACAAAAAAAAAACATGCCGTTGCTTTTCTAACCTTTGGTTGTATAAAAATGCAGGAAAACTCCATATTGGGTTTGGTCTCTGGTATCGCTGGTGCATGTTACATACCTTTACCGTTGAGTCTACAGTTGTCGCATGTTATGGTACTAATTAGGCTGTAGGTGTGCTTTTGCCTGGATATGTAATTAAGCTAAGCCGCACAAATACAAGGCAGAAAAAAGATGTAAATTCCATCTGTTTTCTGTGCTTGCGTAACATATATTTGTAGAAATTTTCACAAGGGTTTACTATTCTCGTAATCGGCGCGCAGCGTAGTGTGCTTACCATTCTAATTATATATTAACAGGCAGAGTAAAGGCTTCACCAAATTAAACCTCCACCTTGTACCAACAAAACTAATATAGAAACCTATGCAACCCTAATGCTGATTAGTCGATGAAATTTAGCGCCTCGCCTTGGTGACGTCATTAGTTTGTCGCTAGGGCATCGGTGCTTTGAGATTCTCTTCACAAGCGTGCATGACATGTTGTCTGTACGCTGCACTGGAAGTTACAGAGTAATGCTGAAGCCTTGGAGGCGTGCATTGGTGCCTAATTCATGAACTTTCTTGGTTGTTGCAAATTATTGGTCCAAGCTGACGCGATTGAATTGCCCCTGCTAGCTTGACCCTATGTTCGAGAATATATATGTCGACGTTTGACTACATGCTTTCTAAATTGTTTTATATTTATGAACCGAGGGAGTATCAGAAAAATATGATACAGTAGCGTTGTTTTGATAAATGATATTGTAAAGAGAAAGTTTTGTTCCGTAACAAAACCCATCCAATCAAAACACAAGTATAGTTTGGAATGCCTCCGGTCAAACTATTTTAATTTTTTGGTCAACATCTCTAAAGAACTATTGACCAACAATATCTTGGTAGATTTGTAATCCGGCCTAGGAAATTAGTAGTAGTATATTTGTCTTGAAAATACTTTCATAATATTGTAATTTTATTAGGTTTTAGTATTTTACAAATATATTGCAATAGTACTTAATATTCAAAAGTATGTTTTTAAAACTGCGTGGATGTTCAAAATAACACTTATTTGTGACTATGAGAAATAAATGCCATTCTATTTTTTTTGAGTGGTACATAACTATAGGTGGGACTTGGGCCTATCGTGCCAGCATAGCATGGGTTTGGCGTGCTTCGGGCCACATTGGGTCATACCGGCTCAGCCCGGCCACCCCGCCGTGCCATGCTATGCTGACTCGTCTCGCCTTCGGCGAGACCAAGGCATGGCCCAAAGCACGACGGGCCACCCTAGCTTAGCCCTATGTAGCTGTAGATGGTAGAGACGGCGGTGATAATAGTGGTGGTAGCTATTATCTTCATTTCTCTTGTGCTGCCTCATTAAAAATCTCGTTCAAATTGAATTAATTGCGTAAAAATATGGGCACGTAAACTTTTTTTAGGACTTTTCTTTTAAGCTTGCTCTGTTTTTTTATTGGTTGATGCCTTGATGGAACATGTACATCTACAGGATAAGCAGTTGAGGTCTCATCCTCGAAAGAACATTGAGTGTAAAATCTGCGCAAACATATTAAGAAAGAGAGGGAACAACACAGACTGGAAAACGATCATAGTATCTGAAGAAATGCTTGTTCCCCAATCCCACCCCCTCATCCCCTCACTGTGCGTCTGTCTGCAAATCTAAAGCTTACTTTTCATTTTTCCTTATCAGCTAAAATTCATGAAAGGAAGTTGATGAATAAGCACAATGAGAAGATAACATGCTCCGGATTCATAAGTTACTAATTTTCCACACTTAAGGAATATAGACATCTCCCGCCTTCCGCTTCAATTTATGACCACTATTTAATGTTTGCAAAACGAATGATCGATTGGAGTATACGTGGTTGCTTCTTGGGACTCTTTCTGAGTTCTCTTATGGAATTCTCTGAATTTTATTGGAAGCTTATGCACAACCATAAGACCTCTGAAGATTATCAAAACCATTACCTCTTAAACTAATATTGTGTCATTGCCAATATAGGAATAAGTGCCATTATCGTCTTACCAACTAGACCTGCCAAGATTGTTTTTGAGCCTTGTAATCGGATACTGGAAGTACAGGAATAACCCTCAAAGAATTTGTTTTGATGCCCTGAACAACGCTTGAATGTTCCAGCACTAAGACAAAAGATTTAATCAACAATTTCATGATTTTCCCCAACTAATCGGAATATATCACCCAGTTCGTTGTAGTAAACTCGTGCATTTGGATAGGCATGAAAGACCTTAAAATGTTCTCTGTTTATTAGTGATAACAATTCTCCATCCATTAATGCCTACCTGCCCCTTTCATTTGCAAAAAAAAAAATCAACTAAGGTTCCGCTTATTTGGACTTGAGCTTCTAACTTCTGACTTATTTTTCATTATTTCTAAATTTCATCTTTTCTGGCTTTTTGATCTTTTTTTGAGTTTTTTTGCTGGTTCTTTTTCCGTATTCGTTTGCATTGTCCGTGATGGCATGATAGGCTAATCTATTTTTTTCTATTTTAAAATTTAATTATGCCAAATAAACTACCATCAGCTACAGTATAATTTTAATTAACTACAGTAAAATTTTAATCGTAAGCTATTTTTTCAATCCAAATGAGTCACACCTAAAGCTGAGCGGACGCCAAGCTGCCCCCTTTCATTTCTATTAAACCATCCATTAATGCCTACCCTATTCAATGCCAAGCTATCATAGACCGTCTGTTTGCCAAGACCTGTGTCGCCGGCATGCTCTGCCTGGAGTAGCAGGAGTGGCCCCGCCAGCAGTAGCTAGCGTCACTCCCGTCGCTCACAGCCGTCACCGGCGTGCACCTGGCCCTCGTTGCCAAGCACCTCTTCAACTCCTCCGTCATGCTCTCAAGTCTCAACCACTGCCGCCGTGTTCTCACTGCTCTTCCTCACCTTCGGTGCCGTCAACCTCATTGGGCTCACCTCCCATGCATCCATGCTGGTGCTTTTCGCCACTGGCGCCATCGCCTACTCGCACTTCCCGCGCCGTGCCTGCACTGCCACTATGCCGGCTGTGCTTGCCATGCTCGGGCCAGCCCCGTGCATGGCCCGCCGTCGGGCTGTGCTGCCCGATGGGCCGGATTGCCAAATCTGCACAGCCTCCTTTTCATACCGTGCTAGCTTGATCCGTTGTATGGTGGGCCTATACTGTGCTTGTATTGTGCCAGGCTAACTAGGTCTTGGACCAGCACGAAAAAGCCTAATCTGACTCCCACCTCTATACATAACTATAGCCTCATTCTTTTTGACTTCTGGATTCTGATTTATAGTTTGTACTGTAGTAATTAGCTTTCAAACAGGGTATCTTTTTAAGATAAACTATATAAATTAATTATAGCAGATATTGTACCGACTTCACCTATACCTGTCAAAATGGTACGTGAGTATCTCTGTTCGTACTCTCTCTTCTCTTATAAATAGTCAGAATTCAAAATTTTCATATATTATGAACTACAGAAAAAAAAAGACCTTATATCTCCGTAAATGGCTCGTATCTTATTCAATGCATTAACCCATTATACAAGGATTATTTTCTTTGTTCATTGGTCACTAGTACTACATAGGATGCTTTATAAGACAAATAAATTTGACGAAGTAAAAAAGGACAACATAACTCATTAGTTACGCTACGCCACCAATTAATTACCATGGATAAATAAGTCATCGTTAGGGTTTATGATCCCACTGGACAAAGACGCGGCTCAACAATGTCACCAAGCCCAAGAATGGAGAAGGGAAGAACGAGACACTGCCCTCACATCCTTGGCCACTACCACGTCATCGACCCTTTCTACTCGCTTGGTGTCTCCGCCGTGGCACCACATATGCAGCCATGTAGTCTTCGTTCCTGCCGTTGCGTTCGCCATTGACAGGCACAACTTTTGCTAAAAATAATCTTAACCTAGAGTTTCAATCGAGTTTGCGATGCAATAGTGTCGTTCTCTATGTGTTACTTAAATTGAAGCCATGACCAACTTGAAGTCCAAATACATATGTTATTAGGATAGTATTAGCCTATATAATGACAACCAGGTGCACATCCGTACGAGTGCATTACACTGCATGATAGAAAAGTCGTTGATTTTAGTTTGGCAATGAGATAGCAAAGTGGTCTCTTAAGTTAGAGCAATCGTGTGAGCGTCACTACAACACAACCGAGATTTGAGGGCGTTTAGCAAACCCGGCGTTTATATTTAACCCGGCGTTTATTGAGATTTAGGGGCGTTTGTATAGCAGGGCAGACGTAAATGCCAGCGTAGACATCTTTGCGGGCGTTTATAAGTGCCGGGTTTGATCTGATAATTAGGGGCATTTGTAAACGCCGACAAAGAGGTTTTGCGGCATTTGTAATGATCCTGGCGCTTAGCCCCAGCAACGCGGGAAGTAGTCATTTGGCGCGGATTGGTGCGGTGGAAAAAGTGGCGCGGGAGTAAAACGTAAAATTCCCAATCCGCCCATTCGCGATCATCCGCCTCGAAGCCCTAGCCGCCGCGCGATTTCCATCTCCTTCGCCCCTTCGGTTTCCTCCTCCTCCTCCACTCGCGCGGCGAGGCGGCCAAACTCGCCGGCGGCCACTTCATCCTGCGTCCCCGCCGCCACTCCTCTTGGTCTCTACGCCATCTCTTTCGCCGCCTCTCTCTTTCTTCTCCAAGACTGCGCGCGCACTCACACTCACTTCGGCCGCCTGTGCCCCCACTACCTCGCGCCCGCGTCCTCATCTCGCTCTCTCTCCTCGCGCGCCTACTCCCGTGCCGCCAATCCAGCCCATTCGATCGATCTGCCTCAAAGCCCTAGCCGCCGCCGCCGATTTCGATCTCCCTTCCTTCTCTCGGTTCCTCCTCCTCCTCCTCCACTCGGCGCCGGCGAGGCAGGCAAACTCGCCGCGGCCACTTCATCCCCGCGCCCCGCCACTCCTCTTCGTCTCTTCGCCATCTCTTTCGCCGCCTCTCTCTTTCTTCTCCAGACCGCGCCGCACTCACATCACTTCCGCCGCCTCGTGCCCCCACTACCTCGGCGCGGCGTCCTCATCGCCTCTCTCCTCTGCGCCACCTACTCCGTGCCGCCGCCTTCTTGCTCTCCTTCCCCATCTTGTCCTCCACCAGCCAACGTTGCCTCTCACCGCCATCCACCGCACCGCCGCTTCTCTTGACCCACCTCGACGCCGCAGCTCTTCGGCTACCACCAGCAAGCGGCGCCCCTCCAGGTCCACAAGTCACCGCCAACGCCATCGTCGATCTCCACCGGATCTTCTTCAACCCCAGTCGGCCGCCCCTGTCTCCGCCACCACTGCATCATCCCCTTCATCGACGACCCCGACCCTAGCTTCCTCTTCACCGACACTGACGGCGACGACTTCTCCACCGACGCCGGCAAGCTCCGACTTCTTCCTCTGCCTCCACTTCACCTCGGTCTCCTCTGCTACATCTTCTTGTTTGGTTATGTCTAATTCCTCTCCATTTTGTAATTGCTATTCTCGAGTATTGTTCAACTAAATTGGTTACCCTACCTGCGTTATTTGCTTAATTGATCTAAAGCCTGTAATGATCGCGATGTGGCTTCTGTGGCAAATTGAATGTGGTGTTAAAAATTCCATGTTTTTCTCTTTTGAAAAAAAATAGCAGCTTCAGTTTTTGATGGTGAGAAAACAGTCTCTCTTCAAGCCAATGCAGTGTAAGTGGATTGGTGAGCAAGTCGATTGCTTAGTCTGAAAATTTTTGTTGTGAGCATTCATGAGGAATCAGGATGTCAGCCCTCCTAATAGAAAAGTGTGAGAACACGTTATCTATAGTTGTTCAAAGAACATGCTAAATTGTGTTAGTGTATGCCTTTGATAATTGATCTTGTTCTTCCGTCTTCTTTTAATAGGATGTAGCAGATTTGAGCGATGAGCACTTAGCTGTTATCTTCAATTGTAATGTATATAATAAGAATAATTAGTGGCTTCTCAATGTGCACTTAGCATGGTGCCAGCCATCTAACTTATCTAAGCATGCTCTTGTTTTTTATGCAGGTGAGGTGACATAACAGGGAAGGTTCTTATTTTTCTGAAGTGCTTGATCAAGTTACTTTGGTGTTTATGTTCGAAGCATCATTTTCAGGTTATAGAGATTAAACCTTTATTTAGTTATCGAGTAGGTCATGTATATATGCGAGTGGGACCTATATTAAAAGATGGAATCTGTAAAGGAGGGTTGTGTATATCTTTAATGAACAAATGGACTAGATCTTTCTCTAATCTCTATAAGTGAGCTAGTAGATTGCTTGTTCTAAATTAATGAGTATAGAGATATAGAGATGTCATTTTGAACAACCGTTATATGGTGGTCACTCCAATTTTCCAGCCCTTTTAGAACATAGGAACTCCAAGAAAACCCTGTAGAAAATCAAACATTTAATGAGAGATAATGGAGAAATTGCTCTAAATATCCTATGATTTAAACAAAGCCTTTTTTGTTTTCTTGAAATTTCCTTCCTTGTGATTATAGGTTCAATGTTTGGCTGTTGTCATCTTTTTTATATGCAAAGATGCTGCATCCGAATTAATGTTGTTTCAAGTTAAAAATGAAAATGTTATATGATCATACAATGGGCTTTCAGAGTTATTTAGATTTTAGAAATGCTATGTACATCTTCAATGAGCAAATAGACCAGATCTCTCTAATCTCTATAAGTGAGCTAGTAGATTGGTTGTTCTAAATTAATTGAGTATAGAGATATAGAGATGCCATTTTGAATGGCTGTTATATGTCTCTCTTGTTAGAGTTAGTCTAATTTGATCTTTAATATATGTTTGATTTTGTTTGTTTCTTTAGCAGTGAACAACAAGGGAAAAGACAACATTTGTGTGTGTTCTAGTGCTAAGCAGTTGCAGCGCTAATTGTGCGTGTGTTTTTTTCCTTTATGTTCATTGTATCCAGTGTGAGTGTGTGATTGTTTTTTCTGGGCCAACAAGTTGTGACTGAGAGAAGTATTTATGCTTTATCATCTTTGCTGCTTTGACAGAAGGTTGACAAGGTGCTTTGACAAAAGGTTGACAAGGTGATTCATCTGCTACATACTGGTGCTTCCTGTGCCTGGTTGCTATTGTCTCCTTACTCTCTTTTCAGGTTAGCTGCAAGCTGAAACTTTTTTATATGTTTGTGAATTCCATGCATCCATGTGCATCTTGGGAGAACTAATAAATTGGTGCCAATGATTAGGAAACATGGACAAACATTGGATGCTTTCACCTAGGTAATTAGATTTCAACTCAAAGCTGAAAAGTTAAAAGATTATTTACTCTAGCTCCTGGTTATAATTGTTAGTAGTAACTTGATATTATAGGTACAGAGCAGTATGAAAGCGGTCTTAAGAATTTCATTGAATTTGCCATTTCCAAATCAGCGAGAGGCAACACAATCCTTTGTCCTTGTAGAAAATGTGTGAATCAAGATTGGTTACAGGAAAATGTTGTGTATGACCACTTAACTGTGATGGATTTATGCTGGTATAATACATGGATTTATCATGGTGACAATGGAACAATTCAGCAATTGTTAGTTCAACTCCATCGGTTCAAAATGACAAAGATGACGAAATAAATGATATGCTAAGAGAAGGTCTTGGATTTTTGATGATGTCAACATAGATGTGATCGCTAGTGATGACGAGCAAGAGAATGATGTAGATGCTGCGATATACTATAAGTTAGCTAATGAAGCTAGTCAACAATTGTATCCAAAGTTGTGAAAAGTACTCCAAACTACAGTTTATGGTTCGACTCCTTAACATAAAAACTTGTGGAATATGAGTAATGCTTGCTTTGATGAACTTATTTTACACTTAAAGGAAGCACTACCACCGGTGAAAATTTACCAAAAACTACCATGAGGCTAGAAAGTTTGTTAGGGATGTTGGCCTTGGCTATGATAACATTGATGCTTGCATAAATCATTGCGTACTCTTTAGGAAAGAATATGCCAATTGTACTTCTTGCCCAACATGTAAGGCTCCAAGGTGGAAATCGAGAAGGTAGGAATTGATGGGAAGCGTGTCCATAGAGTTCCTATGAATGTTCTTCGCCATTTTCCTTTGAAAAGAAGGCTTCAAAGGAGGTTCATGTCATCCAAAACAGACCCGACCATAGATGGCATAGCGAAGGGCGTACCAAGGATGGTTTATTACGACATCCAGCAGATTCTCTGCATGGAAGGATTTCACTTTCGGTTCCCGAGTTTAGTTCAGAATGTCGTAACATTAGATTTGCTTTGGCAATGATGGTTTCAGCCCATTTCGTACATTAAGTGTTGCTCACAGACATGGCTCGTTGTTTTGATTCCATACAATGTCCCTCCATGGGAGTGCATGAAGCGATCAAATTTCATTCTATCTCTACTCATTGCTGGTCCATCCTCTCCCGAAATAATATTGATGTTTACTTGCAACCACTAATTGATGAACTTCTAGAGCTATGGCATGTAGGCGTTAGAACATTTGATGTATCCTGTTCAGAGTGGTTTCAGCTACGTGCTGCACTTACTGCGACAATTAGTGACTACCCTGGTAATGCATATTTGTCCGGAAGAAAGACAAATGGGGAGGTAGGCTGTGCTAGTTGTTACCTTGGAACCTGCTCATTCAGATTAAAGCACAAAACGTGCTACATGGGCCATCGAAGATACCTACCCAACAATCACAGGTTTAGGTTTGATGCACATGCATTTGATGGTACTCAAGAACTAAGAGATGCACCTGTCCCTATAACTGGATTTGATGTGTCAGAACAAACAAAAGACTTGAAAACTATTTTTGGAAAACTTGAGATACAAAAATGCTCGAAAAAGGGTAAGGAGAATGTGGTCGAGCCCAAGTGGAAGAAAAGAAGTATTTTTTTCCAATTACCGTATTGGGAAACTCTTTTAGTACGCCATAACTTAGATGCAATGCATATTGAGAAGAATGTTTTTGATAATATAGTGAATACATTGTTAGGTGTTGACAAAAAGTCCAAAGACAACCTAAATGCCCGTGTTGACCTTCAAAATATGGGCATAAGGCCAGAGCTTCACCCGGTAGAACGAGGAAATAAGACTTATCTACCTCCAGCAATTTTCACACTGAGCACAAAAGAGAAGAAATTGTTCTGTCAAACATTGAAACAAGTTAAATTTCCCGATGGATATGCTTCTAACCTGCAAAACAAGGTCCTTGTTGATCAAAGAAAGCTAGTTGGACTTAAGAGCCATGACTGCCATATTATTATGCAAAACTTGCTTCCTCTTGCAATTAGAAGAATTTTGCGGAGAAGGTCAGACAAAGATCGATTCGTTTGAGCAATTTTTTAAGAAAATATACTCCCTGTTATTTCGTGAGTGACATGCAACAATTAGAAGATGAGATAGCTGAAGTACTTTGCCTCCTTGAGAAGATTTTCCCACCACCTTCTTTGATGTGATGGTTCATTTATGTGTCCATCTCCCAATGTGAAGCTAGGCTAGCTGGGGCTCATGCAAGATCGAAATATGTACCCTATTGAGAGGTAAATTATTAAATCATCTCTACAACTTTCTAAAGTAACAAATGTCTTTCTAATGGGTTGAATATTTACTGTACACATACAATAGGTACTGGTCAAAATTAAAATCAATGGTTCTTTTCAAGTCACCCGGAAGGTTCAATAGCTGAAGGATATGTGCTAGATGAAAGTCTTACTTTTTGTTCGCGATATTTGCACGGTTGTCAAACAAGGTTCACTCGTAGAGAACATGAAGATGGGAATGACACTACTACAAATTCTACTAAATTTTCATATCTAAGAAGAGTAGGGCGTCCATTGTCGGGAAGTTACATGATCGAATTGGATCATATATCTTGGATGCAAGCTCATCGATATGTATTGATCAATTGTGAAGGAGTTGCTCCGTATATGAAGTATGTTCTATGACCTCACAGTTTTTTATTTGTTTTTGTGGCAAGCAGCTCATGCTGTTTAAAAAAATATGTAGAAAGCACCACCAATTTCTATGTTTGGGGAAACGGCAAAAGAAGCGAGATGTTGAACGCATTCAACATGAAACTTTTCACATATGGTTCGAAGAACATGTAAGTTGTGAAGTGGTTTACAATATGATAGCTACACATGTGTTCTGTATTTTTGAAATGATTTTATTAATATTTATCACATTGTTAGGTTCAAAATATGGTTTCGAATAGGATTGAAGTTCCTGAGGAACTAAAGGTCTTGGCTAACAAGCCATACAGGATGGTGTCCAAATACAACACTTATGCTATAAATGGGTATAAATTCCAAACTCAGAGCTACAACAGGGGGAAAACTACCCAAAATTTTGGAGTAGCTGTTGTTGCAAGTACATCAAGCTTTTCTAGTGCAAAAGACAAGAACCCAGTTATAGGTGAAGTTACATATTATGGCATAATCAAGGAAATTATTGAGTTAAACTACTCTAACAAAGGATCTGTTGTGCTGTTCAAGTGTGATTGGGTTGATACTATCCAAGGTAGAGGCATTCAAAAGGATAAGTATGGAATAACACTTGTAAATTTCAATCATTTACTCAATACCAGTGACAGCTTAAGTAATGAGCCATTCATTCTTGCAACTCAAGCTACACAAGTTTATTATGTGCAAGACTCTATCGAAGAAGAATGGCATGCAGTTGTCTTTTCAAAACCAAGAGATATGTTTGATATGGGAGCAGGCAACGAGGATGACCATGAAAATATAAATTGCTACCAGGAGCCTATTGAACCTTTAAGTAATGACTTGCTTGCTGATTTGGGAGATGCTATTTGTGCTAGGTCTGATATAAATGGTGTGACTATTGATGGGCCATTAAATGAAGCTACTAAGGCTAAAGGGTATAGCCTTATAAATGGATATGTTACTGCTGAACTTTAATTTACTTGAATAATCTGCTACTTATTATCAGTATATACTAAAGGAATTTCTTTCTACTGTATTGCAGAGGAAAAAATGGCAGCAAGGGAAGGAAACGACCAAGGAGGTGAATGTTCGTATGGCATGGAGCGTGTGAAAAGGATCATAGCTAACAATTTAAAGCTAGCCAAGTTGAAACTTCCTCCTATACCGTTTCAAACACAAGTTGGTATTGCTCCTGAGCAACAAAAGAAGGGAAGAAAGGTAATTTTTTATAAAACTTGATTTCGGCATTTACATAGACACGTTAATTTTTTAAGTTTTACTATGTAGAGAACAATTCTAGCTGAAATAGATGATGAAGAGACAGATCCTAATTATGTTGCAAATGATGAGGCTGAAATGGTTCATGATGACGATGATGATTATGTCAATGACCTTGATGGCCTTTCTCGATGAACCTAATGAGGAAGTTGAGGTCTGTATGAACTTGTGCAAAGGAAGTCTTGTGGTATGTCTTATTTAATTGTTAAGTGCTATTACAATATTATTGTGTAATTTAAGGTCTTTACACTTCCCTGGTTATGCTACATGGTCTCAGCCAAAGAAAAGAAGGTTAGGGGGCCAACAAAAATGAGTTCTATTTGGCATGGGGATAAAGAAGTCAAGATTCATGTGAAGGTTAATAAATATGGGCAGCCCTGTGGAGTGAAAACCAGCAATTTTACTAACTTCATTGCCACTCTAGTAAAGGGAGGACACATAACACTAACGCAAAAGGATTGGAGAGTTGTTCCAGAAAAGATATAATTTGGAAAACAATACGTAATAATTTTTCCTTTGTGTAGCATTTTATTACTTATGTGCAGACATGAGATCCTTTTTTTATATGTTCTTGGTGGTATCTATTGAAACATTTCATTTGCTTTGCAGCAATTTTTTGACATAGATCCAATATGTGAAGAATGGGTGCTAGCATCTGCTGGAAAGAAGTGGCGGGATTTCAAAAATACTTTGAAGAAGAAATACTACAAGGAAGAAATTTCAACAGAGGAGAATATTGCCAATGGATGTGGCGATAGGATCCCTCCACCAGATTGGAAGTGGCTGGTTGAACATTGGTCAAAGGAAGAAACAAAGGTCTCAATATTCTAAAAAGCCTATTCTAAATTTGGTATATAGATGCATACAATTCTAAGGATGAATTATATTGTAGACTAAAGCAAAAAGGAATGCTGGAATTCGTGCAACACAAGAAAATGCCCTTCATACTTGTGGATCACAAAGCTTTGCTGTAGTGAATAATGGACTGGTGCGTACTAACTTGTGCTATATATATTGGTTATTAAGTCAATGTGGAAATGACATTTCCTGATTTCTGTCATATTGTTCTAGGAGAGATTACTTGGTCGTGAACCTTGTAGAGCGGAAAGCTATCTTGCTACACATAAGAAGAAAAATGGAGAAGCTATTAGTGCTGCTTGCAAAGAGAAGATAGTATGTTTATGTTCCTTTTCTAGATTTTATATTTAACTTTACCGTAGTTCACTTCAAAGCTTGTAATCTTTGCATATATTTCATTTAAATTCCAGGATGAGATTGAAAAAAGGTTTGCAGAAGATGAAACCCTTCGCTTCAAATCAGTAGATGATGGTGATTTGTATGACGATGTGCTCCCACAAGAGAGGAAAGGAAGAGTGCGTGGCATGGGATTGTTACTGGGGTTCCAAGGCAATAACTCTTTCAAAGGTCAGAGCTGCACTAAAGCAGTTGAAGAAGAAAATGCACAACTTAGATCCATGGTGGCAAATACTGACAGGCAATTCGCAACATACAAGGAATGTTCCGAGAAACGATTTGAAGCATACAAAGAGAGGCAAGACAAGCAGTATGAAGACCTTAAAAGCATGTTGTTAAGCTTACATGGAGCTAGTAATAGTGCAAACAGAGAACAAGCTAGGGAAATAACCCAACCTAACGTGCAGGTGAGCATGTATATAGTTGTTCAATTCTAAATATTGTGTATTCATATTACATTTCTGACTTTTAATTTTGTGTATGCAATTTGATATCAGCTTGAATCTAATCTAGAAAAGGATACAAGTGGTGGAAGAGGAAGGCTACTAGAATCATCTTCTTCAGAAAATCGGATAGATGGTGTACTCCCATCAAGAACCAACAAGGTTTTAGCAAGAAAGCACCAAAAAGTGGTATGACCAACTTCCACATGAGAATAACTTAGAGTTTACTTACAACTAGTTTATGGGTCCAAATCATGTAGCCCCTTGATTCTTGATATTTCTAGGCTGGTAGAGAAGTTGCATTGCGTAACCTTGGTGGCTCCAATATAGTAGCACACGGAAGACTCCAATGCACCGAAAAGACAGCATTAGGTGTCGATGGATTAGCCTTAGGGGCCTTTTACGAGGTTCTTATTGATGTTGTCATTGACAAGAATGTCTTACTCCCTCGACCACTACGCAAGGCCAGCAAGCTAGGCGCTGCTATTGGTCTTTGCATCGCTTGGCCACATCATAGTGTATGTACTTGAGATCCACCCTATCATTTTATCTCCAAGTTGTGATAACTGACTTGATATTTCTCTTGTTGAAATCATAGGTTCTAGAACGTGATGGATCACCTCTAAATCTCATCAAGCGTTCTTTGGGTATGAGATAGAAAGATTATTTCCTGTTTATTAAAAATGATGTAACTACCCTAATTGCTATTTTGTTCTTTGCTTTTCACACTTTCAGATTTCTGCACCAAGACATAGAGTTATTGCTAAGACTAGTTGTGCAAAAATGTAAGGTACTTTATTTCAGCTACTATTAACTGTTAATTTCTGCTAATTATGGGCTCGTTATCTGATTTGGTTTGGGAGTAGAACTCCTGTGGGACGAATTATGGGCTTGTTAGCTTCAATGGCTGTCATTTGAAATCCTTCTAGGTGTGTCTTGTGTTCTTTCATGTGGATTTGCTTCAATGTTGTTGATAAACTGTCACTAGTCATATGTTATACATGACATAAACCGATTTGACAAATAATTATTTATCTTTTTCATACAACTAATATCTTTAGCGCATTGCCTAATCAGTTAGCATTAGCATCTTATTGTTCAAATTGA
The DNA here is from genome assembly GCA_036346575.1 of Dendrocalamus sinicus. Lineage (NCBI taxonomy): Eukaryota > Viridiplantae > Streptophyta > Magnoliopsida > Poales > Poaceae > Dendrocalamus > Dendrocalamus sinicus. The sequence continues at coordinate 12,976,254 of CM070666.1, read as the reverse complement.
CGCTGTAGCTTGCAAAAATGGTAACCAAGAAAATATTATAACTACTTGACAGAAATGTATTATACAAGGATGTATAAAAATCTTAAGGTATCCTTCCATGGGGGCCTCGTTATACTTGATCATCATAGGGCAATAGGTGGTGTATGTGCAAGTTAGGCAGAATAAGATACTTGAGCACATATTTTGACACAATACCATAAAGAAAGGTTTCTAATACATGGTGGCATTTTTTATATAACTACAGCAGTATTTTATAAAACAATGCTCTGAAGCCCATAGAAAAATGTCTCCTCTATGCGTATTTCTTCAATATCCCCATAGTGCCTGTGATATGGAATTTACAATAAAAATTTGAATAAATTAACAACAACATAAGTTAAAATACTGCAACGCGTTCAGTCATTTTGTCTCTGCATGTCAGCTACTTCGAAGAACTTGTAGCCATTCAGGTACTTGGAATGTTTTTCTGTGTAAAAGCTAAAAAAAATATGGGTAAGTTATAAAGAAAATGTCTAAGCCTCCAGAAAGATCTATATCTAGTTCTCTTTTTAGAGTAATCTATATCTAGTTCAATATTACAAATTTGTACTTTGCACAACGATATCAACATGTATTTAACACAAGTGAAGTAGATGGAAGCCAAAATTGCATCAAAACCACATGTTCTGATTAAACTTTCAAATAATCTTGAGAAGTAAATATTTGATGTACTCGTATCAGAGCATATTCAACATAGAAATGCCAGTGAATCATGCAAAAACAAAGAGCCAACCTATATATGTGTGCAGTCATAGAAGTTTTATTTGAGGATTGTTAATTATGAAACAGGACATTTGATACACCGTCAGTCATAGAAGTAGACTATTCATACCAATTTGTGTATGGAGTGTTGTTACCTACACGTGCGTTGGTATCTATGATGCTGTGTAACTTGCTGACGTGAAATGTGTGATATGCCTTATACCATTTGATACGCCTAATGTTGTAGGCTTGTAGCATGCACATTCGTTTACCAGTTCCTGTGAATTGAGTTTACTAGAGATGGGAAGAAAAGATACATTCTTTAGACAGTCCTAAAACTTCTTAGCCTTAGTAAACATGTGTTTGATCAGAATAATTTCTTGATGCTCTCACTGTGCAAACAAATCCGCAATGTCTAGCGCTCTTATGTAAATGTCCATTTCTCCGAGTTCTACCGAACTAGCAAGATTACCAAGTGAGCTCGGCTATCTTTTGTACCACGATTCAGCTTGTGAGCATCTGAATATATACCATCCTATCCAATTCATTCTGCATTGCCCGTATGTGTTGTTCTCAGTATCCTATAATTCAGTTCTAACCTGGACAAGTAGATCCTCCTTGCTATTTAGCAGTGCTGAAGCTCAACAACTTCACTGCTCACTTCACTAGTCTGCGTTGTGTCTCGTAAGCTCAATCCTTCTCAATAGCTAATTGAATAGACTCCACCTTCGATTTCATATCTTGGACTTCATGTCCGGCTTCTAACACTCAGACTCTTTTATTTGAACAAGCTTTTGTGAATTATCGTACTCATTTTCCTTCCGAACAAGCTCCTTTTGAAGCAAGTTTACTTCTTCGATTTTATGTTCCAAGCTCTCCCTTTCTTTGGTTAAGTCGGCTTCTAGAGACTCAACCTTCGCATCTCCGAGGTAATCTGCGATTCAAGTTCACGACAGAGACTGTGCAGCTTTGAGCTCCTTTGTCCTTTCTTGAATCTCCAATTGAGCAGCTTCCCAACTTTGGGTGTCTGTTGGAAGTACAGAAATTTGCAACTGGTTTCTGTGTAATCGGTTTTGATTCAATAGTGCAACAATAGTTTATGATGTAGTAATTGCTTGCTTGCTAACCGGAGCACTAGTTAGGGAGATGAATTTTGTCTAAAGTTTGGAGGTAGATTAGCCCTTTTTGCTAAGACAGTTGACCATTCGAAAATGCGCATCTTTTCATTGCGTATGGGTTAATTTAACTGTAAATGTTATGGTAATTTCTTAGGATTTTGTACTTGACCGTGACTTCCTCTGTTAGATAATCTAGTTAATTATGAAACAAGACATTTGATACAATCAGTCATAGAAGTTTTATTTGAGGATTGTTCTTTTCCCCATAAACATGTGTGCAGTGTACTTAGACTTAGCTAGTTTTTCCTATTTCAGCACTAACTCTCATATATTGTGTTCACTTGATTGCAGTGGAGAAGATATGATGGTGTTAACTAGTTATTTATCAAGACCTTTTGTGCAGTGTTTAACTTAGCAAATAGGATCTGTGATGTTCAAACTATGAATATTTTGTTGAACATAAGTTATCGCACTCTATTCTACAATTCTATATATGTGATGCCGTCTTTTGCTGAACAATGTAATCATCGGTGATATGGAAGTACTGCTTGTAAATTTTAGTCGCCATTGACTTTTGTTGAACAATGTGATTCTATCGATTATAGTGATAATTATGGAATTAAAATCTATGATGTTGGTGTGTTGTCTACTACTAGTGAATAAGCATATATGTACAAACTGTGAAAGAAGGTATTTCTAGATGGCAGACGGTTAAAAACATTTTTTTTATTAATTTAGTTTGGTAATTTGTAACCGCTGCCGTAGCTAGAGCAATAGCACACATACATGCTGTACAAAAAACCGAAATGAGGGCAATTGCAGATGCAGATCCACCTTTTGGGGCATTCAGAACGCCACGATAATATCAATTGGGGCGTTTGTAAATGCCGGCTGATATTACTCTGGAAGGGCGTTTGTAAACGCCGGGGTAGATTACTCTGGAAGGGCGTTTGTAAACGCCGGGGTAGATTACTCTGGAAGGGCGTTTGTAAACGCCGGGGTAGATTACTCTGGAAGGGCGTTTGTAAACGCCGGGGTAGAATATTCTGGGGCGTTTGTAAACGCCGAGTTAGTCTTGTGTATGGAGGCATTTCCTAAACGCCGAGGTTGCAGTAAACGCCGGGCAAAACCTTTGCCGACGGCACATATGTGGTCGTTTGGTAAACGCCGGTAAAAATTCCTTCCGCGGCATTTACACACATTCTAGGGCATTTATAGGTGCCCTAGCATGTTGGTTGTGTTGTAGTGCGTAAGGCGAAGCATAGCAAAACACCAGAACCTTTTCAACAACAGCAGAGATTCGTATCTCCTATTTTGAGTTCTTTGAAGCTTGAGTCCTTTATTTGTGCCCAAGATTATATCATGTTCTCTGAGAAGTGGTGTTACCGATAACGAGGCATCATCTAGTGTGATTGCGAAGGAGAGTTTCACCGTCTCGCTACATATTCGATACTTACGATGAGCAATTATGCAGCTTGATAATAAAGACAAAAGTGTACACAAGGACTCAAGCCGAGTAGGAGGTCCGATCATTGAAGTGTAAAGGCAAGAACACTTCCAATGGAGGTAGCCGAGACCGCCAGAATCAGAAGCTTGATAAGGAAAAAGTGAGATGCTATAATTGTAATGATTATAGGCACTTTTCTTCAGAATGCTGCAAGCCAAAGAAGGAGAAAGTGCTTCTTGCTAAAGCTCTCAACGATGATGAACCAACACTGTCTGATGTTGAGTCGAGTATGGGGCGTTGAGAAGATGTTTTCGCCATCCTAACTCAAGTATGTAGAATTGATTCTAGAGCGTTGAGGGGATGTGTCACTGTTCTGTATCAAGTATAAGTTAGATAAGTCATAGTTGAGATCGGCTATGTCAACGAGTTAGAGTATTTGCATCTAGATGGATCCGTACTAGTTCAGTTGAGTTTCTACATGCAACTATGTGTTTAGCTTGTGTGCAGAACACTTCATGTGGAGGTATAGCTGGTAGTTCATAATACATTGAGACTAAATTAGGAGTACGCAGAGTTAAGAGTAGGAGAGAATGTTAGAAATAATCTTGACCTAGAGTTTAAATCGAGTCCGAGACGCAATAGAGTCCATCTCCGGGTGTTACTCAAGTTGAAGTCGTGACCAACTTGAAGTTTGAGTACGTATATTAGTAGAAGAATATTAGTCTATATAATGAGGAGGCTTGTAACCAATTCTGTAAGTAAGCAAAAGCAAGAGAATAGAGAAATTCAGAAAACTCGGCTGCACAGTTGTGGTTGGCGCAATTCTCCTGTGTTCTCCCTGATTATTTATGTAATGTGTGAGTTTTCTCCTGGGACAAAGCTAACAACTTCTCTCTCGACTTCCTCCCCTGGGAGTTTGTTGACGATAGTGGCAGCCTGCTCCTCCTTGCCAACCAGAGGCGCGGTCACTTCCTTCATCTTCTATGAGCCCATCTCGCAACGATTCATTAGGATCCTCCCTATCGCCAACATGAAATACCACCGTTGCGTTGGCGTCATCCTCCGCAATGGGAACGACCATAGCATCAGCATGGAGAGCTTCAAGGTGACTTGCGTGCTCTATGAACGATACACGGGGGTGTTCAGCAGTGTTGGTGCCTCTATGGCTTGTACATGCAACCAGGGATGGAGCCTCCAAGGCACTGTTGAATAATCTAGCATGTTCCCCATGGACGTAGACTCAATCATAGTTACCGTGATCAAATTGACCATGGTCATAGAGTTAGTGAGTCAGTCATAGTGACCATGGTTGAAGAGTTAGTCATAGTAACCGTGGTCGAAGAGTTAGTCATAGCGGCCATGGTCATAGTAATAGTGACCATGGTCATAGTCGTAGCAGCCGTAATTCAGGTCATAGGATACTGTAGTATCATGGTTGTAGAGTTACTATAGTGGTCGTAGTGGGTGTGGTTGAAAGATCACTGTAGCAGTCATGGTCGTGGAAACACTATAGCGGTCATTCAACGCGTGCTTAGTCCACACGAGAATGCATTTTTTGTTGTCTGCTATCATTGTGTGCGGCATGGCCTGGGTCCGTGGATTATGCAGGTAGTGGCGCATAATATGGGTGGCATAACCACTAGAGTTATATTAGGATTTCCTTTAAAATAGCAGTCTAATACAACTAAAAAAGCTGCCTAGTTTCCTAGTAGCACAAAAACTCATGTGTTCATAATTTCATATGTGTTTGACTATGAGCTCAGACGTGTTGATTGGCTGAAGTTCCTGACATTTGGTATTAGAGCCAGCGAACGCTAATCCACAATGCAGCCAAGTGATTCCTCGTTGTCCCAACACTCCCAGTCTTCACGCCACATCCCAGAGACCGTGTTGATAGAAGCAGCGGTACTCTGGTGGGTACAAAGGGTGATGAGGGAGGTCGGGGGTTGGCTGCGTAGCTGACACTCATGAAGATGAACTATGGTAATTGGACCTTGATGATGAAGGTCATGCTCCAGGCTCACGAGCTCTAAGTAACCGTCGACACCGGCGATGCTGAATTCCAGGAGGATAGGATGGTGCTGGAGGCCATCTTGCGCATCGTTCCACTGGAGATGATCTCCATGATTGCCATCAAGGTAACCGCCAAGGAGGCATGAGATACCCTGAAGACCATACGCATCAGCATTGATCGAGTTCACAAGGCCAATGCTCATAAGCTCCACAAGGAGTTCGAGAGCATTGCATTCTGTGATGGGGAGTTAGTTGACAACTTCGCATTGCGGCTCACTAGGCTGGTAAACGAGCTTAGCACCCTCTCAATGACCCAGAGTTGTTGCACAAGGTCATCGAGAAGTACCTACGTGTCGTCCCCTTTAAGTTCTCCCAAATTACTCCGTCAATTGAAACTCTGCTTGATCTCTCGACACTCTCGGTGGAGGAGGTGACCGGGAGATTGAAGTCGGCAGAGAATCGGCTAGACCCGACGCCTGTCGCCAGATGTAACATCCTAATTTTCAAAGCCTTTTTGAAGCTTTTAAAATAAATTCACTATTTGGTTTTTTCAGGAATTAATTAAAGCTTAAAATATATTTTTATTAAATAAAAAGGATTTAATGTGACTAAATTAAACCTGAACATTTGTTGGAAGTGTTTTATTTGGGTTACTTTTATCTCAAGGATTTTTCTGGAATTTTCTATGATTTTTCTAGATTTATTTGCTATTTTCTAGAGCTCAAGAGATTTTATTTGAATTTTTGAAATAGAAAGCCCTATAAAATCCTAAAACCCTAAAAGGCTAAGTGGGCCAAAGCCCACCAATCGACGCACGCCTCAGCCCAGCCCGCTTCCACCTGTGCCACATGTCGATCATCTATTGCTCACCCGCCTGCATCCAGCCACCCCAGCCACTGCCCCTTTCTCAGCCATCCGATTCACCTCAGTGCCACGCGTCGTCCATCTAACGGTGTAAGCACTATTCATCTTCTTCCCAGGAGCACGCCGCCGTGTCTGTCTCGAATTCTTCCATGACCTACCGTCTTCACTGTGGACTCTAAGCCATGCTCAAGCTAGCCATCCTCAGCGTCCGAGTATAAAAAGCGTGCCACCCCTCTTGTTTTTCCCACCCCGAGTTTCCGCCGCCCTCACCGAGCTACCGAGTCTGAGCGTCTTCATCGTTGTCTTCGTCCCCATAGTCATTGATTCACTATCATCTTCCTGCCGGTGAGTCACCGTCTGCCGTCTAGCCTCGTTGTCGTCTACTCCACACTTGCTCGCTCGATTGTTGACCATCGCTGTCGCTCGCCTCAGCCCGCCATGCCATCTTGGTTCATGTGTGCCGCATCTCAGTTCGTGCACCCACCAGCTTAGCCCACACCTCGCCTGTGAGTCCCTTTGACTTCTCGGTGAACTCAGTTCACGATGAACTAAGAGGCTTGCACCTTGGGCCTACCTGTCAGATGCACTATTCCATAGACCCATGCATCGACTAGGCCGAGTCAACTGCCACCTCACCTGCCACGCTAGGCCTAGTTGCCAGTCAGCAGCCACGTTAGCAAGCCTAGTCACCGTGCACTATTTCATAAGCTGAGTTCACCGTAGACTAGCCTTTCCTTGCACCAGGTTCATAGCATAGTAGCTTTTCTTATTTTCAGCCTTTTCCTTTAGATTAGATTTTTCTGACAGACCATTCTTCTCCGTCCTAGCTCCGTTTGACCTTATTCTTTTTCATAAATTCATCTAAAATTGAGCTCTATCTTTTCGTTCTAGTTTTGTGGTTTTTAGAGTTCATTTGAATTTTATTTGATTTTGTTTTGTACCTCATTTGTTTTCTCTCTTGTTAGATCATGCTTTCGAAGGAGCTGAAGCAGAATTTGAAGATCAAGAGCCATTAACTGAGCAAGGTTGAGGCAAGTCATATTCTTTGATCATGTTGAACTTAGTTTTCAAATCTATTATACATTATTTTATTTTAAATTATCATGCATCACTATTTTATTACAAACCCTTATATTTGGTAGATAATGACCTATTTGATTAATCCCTCCTTGATAGTTTGAATGCCATGGTTTCATTGTCATCATAGGATGGGTAATTATCTAGTGATGTAATACTAGTACCCTCATGGGTGGTACGTTTAGTATGCTTAGTTGTGCTTGTAGTACGTTAGGTTTATCATCACATAATTAATTAATTTTGACTTAATGATATATTGGAACGTGGTGGTTAGCCACAATTATAAAATTTGGGTACCATGACATGGGAGGTGTCGTTGGTGTTGGTAATACAAAATTAGTTTTCACCTGGGCAAGTGATCGTGCAGTAAAGGGGCAAGTGTGGATTCACTTCAAGGGATATGGAAGTCTTGCCTAGGTAATATTTAAAGACTTAACTTTGTGCGCCATTGATCTGAGTCTTACCGTACAACCACATGCCTAGTATGGGATAGACTTGGCTGACTAATTTATGATATTTCAATTTCAATTCCGCCATTGTGATGAACATGGTTGCTGATTTCATGAGGCGCAAGGGGGGTGTGATGTGAAACCCTAGCAGGCGGAATTGGGTTGGGATTGAGCATTATAAATGCCTTATCATGATCTCTTCACCGCACACCAAAGGAAGTGTGTTAATCTAGTGGCAATATGAGATGATCATGTCTTGTAAATAAAATTGTACACCCTCTGTAAAGTGTAAAACTATTCGAATAGCCGTGTCCCCGATTGTGGACAATGCTTAGTGATTTCACACAAGGGGTAGAGTTTTCATAAAAATCTAGATGGGTTAAGTTGGGAAGTGAATGGTTAGTTCACTGGTGGTTCATTCAGTGAATGGTAGTTCACGGGTGGTTCATTGGAGTGAATAATCGGTTCATTATGGTTCTCTCAATTCCTTTGATTATTTATTTATTAATCATTTTCAAAGTTTGCTTTCAATCTATTTATTGTATTTACTTTAAAATATTGCTTTTTACAAAATAACCCTTCAGCCATCCTTTGGTAAGCATTGCATACTATATTGCATATTTGTTACAAACGACTTGCTGAGTACTCTATGTACTCACGGCTTTATCTATATTTGCTCAATTGAGGAAGAAGGACCAGATCAGCAGGAGGTATTAGAAGGAGGATACTTCGACGACTTTGTGTATTAGGACTTCGCTCCCCAATTGATTGCCTGTAGGCATGTCGAGTGGCTACTACGCTTAATTTCTATTTTTCTGCTACAGGTTTCTTAAGCCATTCAGGCTATTATCTGTAAGTTTGGTCATAAGTTCACAACTCTGATAATTAATAATATTTGAGTCTTTTCTTAGTAAATCGTGATACGGTCGGTATTTCATCTTTGTTTACACTATGTGCACTAGCGTGATTCTAGACTAGTGCAGAATACACAGGACAGTCTGGATTTGCATATTCGGGTCTCGGTACCGGAGCTAGCGGGAAGCTGCTCCTCATGGAGGAGGAGTGGTCTGCAAGGATGAGGGAGCAGTAGTAGGGGGAGGGATCCTCTGGCGGCTCCAAGTCTGACAACTGGTGTCGCAAATCACCATGACGAAGCGCTAACAGCAGCAGCATGGATGAAAGTTGGGAAAGGCTAGGAACTAGTGGTGGCCATGAGTCATTGGACCAAGGATTGCCATAGCCGGTAGAAGTGGGCCGAGGCTCATTTGACGCAAGGAGATGACAATGAGGCCACACTCCTGATGGCTAGGGTCGTCACCATCCCCGAATCCTCGATGCGGCAAACCATCGTCCCTACGGCCACTCACTGGAGCTTCAACAGTGGCTTCGATCACTATTTTGACCGCTCCTTCGACCACTGCGTCGACTGTGCCTTCGACTGCTCCTTCGACCATGGCTTCGACTACTCTTCGACCATGGATTCGAATGTGCCTTCGACTATGGCTTTGACCACTCGTCCCCATCTCCACGAAGCAAACCTCTCTGACTGGTTGAGGCAAATGTCTTCGCTCAGCAAGATCAGAAGGAGGCGTGCGATGACGGGCTCTGGTACCTCGATACCAGTGCAACCAACCACATTACTGGCTCTTGCGAGGTATTCTTCGAGCTGAGTTCCAAGGTGGTTGGCACTGTGAAGTTCGACAACTACTTCATTGTCAACATCGAGGGGCACAGGACGATCCTCTTCGCGTGCAAATCCGGGGAACATCACACCTTTACGGGGGTGTACTATATTCCCCGACTCACCACCAACCTCATCAGCATCAGGCAGCTTGATGAGATGGGCTGCCGAGTGCTAATTGACGGTGGGATCTTGAGGATACGCGATGAGCAGCATGTCTGTTGGCAAAAGTCAGGCACTCACCCAGCTGACCGTACCCACTTTGGCTCAAAATTGTGCAACTGGTGTGCCTATCGGCAAGGAGCTCAGAGGAGGCATGGCAGTGGCACACAAGGTATGGTCATCTGAATTTTCAGGCTCTGCACAAGCTTGCACAATGCGACATGGTGCAAGGACTTCTACGGATTGATCAGGTGGATCAAGTCTGCATGGCTAGCTCACCAGGAAACAGCGGTGGGCCCCTTTCCCTGAGTAGGGAAAGTATCACGCATAGGATGTCCTCGATCTTGTCCACGGTGATCTCTGTGGACCGATTACACCAACGATGTCGAGTGGCAACAACTACTTCTTGCTGCTTGTGAATGATCAGAGCCACTACATGTGGCTCAGTCTCCTTGCGAGCAAGGACCAAGCTCTAGCGTCGGTCAAGCACTTTCAGGCCATGGTGGAGGTGGAGTCAGGGTGCAAACTCAAGGTGCTCCGAACAGACCGTGGTGGGGAATTCATGTCGGTGGAATTTGGCGAGTACTGCACTGAACGCAGTGTGTAACGGCAGCTCACGGCCCTTTTTCACCATAGCAAAACAGGGTCGTTGAGCGTTGCATCTAGACGGTGGTCGCCATGGTGTGCAGCATGATGAAGGCAAAGGGGCTCCATAGGAGGTTCTAGGGCGAGGCCATCTCCACGACTATCTTCATCCTCAGAAGCAACCCCATTGCCTGGCAGTCGCAAAAGTAGAGGGTGGTGGCGCTGTCATCCTGCGAGGCGGAGTACATCGCTGCAATGGCTGCGGCGTGTCAAGGCATCTAGCTAGGTCTACTGATGGGTGAACTTCTTTGCTCAGAGCCCAGCGCACTGTGCTCAAAGTGGACAACAAGTCTGCCATTGCTTTAACCAAGAATCCTATCTTCCACAACCAGAGCAAGCACATCGACACTCGCTTTCACTTCATCCGGGTGTGTGTTGATGGAGGGAAAATCATCCTTGAGCATACTCGCATAGAGGACCAGCTCGCAGACATTCTCACAAAGCCGTTCGGGCGCGTGTCAAGTTCCAGGACCAGCGCACAAGGATTAGCGTCATCGAGATCACAGGTGAACGCAGTAAGAATTGGGGAGAGGGTGAATGTTGAATAATCTAGCACGTTCACTATGGTTGTAGAGTTAGTCGTCGTGACTGTGGTTGTAAAGTTAGTGAGTCAGTCATAGTGACCGTGGTCGAAGAGTTAGTCGTAGCGGTCGTGGTCGAAGAGTTAGTCGTAGTGGCTGTGGTCGATGTCGTAGGATACTGTAGTGTCATGGTCATAGAGTTACTATAGTGGTCGTAGTGGGTGTGGTCAAAAGATCACTGTAGCAGGCATTCGATGCGTGCTCAGTCCACGTGAGAATGTGTTTTTTTGTTGTCTGTTATCATCGTGTGTGGCATGGCCTGGATCCGTGGGATCGTGCAGGTAGTGGCACATAATAAGAGTGGTATAACCACCAGAGTTAAACTATGATTTCCTTTAAAATAGCAGTCTAATACAACTAAAAAAGCTACCCAGTTTTCCCGTAGCACAAAAACTTATGGAGCAGTGCTTCAATGCTTTCCTCTCTAATAAGAGTAGCACTAATCTCAAATCAAATGAAGAGATAAATAATATCTACCCATCATTTATTATGCTTTAAAAAATTATACGAATCACCGCTGAGGAAAGCATAACAGCACCTCCCAAACTCGTGTGTTCTTATTTTGTGTTTATAATTTCATAAGTGTTTGAGTGTGGGCTCAAATGTGTTGATCGGCTGAAGTTCCTAACAGGCACGTAGAGCTGGAGGGATGACAGGAATGTCTTTGGGGACACGACGAGCTCGGCCGGGGTCGGTGTCCATCTCTTGGGCGTCGACGTTGTGTCGCCGCACTTGGCGCGCCCGCCATGGGGGCTCTCTTCTCGGGGATGGAAGACGACGGCACCATGCTGGTCATCCGGTGCTGCAGCTTCTCGGTCCTCTGCCTTCCAGACCATGTTGGCGGGTCGTACTATAGATCGGTGTTCCGGTTCATCGATGCCACAGTGATGCATGTCCGCATGGTGCGGCTTGTCAGCCTGATCGGCGATGACCTCAAGGTCTTCGTGTAGCAGTAGCACGTGAACGGCGGGTAGGAGCTGGAGAGGAGCCTATGCTTGCCGGAGGTGACCCACGGGCTACTGGGGCGCAAGGAGGAGTACTTCGGTAGCATGGCGAAGATCGTCACAGCGGGCAAAGGGTACATCATGCTGACATCGGTGGAGGAGACGTGGCTGTTCTTCGTCGATCTGGAAACCATGGAGGCGGAGCGCGAGCATAGCAGGAATAGGTACGGTGGCAAGGTTTACCCGTATGAGCTGTGGTCGCCGCCGGTGGTGCACACTTGTATAGTCCGCTATAAGAGATTGGGGCTATTAAGCGATTGGGGGCTAGGACGATGTTCCCATGCATGTGTTTGCACTTAAGTTCCTATCATTGTCATGGATACCATGTATAGGTGTTCCATGTGTGCATCAATTCTCCAAACTAGGTCAGATCAATACCTAGTGGAAGCCTAACTGAAGTTTGTTTATCTATAAAATTTTCTGTGAATTCAACATTTTTGTGGATGCTCATTGCATATGTTAGCGGTAGACGCCTGCCCCACCGTCTGATCTGCACGGGCAGCTCCATCAGTTATCTGATCAAATTCATGTGATCAAACCCTCATCTGTTGGTTTGGTGTTGTCTTCCTCCCCCGATCTCAACCACACGTTCTGATGATCCTGTCACGGATGGTGGTCGGTGATTTTAGTACCCTCTCAATAGGCAGGTGACATGGTGCGGGGACCAATGGTCATCAGAGAGCATAAGCGATGATGGCAACCATGGTGGACAAGATGGAGCTAGATTTCATGGTGCGACGTAGAGACAAGGACTCTCCGACGAAGACAAGATGCACACAGGTGAGAGCATGGGGCAGGGAATAAGATGGTAAAGAATGTGAAGGTGGAAGCTCACCGGTGTTGATGAATTTCAATGGCGAAGCAGCGTGGCTGGCGGGGAAGAAGATGACATCGATCTCAATGTCTATAGCTCCAGGCTTCAATTGGCTTGGTGGCTTGGAGAGGGAGCTTCGGGACACGTTTTAATGCACTTGGGTTCGGCGGAACGGTGGGGCAGCGAGCTCCTTCCGTCGGCTCCAACGGCCACGACTTTGTCTTCAACGGATTTTGACGATTGCGGCTACGGTTTTGAGGTGGGGTAGCTCAATGTGCAGAAATCAAAGGTCTGGGATCCTATGTATGCACGTGAGAGGCAGTGGGTGAGGCAGAGTTTAGAGATGGTACGGTGGCACTACGGAGTTCGGATCGGACATGAGTGAGAGGAGATCGAGTTGGGGACGATGACTCTGACAAATGGGACCTACAGGTCAGCGACAGAGGTAAGCACACAGATGCGATGCTGATGCGTGGCGCGCGGCTGAAGCGGGTTGGATCAGCTAGCTAGCCGGTCCACGGAGGGGGAGAGAGAGAAGAAATGGAAGAATGGGCCAGCGTGCGGAGAGAGAGTGAGGGAGATGGGCCGGTTGAGATTTGGCCCGAAAGATTTTCTAGAATTTTAAATAGTGTTTTCTTTTTTAGAAAATTTAGAGAATTCAAATAAGCCAAGAAAAAAGCAAATGAACTTAATAAATTCCAAGAAAATTCATACAAATACTTTGGATACTTCAGAACTTAAATAAAACTATATTGGATTTAGTTGAAATTTGGATTAATCACATTAAATAATTTATTTGTTGAAAATTCAATTTAAGATTTAATTTACTTCAAGAAAATCTTCAAAATTTTATAAACCACATTTTAAATAAAATATTTTGAAAAGCCCAAAAATTGGATGATACACATCATCTATTGCCGTGGCCCTACATGCACTATGCGAGCCATCCAATAACGCCCATGTGTGCGCCTCAACTTGAAGCCGTCTCACGACTAGGCCCGTTCTTCTTAGTTTAAGGCTTATAATTTCTCTTAAACAAATAAATGAGACGGTTTGTCTATCGTCGTTTCGAAACGGTTTATCGAAATATTCTTTTTTGAAAAGCTTTTTAATATTAAGTTCGTTCATATAACTATTTATACTATAATATAAAAACCAAACTTCTTTGTTTAAGAATGGAGGCCTTCTACAATTCTGTCCGTGGTCAGCCCATCGATGGGCCCAGCTACCCGCTTTGGTATAAAAAAATGATTTGAATCGTCTGACGTGCAGAAAGCAAGTCTGACAAACACGGTAGCCTAACTTTCGGTGATTCTCGATCGTCCGATCAGAAAAGGAATGATTGAGATTAGATGCTACATTAATATTCTCATCCTATTCGCCACTGTGCTGCTCTGATATTCCTCCTCCACGTCGGAGGTCCCGGTTCCAAAAAAGATAGTGCATTTGGCTCGCGGAAGGACAAATTACCACGCCCTCATTAGGTTGGATAAATAAACAGGTCATTATTAGGGTTTATAATATAATCCCAATGGACGGGGAGAGGCGGCGCAACAAGGTCACCGCCAAGCCCAAGAATGGAGGAGGGAGGAAAGAGACGCCGGCAACAAGGCCGACCACCTCCTCAACCTCGTTATCCTCCGCGTCGACTCCCAACTCTGGCTCATCCGCGCATCTGCCACGTGCATCCTACACAACCACCCAGGCCCCCCGCATCCTCGGCCACTGCCCACTACCACGTCGTCGACCCCTGCTACTCGCCGGCGCCTCTGCCGCGGCACCGCGTCGGCAGCCCTGTAGTTTTCGTCCCCGCCGCGGCGTTCGCCGTGGACAGGCGCCACTTCTCCCTCGACTTCCTCCCCGAAAGCCGCCGCCCCTGGGAGCTCGTCGACGGCTATGGCAGCCTCCTCCTCCTCGCCAACCAGAGGCGTGGTCGCTTCCCCGACCTCGTGGTCTGCAAGCCCATCTTGCGGCGACACATCAGGATGCTCCCCATCGCCGACATGAAGTACCTCCGCTGCGTCGGCGTCTTACTCTGTAATGGGAACGACCACAGCATCAGAGAGCTTCAAAGTGACCTGCGTGCTCTACGAGCGATATGGCGGTGACCTCGGCACCACCATGGCCTGTACGTACAACCTGGGATGGTCCTTCCGGGGCCAGCTAGGATGGAGTGACGGCTGGAACATTTTTGGGGACACGGCGAGCTCGGCCTGGGCCGGCGTCCATCTCCGGGGCGTGGAGGTCGAGTCGCTGCACTTGACCGGCCACGCCACAGGCACTCTTCTTCTTGGGGATCGAAGACGACGGCACCGTCCTGGCCGTCCATTGCAGAGGGTTCTCGCGCTCCCTGATCACATCCGTAGGTCGTACCACAAATCGACGTTCCGGCTCGTCGACGCCACGGTGACGTACGTCCGCATGGTGCCGCTCGTCAGCCTGATCGGCGTCGAGCTGAAGGTCTTCCTGGGGTGGGGAGTACAGCGGTGGGTGGGAGCTGCAGAGGAGCTTGTGCCTGCCGGAGGCCACCCGCGGGCTGCCGGGTCGCAAGCAGAGCTACTTTGGAAGCAGGCGAAGATTGTCACGGCGGGCACGGGGTACGTCGTGCTGAGAATCTGGAGACCATGGAGGTGGAGGGTGAGCACAGCAGGAACAGGTACGCCGGCGAGGTTTACCGGTACGATCTGCGGTCGCCGCCGGTGGTGCGTGCTTGTGTAGTCCGCTGCAAGAGACGGGGGCTAGTCAGTCCGCGGCTGGGCGTTCGGGGGCTAGGACGATGTTCTCATGCGTGTCTGCTTCTCTTAGTTCTTGTCATTGTCATGGATATCATTGATAAGTATTCCATGTAATTCTCCAAACTCGGTCAGAAAACCTAGTTGTAGCCCATTCGACGTTAAATTTTCTATGGAATTAGGGTAATTTTCTCGGAGGTGTTTAGAGAGCTCTCGAGTGTTTTTTTATGGTTAGAAGCACTCAGATTTTTTGATAGGGTGCATACATGAGAGAAAAGGGATTCGAATGTATTTTATGGTTCGAAGCACTTATATTTTTTTTGGAGAGGATGCATATATGGGAGAAGAGGGGATTTAAGTGTTTTTGTGGTTCGTAGCACTCATATTTTTTAAGAGGTATATGCATGAGAGAAAAATCTAAATGCTTCCAATAAAAAAACACTCAGTATGTTTAGCACTTCCCAATTTTCTGCGAGGTCACTATTTTGCGGATGCCCATTGCAAATGTTTGCAAAAGGCACTAGCAGCTTCATCGGTTTTTGGGATCAAACTGACGTGATCGAACCCTCATCCATTGGTTTAGCGTCGTCTACGTCCCGCGATCGGGACCGCATCGATGGAGCAACCCCTCCCATCAAGCATCGGCGGAATAAGGCAGCACGAAACAGAGGAAAAACATAGTGAAAACAGGGGAAAACAGAGGGGTGGCCACAGGGGAAAAACAGAGGAGCGGCCACAGGTGTATGTCACTGGAGAAAAACAGAGCAAAACAGGGGGAAAAGAGAGCAGCAGATAGAAACAGAGTGCAAGCATCAATGCAATAAAAGGAAGCGAAAGTAGTTCGATGGCATCAGGTACAAATGTGAACCATGATACAAAGTAAAAAAAATGAACAGAACTGGCATCAATCCATTTTGCAGTCGTAGTTCTTATAGGGATTCGGTACGCAAAACAACAGTGGCACCAATCCATCAAGCTCACAGTGCACAAGTTCTCTAATGTAAAGAAAGGAGTAGTTCTACTTGTGATCGGACACAAATAGAAGTGCATGTCCTATGCAAGAGGACGGATCGAGTCTTCGGAGCACCGAATCCAATAAGAACAAGCCGTTCACTGCATTGCATATTCGGAGAAGGATTAGATGGAGATGTCAGGCTATAATTAGTAGTAGCAGCGATGTGGCAGAATAGAGCCGACATACAAGAATACTTTTTGGACCATGCCAAAAAGTATTTCCTATGAAGTAAATAATAATTTAATTGATTTATACTTTCTCGATCTTTTCGAGAATATATGATATTTTGGATATCAGTGCAATCTCCAATATGCATCTTTGACCTAAAATCTTTGTATATATATGCTATGAAAATATAAATTATTATATTATTAAAATATTTTTTAGAAAAAATATAGATGTTTTCAACTTTTAAAGGATAATCTGTTAGCGACGGTTGATCACATGCTTTATACAAACATCGCATATTTCTAAATGTAAATCGCATAAATTGAAAATAATACATTCTTTTGATAGAAATAAATATTTTGTAAAAGTGATTGCTAGGTTGAGCAGGTCATGGCGTACTAATTGGAGGCCCCACTATAAGACCCCACGCTAATTCTAAAGGTAAATAACTAAAAATTCCCGTATCAACAAAAAGGCAGAAACTCTTAGATTAATTGGAAAAATAGAAAATTGTTTTTCCTTGACTAGTTTCCAAAGGCCTGATTATATAGACACTTTACCTAAATCAGACCGATAAAACCTATAAAGCCTATGCGCCATAATAAAAATAGTTTAGTTATTTGACTACCTCCCCCATCCTCGTCCTATTTAAAGGTATTGCTAGGTTGAGCAGGTGTATGGGGTACAAATTGAAGACCCCTCTAGAAGACCCCACCTTAATTCTAAGGGTAAATAACTAAAAATTCCTACGTCAATAAAAAAGCCAGAAATTATTAGATTAACTAGGAAAATAAAAACACATCATCCACCGTGTTTTTCATATCCTAAAAGCCCATGCGACCGTCTAAGCTAAATATATCCCAATCTTGATCAGCCGTTAAAAAGAAACCTTTAAACGTGTCCAAGCTCAGGCTAATTAAACATGTGTAATTCTATTTGCTAACTATTGGATCCGGATTTTACAATCCAGAATTTTCTGTGATTCTACCGCACTATTCTCTGAATCAGTAGATAGTGCTACAGATACATTAGTGAATATCAAAGTACATACTAATGTGGAAGCGAAAATATATTAGTAGACTTACTAAGAGGCAGATCAGGACGAAATCATTAAAATGCAGTAGCAGAAAGGGAACATACATGTAGGACCCTCAGGACGTGTCCACAGGCAGCCAACTGGGTGTCATATCCCAAATTCTAGGGCATGCAAAAATGAGAAAAATTTTAAACTTTTAATGCCTTTTTGTTTTCTTGTTTCTTTATTGGAGTTTCTTTGAAAAGTATGAATTGCAAATCAAAAATTAAAACCAAGTTATAAAAGCTAATAAGATGATTGAAAGTTGACATGAGAAAACTCATGGTGGAAACCATCCTAAAGAATCTACGAGTATAATCTTAGCACTGAAAATAGATATTGAAGCAAGTTATGAAATTATGTAAATCAAATAAGTATATTTGAATTCGACAAGAAGTCTTCTCAGTTTTTTTTATAGAAAAGATCAAGAGAAGATAAAGCTCTGAAAAAAAATTTACACGATCGTCTGCACTATATCAGGAGTGTTAGTTTTGCCCACCTCAGCCTTCGACCGCTGTGTGCCCTGGGATCTCTGACTACTCTTAAGCTCGGAATCTCTGACTGCTCCTCACTCTAATCCTTTGCAATACCTCTTGGACACCGCCCGATGCTACAACACCACTCGAACGCCGTTCGATGCTCTGAAGCCGTTCGAACATCGTCCGATACTCCGTTGTCACTCGAACCCGTCTAATCTCCGTTGCTATTCGAACGCCGTATGATATCCATTGCTACTCGAATGCCGTCCAATTCTCCTCTGCTACTCGAACATTGTCCGATACTCTTCGACTACTTGCTCGAAGTCGAACTTTGACCATCCACCCGGCTTTGTTAGTCGAACTCGAAACCTTCCGAGTTCTCGAGACTTCTCTGTTCTTCGAGTACGATGACGACAACCCAATAATAACATAGCAATAGAATAAACAAGATCTTTGGTGGTACTTCAATCGCCGTACATTTTCTGGGGTAAAACTCCACTCTATTTATATACTCAAAGTTTACAACTTAAAAATGAAAAAATATCGCCAATTACAAATTGGACTCAAGACTCGATTTCTTACTAAAACTAGACTCAAAAATTGAAAACAACTCGAACTCCTAATTCGGTTCCACAAACTGGATTGAACCGACTCGTACTTTGCACTCGATGATTGCTAATCATGTCTGGATTAATTCCATTCCAACAAGGAGCATTTGCAAAGATTCTCATAATTTTTCGAGCTTATCTAATGTATCTAGCTTTTACTCAAACCTCTTAGCTCTCCTCACCCTTTCTCTCTCTCTCACTGTTAAGTGTGGCTCACTTGTAGTACCCTTCTTCCACCTCCAGCCTGCACGAGCACAGACTACTGGTTCTAACACCATGCCCATCATTTTGATACCACGCCTGTTGTTTTTTCTCTTTGCTGACAGCCCATGCCCTGCACCACACCTTTCCTCTGTGCATCCTGGCCTTGTGCCTAGCTTTACCTCTCGACCGCTAAGCTGGCCCTTAAGAGCTTCGATCAGTTAGCAAGTTCTGCCACGAGTGCTCGTACATCTCCCGGCTGGTGCTGGTGCTCGTGGAGTGAGCTTGGAGTTCTCCTTCCTCCATTTCCCGGCCAACGTCCGGGGCTCCGCGCTCCACTTCGTCGCCGGCGACGACGGCGACCTGCGGCTCGTCAGCCTGACCAACGACGAGCTCAACGTCTTCGTCGAGGACGACGACGAGTGGGAGCTGGAGGGGACGTTGCGTCTACGTGAGTCGACCCGGGGGCTGCCGGGTCGCAAGGAGAGCTACTTCGACGGCACGGCGAGGATCGTCGCGGCGGGCCAGGGGTACGTGGTGGTGACGCCGGCGGAGGAGACGTGGCTGTTCTCCGTCGAGCTCGCGACCATGGAGGTGGAGCGCAAGCACGGCGCCGGCGCGGTTTATCCGTTTGTGGTTGCGTTTCCGACGCTGCGCGCTGTGGTATGCGACTGCAGGAAAAGGGGCCGAGGCCCTTGCTTGGAGATTTGTGATTGTTAAGTAGGATTATTAGTAGCTGCTCGTACTTTGTATGGCTAAAATCAGAAAGCAGTAATTAATTCTAGTAGCTCTCTAATCTCTAGCCTACTTACTAGAGTTGTCAGATGAAAACGTGAACTGCGTCGTGTAGCCATACAATTAATCCTGGAATTAAGCATCTCCGACGAAGGGCATGTGCAATGGTTAGTCTCTTAAGATTATCTCTAAGATTTTCAGCTCATCCAAAGACAATATTAAAGATAACTTCTCTAACAATATATCATTCTTCTAATTGTTTTATACTATTTTTATTATAATTTCTTGCCTCACACTCTCTCACTATTTGCATTAGTTTGCAAGTTTAAATCGTCTTTTGCATAAGAGATAACACATTCTCTTGTTACCTCCGCTCTCCTCTACATAGGATATTGCGGATATTGCTAATTTAATATAGTAAAAGACAGCTAAGTATTACTATTGGAGATACTCTAATAATGCGAATCCTGACAAGATATTGCCATAACATGTGCAGCTAGTAAGTAGTTGTGCAGTGTGTAACTTGAATGAGCCATACAAACCTCGGCCTTAAAAGGAGCATCCCAAGGGAGTAAGAGAAATATAAAGGAACAAATTTTTTTCCTGATATGCAGCGCCGTGTAGATTGTAGGCCTGTGAGGCATCGGGAATCCATCAACGGAGGTGAGTTCTTGCTGACACTACCTGCAGTGCAGCCACAATTTTTCGTTTTTGCTATATATCCCTGAATAGCCTCTCTTAATTTCCTTTTGGTGTTTGAACTCCCTCTCTAATTTGAAGCTCGTCCCACGTTGCGAACAGTTTTGATAGGTGAGTTTGAATTTTGTGTTACTTTGCAGGAAGATCCAATGAAGATCAGTGTTGGAGGCGCTCGGTCGACCGATCTGCTTGCTGCTAGCTGAACAAGAGCAGCTGATGGGCAGCATGCAGCGTCTCCATCTCCAGGTTTGAGAGGTTTGAGGATCTTGACGTCGTGCTGTAGGTTTCAAGCCAATGATCGCTGCACAAGCACTGCAAGAAGACAGTCAGAATGGTCTGCTACTGCTCAGAAAGCATTAGCATTATGTTATGCACTCCTAGAACCAGTGGTTATATGTTGTCAAATAAATTAATCTACTATAACTCCTGGGACAGCTGCCTAAACTACAAACTGGGATGAACGCTTTGACACTTTTGTAATTTCTTGGATGACTAGTACGGTAATGGGATGACTCTGTAATTTAATAATATTATATCTAGTAGCACGGCCTCCCTATGTATTCTCCACTCTGTAGATGGAATCGAATCAATGTTTTGACACTTTCACAATTGATTATGGCATACGGTCTTCATTGATTTAACACATATAGATAAGTAATTTCTTGGAGTAGTATCTTAGCTTATCTTCTATTTTGCTAGATAAGATATTTCCACAATATGTATTCTATTAGTGTATATATATATCAGCATGAAACAATACACACCACATGGAGTCATAATAAAACACTGAACAATCATAGGGCGCACACACGAACCATGGCCTTACCAGGAGCTGGTGGTAAGAGCTCAAGAAAAATGAGAAACACAAGCTTTAAGAACATACCAACCGTTGTTTCCATGAGACAGTGTAAATTATAGGCTCCAGAGGCATCTGGAATTTAACAACAAGGTGAGTTCTACTCTACAATGTTTGCAATCATAATTCCATGGTGCCTTATTAAGTTTCCTTAGCCCTTAGTTTCTCTCCTACTTGCAGCTTATCCCACAGTTTGAACAATTCTGACCTTGCGTTGTTTGTATTAATTTCCAGAATTATACAGCTAGCTCGGGCCACAGAAGGCATGCCGCCGGTGAAACTTGGAGAGCTGCTGTCCATTGTGTTGTAGCTGCCAGCAGCTCCTGAAGGAAGGACTTAACTAGCGCTTGTTTCTTCATCTCTTATGCATGCGTACTGTAGTACTGCGTATGAAACTATGAACTATATATGCACTATGTAGTGAACTTGTGCTGTTCATGCTGAACATTATCTGTGCGTTTATATCAGGTTCTCAACTAATTTTCCGTGTCTGTTACTATCAGTACTAGTTAACTACTATGGCTTGAAAGTTGCAAATTGCGATTCCAATTTGGAAAACTATCAAAAACTTGGAATTAAATACAGTTATATATTTGTTATGCCCAACGGTGGTTATTCCCAGTGGTGGAACTAGGCATCGAGCTACCTAGACTGTAACATGAGGTCTAGCAACCAAAGCCCATGCAAAATTTATAAAAAAAATAGAGTTAGCCCAAGAGTCAGACCAAGAGCAGCTGGCCCAGTCTGGAGCTTGGGCTGGTTCTGCCCTGGTTATTCCATATGTATTTTGGTAATAGGAAGGCATGATGTGTACATTTATAGCTAAAAAAATGTGGATAATTTTTTTATCCGACACGAGTGCATAACTGCATATTATCCAATATCCGATATGCCGAAGCCAATCCAATATATATGAACCCAACATACGCTATTTCGAAGCCTGGTTGTGTCGAACTAAATTGTGTATTTGTAACTGCATGGTCTGCACAGCATATAGACATTACAGGACTGCAGCTGATCTGCTTTCATCTTAATGGGAGCGATGGCATCAATTCTTTGAACAACAGTTGTCAATTGATGTAGCATGTGGTCTTTACTAATGCAACTCATACCATTGCAAAGTTCCCTGGTGCAATACCTTTGACATATCTTTAAATCTTTTATTGGCAGGATATGACATTATAGCATGTACTGGTCAGTAATGCTGTGCATTGTGTAGCATCAAGACGGAGGGTAATAATTGGTTGTACCACAAAAATCATGGCCTTAAAAGGAGCATCGTTGTGCAGTGAGACTTCAAGAAAAATGTGAAATGCATGTATGCAAGAACATAACATTCATCATTTTCCTTAGATGCAGTGTGTAGATTAACTGTACGTAGGAGTCGGAGGTAGCGGGAAGATAGCTATCAGGTGATCTCTCTTTGCATATGTTTGTAGTGGTGATTCAATGTTGGCTGACCGATCGGTTGGCCATCTTTGAGTAGCCTAAGTTCTTTTGGTATTTCAAGTTTTGTTTTCTCTAATTTGGAGTTTATTCGACAATTTCAACAATTTTGATATGTGAGTCTGCTTGTTTCTCATTTGTGCCAAATTGCAGGAGGCAAATTGAATGATGGAGGACCCTGAGGTAGGTTAGGAGAAGTTGACATTCATCTCGCTGGGGGCAAAGACATCGACTCCTACCAGCAGTCTATACTGTGCCCTGCTACCTTATCGACGGTAGCGACACAAGTTCTTGGACTTCTGCATTGGCCGCTCATGTACAAATGATATAATAATTAACGCTGCAATATCATGTTCTTTTTAACTGAGACTTATGACTTTTGGTTATGGTTTATAGTTTTTAGGCTGTTCGTGTGAGAGATTATAGAGTAACAAAAACTCGTGTATGGTTTTTGCCGATATAAATAAAGTCGGTACAGTATATACTATAATTAATTAGTAAATCCTATTTTGAAAAATACTCCGTTTAAAAGCTAGTTACTATAAAAAAGTCAAAAACAAAAGTCAATAGCTGAAAAAGAGCATGCCCGTATTGTGATGACAAAAGGTGTGAATAATGGATGGACCGTACAAACCATGTCCTTAAAAAGGAGCATCATAAGGTAGCTTCAGGGGCTCAAGAAAAATTAGTCCCTCAAATCACAATACATATCGTTGTGGGCTGCATGTAGTTAAATTTTCAAAACTTTAGAATACATATATATTTAGATTGAATATATAAAAATCATATGAATAGATCTGTCTCGAAATTACTTTTATAATATTATAATTTTATTAGATCTTATGAATATACTACAATATAAATTAGTGGTTAAACTTGCGTTTTAGGGACCGTTTAAATGTCCAAAATGATATATTTTTGACTGTAGGAGTACATGTTAGTGATATGTTCTAGAAACAATCATAGAGATGATTATATCACTTCTATGTTTACGATATTTTCAATAGTATGTTATCTTTCCATTGAATAATTTCTTTTCGTATTGATCAATAAGTATGTGACTCGTTCATGGAACTTTTTATTCATATTTTGATATTATTCTAAATTATCTCTGATCTTATATCATTATGTGGGACAATAATGATTTATAAATCAACATATGTATTGATCGATGATCATGTTTCATGGATCATGAATACGAAGATATCAAATCAATAATATGGACATATGTTAGAGGATATGGTGTTGGATTGATCCATCTTGAGACATTGTTGAGATTGTTATGTTTTTATGAATCCTTAGTTGGTTTCAAGCAACGATGATATATAACCTTTATATCTGAGATCAGCATAGTTTCCTATATGTGTAATAGCATACTTAGGAGTTACCAAACGCTACACCATAACTTGGTACTTATAAAGGCAGCTTTCGGATATGTTATAAAACATACAGAGAAATATGACTGGTCGGATATGAGATTTGCCTCTCCTATATAACAGGAAAGATATCTGTGGGCCCTTCAATGTGGTCGGATAAAAGAAGTGCATGGCCATACCACGAGTGGTCGAATAGTCGACTATATGAAGTTGTCGATCACTAAATCAAAAAAAGATTGAACGACTCAAGGATGACACATTTGTCACTTGAAGTTCCATCAAGTATCGTGAGGCAAAATGAGAATATACAAATAAGTCATTTAGTCCGACCAGATACGAACAGGTCATTAATCTTTGTATATATTTAGAGGTCGATATGTCCTGCTCGGGACCGCTACCGACCATTGATTAGAAAGGTGTTTCCGAGTTACAATCAAGTATATATGAACCTACAAGATTGCACACATAACAAGTTAGAACAGTAAAGGTCTAGTTGATAGACTCTGAATCAAATACAATTTCTACTCATATAGGATAAGGATCCAGTTGGAGGCTTTCTGAGTGGGATATGATATCTACTCGTGATGGAAAAGAATTCAGCTGGAGGCTTTATATAAAGGCTACATAGGATTACAGAATTAAGAGAGAGATCGTACCACCCACTGAAACCCTAGTCGTCTCTTTCTGAGGGCCCTGCAGTGCTTGCTGATGCTAGCACATGGGTACACGGCGTTCTATTCCTAAATGTGTGGCTTTCGATAGAGGCGCTATTGTGGTTGTGGCGCTAATTGGGATGATCAAAGGAGAAGATAATCAGCTCGTGGAGATCAACTACTGCTAGAGCATGATCGGATTCTGAGAATTGCTTTCTAGAGATGTTGGACGATCAACTACTTCCGCTACATCAATGTACAATAAGTTGAACCAAATTCTTGAACTCTTCTTTCACTACGCTGTGCGTCTGTGGTAACGATATGTGATCTCTTATTCATATGATTTTCTAGTTTATATGGTAAAAATTTTAAAATACACTACTATAGCGTACCCATTTCCCAATAATACAAACACTCTAGCGCACCCATTTCCCAATAGTACAAATACAACTTGGCAAGTGGCAATAACCCTCGCATTTGTGAAATGCAGTATCTAAATTGTAGGCTTGGGATGCATCGGAGATGGCAACTAGGTAATCTCTGTTTGATAACACTTGCAATTGTAATCGGCCATGGTGCCTATTCCATGATTTTAGCCTCTTACGTACTTTTGAGGTTTCAAGTTCGTCTATAGATAGAAGTACATTAATCGTATAGTTACAGCAATTTTGATGGGCAAATTTGCTTGTTTCATCCGTACAATTTTGTGAAATGTGAATTTGTGACGTGTGATACTTACTGAAATACTAAATCATATGATGCAGATTGTAGTTTTGAGATCCATTTAGTGTCATACACTTTATTGAAAGTGATTGCAACATATATTATGTATTTCTTGTTTTGTTATCGGATTATAGTATTGGTTTATTCCGTCAACCTAAATTTCCCGCCACTGGCGAAACTTCTCTGTCGTGATGGAATGCCTTCATGTCCCCAGCCCTGACGAGACTTCTCTGTCGTGATGATTCGCCTTCATGCTCCCTGCACACGAAGAGTCAAGACAACCTGCCCTCCTGCTGACTTGACACGCGTAAGCGTGATGCGCCCTCTGGTGCCTTGCTTTATTGCCTCCCTGCTTGTTACGTGATGAGGCAAGAAGTACTCACATGCAAAGAAAAACACCTAACATGTTGGACTTCACATACAGCAATCACGTGACGTGATATGTTGCACAAACGCGAATTTTGTGTACGGATAATCCATTTTTTATTCGAAAATACATAAATATACCCGCGACAAAATTTTTTACAAAAATAGTCTCCAGTCGCCCCCCCATTGGGCGACTTCTTCCTTTCGCCCAACCGACAAGCGACACAAAAGGAATGTCTGAACCGTTGGCGATACTGCGATCGCCCTACCGTTGAGCGACTGAAATTGCGATCGCTCAATGGTTGAGCGATCGCATTGCGTCGCTCAACGGTAGGGCGATCGCAATGGATATCCACCCATCGCGCCACTACCCCTCATTCTCGCCAAACAACCACATTTCCCCATTCTGCAGAGAGCCGAGAGAAGAAGAAGAGAGGAGGAGGGAGGGAAGAAAAGAAGAGGAGAAGAGAAGGAGGGGAAGAAAAGGAGGAGGGGAGAAGAGAAGGAGGAGGTGAAGGAGGAAGGAGTCCAAGCTATTCCATCGATTTGGATCCGGTATTTTCGTTAATTAGGTTGTATTTACACTATTATTTAGATGAAATATTAGTGTTAGTACAAATTGTAGATGTAGTATACATTTTGTAGTATGGAACATTTTGTAGTATAGAAATTTTACTACTCTTTTAGTATAGAAAGTTTAGTTTAGTGTTGAACGATGATATTTGACATGTCGTAAATTTCAATCATACATGTAGGCGTACATCATTAATGGCGATTACTACATTGAGAGTGTATTATGGTGCTGGAATGATTCGTGAAGGTCCGAATGGTGTGGATTTGAGCGATTTTCCGCAAGTCACTCGTACTTCCGGATGACGAGAATGCTCCAATGACGGATGTGCGCATTGGCGACCCGAGTTTTCATTGGACCCCGGTGTGTGCGTCGTTGTGCAAGGGCTTTGAGCCGGTCTCCCACGACATCGGATGGGAGTTGAAGACATTGTGCGCTCGCCGTGGAAGGGCTTTGTGCAAGGGTGCCGCGCCGTGGATACGAGTGTGTCTGCTTGTGCAACCGTGCTCACTGGCAAGCAGCGCGCAAGCTCGTGCGTCCGCCTATGCTTCGGGAGGTGCTAGCGGCTCGGGCGGGCAGCACGATGGCGGAGCTGATGAAGTTGCTCATGATGAAGGCAATGCGGTACATGGAGGAGAGTTACACCGTCAAGCTATACAGGGGAACCGGGCAAGCCGATGCGGTATATGGAGGAGAGTTAGAGCCGTCAAGCTCCGAGAGGAACTGGCAAGGCGATGAAGGAGAGTATAATGAGTATATCGTGCAGCAGATGGAATCGATGACCAGAGGGCATGGGATGAAGAGCAAGCTGTAGAGGACGGCGAGGAGGACAATTCCGATGATGAAGAAGTTCCTATCCCCGGGAATGGAACCGGTTTAATGCGGAGGGTGTTTCGCATATGATGAGCATGAATCACCATGGGAGTATCATGAGACAAAGGTTCGGTGCATGCTGTGTTTCTTCGACAAGGAAGCTGCCGCAGATGCCATCAAGCTTTGGGCCCTTTCAATGCAACGGACATTTCGCGTCGTCAAATCAAGCCGGAGCGGCGACATCGTGAAGTGCGAGCGGTGGTTGTCCTTGGAGGTGCACGCCAGAGACCCAAGTATGACACTCACCGGATTGTGTCCAAGGTGGAGCCGCACTCTGCATTCGAAACTTTGTCTTGGCGAGGCATCGAAACCGACGTCGGATTTATAGCCAATTTGATGTGCGGGAGATAGTGGAGAAAAAGATGTTGCGGCAACACATATTGTGCTAGCTATTGAGAATAAATTCAAGTATAAGATTAGCTACGCGAAGGCGTGGCGTGCCAAGCAAAGGCGTTGGAAAACGTTTGGCACTTTCGAGGCGGCGTCGACAACCTTCCTCGTATGCTTAAGGTGTTGCAACAAAGGAACCTGCACGTACATCGCCGTGCACGAAGCCGTCCGTAAGTCCACCAGATTTGCGTGTTGCGAGAGCATTGTTTGCATTTGGTGCTAGCATTGAAGCATTCAAGCACATCTGCCGGTGATCTCGATAGATGGGACCTTCTTGATGAGCAAATACAAAGGGCGCTCTCGGCGGCCATAGGCGTTGGCGGTAACAATCAAATATTGCGCCGCTATTGCATTTGTGGAGAGTGAGAATTATGAGAGCTGGCTGTGGTTTCTAAGACATGTGAAGACTGGAGTTGTAGGCACCGGCACGGTGTGTGCGTAATCCATGATCGCCACGCCGGTATTATAAAGCGTCTGAAAACTTCAAGAAGACCCTCGGAGAGCGTTCCTTGGCGGACATGAGGAACCGTGGTGCGATCGTCACTTAGGGGCAAACTTTTCAAGCAATTCCGAAACAATCTTTGATGAAGCTATTCAAGAGGCTTGCTAGGCAGAACCAGCAGAGAAAATTTGATGCTTTATGGGGGTTGCTGGATGAGCACACCAGGAAGAACGTCGACGAGAGGAGCAAGGGGCCGGTCACTCCTGGGGCGGCACAACCGCAATGCTTGCCAAAGAATCGATGAGTCTAACCCAAGTGGTCCAAGAAGGAGGAGCGCACGAAACATCAAGTGCTTCTCGCAGTGGATCGAGGGGAACCATTGGAGAAGTGGTCATTGTTGCGCGACACGGATGGCGCAAGGTACGGAATAATGACAAGTAACCTTGCCGAGGTGTACAATTGGGTTCTCAGGGGTCTCCGTTCTCAGCCCCTTGTCGCCATCGTGGAAGGTGTTCTTCACAGCACAATCCGCTACTTCAGGGACAGGCACGCGAGTGCCGCACTTCATGCGGCCAATCCCGGAGCCCTGTATTCGTCAAAAATTACCGCGTACATGGAGACGAAGGCACGAAGGCTCAATTGCACTGATGCATTGCATGGGCAACAGGAGCATCGTTTGAGGTGATACTCCGTGTGAGCCGGATTTGGGACATCTCGCTCACTTATTACTCACGAGGTATGCCTTGGAGATCATGCAAACAGACCTAGCTGCACATGCAACAAGCTTAAGTTGTTACACGTGCCATGCTCTCATGTCCTCGCTGCATGCGGAATCGTGCGCATTGATCCTTCCAACTTCATGTCCGAGTACTTTTTCAAAGAGAGAATACCGCAAGCTTGGTGTGGGAGCTCCGGGGTTCGGGCGGTGGAAACTTCACCACTTTGGACATTTCAGCGAGGACACAGGTTCGGATATTAACATGCTGAAGGGTGGGAAGGGTCGGCGACAGAGCCGACGTATTAGAAATGACATGGACGAATCACAAGCTGGAACATCCGTGCACGTTGTGGCGATGCGGTCGGGGGGCACATGACTAGACGATGCAATGCATGACCGATCGATAGTTGGTGTTGTAATGCATGCTAAATTTAATGTACCATTTGTTAACCTTGTATGTTACATCCTTGTATGTTGTAATGGACTTATTCCGTGGACATCCGTGAAGTGCGAGCAGGTGGTATTTCATCCTTGTATGTTGTAATGGACATCCTTGTATGTTGTAATGGACTTATTCCTTGTATGTATGTTGTAACCTTGTATTTCATGCTCAGATTGCTTAACACGAAGTTTCAACGAAGGTCACAGAAAATAAAGGCGTCACGCACTTATAACACGAAACAACACATACATTACACATACGAATTTATGAAAAGTAGTACACCCAACATTTTAATTCAACACAGTCCTACCGCCACATGCCAAACGACACAAATTCTACATGCCAACACATGAACAAATACATGAACTAAAATACGACACAAGCATAACCTCGTTACCTACATGCCAAACGAGCCTCGTGGCACCCACATGGAGAATTGCTGAGGGCCGCCTCGGGCGTGGTGGCCGTCATGGTAGTGGCATGCACATATGCAGCTCGGGTTCGCGCAGCAACATGTGGGATCATAAGAGCTTCCTATATTCACGACCTCCTCGTTGCCCCTCTCGCGTTGCATCTGTTCGCGGAGGTCATTGTTCTCCTCAGTGAGACTCTCCATTCGGTACTCCAAGTCCCATATTCGAGCCCATAACGTATCCACATAACGATCAACATA
Source organism: Dendrocalamus sinicus (assembly GCA_036346575.1). Classification (NCBI taxonomy): domain Eukaryota; kingdom Viridiplantae; phylum Streptophyta; class Magnoliopsida; order Poales; family Poaceae; genus Dendrocalamus; species Dendrocalamus sinicus. The sequence continues at coordinate 12,946,417 of CM070666.1, read as the reverse complement.
CCGTTCGTGAGGAGGGTCGATCCAGTGGGAGAAGTCGCATTTGGCCATCTGCACAAAAAATGACGGTAAACTTCGAGGGTCCATAAGCAATACAAAATGTAACATTACTAATTTGTACCCCGGAGCGTGAGCATCGGAAGAAACGTCGCCCGCCATCGTTCGGGGAATCCAAGATCTGGACGACCGCGTACTCATTGTGTCTGCATTTCGGCCACGGTGGTTGAGCACGCCGGCTTGGTATCAATCGGTACTGCGGACCAAACATATCCCTCGTTTCTAAGGAATGTCGCCCCGGTGACCCAAATCCCACTGGCCTCGACTTCAGACATGGTATGTTTCACCACGAAAGAGAGGGTATACTTTGTTCGATTCACAATGTCATGCGACCCCAACCCTGCTACTTATAGCAAACCAGGGCAGCTTAATGCAGTGACCACCAAAAAAAGAGGCTTTTGCTCAGGGACATGACAACACGCCCGGCTTTGCTCGGGGACATGACACAAGAGGTCAGCTTTGCTCGGTGAGATGACAAAAGAGGCAGCTTTGCTCGATGACATGAGAAAACGGGCAGCATATGCCGACTTTGCAGTTGGACTGAGTAGGCCTTTAGCCTGCACACATATAGGGCGTGAGGTCTTTAGCCTTTACTGAGGAGTAGGCCTGTAGGCCTGTACACATATAGGGCGTAGGTCTTTAGCCTTTACAGAGTAGACCAGAGGCCTGTACACATATAGGGCGAGGTCTTTAGCCTTACAGAGTAGACCATGAGGCCTGCACACATATAGGGCGTAGGTCTTTAGCCTTCTAGGCTTTGAATGGTCCAATCTCTGAAAAGGCTATAAACTATGAATTTATTACGAGATTATAGTCTCTGAAAAGCCTGTATAGGGCCATTTATTGCTACTGGAATCCGTGAAAGCGAAAGATCCTCTCCATGGACTATGCCCATCGCACGGATAACCCGCCTACATAAAGGCCTCTCTCCTATGTCTTCCATACCACATCTCCTCCTCAAGGCATCACAATACTACTACACAACAATGTCTTCTGGAGGTCGACCCATTTGGAGTGCCGGAGTGGCATGAGCGCCAAGTGCCATTGCGGTTTTAGGACGATGTTGGGAGTGCGGATGATCGAGTACAACGAGCCAAATACGGCCGTAGGTTCTTCAAGTGTCACGACGGATGACGACTTCGTGGTAACGACCATAACTAAATCATTTCTTTTCCGTTATCGTTTTCAACTTGATCCATGACATCTACCATGCCACACATAGGCTTGCGGGTTCATGGAATGGGTGGATCGGTGCGCCGGCATGGCCAAATAACCGGGCGGTGGAGGTGGAAAACAAAGGACAATACCTTGTCAAGATGACTCGAGCTCGCGAGGTGGAACGCGCGACGCGGCTTGAGCAAGAGCGCCGCGTGAGGGTGGACCAAATCCGTCGAAGGGCAAGGAGGATGAGCGCAAAGGAGGCGGGAGCAGCTAAGTCTGCGTGAAGCAGCCATCAAGCGTCAGGAGGAAGAGCTTCAAGCTCGTGAGGCAGCCCTCAAGTCCAAGAGTGACAGGAAGAAGGATGCAGCGGAGCCATCTTCAAGGCGCGACAAAAAGGGGAAACAACCACGCTACACCCAGTAGACAAAATGTGGCGAGGAAAGTGGCCCCGGTCCACACAGTAGGTGGTACGAGCAGTTGGGTGGGTTAGTCGCATATCATGCTATATGTTATGTATGTAATAAAACTGTAAGCGGCATGTTACTCCCAACTGTATTATGAAGTTTATTTCAATTCACATAAGGTTATTATCTCGTGTGTTCGCATTCAATGATTCAGATAGCAAATCATGTAACAATAATTAACATACTAGTTTTCTTCGTACACTAATTCTTAGTAACATAAAAATATCACTTACCAATGTATATATCAAACGTTCTACAGTCAATTGTTCTTAAAAAAAATTTCTCACAATTTTTAATGCACGTACAACATACAATAAACATAACCTTTATTACAACTACACCATATTTTTCCAGTTTAAAACTACAAAATTGACAAAACTCGCAAAATCACGGGAGTGAGTAAAGTCGCCTTCCATTGGCGCTGCGTTATAAGTCGCCCATCCATTGGCGCATCGCATGCGATCGCCAATGGTAAAGCGACTACGCGCGATCATTGCAAGAACCAATGCAGATATTGTGTCGCTTGCCGGTTGGGCGAAAGGAAGAAGTCGCCCAATGGGGGGGCGACTGGAGACTATTTTTGTAAAAAATTTTGTCGCGGGTATATTTATGTATTTTCGAATAAAAAATGGATTATCCGTACAAAAAATTCGCACAAACGCTATTGTCTTTTATGTTTGGCTACTAAGTACCCTCCTGGTTAGGAATAAAAATAGATCGAATACGAACGAATAATGACTCTGCCATATTTATTTTCATATTTTTCCCAGATATGGATACGAATACGGATACCTCGGATATAAATGTAAATACGGAGCGAATACGAATCGAAATAAATACGGTCATGAGTATTTCAAGGAACATGAAAACCCTTTAAATTGTACATACAAAATAAACAAACAATCATAACTAGTTTATTTGATCTAAATATTCATGAAGAATATTCATGAATTCTTCATATAGGCTAAGTTTACTTCTCTAACTTCATGTATTAATTTATATGTTAATGTATTCTGGGTTACTAAAATATCTTGTAAATGGGCTGAGCCGAAATAGAGGATGTAGGCTGCGGATATCCGGCTCCTGAATATCCAGATAATATGGATCCATATTCGTACTCGATGGATAGTATGCTACCGAATATGTATTCGTTTCCGATCGGATACTATCCGACAAATATCCGAGCCGATATAATCCGTATTCAAAAATGTCCAGATCGGTCAAAAACTATCCGTCTATTTTTACCCCTACCCTAGTACCCCTCAAATCTTAGGACGAAAATTGCATCCCTTAGCCTTAGGTTTAGTACATAACTATGTCTCTATTTATAGTCTAGGGCCCAAACCATGATCTTATGGATAAGACCATGAGTTCTTATCCAATTCCAACAAATAAGAGACCCAGAACTCTTACGTAACATAGGTATTTTAACTTTTGTCACATTATCCAATTTTAGACACTCTAAAAATATCATGTGTCGTAACCTCCGGACCACACCTCCGTAGCTCTAACATGCATAATCCATCTTTAATTTCCATACACCCCAACTCAAGCGTGATCGTCTCTCCAGCATCCTTGACCCTCTGGATTATGACTTTGCACAAAGCTATCTCCTAGTCCTCGCCATAGAACACGATCGCTTTGAGTTACCCTGCACATATAAAAACAAAACAACATCTTTCCCAGCACAAGCTCTTTCCCACTTGACCAACATAAGTCCATATATGCCACATGCCTCAAATAACATCAATAAACAACATTGTCAATTATTCATCATCACAATATTCTAGATCTAGCCACATAGTCTAATAATCTCCTCCTTGATGAATATATTGACAACACCTCAAGATAACATGACTTCAAGTAGGTCTAAATAAAGAACTGAAGTCAAAAAGGTATTTTAAGACACAAGCCACAAATATCTCTCAAATCTCTCGCAAAGCATACTCTCCCAGTTCTCTCCCCCTTTGGTAATGTAAACATCAAGGCACAAAACGAAGAAACAACAAAAAGAGAACTCGTATCCATGTATCATTGATCCAATTTTTTTTGAAAGAAAAGCACACCATAAAAACTTAAAAGATTATTTAAACTAATTGAATTGATGTATACAAAATCAAGCTTTTATAAAGCTTACCCGATCATAAGCATGCATATATAACAAAGCAAGCAAAAAGAAGCTTATAATGTGATTAAGCAAATTAATGTACATAGCAAACCTTCACAAAAATGACCAGTTAAGCTAAGATCTCACTAAAAAGGATAACCATCTAAAAATACAGAATTAAATCTAGATGCTAGAATCAAGAACTAAGTGAGCCATAAGTGCCAAATTGAAGCACAAATCTTAACATGGATTTACATAACTCAACACATTGCACTTTATTGATACTTGATTATGATTTATCTCAGTAAAATACATCCTAGACTTTGAGCCATCTATAACGACCTCCTGAGCTTCTACCAACATTAATTTCAGCACAATTATAATAACATTTCTGAGCTAACTTGAATCACATTGAATTAATTGTAGCATCTCAAGCCCTTACTTTTCGATCATGCCAAGCTAAAAAGCTTAAGATTTCATGATCTCAATCATACAACACCCCAAGTTCATGCCTAGTGCAATGACAAGTCGTCTCGTGAGAAAGAATTTTTTAGATGCATATGTAATTAGCAATTTTACCACAATTTTTCACATGTATTTCTAGAAAAGCTAAAAGTGATTCAAGAAGGAATTAGAATGGTTCAAATTTAGACTTGACCTACAATCAGAATTTAACTAGGTATTTAAACATGACACATCTCAATAGGTAATCACTCTAATAAAAACTTAACCAAAGAATTCAGCCTTACCATATTGTTTGTTCAAGTTGACAAAATTTAATAAATAGCTAATTGAGGCCTTGCTATGCCACACATGTAAAATCATGATAAAAAAGCTCAAAATACACATCATGACTTGTTTTGTAACTATTGGCTTGATAATAATTTAAATTCTCAAAAATAAAAATAAAAGCAAGCCTTTACAATGATATACCAAAAGAACTCCCCTTAGAAGAATCCCAATGGATGACATATCCCTAACTCACTCCATAAATGAACAAACTAAGAAGTATCAAGCGGCTTAGTGAGAATATCAGCATTCTAAAAATCAGACTCAACAAAGTGTATAACAACATCACACTTTTTCACATGGTCTCTTAGAAAGTGAAATCTGGTATCAACATGTTTAATCCTAGAATGTTACGTTGGGTTTTTAGCAATATTAATAGCACTAGTGTTATCACAATAAAGTGGAACACTACTCAATTCTAACCTATAATACCTGAGTATAACATAAACCCATAAACTTTAAGAACAACTAGTAGCGCGCAGCAGCTACATACTCAGCTTTAGTAGTACATTGTGCAACAGATGATTATTTTCTAGAAAACCAAGAAACAAACGATGTGCCTAAAAAGTGACATGTACCAGAAGTACTCTTTCTATCAACTTATAACCCACAAAATCACTATCTGAATATACATGCAGGGTACGACAGGATGAAGAAAAATATAAGAGTCCGAAATCTAAAGTTGATTGAAGGTACCTGAAATTTTTTTTCATAGCATGACGATGGGATACACAAGGTGAAGCTTGAAATCGAGCTCACAAATACATAGCAAAATATATGTCCGGTCTCAAAGTGGTAAGGTAAAGTGGGGACCTAATCATGCTTTTATATTCTTTTTAGTCCACTGCTTCACATTTTTTTTATCTGAATCAAGAATAGTTATAGACCCCATTGGCATAAAGGTAGGTTTGCAGGTTCCTATGTCACAACGCCTAAGCAGATCCATAGTGTACTTGGTTTGATGAATAAAAGTGCCTTGATTGGTCTGTTTTACTTGCAAACCTAAGAAGTAAGTTAACTCTCCCATCATACTCATCTCGAACTTTCTACTCATAGTATCTGAAAACTTGGAAACCAAAGCATGAGAAGAGCCACCAAAGATAATATCAGCCATACAAATATGAATAAGTAATAGATCATTGTCATGCCTCAGCATGAAAAGAGTTTTGTCTACCTTACCCATTTAAAAATAATTTTTTGACAAGCATGACTTGAACCTTTCATAACATATTCTAGGAGCATGTTTCAATCCATATAAGGCTTTAGATAGTTTGTAGACATGATTAGAAAATTTAGGATTTTCAAACCCAGTGGTTGCTTAACATAAATTTTCTCCTTAATAAAGCCATTAAGAAAAGCACTTTTAAAATCTATTTGATACAATTTAAAATCTTTATATGCAGCAAATGCTAAAAAAATTTGAATAGCTTCTAATCTGGCAGCAGGAGCAAAAGTTTCACTAAAATTCAGACCCTCCACTTGAGTAAACCCTGAGTAATAAGTCTAGCCTTATTTCTAACCACCACAACATCCTCACTTTATTTATTTTTTTTTATAAAAGACACATTTAGTTCCAATCACATTATGTCCATGAGGAGGTTCAAATAAGGTCCAGACTTTATTATGCTCAAAAATTTTTAATTCTTCATGCATGACATTGATCCAAGACTCATCAGATGGCCTACATCATTGGGCTAAAAAAGGCAATAAAAACAGAATGAGCATGTGAGTCAGCAAAAGTAAACTTGGAATGTGTTACCCTTTCATGAATGTCACTAATCATCAGTTTTGTGGGATGGCGCCATTGAATATGCAATGGTGTAGAAGGTTCTAAGGTAGCTTCAGTACTACCAACATCTTTTGCAGGTGATCCAACAGTTGATAGCGACGCATCAGGAGGTATCTCCCCATTAGCAGTAGTAGTATCTCTAGCTGAAGTGGAAGTAGAAGGTGCAAGATCCTCAGTTGGTATAGGTGATGGCATGGAATGAAAAACATCACCTAAATCGAGATCCTCCTCTTCATCAAGAAATATTCTTTTAAACTCCCCCTGAACCTGTGTACCTGAAATGTTAGGTCTAGTACTACAACTAACCTCATCAAAAGTAACCTCGTAGGTCTCAATAATTTTATTAGTCTCTAAGTTTAGTATACGATAACCATGAGAGTGAGCAGAATAACCAAGACAAATGCCATATAAAGATATAGATTCAAATTTATCGAGATTACCATGTTTAAAAATAAAGCATTTACACCCGAAATACTTTGAAGTGAGAAATACTAGGCCTACAACCAAATCTCAACTCATAAGAAGTCTTGTGCAATGAAGCTCTCAAAAATACGCTATTAGAAACATAACATGCAGTAGAAGTAGTCTCAGCCCAATTCTTCCTAGGAATGGCATGTTCATCAATCATAGTCGTAGCCATCTCAACTAAAACTCTGTTTTTTCCACTATACAACCCCATTTTGTTGTTGGACACAAGGCAAAGAAAATTGATGTTTTAAATCTTTTTCATAGAAAAAAGAAGCAAATGATGAATTTTTAAATTCAGTACCATTATCACTCTTTATCGCTTTTAGAGATCCTAGCAATTCATTATTAAGTCTAAGAAATAAATCTTAAAAATGACCAAAAGTCTTATCCTTAAACACAACAAAATAAACCCAAAAATATCTGGAGTAATTATCAACAATTACATGTATGTACTATCCGCCTCCAATAGATTGAACTCTAGAAGGACCTACAATGTCTATGTGAAACAATTAACCAGGACCGTCTGTGATGATTATAGAAAGAGATGGGTGTGGTACAGCTACCATCTTACCATGTCTACAAGAGGAATAAACCGAATCTTTACAACTCTTAAGCTTAAATAACCCTGTAATGAGATCTATCCCTTTAATCCGTGTAAGGTGATCAAAACCAATGTGTCCCAACCGACAGTGCCAAAAGAATAGATCTCTAGATTCAGAAGCTACTAAACATTTAACATCAGGTGAAAAGCAATTATTAAAATAAGCTCTAAAGACCTCCCCCAATCGATATATATTGAAAATAAGATCACCAGAAATATTTAAAACTCTACAAGCATGTCTCTTAAAGCTCACCTCAATGTTATCTTCTATCAACTATGAAACTAAAAGTAAATTATACTTTAATTTATTTACCAAATCAATGTTCTTGAGAATAAATTTATTATTAATGTGCAATGTACTTTTACCCATCATAGTACCTCTTGAAACATCCTCAAAAGTGATCAACTCATCACTGGATGTTTTAGTGAGGAAGAAGAATCATCTTGAATTACCGATCATGTGCCTAGAACAACTTGAATACATTAGCCACGTGTTCCCTTTTCTCATCAGCTGTACTTACATCATAGGAAACATCGGTGTCACAATACTGAGATTAGTGAAATAAGATCTAGGAATCCAATACTGAGATACACGACGTGACGAGCACATGGGTGATTAGAACACCAAAAAGAATATGGATTGTTTGAATTATATACCAATGCAACACATGAAGCAGATTTAAAATCATCATAAAAGTTATCTAAAAACATAATTTTCATATTAGTTCTAGGAAAAAAGATTGCACATTTTTGTCTTAAGCATTCAATCTTTCCTTCTTCTCTTTTTTTAGCACACCTAAAATAAAATTCATGCAAGTGCCCATCTCTCCCACAGTAGATGCAATGAAATTTAACATAATTAGAATTCTTTTGAGATAATGAGTTAGTAGCTACAACATTATTCAATGAACTTTGCATAAAGCCAACAAATTTAAACACAGTTTTATGAGGCTTGCCTTTTTTTCAATTAGCCCACTTCTAATGGCATAATTAGTAGCATTAAACCCTAAACTAGTATTTTTTATACTTGTTTTTCACTTGTCTAGAATCATATTCAGATTTTTCTTATCAAAAGAAAGTCTCTTAAAAGTGTCCTTAAGGTACTCATTTTCTTTAGCTAAAGTGGGACACATTGTGCATTGAGCCAATATTTCTTTTTCAACAAAATCACGATGTTGTCTACTCAATGCTTCTATTTCTGTACTAAGTTTAGGATAGCTAGAGCAAGAAGATATCTCATAATAAACCATCTATTAAATTTATTTCTAAGATGACTTAGGTCTAACTTCTAGCAATTCGCAGTTAGAGCAAGCTTTAGATTGAGCATTTGAAATATTTGACTTTAAACTTGTAGAAGAACTAAATTTGAGCTTTTAAATTTCATCATTTGGTAGTTTTACCTTTCCATCACAAGTGCAATGTGCCAACTTTAATTTATCAAGTTTAGCAGTTACATCGCTAAGTTAAACCATGCTTGATGTATTAATTGTTCTAGCAGACTCCAACTCAGAATGTAAAACTTGACCAGATTCACAAGATTCATCATCAAGAATTGAAGCTCTAAGTCTATTAACTTCATAATTTAATCTCTTAACATCAAGATCGTGATTTTTAATTTCCTTTCTATACTTGTTGAGCTCTTCTGTCAATCTAAGCACAGCATGAGATAAATCTGTATAAGAAGGTTTTACCTCATCAGGATCACTATAGAGATTATCCTTATTGAGCTTCTCACTGCATGCCATAAAATATATCCCTATGAAATCCACTTTCTTTACCTTCTTGCCATTGTCTTCATCGTCGCTTCCAAAATCAATATCATGAAGTGTTGAAAGTACTTTATTGATCGCTCTACGATAATTGCGCTTCTTGCTTGGGTAATTAAGAGCGATGAGTTGGTGCCTTACCATCCTTGACCTCCTTGCTTCTCAGTTAGGGGGCAATTCATCTTGATGTGGTTTAGCTCACCATATTCATAGCATCTGATTGGACATCTTCTCCATCTTGATCTGATGTTGTTAATTATCTTAGTCACCTTATTGGAGAAAAGTTTAAGCGACTCCTTTAGAATCTCCTCTAACCGCTCATCTGAAATAGAACACAATGCAGACAAATAAATAATAAAGGAGCTAGAAGAACTATCAGCTTGGATAGTTACTTAACCCTAAGAATTAGATTTATTTATCCTTGTCAAAACATCAATCTCATGTGTTTTCATCTTAGAATAAAGATTATTCAATGTGAGTGTTTCCATGTTAACAAAATGATTAATAATAGTGACTAACACATTTCAAATAGACATATCCAAAGCATTTAAGATTTGATGAGCATTGTCAGAATTAGAGTATGTGACATCAACACATTGCAAATTACTAACAATTTTATTGAAGCGATCAAAAATTGCATCTACTGATTCTCCAGGTTTCATCTTAAATTTAGAGTACTCATTTCTGAATTGATTCTGATGAACACCTTTAATAGATTTAAAACATTCATGATAATTAGTTAGAGTGATCTAAATTTTATTAGCAGATTTAATATGAACAATTCTAACAAACTCGTTTCTATTTAGACCTTACAACAAAATATTTCTAGCCTTAGCATTAACTCAACATCAACAGTATTTTTAGTAGTAACAACAGGAGTCACTACATATGAATTTTTAACTTTTTGCAAAATAGCATTACCTTGTGCATGTAAAAAACCCTCCATACGTGTTTTCTGAAAGATTTAATCTGATCTATCGAAAAACAGTGGTTTACCTAAAAAACAATTTTGATCTAATGCCATGGCAGCCTAATCTAATACCACTTGTAGGATCTCAATAGTAATTAGAGGGGGATGGATGATTGTAATCCGCAGCGAAAGCTTTTCTTTAAATCTATTGTCTTCTGATTGTCCAACCTACCAATAAAACAAAAATACGAAAAACAAAAGATAGCAAAAAAATAGAGAAAAATCAATTTTTTTGTTCGAAAATTTCTCTACAATCCATCACCGTTGTAGGAATTTTTCTGGTCTTTTGCTCTCGGTCCACACGACTGCGCTCGGTGTCTACTGTTTTGGGTGCGCACTGTCCTAGTGTCCTCTTCCTCGTGGGACCCACTGGTCCCCAGCCCCAACGAGACTCCTATGTGTTGATGAGATGCCTTCCTGCTCCCTGCACACGAAGAATCAAGACAACCTGCACTCCTTCTGACGTGTTTGTGCGTGAGCGTGATGCGCCCTCTGGTGCCTTGCTTTGTCTTGCCTCCCTGCTTATTACGTGATGAGGCAGGAATTGCTCACATGCAAAGAAAAACACCAAATGTGTTGAACTTCACATGCAGTGATCACATGATGCTCCTTGCCCCTGGCTTGATGTGTCTCCTTTGTGCTACGAACGTCTCTCCTTCCTACGTGATGCGAAGCAACAATAACAATGGAACGCGAACACAGATTGATTTCCTTTTTTCTTGGGAAAGCGCAAGCACTATTTTTTTTATTGCTTGATCATCATGTTTTTGGCTACCTAGTACACTCCTGGTACCCCTTAAACCCTAAAACAAAATTAGCATCCCTCAGCCTTAGAGTTAGCACATAACCCAATCTCTATTTATAGTCTAGGTCCACCTAACCCAATCTCTATTTATAGTCTAGGTCCCAACCATAATCTTAACCCTGAGAGCATGAGTTCTTATCCAATTCTAACAAATAAGGGACTTGAAACCCTTATGTAACATGGATTTTCTAACTTTTGTCACACTATCTAATTTTGGACACACCAAAATTGTTACGTGTCATAGCCTCCAGACTGCACCTCCATAGCTCCAACATGCATCATCAAATTTTAATTTCCACATGTGCCAACTCGAGTACGACTGTCTCTTCTAGCATCCTTGACCCTCTGGACCATGACTTTGCATCAACCCATCTCACGGTCCTCACTATAGACCACGATCGCTTCTAAGTTATCTTGCATATGCAAGACCAAAGCAACATTTTTTTCCAGCATAAGTTCTTTCTAACTTGACCTAGATAAGCCCACAGATGCCACATATCTCAAATAACATCAATAAGAAATATTGTAAATTATTCATCATCACAAATATTCTAGACCTAGCTACATGGTCTAACAATTTGGTCATTTGGTTTATGTCAGTAGTGGATGACTCACTCCCCGACTCCCGGAGGTCAGTATGCAGCTAGTTTGTGCTTCTAGTTATCCCCCATCTCCAATTCTCTCTAACAGGCTTTGGGGGGGGGGGGGGGTTGAGAGGCGTTGTCGTTGTGCTGCCTCAGAGTGAAATATTGAGATCATCTTGTAGTTCTATTCTCTTTCACCTACTGTGATTAGGAGTTTGCCCAAGATAAACCATGCATCAAGAGGGCATGCATATCCACTATAAAAGATAAATTGATACTATGTTGTCAGCTATTTCAACTATTGGGATAGTTTTAGTGATATGCCCTAGAGGCAAATCATAGAGATGATTGTACCACTTCTATGTTTATAATCTTTTGAATAATATGCTATTTTGTCCCTTGAATAAATGTCTTTCATATTGATTAATAAGTACATGACTTGTTCATAGAATTTTTTATTCATGTTTTGATGTTATTCTAAATTATCCCTGATCTTATATCATTATGTGGCACAATTATGATTTGTAGATCAACACATGTATTGATTGATGATCATGTTTCATGGATCATGTACATAGAGATATTAGATCAATAATGTGGATACAAGTTAGAGAACATGGTGTTGGATTGGCCTACCATGAGACACTATGGAAATTATTATATTCTTGAGTGTTATTAGTTGGTCTTATACATAGTGTTTGTAGGATCCTTAGACCTGAGATTGTCACGGTTTTCTACATGTGTAATGGTTTACTTAGGGGTTGCCAAACACTACTCTGTTACTAGGTGATCATAAAGATAGCTTTCGAATTTACTATGAATATGTGGAGGAATGTGAGTGATCAAGATTGAATTTGCCTCTCCAGTATAATGGGAGAGATATCTCTAGGTCTTTCGATGTGGTTGGATTAAGGAAGTGCATGACCACACCAAATGTGGTTGAGTAGTCAATCACAACTGAGTAATCCACTACAAGTTGAGTGAAGGATCGAGCTATCATAGGATAGCACACTTCTCGCCTTGAGTTTGATTTGGTATCATGAGGTAAAGAGATCAGTACATAAGCACTATATAGGTTCATCCGATATGATCTTTATGTATATTTGGGAGTCGTCATATGCTGTTAGAGACCTCTCCTGACTTATGGATTGGAAATGATTTTTCGACCCATGGCCAAATATACGTGAACCTATAATGTAACACACTTAACTGATCGGAATGATAAGGTTCTGGATGATAGTCTCTGATTGGGATACGATCTCTACTTGTATGGATAAAGATCTAGCCTGAGGCTTTCTGTGTTAGATACGATATCTGATTGTATCGGATAACGATATGATTAGAGGCTATATAAAGGGAGGTGTGGGGCTAAGGGAAGTATCCCGAGATACATCCATTGTAACCATAGCCGCCACCTCTCGTAACCCCTACCGTGCGCGCTAATGCTACCACACCGACGCACGATGTTCTATCCCTAGACGTGTCCGGCACTGATCGGGATGATCATGAGGAGGAGATGATTAGCTAGAGGATGATCAACTACTTAACACTACACCGCTGCGCTCTCCATTGAACCGGTCGCTTTAACTCTACTTTCGCTGCACTGCGCGTCTAGTGGTAATGATCTATAATCTCTTACTCGCATGGCTTCCTGATTTACATTGTAGAAAAATTTAATCTGTGGTAGCGTAGCCTACCCGTATCCCAATAGATAGCTACCTAAGCTATAAGCTGGTTCGATATCAACTTCAAAAAAAGAGAGTAAATTTTATAAAAACCCTAGGTATTGGGGCATTGATAACACAAAGCCACATGTTTGCCAAAATTTTCATTAAATCATAGGTATTGAGGTATTTAGTTACACGTGACCCAATTACAGCCATATCCAACTCATCTCCCTGGCGCCGCCATGCACTCTTCCTCCCACCTCCTCGCCGGATTGAGATCCTCTGCCGTCGACTGCACCGTGACGTCGTCACTGACGCGTGAGTCCCCGCTCACGGGGCCCACGTGTCAGTGACGACGTCACGGTGCAGTCGACGGCAGAGGAACCGAATCCGCGACACCCCTGGCACCAGCAACAACGCTGACCCATCTCTCTTCCTCTTCCTCTTCCTCTTCCTCTTCCTCACCTCACCCCGGCCTCACCCTCCGCTTACCTTGATCTCCCGCCAACATTGCACTAGGAGCAAGATTAGCAGCCCAACGGCAGCCAAGAACCCAACTTGGTCTCAGGCGGTGGTAGGTCACCATCATCGCCCACACAAGAGGACCTCGCCCTTCATCTCGAGCATGTTTATGGAGGAAAACAACCACCTCTCCCACTCCTTCAGCTCATCCATCTCCACCACTGCAGCCCCCCACAGCTCTGCCTCGGCTCCAACTTCAACCTCATGAGCTCCGGCTTCCTCAAGGACATGGAGAGGCCAACAAGTTCCTATTCAGTGAGGACAAGCTCGTCATCAACCTTGTGGACTCCTCAGGGGAGTTCCTTAGGGGCGTTGAGGAGGCTAAGAAGCTCCTGCCCAGCGAGGACAAGCTGCTGATCGAGGTTTGCGGTGCCCCGGGGGGGGGGGGGGGGGGAGGAGGAGCCCATGGCAGCAGCGGGGAGATGTGTGGGTATGGCTACAATTGGGTTATGTGTAACTAAATGTCTTAATACATGTGGTTTAGTGCAAATTTTGAAAAAATCTGTAGTTTTGTGTTACCGATACTCTAATACCTGGAGTTTTCTTAAATTTACTCTTCTAAAAAAAAAATCCGTTTTACTTATCGTAGGACTGGACTACTCATTTTTCTGCATTGTTTTGTAAGGCGTTAGGTAACACAAACTGCATTTTCTGCATTTTTTTGTGGTAAAACTTTAGCTCGATTTATCTGACGCACATATCCTCAATTTTCTCCATCGTTTATGGCACAGCACGTGCTTGAGCACAAAATGCCCTGCTGAAAAGTTTCTATTCAGTGCTTGTCTGTAAAGTTCCCAAAATTTCTGAAGCTGCCGTACAGTGATCGGAGTTGCTGTGCAGTGAGTTGCTGTACAGTGATAAATGCCTTGAATCCTCAACATTTGTATGGCGTATGCTCTACATTATTTCACCCATAAAAAAGTATCTTGGCATATCTTTATTTATTTAGTTTGCTAGGATAAGATACTTCCGCGACATATATAGTGTAGGTCAATGATAGTATGCGCTCCATCGTTATAATAGACTGAATGCTTGCATCCGCAGGGGTGAAGAAAATTGATTTGCTGCAGTTAACACCAGGCTTACCAATATTTAACCTTATACTACTGTATAAACCGGGCCAGTCGATATTTAAAAGCTAGAGGGCACTTTCCTTGTCACTGGTGGTTCCTCATATTCTTGCAGTTAACAATGCATGGTGCAGAACAGAGTTCTCAGACATGATGTGCCTCATCAGCCAAAGAAACCGGGCCAGTCGATATTTAACCTTGTACTACTGTAAAAATGGTATGCATTCCCTTTAGAACAAGACAAGGGTGATGCTTGCAAATATGCGCTTGTTAAGTAGCAGTTTGTAACTTTGTATGCCTAGACCAAAAAAATCTTCTAGTTTTTATGTAATTGAGTTGACAAATGATATCGCGAACTGTAGCGAATAGAGCATTGAAGTGAGAATACCAATTCAAGTCCTCTATAACTACCCACTACCCTGGGAAGGTTTTCTTTTTGCGATGAATATACTAGTATAACGTGTTTCCAGAAGTGCAAATTGCAATAAGGACTGATATACTAGTAACCAAAAAAGGAGCGATACATAGTTCAATCAGTTCTGGAGGTTGTCACTTGGTCGATGCAATATTTGAGAGAGACACGAAATATACGATTATAGGGCTATGGGCATCTTGTGTAACTAGGCACTATGCTCATGCCCTCTTTCCCGGTATGTCTCCATTGCATGAGTCTGAAGCTTTGTGTTACAAATCTAGCCCTTGAATTCTACTCTTTATTTCTTACAAATATTGCAATGCATAAGCTGGTTACAAGCCTCTCAATTTATATGCTTATAACTCCTACTAACATACGCATTAGGACTTCGAATTGGACACTACTACAACTCGAATTACACACGAAATCGAACTCAAATGTAACTAGGACTCTAAGTCAAGATTAAATATAACAATCTCCCCCTTAATCTTGACTTTCTAACTTCTTTCCATCTTGCTCGAGTTTGGACGGCGACACATCTCAAACATCCCTGACTCAACTCATCTTTAGAGCACTTCATCTTCGCTGAGCGCTTCGGCAACAAACGCTTTCTTCGTCTTCGGCTTTTGGCATTCTGAAGCAAAGTGTCCATAATCATTACAGTTATAACACCTCACTTTTACCTTATCAAACATCCGACCTTTACGGCCTTGGCCATCACCCCTGAAAGTGTTTTTGCCTTCACGCTTCGATGATTGGGCCTCCCACTCCGCGTGAGTCAACAAGAACTGTCCTTCACCTTTGTTGCTAGTGTCATGGACGCATTACTCATACGCCTTAAGACGACCGATGACCTCCTCCATGGTCATTGCCTTTAGGTCTCCAAATTGCTCTATGACTGAAGCAATCGGGAGAAACTGTGAGGGAATAGCACGAAGGAATTTCTTTACCACATACAACTCTTCCACCTTCTCGCCAAGGGCCCGTATCTTGTTGACGATGACCATCAACCGGACGGCGAAGTCATTGATCGACTCCGTTTCCTTCATACGTAGCACCTCGAACTCGGTCTTGAGAGTTTGTACCTTTGCTTCCTTCACACAATCTGCGCCAAGATGCATAGCTTTCAACGCCTCCCACGCAGCTTTGGCCGTCTCCTTTTCGGCCAGTAGGAAGAGTGTCTCCTCTAGGATGCCCTGGTAGATGGCCGCCAATGCCATCTGATCTTTGCGTATATCGACGTTGCCGTTCTCGATCGCATCCCACACTCCTTGAGCCTTCATGTACACCTTCATCTTGATTGCCCATGCTGCATAATTGCTCGTCGTGAGCATCGGATAATGCAGCGAGATAGCAGAACTCTCCTTCGCCATCGCACCGGATGATGCCTCGTCGCCGGCGACACCGCTTCCCGAAGTACGCGACATGATCTTGGGCACGGATAAAAAAACTCCGGCTACTTTGAAGGCTCTTGGACGGAGAGAAACGGAAGGAAAAATTGCTGTTTTCCTTTTTCTCTTTTTCTTGAATTTTGCTCTTTTGCTTGGACTTGCGCTTTGAGGGCCTGGCATGCTTCGGGTCTCCTTTTATGAGGCTGTCAAGGCAGCCGACTTCAAAATCGATTCCACTCGACCGGTTCTGGCACGGACTAAATTTTTGCCGAAACTGAACCCTCTTCAGTACCGCTTGGTCCTCCTTCCGCTGCAGCTCCCTGTCTCCCCGTGAATTCTTTTTCTCGCGGTGCCCGACTTTCCGCCCACTTGCCCTCGCCGTGCGGTGCGCTCAGTGAGCCGAGCCCGTGCTGCGCGCCGGCCGCTTCTTGTCCTTGCTCCATGCTACACGCAAAACAGCAGCGGACTTGCTTCTCACATGCACGAAAAACGAGATTGCTACGGCGCCTTCCTTTCTTCACGTGGTGTTCAGCAAGAAAGGAGTCTCTTCGTGCATTGAAGTCAAAAAGTGCTCCTAAAAACAATACTACTCTGAAGAAAGCAAGTTTTCACATTGAGAAGCTTTCTAGCTGATCATCACGTGAAGCACTTTTTGACTTCAATGTCATGCATCTTGTCTTCTCTCTCCTTTCTTTCATGCACAAAGCAATAATCTTTGTGTTCCTCTCTCCTGCGCGTGCTCTGAGGGGCAACGGAGGAACGATGGTGACTGAACAACGGTGGCCGCCCCGGGAGCAAAGATCGCCCCCGGGGCAGCAGCAGAAGATAATCAAGGTAGGCTCTGATACCAATTGTTACAAATCTAGCCCTTGAATTCTACTCTTTATTTCTTGCAAATATTGCAATGCATAAACTGGTTACAAGCCTCTCAATTTATATGCTTATAACTCCTACTAACATACGCATTAGGACTTCGAATTGGACACTACTACAACTCGAATTACACACGAAATCGAACTCAAATGCAACTAGGACTCTAAGTCAAGATTAAATCCAACACTTTGTTTCAAGATTTTATGTTCTGCAAGGTAGTCATTAATTACATGACTACAACTGATCTACTTTTGGGCTAATGGATGCAATGCCATCTAGGGATGGGAGCGGGGCCATTATCAGGTAATGACCAACCACAATGGTTGCACAACTAATCATAATCAACAATAATATGGTGATCAAATTAGCAAAAAAATGCATAGACTCACTAGAAATTCCAAATAAAAATACAATGCCATCATATAGTGCTAAGATCTAGGGTTTGTGAGAGGATATATAATCTACATATGTCTAAAAGCCTATTTTCATATGCTTATTCGGGTCCCCTAAGGTGGTATGGGTGTGTGGGGTAGGGGGAATGTCCCCCGTCACCCCCTGATGGGGGAATGATTTGGCCCCAATTCTACCCTCATGGGGTTTTGGGGATGGATTTTCTCCTTCCTCGTCCCCTAAGGGTTTGTTTGAGAGGTCTATTTTTGGTTGGGATCTACGTGGATGCCCTGAGAATTCGAACTAAAAATCTCGGTCTATCCATGTGGATCCCAACTGAGAATGAGCTTTCCAAATAAGGCTTAATAGGGGAATTCCCCAGTGGAGGACTGGGAATGAGGCCGTTGGCATCCCTAATGGCATCAATTCTTTGAGCTGCTTTCACAGTTGGTATATGATGTGGCTTGCATTGATGCCACCCAACAACTTAGGGTTTTTTTTTGGGTAGTATCTTGGCCTATCTTCTGTTGTCAGGGTAATATGTACCATGGCAGGACGTTGGTCACTAATGCCATACATTGTTTAGCCTCATGGTAGGAAGGTGAATAATTAGGTGGGCCACACACACCATGGCCTTATAAAGGAGCATCATAGTGTACTAAGACCTCGAGAAAGCAGTACGACCTCAAGGAGAAAGACAAATGTAGGCCGCAAGAACATAGTAACCCTTGCTTTCATGAGGAGCAGTATGTAAATTGTAGGCTTGAGAGTAATCGGGAATTTTGCAATGAGGTGAGTTCTTGACATTGTTTGTAACTATAATTCCATCATGCCTAAATATGTGTGGTTTTCCATTACATATCCGCTTTACTTCTTTTAGTGTTTGAAGTTTCTTTGCTACTTGAAGTTTATCCCACATTTCCAAAAATTCTGATAAGAGATTTTGCTTGCTTTATTGCCTTAATTTGCAGAATTAGACAGTAATTTAGGGCCACTTGGAGGCAGGGAGAACGTAATAGATGTGTAGGGTCAACCACCAGGCTTGCCACTGGTGCAATTTTGTGACCTGACATATGTAGTGTTATTTGTGGCCCTGCCATATGTAGGTATGTATCTGGTCACCGTATAGTCTCTCTGACGAGGACATTCATAGTTGCCACCGGTACCTAGAAGTGGGCTCCTTCATTCTGTGTTGATGCGACTCAGGTGCCGCTTGGTTGAACTGAAATAAGCTGGCTTATAGTTGAAATTGTTTTGTAACTGACTGAAATTACACTGTAACTGATGGTGATCTATTTGGCGTAATTAAATTTAAAAAAATTTAAAAAAAAACAGGTTAACCCATCACGGACAATGCAAACGAATACAGAAAAAAGAATCGGCCAAAAAGCTTTAAAAAAGCTAAAAAAACTAGAAAAAGAAAAAAAATTAAGAAATAGTAAAAAATAAGCCAGAAGCTTAAACTGAAATGAGCGGAGTCTCAATGTGATGTGCCTCATCAGTCAATGGAAACTGTGCCAGGTTACAGTTATCCTACAGACTACTGTACAAAAGCTTGATATCAACTACTTCAACTTTTGGGTGTTTGCGCATGAACCAGCTGGTGGAAAAGGCGACAGGGTTTATGCTTTCAAATTAGTACTTGTTAGATGGCATTTTACTTGGTATGGCGAGTTTCTAAAGAAACAACTTTGTATGGCTAGATCATAAAAGATTATAGTTGTTATGCAATTGAGTTGATAGAAGAATAGTATTAATCTCAAAATATATGAAAATATAAGTAACATCTATATATCATTTATTATATATTAAAAATTATGCTAATCACTATTATGAACCATAGAAGCACCTCCTAAAAATAAATTATGAAAATATGAATGTATCGATCTTCTAGCAAATAAAACATCAAACCTTCAACGGCAATGACAATTTAAATTTTCTAGAATACATGATCCTGGGAAGTTTGGTATCCAGAAGTAAAAAGTACCAAAGTAAGCACACATTTTTGAGATCCAAAACCCATCTAGTCTTTGTGCAAATGAAATTGCACCATTCGAGCACTAAGAACAGGACACTTCCATTCTTTCAAACATGCATCAGAGTTGAACCTGAGCAGGGGGGTCAGCTCAGCTTGCGCTCACTAGTCACACTGGCATAGCCGACTACATCCCTGTGTACAGCCTGTAAGGTTTCGGATTTCAGGAGGTAAGTCATAAAACCTATGTGTGCTATGATGCAATCCAGATTTTCATCTGTTACAAATTTGAACTTGTTACTGGAAATTCTCAGCGTTTCCATGATGCAACATATTATCAGGTCAGATACATAGTTCAATCAATATTAGAGTTCAGCTAATGGTGATCACCTTTGATGAGGACAATGATGACGATAATGATGAAGACTTTGATGGACTGGATGAAGGTGATGGAAATGACAAAGACAATATGGATGCTATAGACACAGAACAACAACAAAGTTCAAGTTTGTAGGACCGGCATGTCATAGAGAGGAGGAGAGTGAATGGTGCCTTCAAAATTTTTTCTAAATATTCGTTGATCATTCACTCTAATAGCTACTGAACTATGAAGATTAGGATGAAAAGCCAACACCAAAGCTAGAAAACCAAGAAACCAAAATCCGAGAAATTCAGGCTTCAAGGTCTAACCGGTCCTGGTTGCCAGGACCAGTCAAACCGCCCTTGGTAGTTGGTCTAGCCGGCGTCAGGCGGTTGGACCGGAGGGGGGTGGTCTAACCGGTCTCCCCTATTCCAGAACTGGAATTTTCAACCTAAGCCGATGCAACTTTAGATGCAACTCCAAAAAATACATGATCAAATGATATGAAATTTTTCACGCATCTTGCTTAAAGTCTCAAGAATCTATTCCATCCAAAGATTGCAAGAATCCATGACAACGTTCAGACCTGTCTAAAAAATAAGCAAGATTGTTCTTTGGGTGTGTGGTTGCTAAGAATATCTGGGAAATGATTTCTAATTTCTTTGATTTAGACATTGGGCATATTTATGAATCTATTGCTAGAATTTGGATTAGTAACAATAGAAATGCTGTGTTGAATACTATCTGTGCTGCTGCACTGTGGCATGTATGGCGTTGTCACAATAATAAGGTTTTTCAGTTTCGGTGTTGGTCAAGTGTGGATGTTCTATGGAGAAGGCTGCTCAATTTGCTAGAAGACTGGAGACCACTCTACAAGGATGTGATGCTTCCCAGGATCGAACAATTCTGCAATATGTACAATTCTGCAATATGTCGGAAAAAGAAGACTCCAAACACCGCTACCAGCCTACCACTCATCGCAGTGACCTGAAGAGAGAGAAAACAGTTGGTATTGATGATGAAGAACAAGCAATGATGGAGTCGCTGGAGGTGTTCTCAGCTTACTTCAAGACACTGCTGGACGGGAAGAATTGGATTCTGGAAACATTTGAAGATGTAATGAACTAAATTCTGCATGTTATAGAATCGTCAATAGCAATTAAAGCAGATAAATGATTATAATCCGCAATGAAAACTTTTTTCAAATCTATTATCTTTTAATTGTCAAATCAGCCAACATAGCAGAAACAGGAAAATAAAAGACTGCAAAAAGGGGGAAAATATTATTAGACACCTCTGCTCCTTCTGATGACTTGCAAAGTTGCAAGCGCTCTTGATTAATTACGTACCAATCAAACAATTAAAGCAACAATTGCTCATCGAACCATACACGAGGCGGTTGTTGATTGATGATGCCTTGTTCGTGCGCTCGGACCGAGGACGAGAACGACCGTGCGATGGTGCTGGCCGCGCGCGAGGTCAAGCACGCCGATCAAGATGAAGACACCGTGCGAGACCGCGTGACTTTTCTGTAGATGCGATGACCCGCACAAAGAGACCGAGCGACGCCGGCGAATTTTCTTCACGCGTTGCTTGTGCCGCACATGAGAACGAGATGCCGCCCCCTTTTTCAGATCTAATCTTTTTTATTATTTTTAAATTATTATGTTTGTGGCTATAAAATACCCTTTTGACACTTTTCAAATCTTAGCATAAACATTACATTTGCCCGAAACCCTTGCTTAATACATATTTTTAATTTTATCACACTACCCAATTTTAAACATTACAAGTTGTCACGTGTCGTAGTCTCCAGACCGTACCTTTGTAACTGTAACATGTATCATTCATCTTTGATCTCTACGCGTCCCAACTCGAGCATGATCGTCTCCTCCAGCATTCTTGACCATTTAGACCATGACTTTGCATAGCTATCTTCCGATTCTCACTGTAGACCACGATCGCCTCCGAGTTATACTGTACATGCAAAGACTAAAACAGCATTTTTCCTAGCATAAATTCTTGTCAACTTGATCGACATAAGTCTACATACACCATAAACCTTAAATAACATCAATAAATAATATTGTCAATTATCTATTATCACACATATTTTAGATCTAACCACATGATCTAACAGATATATAACAACAGTAGTAATATCTGAGCTACAAGACGTTGGTGCTGTAAAACTGATATCCAGTTTCAATAATATGGAACTGGGACACCACTTTGTGGTTGCCTGTACGATCTAAAAAGAGTTTAGCACTCGATCAATGCAATAATCGAAAAAACGCCACAAGCAGCACGAACCAGCAGGGCTTCTTGAGTTACCAGTATGCATGAATAATTGGTGTCAGTAATGTGTACAACGTGGCTCGTGGCCTCCATGTCCCTATTTCTTCATCTAAAGCGTCTATCCACGAAACCTGCTTTCAATTCAATGCACATTAATTATCTGAGCTGCCCCTCGGAATTAGTATGGCATGTGGTCTGCATAACTGCAACGGATATAACTACGAAGCTTATCGGCATTGTATCTTGGCTTATCTACTGTTGTCAGGATAATATAATTACTTAGGGCCTGTTTGGAACAGAGGAATTTCACAAGAATTTTACAGAAATTTTGCAGGAAACAGTTCAATTCCCGTAGGAATCGAGAAAAATTCCCGCATTCCAAACAGGGCCTTATCGTGTACAATTGGACGCTAAATACGCGTTGGGTAGTGTTTTGACAGGAGAATGAGTAGTTGGATGGACAACAGAGCCATGACCATAAAAGGAACATCGCAGTGGTGTGAGAATTCGAAAGAAATGAGAATTGAATCTGGCAATAATAGAACATTTTCCTGAGGTGTAGTGCACAGAATAATTGTAGGGTTGGGAGGAGTCAGGAATTTAGCAATGAGGTGAGTTTTCTTTAGCAATGGTTGCAGTTTGTAGGGACCCAGATATTAACATCCGGATTCCTCTGTGATTACTGCACTATTCCCTGGATCAGTAGATAGTGCTCACAGTTACAGTAATGAATATCATAATACATATCATGCGGAAGCGTAAATATAATAGTAGACTTACTTCATGGGCCGATTAGGCCGAATTCAAAAAGTTGCAGCAGCGGAAGAACGAAGCACACAGGTGGGACCTTCAGGACATGCCCACAGGCAGCCAACTGGAGGTTCGCGACCTAGCCCTTGACATCTTCATCTTCTTTGCCAACATGTCCAATCGTGTTGCTGAGGCAAGGTGATCTGATTCCTGATCCTGAATTTTGTCGCAAAAGCGAGCGTGAGCACTCCGACCCCGTGCTCCGCGAGCCAATACACAGAATGCAAATAAATAGTATGCAGGGCTTAACAAGGAGAGGCTCGGGTTATTTTATTTGCCAAAAATTGCTTTTGGTAACATTATTATTATTTAATCATGATGTTATTGTTACTACCTAAAACTCCACACGGCGCTTACCATAATTGACTTAATCCATCAAAGACACATTTTTCTTATTGATTGCTGTCTAAAACTCCAAACAGCGAGTGACATCAATTAATTATTCCACCTAAACTCCAAATAGCGAAAGACATCATTTATTTAACCCACCAATCAAACACTTTCCATAATAAAAGCTGTCTAAAACTCCGAACAGCGTGTGACATCATTTAATTTTGAATCCACCAATATCTTTTTTATTCTGAATTTCTAATATCCCAATCTTGTAATTGCTAATCATCCACTCTTCATCTCTAAATTCCAATGATCAACCATCACCATTGATTTTAAATCCACCGAAATCATTCTCATCAAGATTTTCTAACAATCCAATCCTCTTTATTATTGATTCAAATCCACCAAGAATACCATTGATCAAGCCTACGATTCAATATTATATATCCACCAAGAATATCATTGATCAACTCTATGATTCATCATTATATATCCACCAAGAATATCATTGATTAATTCTACGATCCACTAGTATCCTCCCACCAAGTAAATCACTAATCAGGAACTATAATCCAATACTTGTATAGTCCTCCAAATTCCCTAAAATTCAATTAGATCATATATTTAGCCTGTCTATTCAGCTAGACTCCACTAATTTATTTCTCCCAAGAAATTTAAATTATCAATATCGTAATCCAATCATTACCTTTGCATTTCCTAGTACTCCAAGATCATATAAATCATCTATCTAGTCTAGGAATCCATTTGGGCCCATTTTTCCCAGAATCCACACTATCGTTTCCTTTTTATAATCGACATGAGTCCATCTATATTTTTTTTACCACAAACTTCCATCTCCATTATTCCCGACTCTATGTATTTTCCCGTATATTTTATTTTGTAAGAAGAGAAAACATTTTACTTTCGAAATATGATACATAAAAATCCCCTGAGACCTAGCAGTTTTGAACAAAAACATAATGTTCAAGAGAATGCAATAATAATAGCGATCCAGATTCCATCCACCGTTACATGGCATCCGCACCATATAGCATTTTTCAGCGTTATAGCCGCTTAACTTACCACTGGGACGACACCCAGGACAATTCAAACCAGGGCAGTCCATCGCCCTTCCACTTTTTCATTCCCGATTTTCAATATTTTATAAACAGAACTATATCTGGTTAAGTTCCCATGTCCGCCCTTGACCGTGGGCACGGCTATTCGAATAGTTTTGACTCTGCAGAGTTTGCACACTTTACCCACAAGAGATAAATCCACTCGTTGCCCCACATGATTCCTTAGCCATGCGGTTGAGTAGGCTATCAGGACCTTTACAATGCATTTTTCCTAGCAGGTCACGTCCGCTAAGGTTTCCACTTCCTTCGTGGTACGACCACCCTTCCAGAAGCCCCCTCTTGCGCCGTCACGTCGGAGGATGTGGCCACCCTCTACCCGCCCGTGGTCACACCGGCGCAACCCTTACTAAGTCGATGCAAATTAGTTAGCCCTGCCTACACTTTGCCAGCTTGTGGTTGTACTTGTTGTACACTGGGAGGTCATGACAAGATTCAGTCCTTAGTGGTATCTGGGCGGTCTACCACTAACCACTTTGTGCTTCCACTGCACCACACTCTCACACCATCAAACCAATCCGCCCAGATAAATAAGCAATTTGAGATTTTTGGGAGTATAGAATAACCATATCCAACATACACCAGTCATTACCACCATGACTGCCCAACCAACTTTTCTCATGATTAAAAGTGATGCTTGGGCGCTCTCGCGCCCATGAGTATCTAAACAATACTAAGCATGGCATATAATTACGGACTTATTTTCGAAAGTTATTATTATAATTTTGCTAGGGCGACAAGGTTCTCATGTTCAAATATTCCAAAGGAGGGGCAATACTAATCAAGTTAGATAATAGGCATTTAACTAGAATTCTAAATTAAACATGTACTTGCATATAAATTAACAGCATGCAATTTGATAATTTAAACAAAAATAATTTGCAGAAAATGTAGGTTCAACATGATCAAAGTATTGACTCGCCTGGTGCGGTTTACCGCGGTCTTGAGCTCACACAAGGTTGTCTCATGCGATGATCTTTAATTCCTGGTCTGCATCGATCTCGTCCTCGCTTGCTCCATCAAATCTTCAGGACTTCAGTTTCTAACTACGCGACAACGATTGAATTGAAATAAAAGCAAATAACTCAAAGATCCAAGTAAACCCGAATAAACTCAACTTTTGTTTTATTATGAGTTAAGGGGTGATTTGAGGCAAGGCCGGTGGTAGAGAACGATGACTCGATCTATTATTAACAACTTCTTTTATTATTTTTATATTTATCAAGGAAGTTCCATGAGTCGGGTTAGACCTTATAAATTGGTGTACGAGTTTAGCAGGGTATTATTTTGTCGAGCGTTAATATTCAGGGCATCTACTATGTAATGTATACCATTCTTAGATTATTGAATTAATTCATATTACTAGTAGTTGGATATGTAGCATTTTATGCGTTCCTAATTACTCGTGTTATTGGTTAAATGTTTGTTTTAGAGTACTTATATGTCGGTGAGATTATTTTGATGCTTGATGACCTAGGGTTGTTTTATTTTAGCATCTGTATTTATTATGACCTTTTTATCAATATTTAGATTTTAAATAAATATTGAAGTTACATGTTTTACTCATATATGACAAGTAATTAATTCTCAAATAATCATGTTTACATCTAATCGAGTTTATTAGCTTCCAGGAATTTATTTCTAATTTTTATTTAAACTGAGAGGTATGGGCAAAGCTTGGTATATAGGTCATATTTCAATAGTTACAGTTTAGCAAAATCTACCACTAAAATTTATTTAATGGAAGCATCTTAAATATTGGGCATATATCCTAATTTTATTTAAGGGTAGTCATTAATTTTGAGCCTTGATTTTATAACTAAACATAGTATCCAAAACTTTTAATTAATATTTAGTCTTTGAGTTATTTATTCAAATAGTATTAATTATTCAATCATAATAACTTAATCCACATTTATATACTAATCACTTTGGTTTTGTGACCCAATTAACTATTTATTAGGTTTTCTAGACAATCCCTAAATTTATCTTGATTTTTACTAATTAAAATGATCTACAAGGAAAAAGAACAAAAAGGTGGGATGAAGAAAATGCTGCCAGCTGGTTTTGAACACACAACCTGAGAGAGAGACTGTGTCTTAAGCACGCTCGGGCTAGCCATCCAGCCGAACAGGAGAGGCGCCGGCTTTGGGGCAGAGGGTGGCGTCGCCGGCGAGGGGGCAGCCGGAGGGGGACGGCGACCCGTGAAACGGACTCCGGGGTAGGTAGGGAGGAGGAAGGTGGCGGCGCTTTGACCGAGCGGCGGCGGCGGCGGACAAAGAACCTGGCGGCGGCGACGAGGTGGCTACGGGGTGCCGGCGCTGGAGAGAGTGGGGGTAAAATTGAGGTGAGCATGAGCTTAAGGGGGCAAGGGGAAACTCACCAAGGGCGATGGCTTGGCCGGGGAGGCACTGAGGTGAGCCGGCGGCGTGGGTGAGCGGCGGCGCAAAGGGGTTCACGTCGCCGGCGAGTTGGGGTGGACCACGGCTCCAATAGGTGGTGGGGACGAGTTGAGGGCATCAAGAGGAGACTTCCCTGGGGAGGAATCGAGCGGTGGCGTACTTGGCCGGCGGCGGAGAAGATGGCCGCAGGGCGACGAGGAAATGGGCGGCCGGCGAGCTTCGAGGCCTTAGGGATCGATTCCCCACGGTGGTACGAAGATGGAGGTGAGGCGGGGCGGACGGGAGGACTTTCTCGCCTTTAAAGACCCCGAGCCGACCGGGCGACGTGCGGGTTGGCGGCAGGGGCGGCGGCGACGCGGCGGCGGCAGCGCGGGTAGGCGCAGCGAGACACGGCGGCAGCAGCGTGGGCTCGGCGTGGGCGTGCGTTGAACGCGGGAGCGACGGGCGCGGCTTTTGACCGAGCGAGAAAAGATCGGAGAGGGGGACCCGGCGCACGGAGAAGAAGACAGAGTGGAGCTGGGTCTTGGGGAGGAAGGGAGGAGAAAAAGAGGGAGAGGCGCTGGGGAGTGGGGTCCAGCGGCCAGGGAGGAAAAATGCAGACAGGGCGCGGGGTGAAGCTGGGCGGGCCACTTCGGCCGGCCTGGTTTCATCCCTCTTTTTTTATTATTAGTTCATTGCTATTTGTTTTATATATACACATATAGATACATGTATATTCACATATGTATTTCCTTTATTTCTATTCTTGTACAGATTCATTTCAGGCATCTACTTTTTGTTATTATTTACAGAATTAAGGTTTTATATTTTAGGCCAATTCTCTCCCCTCCTTTTCTGGATCATCTTTTCAGATTCTTATTTTTGATTCTAACTCTCTAGTATTTAAACATGTTTGCTTCTTCTTTAGCTTTTTGGAACCTTCATCAAATTTTTCAGGAAAAACCCATAAACTCCAAATTCAAATAAAATTCATTGCAAAATAATTCAAAAGATTTCAAATTTTTAAACTCAAATTTTCGGGATGTTACACAGTTGTAGTTCCATGTTGCCCTACCACTAACTTGGCCATCTCTGAAGTTCTTATGGACGGTGTTTAAAGTTTCTCTATAACTTGAGGTTTATTCACACGTATTCGACAATTTCTATAATTGTCCATATCTCATTTGTGTCAAATTGCTGCAGGAACAGATACGAGCACTGCGAATTAGGGGTGGAGAACCTGCCATGTTCTCTGGAGGCCTGCGGCTAACACATCGACTTCTGCCAGAGGAATTTGGAGCGCAGCTTGTTAGCCTGAACGACAGTGGGCACAGAAATTCTTCAGACTTCTGAATCGTCTTCGTTGAAGGCTCGGTTCGACTGGGCTCGGCTCGTGGTACAAACGAGCCGAGCCGAGCTAGGGTTCTAGCTCGGTCCGTTAACGAGCCAAGCCGGCTAGGCTCGCTAGGCTCGGTCGGCTCAGCTCGGCAGCGTCTCCAGCCCATCACGTGTGAACAGCTCAGTACGGTAATAGTAGTATGTATGTATGTATGCATGCCAATTTTCGCACCTCTTTTGTCACTGAGAGGTATTATTAAAGTGCACGTTACTCTTTTTTTGTTAATTTCACATATGGAAAGGAAACCATAGAACTTATCATTCAGAAAAACAAATCTGAAACATAAAAAGAAAGGTTAAAGACACTCAAAAGTCAAAACGAACCTAACGAGTCGAGCTCGAGCTTTTCAGAAAAGTTAATTTGCATATTCCACCTAATGAGCCTAACGAGCCGAGTTCGAGCTTTTCAGAAAAGTCAATTTGCATATTCCACCTAATGGGCCGACCGAGCCTACCGAGCCTAGCGAGCGGCTTGCGAGCCGGCTCGGCTCGGCTCGTTAATGGACCAAGCTAGAACCCTGGCTCAGCTCGGCTCCTTTGTGCCACGAGCCGAGCCTTCAACGAGCCGAGCTAGCTCACGAGCCTCGAGCTTTTTTGCCACCCTTAGGTGAATGATTGTAATTCACAGTGAAGTTTTTTTAAATCTACTATTTTCTGATTATCGAACCTACCAACAAAGCAAAAATAGAAAAACAGAAGACTGCAAAGAGGAAAAAATTTATTTTTTTCTCTCTCCTTTTTACTGTAGCATATCGAAAATACAGAGAAGTCGCTTTCAATGGCTGCTGCCTTCCTTCGCATGGGGACCGAGGCACCTCTGCTCCTTCTGATGACTTGCAAGTGCTCTTGATTAATTACATACCAATCAAACAATTAAAGCAACAATTGCTTCATCCGAGCCATACACAATTAGGACTGTAAAAAACTTGAGACTATTGAGCTGCTTAAACTCGGTCCGCTCTATGCTTGATTCGAGCTCGGTTCGAGCTCTAATCGGACCGAATTTGAGCTTGATCCTGAGCTTACGAGTTTCAACGAACCGAGCTCGAATAGCTTATGAGTCTCGAGCTTTTTTTACAGCCCATATCCCCGACTCCTCGTGTGCCCATCTCTTCTCTCTCTCTATCTCTTCCTTTCTTCTTCCTTGCCCCATTTTCACTTCTTTCTTCTCTCGTTCTCTGCTTCACTTCACCAGCCGAATCTCTAGCCCTCTCTTCTTGCTGGAGCCGGCCCCCTCGTCTCCTCGGCCCAGCCATTGGCCTTTTGGCACCGCCCGCTTGATGCCCCCGCACAGCTCAACCTTGGTTGCTGCCCAACTACTCTGGCTGCCTCTCCTCTACGTCGCCTCGGCGACCCCTACGCCGCCTCCAACTCCAACTCGCCTGCCGCGCTTCCTTGCCTCTAGCGCGCCGCCTAGGTTCGGCCGCGCCAGACTCAGCCATGACACCTCTGGCTTAGCCTCCCCTCCGACTCCCCTTACCCAGATCTGGTCAGATCCATGGCTGGCCGTGCGCCTTGTAGCTTGGCCACGGCTCCTCCCGCTACGGCTTCCCTATACCACCCTTCGATGGTTCAGCCCGACCCCAGGCCGCCGCCCCTCTAGCCCAGCTTTGGTCTGCTCACCTCCCCCGCGCCTCCGGTGAGCTCGGCCTTTCGGCATTGCCTCCTCCTACTAGTCGTCTGGCTCCCCCAACCGTCAACACCAACCCTCAGCACTCCCTCTCCTCTCTACTCCTTTCCTCCTCTACTACCCTCCTTATGCTCTGTGCCTCTATGATGGATATGTGATGGTGAGTGGTGACTGTGAGATAGTTGTGTAACAGAGCCTACACGAGCCGAGCTTGAGCGAACTCGAGTGAGCTCCAAGTCAAGCTCGAGCCCAACTTTAAGCTCGATGTCAATCTTAAGCTTGCTCGACCTCAGCTTGAGTTTGTACCGAGTTTGAGCTTGTCGGATCAAGTTCGCTCGAGCGTGGCTCGTTTACAACCCTATACACGAGGCGATTGTTGATTGATGATGCCTGGTTCATGCTCTCGGACCGATGATGAAAAAAGGTGCACAATGGTGCTGGTAGCTTGCGAGGTCAAGCACGCCGATCAAGATGAAGACACACTGTGCGAGACTGTGTGACTTTTCTGTAGATGCAATGATGCGCACAAAGATGCCGAGAGACCAAGCGACACTGAGCGAATTTTCTTCATGCATTGGCTTGTGCCACAGATGTGAATGAGAGGCCGCCTCCTTTTTCATATCTATTTTTTTATTTCTAGATCAATATGTTTATGACTATAAAATGTTCTCTTTGCACTTTTCAAATCTTAACACAAAAATTATATTTGTTCAATCTAGGGTTAGTCCTTAACCCTATATCTATTTATAGTCTAGGACACAAACGAGTTCTTATCGAATTTCAACAAATAAAGGGCTCAAAACCCTTACGTAACACGGGTTTTTCAACTTTTGTCAAACTACCCAATTTTGGACACTACAAAATTGTCACATGCCATAGCCTCCAGACTGCACTTCCGTAGCTCTAACACGTATCATTCATTTTTGATCTCCACGCGTCCCAACTTAAGCATGACCGTCTTCTCCAGTATCCTTGACCATGACTTTGCATAGCTATCTTCCGATTCTCATTGTAGACCATGATTGCCTCTGAGTTATCGTACACATATAAAGACTAAAGTAACATCTTTTCTCGACATAAGTTTTTTTTCAACTTGACCAACATAAGTTTACACACACCACACGCCTCAAATAATATTAATAAGCAATATTGTCAATTATTCATCATCACACATATTCTAGAAGTAGCCTATGTCCAACAGATATAGAACAGCAGTAGTAATTTCTGAGCTACAAAATGTTGGTGCTGTAAAACTGATATCGAGTTTCAATAATATGGAACTGGGACACCACTTTGTGGTGGCCTGTATGATCTAAAAAGAGTTTAGCACTTGATCAATGCAATAATCGGTAAAAAGCCACAAGCAGCACGAACCAGCAGGGCTTCTTGAGTTACCAGTATGTATGAATAATTGGTGTCAGTAATGTGTACAACGTGGCTCGTGGTCTCCATGTCCATATTTCTTCATCTAAAGCGTCTATCCACGAAACCTGCTTTCAATTCAATGCACATTAGTTATCTGAGCTGCCCTACGGAATTAGTATGGCATGTGGTCTGCATAACTGCAACGGATATAACTACGAAGCTTATCGGCATTGTATCTTGGCTTATCTACTGTTGTCAGGATAATATGTTTACTTATCGTGTACAATTGGACGCTAAATACGCGTTGTGTAGTGTTTTGACAGGAGAATGAGTAGTTGGATGGACAACAGAGCCATGACCATAAAAGGAACATCGCAGTGGTGTGAGAATTCGAAAGAAATGAGAATTGAATCTGGCAATAATAGAACATTTTCCTGAGGTGTAGTGCACAGAATAATTGTAGGGTTGGGAGGAGTCAGGAATTTAGCAATGAGGTGAGTTTTCTTTAGCAATGGTTGCAGTTGTAGTTCCATGTTGCCCTACCACTAACTTGGCCATCTCTGAAGTTCTTATGGACGGTGTTTAAAGTTTCTCTATAACTTGAGGTTTATTCACACGTATTCGACAATTTCTATAATTGTCCATATCTCATTTGTGTCAAATTGCTGCAGGAACAGATACGACCACTGCGAATTAGGGGTGGAGAACCTGCCATGTTCTCTGGAGGCCTGCGGCTAACACATCGACTTCTGCCAGAGGAATTTGGAGCGCAGCTTGTTAGCCTGATCGACAGTGGGCACAGAAATTCTCCAGACTTCCGATTTTCTTTGTTATGGACGGATGTGAACACAGTGTGTGTGAAAATGTGATCATGAGTGGAGTCCATCTCTTGGTCGCATGTTAGTGTTTAAATGCATACATTTTGCCCAACATATTCAGGTAACACATATGTACCAAAGAAAGTGAGCGAAAAACAACTGCTCACGAAGCAATTTATCCAACATATACACTACATTACTGTTGTACCAAAACTACGCATTACCTCTGCAATTTTCGGCCAGAGTGCAGCCACGAAGTCTACTCGGCACCAACCCCTGTTCGACTCCGGATGACGACCCCGACGACCTCCCTTGTGTTCGTCGACACCTTTATGATGTATTCTTGAATCGGGAGGGAATAGACCCTGTTCTTCCCCCAGGTTTAGTACCCGGCGCAAGTGGGATTTCTCCAAAGGAAAATTCTGGTGTGATTCCGATTCAGAGGTTGATGAAGACATCGGAGATGCGGAGGACATTGCTCAGAGACTCTGATAAACACTGCTGGCCGTGGAACAAGAAAAAGGACTGGAAAGGTCCGCTTCCCCAACCTAGATCATCACCACCAAGAACTCTGGGAGATTTTCTTGTGCCTAAGATTACAGAGGCAGCAGTTCGACGATCTCATCCACAGGGGCTTGTTCTTGGCCAAGATCCACTTTCACAGCCGATTCAAATTTCAAACAACGAAGTTGTTGGGCCATCAGGTGGGCTGGTGTCCGATGTGGGCCACAAATCAAGCTGGTCCAGATGTAACCCTGGTTTAGACTTCCTGTGCCGGTGGCTGGCTCCTCGTTCCTTTGCGAGTAGAGGTCGATCTTACGCACAAGTAGTCATGGCTGGAGGCTCGGCGACGGCGACGGGAGCAGGTGGTGTTGGTGGTGGAGATCAAAGCAGAGACAGGAATTATGGTGGGCAATTTCGTGCTCCCCGCGTCGGAGGACGACCACCCAGATCATATGGTCGTGGCCGTGGTCGGGATCAACAGGGAGGTAGAGGCTGAGAGCTGAGAGGCGGAGGGTCTAGAATCAACCATGTTGCCGCAACAAGAGATGGTGACCATGCCTCGCATCCTGGAATTACCAAGGAGCGCAACAGCAAGGGGGAGGAGATGGAAGAGGGCTCAAAATCCATGGCAGGGAAGCACAAAGGTTCACAAGTGGGTGAACCTACATCCAAGAAAAAGAGAAATTTCGTCTTATGCTGTGAGATTTGTGAGAAAGAACATTTTACTCCGCAATGCCCTTTGTTACATGGACCTAAACCAACAGCAACGTTCAGCGGTCTTGCAGGTGATGGTTTAGGTTTTTTTCCATATTCCTTATACCAAGGCGGCAAAGGCACCTCAGAAAGTTTCAGCCACTGCTCTAATCAAGATTATTGAGGATCAGACAATGAGCTTGTCAAAAAGAGCTTGCTCGAGCAATTCCGATAAAATGGGATTGGGTGGTACGTGAACATGGAAACAATACATATATTGTGCCGTTTCCGTGTCGGGTTGAGCTTCAGAGGGTGATAAGCATGAAGCATCTAAGAACAGACAACAATGAGGGGGTGATGCTCTTTGAGGAATGGAACAATGAGATCAAGCCTAAGCAGAAGCTACAGAAAGTTTGGGTACACGTCTATGGTGTCCCATATAAGATCAGGTCCTTGTTACCTCTCTGGGCTGTAGGCTCTATTCTAGGTGCAACACAGAGAGTTGACATGAAATCTATGAAAAAAACTAGAGTGGTTCGGCTTATGGTTGCAGTCCTTGATGCTAATTATATTCTGGATGATGCAGACATTGTTGTGGATGATAGCCTATACGAAATCTTTTTCAAGGTCGACCACATTGTTCCTAGTAATGGTGGAGAGCCTGATGACTTCGATGAGGAAGATGATTTAGACCCAGAAAACCAAAATAAGGACACAGTTCAGGAGATGGAAGACGTTGATAAACAAAACAAGGATGGATCTAGCTCCTCTGGTCCTTCCAATGCGATAGCCGATTCAAAATCATTTTCTAAATCTGACCAAGCTCCAAATGATGAAGCACCAACTGCATATGAAGTGCAGTTAGCTGAAGCGGCAATTGACAAAGCCGTTCAGATTTTATTGGAGGAGATCAGTGCTTCTGTAGTAGCTGAAATTGACAAAAGGTCAGAAGTATACAGTGCAGCCCCTATGCAACTCGATGGACTTGTTTCTGAAGAGATTTTGGTACAGGAAATAAGCAAGGATGACACCTTTTCTGACAAAGTTTTGGATACAGTGACTACATTTCTGTCCAGCCCACTTTTAACTTCAGTTATAGATGGCTGCAATGGAGCGAATACTTCAGTGTTCGCACGTACTGGTGGCCAGGAGGCAGGACTTCCAGAACAGGGGTTAGTGGTTTTTTAGGAGCCAACTATGGCTACTATGGAGAACCAGTTACGGGAGGATTGTTCAGGTCAGCAGGCCCAAGCAATTACTTCTGAAGATGTGTCCCCAGTCAGTGCTTACATCGAGGATGGCCCTAATGGTGGGATTGTTGCTCCAACGGTGATGGAGGAAAATAATCCTTCCACTAAACTAAATTTTCACGAGCTCCCACGCTTTACACTGCAAGCTCTTTGCAAAAAGAATGGCATTCGGGCTAATATCACAAATGTGGCAACGGCAAGTGCTCTTCAGTTTTTAGATGTGGTCGTCGGGGTTGAGGACTTGCGAGGCTCTGGCGCGGTTGTCGCTGCCGTTGGTACGCTGCCTACTGTGGCTGCGGTGGATGGCTTAGATGTGCTTGGGCTTAGTTTTGTTGATGCTGATGACACGCTATCCTCCATGGACGTCGACCCAGCTACCGCCGACACGGAGCCTGAAGTAATCGATTCCGGCGCAGCAGTCCAAGATGTTCCTACTGCTGCTCTTGGCACTGCTGGCACGTTTTGTGCTGCAGGCACGTCTCCAACCGCTGTGGACGCGGCACCTACTGCTGCTGTCCCCTCGGCTAAAACTGCAGCAGAGGAAAAAGAGGACGACAAGAA
Source organism: Dendrocalamus sinicus (assembly GCA_036346575.1). Taxonomy (NCBI): domain Eukaryota; kingdom Viridiplantae; phylum Streptophyta; class Magnoliopsida; order Poales; family Poaceae; genus Dendrocalamus; species Dendrocalamus sinicus. The sequence goes on along the minus strand of CM070666.1, from coordinate 12,911,018 downwards.
GAACAATAATGATGAAAAGGTGCTACCGCCCGACAGCAAGAAGATGGCACCTATAAGGCGCAGCCAAAGGAGTTCCGCGATGAGTGATGAACACACGCTCAAGAAGGTGGATCGCAGGGTGGCAGCATGCAACCTAGAATCAACAGGTACCTCAACTTCATTCCTCTCTTTTACAGATTCTCGCATTTCTTTGAATTTGAGCAACCTAGGTGTTTCTTTGGGTAGAAATGATAAATTAATTAACAATTCTATTGTCTCGATTAAAAACATAGAAATAGATAGACTAGTGGTCTCCCGTAAGAAGAGATCAGAGAACAAACATAAAGTAATTAACCATACCGATGATGATGAGGAGGAAAGACTTGATTCAATCCTCGGCCACGTCTGTGGTAATTCAAATGAGGATATGCAGGGCCGGGAATATGATCACATATTAAGTGATCTTAATCCTGTCCCTCGTAAGGAAAAGTCTAACTCTGCCAAAAAGAATAAAACTGGCAAACCTCTAAAAAAAACCAAAAACCCCGTCCAAACTGTGTCTCCAATGAAAGGCGTTTTTTGGAATAGCAGAGGTCTTGCTAACTTGGCTAAACACAGATATTTGGTGGAGATGTTTAGAGAGGAGCAAATCAATTTCATTGCACTCTCAGAAACGGGTCGTGATGATTTTCCCGATGCGACCCTTAAAAACTTTTGTGGTGGGCGTGACTTCATTTGGCATAGCATGGCCCCACATGGACGCTCAGGTGGAATGTTATTAGGTGTTGACTTGAGTGTATACGATATTGGATCCATAGATGAGGGTGACTTTTATATCAAGTTCTGCCTTCGTAATAAATCTAATGGATTCAAATTTGCACTATATACGGTATATGGGCCGGCACAACAGCAAAATAAAGAAGCCTTTCTTATAGAAATGGCTCATACCTGCTCTTGGGAAACACTCCCATATATTGTAGGGGGTGATTTCAATATTATGAGACACCCAGATGATAAGAGCAAAGGGCATTTTGACACCAAATGGCTGAATATTTTCAATATGGTCATTGAGTCTCTTGACCTTAAGGAAATCGTTATGTCAGGACGGCAATATACATGGGCCGGACCTGGAGACAATCCTACATATGAGAAATCAGATAGAGTGCTTGTTAGCACTGAATGGGAAAATAAACTTCCTCTCTCTACAGTACAGTCAAGAGATAGAAGCCAATCTGATCACACACCTCTTATCTTGAATACTGGATCTTCAACCCATAATAACAAGCAACCAAGCTTTAAATTTGAAAGGGGATGGTTGATTCGGGATGGGTTCTTCGATACGGTGGCCAATTTATGGCAATCAGAAAATCGAGGAGATACTGCTATGGAAAGATGGCAAAATAAAATAAGACATCTTCATCGGTATCTCGAGAGGATGGGCCAAAAATACAGCAGGCTCATATAAAAAAGAGAAGAAAAACTCATCTCATTGTTGGACGCCATCGATAAAAGCGGAAAACACTACTCTTCTCGATAATGAGATAAATATGAAACACTATCTCAAGGAAAGATTGGTTCTCTTATTACGAGAGGAAGAGATGAAGTGGTATGAAAGGGCGAAGGTTAAAAACCTTCTTGAAGGTGATGATAATACCCGTTTCTTTCATTTGGTGGCCAATGGCAAACATCGCAAACAACACATCTTCAAATTAGAACAGGAAGATGTATAATTGTTGGCGACACCGAATTGAAAAATTACATCACTAATTATTACAAAGGCCTTTTCAGACAACCACAGGACAATAACCTCTCCCTTGTGGAAAGTCAGATAAATGATATACCACAAGTCAATGCTGTTGAAAATTATATGCTTACCTCAGCATTTACTGAAACAGAGGTCAAAGAGGCTTTGTTCCAAATGGAACACAATAAAGCTCCAGGTCCTGATGGCTTCCCTGCAGAATTCTATCAAGTATTCTGGGAAGTGATAAAGGAGGATTTAATGGCACTCTTCAATGATTTTTTTGAAGAATGCCTACCGCTCTTTAGTCTAAATTTTGGGGTAATTACCCTTCTACCTAAGACTAAAGATGCAAAACAGATCCAACAATATAGACCAATCTGTCTACTTAATGTCAGTTTTAAAATTTTCACAAAAGTTGGCACAAACAGAATCAACAAAGTAGCACAGACAGTGGTGACTCCATCACAAATGACCTTTATGCCAGGCAGAAACATAATGGAAGGCGTGGTCATATTATATGAGACCATTCATGAATTACACACTAAAAAGCTTAACGGGGTGATTTTCAAAATTGACTTTGAAAAGGCCTATGATAAAGTTAAGTGGTCCTTCCTACAACAAGCTTTGAGAATGAAAGGCTTCTCACCAAAATGGTGCAATTGGATTGAGAGCTTTGTCACTGGGGGTAGTGTTGGTATCAAAGTCAATGATGACATTGGACGCTACTTCCAAACAAAAAAAGGTCTACGTCAAGGTGACCCAATGTCACCTATTTTGTTCAACATTGTAGCAGATATGCTTGCACTCTTATTTAAAAGAGCAAAGGATGATGGAAAATTAAGGCGGGTCATCCCACACCTTGTAGATGATGGCTTGTCAATTCTACAATATGCAGACGATACCATTATCTTTATGGACCATGACCTGGAACAAGCAAAAAACATGAAACTTTTGTTGTGTGTTTTTGAACAATTGTCCGGTCTCAAAATCAACTTTCATAAGAGCGAATTCTTTTGTTATGGCGAAGCAAAAGATTTTGAGGACCAATACATTGAGCTCTTCGGATGTGATGCAGGTGAATATCCCTTCAGATATTTAGGTATACCAATGCATCATAAAAAACTCCATAATGTAGAGTGGAGGAGCATCGAAGAGAGGTTCGAAAAAAATTGACTTGCTGGAAAGCGAAGCATTTATCTTATGGAGGTAGATTAGTCCTTCTAAATTTTGTGCTTAGCAGTCTACCCATGTTCATGATGTCCTTTTTTGAAGTACCGAAAGGTGTTCTTAAAAAACTAGATTATTACATATCTAGATTTTTTTTGGCAAGGTGACAAAGATAAAAAGAAGTATCACCTTGCAAAATGGGGCATATTATGTCGTCCTAAAGACCAAGGAGGACTTGGGATCATTGACCTCCAAGTCCAGAATAAATGTCTATTAAGCAAGTGGATTATAAATTTGCTTAATGAAGAAGGAACTTGGCAAACTTTGCTTAGAAACAAGTATCTAAGCTCAAAATCTCTCCCACAAGTCCACGTCAAAACCAATGACTCTCATTTCTGGAAAGGTCTGATGAAAATAAAAGATCAGGTTTTGGCTTGTGGTTACTTCAAAATTAATGATGGATCACAAACAAGATTTTGGGAAGATACATGGGTAGGCAAACGTCCATTCAAAGACCTTTATCCCACACTGTATAATATTACAAATCGTCCGCATGATACAGTGGCCAATATTATGAGATCAACACCACTGAATATTTCATTTCGGAGAGCTCTGGTAGGGGATAAACTCGATGAATGGGAAGACTTAGTAGCCAAGATCACTTATATCAATTTAACTGACGAGAGAGATTTGTTTATTTGGAGCTTACATAACAATGGTCAATTTACGGTCCATTCTATGTATCTTCACATGATAAATCATAATACACCCTTCTCTCATAAATTGATTTGGAAGTTAAAAATTCCTCTAAAAATCAAGATTTTCCTTTGGTTTCTCCAGCGGGGGGTAATTTTAACAAAGGACAACCTAATTAAGAGGAATTGGAAAGGCAGTCAAAAGTGTTGTTTCTGTAATTGTAACGAAACCATTAAACATCTTTTCTTTGATTGTCATCATGCCAAGGCAATCTGGAGGACTGTCTATATAGCTACTGGGTTAACACCCCCAGCTCGGTATCTCACATGTTAGGGAGTTGGCTATCAAATTTCGATTTACAAAAGAAGAAATATATTCTGGTTGGGGTATCCGCTTTATGTTGGGCAATTTGGAGATGTCGTAATGATCTAATCTTTAAAAATTGCAAATATACATCTTTTATGCAGGCTATTTTCAGAGGAACGTACTGGCTGCGATTTTGGGCACTGCTGCAGCGTGATGATGAAACAAAGGAGTCTTTCCAATTAGCGAGCAGAAAACTAGAGACCACTGCATTGGAGTTGTTTGCTTCCCATGGATGGAAATTTAATAATAGACTCTGTCATGCATAATTTTTGCATTTCTTGTTTCCCTGACTCATCAGCAATGTCGCTGAATCTATGTAATAATGTAAACGCTGTGTGCGGAAACACAGAAGCGGGAAGTCTCTTCCATTTTCTAAAAAAATGAATGTCTTCAATCTCTAGTCCATGTACTCTATGCACTTCCAATGTAATATTGTACTGCCCTATGTGATCTGTGAAATTTAGTACCATCTACTTTGTGATGGCTTACCCTTCTACTACTACTTCTTAGTCAATGCAACGAGTTTCCCTCATTTTCCGACAATGCAGTGTGTCGATTGTAGGTTTGAGATGCATCAGAAACTTTACAATAATTCAAACTGTAATTAAATAAAGCCTCTTGAGTTCCTTTGGTCTTTGAAACTCCTCTCTAGCTCGAAGTTTTTGAATCATATAATTTCAAGTTTCAACAGCTTTGATAGGAGAATTTGCCGGTTTCATTCGTATTGATTCGCAGATGGGAGTAATGAGCCGGGTGCATCAGGCAGAAGAGTCGAACAAAGTACTAGATATACTAGAGTCTTTTTTTAAAAAAATAACACCAAGATTTCGACATGCGAACATCAGAGGATTGTCCCACCTCCGAATCTATTCTGGAGTGCTACTAGAGGAGGGTAATTGCATGAAGCGCAGAGATTGCAGCATGATGTACCTTAGTGTGACAATTGCAGGACCCAAGGAGTCATCTGCAACATATGAACAGGTGAGGCAGGTGTGTAGGAGACGGGAGCTAGGCTCGTGCATGCCTGTAATTTGTGCTCGTTAATTAGTACTGTAAGCACTACAAGGCCAAATCAGAAGATCTCATTGTTGTTATGTGCTAAGTCTGGAGATGAGAGTGAGAAAAGCATCATTCGGCCAATAGGACTATAAGCACTTGCTGTACGCGGGTATGATCACTGGAGTCGGCACTGTCACAACTCAGATGAAGCTGTCCAGCTAGCAGAGGTTGAGTTCCTTTGTGGGCTTCATTCAGACAACTTTTAGGAAAATTCTTCTATTGTTAAATATTTCTGGAGTCACAAATTCACGGCATGCAAACCCACCCATCCAAAAAAATCCATTGAAACACCGCTCCGCTTGCTCTCTCACTTCCCCACAGCGAACCGCCTCTTTCCTTATCCTCTTCCGCTCGAGCCGTACCCTTGACCTCAGAGCTTCGTCAAAGCTTGCAGAGCCACAGTGCCATCTCACCTGTCTCTTTGCACAGCGTCACCTCCAGCCTCGCTCGCGTTTCGCTCCGCCCGAATCGCCTCTCCGTGGCTGCCGACAATCCTTGCCTATTTTGGTTGGGATCTACGTGGATGGCCTGAGAATTCGAACTAAAATCTCGGCCTATCCATGTGGATCCCAGCTGAGAATGAGCTTTCTAAATAAGGCTTAATGGGGAATTCCCAATGAAGGACTAGGAATGAGGCCGTTGGCATCCCTAATGGCATCAATTCTTTGATCTGCTTTCACAGTTCAATATGATGTGGTTTGCATTGATGCGACCCAACAACTTAGGGTTTTTTTGGGGTAGTATCTTGGCCTATCTTCTGTTGTCAGGATAGTATGTACCATGGCAGGACGGTTGGTCACTAATGCCATACATTGTTTAGCCTCATGGTAGGAAGGTGAATAATTAGGCGGGCCACACACACCATGGCCTTATAAAGGAGCATCATAGTGCACTAAGACCTCGAGAAAGCAGTACGACCTCAAGGAGAAAGACAAATGTAGGCCACAAGAACATGGTAACCCTTGCTTTCATGAGGAGCAGTATGTAAATTGTAGGCTTGAGAGTAATCGGGAATTTTGCAATGAGGTGAGTTCTTGACATTGTTTGTAACTATAATTCCATCATGCCTAAATATGTGTGGTTTTCCATTACATATCCGCTTTACTTCTTTTAGTGTTTGAAGTTTCTTTGCTGCTTGAAGTTTATCCCACATTTCCAAAAATTCTGATAAGAGATTTTGCTTGCTTTATTGCCTTAATTTGCAGAATTAGACAGTAATTTAGGGCCACTTGGAGGCAGGGAGAACGTAATAGACGTGTAGGGTTAACCACGAGGCTTGCCAGTGGTGCAATTTTGTGAGCTGACGTATGTAGTGTTATTTGTGGCCCTGCCATATGTTGGTATGTAGCTGGTCACCGTATAGTCTCTCTGACGAGGACATTCATAGTTGCCACCGGCACCTAGAAGTGGGCTCCTTCATTCTGTGTTGATGCGACTCAGGTGCCGTTTGATTGAACTGAAATAAGCTGGTTTATAGTTGAAATTGTATTGTAACTGACTGAAATTATACTGTAAGTGATGGTAGCCTATTTGGTGTAATTAAATTTAAAAAAATTAAAAATAAAAAACAGATAAACCCATCACGGACAATGCAAACGAATACAGAAAAAAGAATCGGCCAAAAAGCTTAAAAAAGCTAAAAAACCAGAAAAAGACAAAAATTTGGAAATAGTGAAAAATAAACCAGAAGCTTAAACTGAAATGAGCGGAGCATGTGATGTGCCTCATCAGTCAATGGAAACTGTGCCAGGTTATAGTTATCCTACAGACTATTGTATAAAAGCTTGATATCAACTACTTCAACTTTTGGGTGTTTGCGCATGAACCAGCTGGAGGAAAAGGCGACAGGGTTTATGCTTTCAAATTAGTCCTTGTTAGATGGCATTTTACTTGGTATGGCTAGTTTCTAAAAAAACAACTTTGTATGGCTAGATCATAAAAGATTATAGTTGTTATGCAATTGAGTTGATAGAAGAGTAGTATTAATCTCAAAACATATGAAAATATAAGTAACATCTATATATCATTTATTATATATTAAAAATTATGCTAATCATTATTAAGAAAATCATAGAAGCACCTCCTAAAAATAAATTATGAAAATATGAATGTATCGATCTTCTAGCAAATAAAACATCAAACCTTCAACAGCAATGACAATTTAAATTTTCTAGAATACATGATCCTACGTTGAACCGAATTCTTGAACTCTTCTTCCACTATGTTGTGCGTCTATGGTAACAATGTGTGATCTCTTACTCATATGTTTTTCTAGTTTATATGATAAATATTTTAAAATATGTTAATATAGCGTACCCATATCCCAATAGTACAAACACACTAGCACACCTATATCCCAATAGTACAAACACAACTGGGCAAGCGGCAATAACCCTCGCATTCATGAAATATAATGCAGTATCTAAATTGTAGGCTTGGGATGCATCGGAGTTGGCAACTAGGTAACCTCTGTTTGACAACACTTGCAATTGTAATCGGCCATGGTGCCTATTCCATGATTTTAGCCTCTTACGTACTTTTGAGGTTTCAAGCTCGTCTCTAGCTAGAAGTACATTAATCGTATAGTTACAGCAATTTTGATGGGCAAATTTGCTTGTTTCATCCGTACAATTTTGCAGAAAGTGGTAGTCAGCTGTGGGCAGACCACTATATTACTGGGGTGACACAAGACTAGCAGCATTCTTGCCGTCAAGCGAAAGCCCTGTGCGGCAGAAGCATTGCTAGAATGCCAGATGAGTGCGAGCAGTGTCGTCCAGCCAACAGAAAATTGAGCACCGTCGCACGAATCGATAAACTTGCAACAGGTTGAGCTTTGAGTTTATGGAATCTCTTTGATAGTACTGGTAGTCACAATTTTACTGCCTTGGCGTCTTTGGGAAGCCTCTTAATTCTTTTGGTGTTTGATGTTCCTTTGTAATTTGAAGTTTATCCCACAGTTTGAACAATTTTTGTATACAAATTTATGTAGGATCGTCGATTACAATCAGAGAGAGTGAATAATTGTAATTCACAGCGGAAGCTTTTCTTCAAATATTATCTTCCGATTGTCCAACATGCCAATACAGCATAATACCCAAAAAACAGAACACAACAAAAAAAAAGAAAAAATCGTTGGAAAATTTCTCTGCAATCCTTCCCTCTGGTTGGAATTTTTCTGGTCTTTTGCTCTTGGTTCATGCGACTGCGCTTGATGCAAGGGCGGTCTCAGCTATAGGGCGAGGCTGGGTAGCCACCCGAGGTAGCTGACACTAGCGAGCTGCCCCCCACCCCCGCCTGGGCGCCAGCGCTCCATGCTTGGCTGCTCCCTTCCTTCTTCTCGAGAACTAGAAGGCTTGAGGATTGGCTACTCGGCTTCGCCAGCGCCATCTTCCAAAGGAGGACACAGCCCAAAGGAAGGCCCACACCCAGCTAAACCCATCTAGCCATCTCACATTCTCACCAACTAGCTGGCTCTTTGGACTTCGTCACTTCCCAGTTCACTTCTCCAGATCCAATTTGCAAACTTAAGTCTGAAGTCTCCAAGACTCCAACCCTAGGCGGCTAGGCAGTAGCCGACAGGCGGCAGCGCTACGGCAGGCCAGTAGGGGTAGGGTAAAGGCATGGCGCCAACTTATCTGCGACTACAAGTGAGGCCAGAGGGGCGCGCAGGGGACGGCGACATGCCGGCGTTGCCGCATCGGTGAGGACCATGAGGTGAGCTAGTGAGGGCTTGTTGTCTTGTCGGCCAGAACCCCCGAAGCCCAATCCCCAAAAGCCAGAAGGCAGAACCGCAGAAGGGGCCAAGGGGGCACGAGTGGGCATGGCTTGCGGCCAGAACCAGAATAAAAGAAATCAAGGAAGAGAGGTAGAAAATAGAAATGAGATTCAAGATGGCTCCTCCTAAGACGAAAGGCAAAGGTAAGATTGGATTGTGAATTAGTGAATCTGTCATCTGTGAATTAGCGAATACCTAAATGATGAATACTGTGAAATGTGAATTTATGATGTGTGATACTTACTGAAATATTAAATCATATGATGCAGATTGTAGTTTTGAGATCCATTTAGTGTCATACACTTTATTGAAAGTGATTGCAACATATATTATGTATTTCTTGCTTTGTTATCGGATAATAGCACTGGTTTATTCCGTCAACCTAAATTTCCCGCCACTGGCGCGGCGTCTACTGCTCTGGATGCGCGCTGTCCTCTTCCCCATGGGACCAGCTGGTCCCCAGCCCTGACGAGACTTCTCTGTCGTGATGATTCGCCTTCATGCTCCCTGCACACGAAGAATCAAGACAACCTGCCCTCGTGCTGACTTGACGCGCGTAAGCGTGATGCATCCTCTTGTGCCTTGCTTTGTATTGCCTCCCTGCTTGTTACGTGATGAGGCAAGAAGTACTCGCATGCAAAGAAACACCTAACATGTTGGACTTCACATGCAGCAATCACGTGATGCTCGTTGCACCTGGCTTGATGCGTCTCCTCTGTGATGCGTACGTCTCTCCTTCCTGCGTGATGCGAAGCAACAGAACCAACAGAACACGAGTGCGGATTGATTTTTTTGGAAGCACAACTGCACAAGCGCTATTTTCTTTTATTTTTGGCTACTTAGTATGGTTAGGGATAAAAACGGATCGAATACGGACGAATAATGGCTCTGCCATTTTTATTTTCATATTTTTCTCGGATGTGGATACGAATACGGATACCTCGGATACAAATACAAATACGAAGCGAATACGAATTGAAATAAATACAGTCATAAGTATTTCAAGGAACATGGAAACCCTCTAAATTGTACATACAAAATAAACAAACAATCATAACTAGTTTATTTGATCTAAATATTCATGAAGAACATTCATGAATTCTTCATATAGGCTAAGTTTACTTCTCTAACTTCAGTATTTATGAAGAACATTCATGAATTATTCATATAGGCTAAGTTTCCTTCTCTAACTTCATGTATTAATTTATATGTTAATGTATTCTGGGTTATTAAAGTATCTTGTAAATGGGCCGAGCCGAAATAGAGGATGCAGGCTGCGGATATCCGGCTCCTGAATATCCGGATAATATGGATCCATATCCGTACTCAATGGATAGTAAGCTACCGAATCTGTTTTCGCTTCCGATCGGATACTATCCAATAAATATCCGAGCCGATATAATCCATATTCAAAAATGTCAAAATCGGTCAAAAACTATCCATCCGTTTTTACCCCTACTCCTGGTACCCCTCAAATTCTAGGACGAAAATAAGATCTCTTAGCCTTAGGTTTAGTATATGATGTGGTTTGCATTGATGCCACCCAACAACTTAGGGTTTTTTTGGGGTAGTATCTTGGCCTATCTTCTGTTGTCAGGGTAATATGTACCATGGCAGGACGGTTGGTCACTAATGCCATACATTGTTTAGCCTCATGGTAGGAAGGTGAATAATTAGGCGGGCCAGTACACACACCATGGCCTTATAAAGGAGTATCATAGTGCACTAAGACCTCGAGAAAGCAGTACGACCTCAAGGAGAAAGAAAAATGTAGGCCGTAAGAACATAGTAACCCTTGCTTTCATGAGGAGCAGTATGTAAATTGTAGGCCTGAGAGTCATCGGGAATTTTGCAATGAGGTAGAGTTCTTGACATTGTTTGTAACTATAATTTCATTGTGCCTAAATATGTGTGGTTTTCCATGACTACATATCCACTTTACTTCTTTTAGTGTTTGAAGTTTCTTTGCTACTTGAAGTTTATCCCACATTTCCAAAAATTCTGATAAGAGATTTTGCTTGCTTTATTGCCTTAATTTGCAGATTTAGACAGTAATTTAGGGCCACTTGGAGGCAGGGAGAACGTAATAGATGTGTAGGGTCAACCACCAAGCTTGCCACTGGTGCAATTTTGTGAGCTGACATATGTAGTGTTATTTGTGGCCCTGCCATATGTAGGTATGTAGCTGGTCACCGTATAGTCTCTCTGACGAGGACATTCATAGTTGCCACCGGTACCTAGAAGTGGGCACCTTCATTCTGTGTTGATGCGACTCAGGTGTCGTTTGGTCGAATTGAAATAAGCTGGCTTATAGTTAAAATTATATTGTAATTGACTGAAATTACACTGTAAGTGATGGTGGCCTATTTGGCGTAATTAAATTTAAAAAAATAAAAAATAAAAAACAGGTTAACCTATCACGGACAATGCAAACAAATACAGAAAAAAGAATCGGCCAATAAGCTTAAAAAAAGCTAAAAAACCAGAAAAAACAAAATTTAGAAATAGTGAAAAATAAACCAGAAGTTTAAACTGAAATGAGCGGAGCCTCAATGTGATGTGCCTCATCAGTCAATGGAAACTGTGCTAGGTTACAGTTATCCTACAGACTGCTGTACAAAAGCTTGATATCAACTACTTCAACTTTTGGGTGTTTGCGCATGAACCAGCTGGAGGAAAAGGCGACAGGGTATATGCTTTCAAATTAGTCCTTGTTAGATGGCATTTTACTTGGTATGGCTAGTTTCTAAAGAAACAACTTTGTATGGCTAGATCATAAAAGATTATAGTTGTTATGCAATTGAGTTGATAGAAGAATAGTATTAATATCAAAATATATGAAAATATAAGTAACATCTATATATCATTTATTATATATTAAAAATTATGCTAATCACTATTATGAACCATAGAAGCACCTCCTAAAAATAAATTATGAAAATATGAATGTATCGATCTTCTAGCAAATAAAACATCAAACCTTCAACGGCAATGACAATTTAAATTTTCTAGAATACATGATCCTGGGAAATTTGGTATCCAGAAGTAAAAAGTACCAAAGTAAGCACACATTTTTGAGATCCAAAACCCATCTAGTCTTTGTGCAAATGAAATTGCACCATTCGAGCACTAAGAACAGGACACTTCCATTCTTTCAAACATGCATCAGAGTTGAACCTGAGCAGGGGGGTCAGCTCAGCTTGCGTTCACCAGTCACACTGGCATAGCCGACTACATCCGTGTACATCTTGTAAGGTTTCGGATTTCAGGAGGAAAGTTATAAAACCTATGTGTGCTATGATGCAATCCAGATTTTCATCTGTTACAAATTTGAACTTGTTACTGGAAATACTCAGCGTTCCCATGATGCAACATATTATAAGGCCAGATACATAGTTCAATCAATATTAGAGTTCAGCTAACGGTGATCACCATGATGAGGACAATGATGACGATAATGATGAAAACTTTGATGGACTGGATGAAGGTGATGGAAATGACAAAGACAAAATGGATGCTATAGACACAGAACAACACCAAAGTTCAAGCTTGTAGGACCGGTATGTCATAGAGAGGGGGAGGGTGAATGACGCCTTCAAAATTTTTCCTAAATATTTGCTGATCCTTCACTCCAATAGCTACAAAACTACGAAGATCAGGATGAAAAGCCAACACCAAAGCTAGAAAATCAAGAAACCAAAATCCAAGAAATTTAGGTTTCAAGGTCTGACGCTAGGACCGGTCAGACTGTCCCTGATAGCTAGTCTAACCGGCGTCAGGTGATTAGAATGGAGGGGGTGGTCTGACTGGCCTTCCCTATTCCAAACTAGAATTTTCAGCTTAAGCCAATGCAACTTTAGGTGCAACTCTGAAAAATATAAGACCAAATGATATAAAATTTTACACGCACCTTACTTAAAGTCTTAGGAACCTATTTCATCCAGGAATTGCAAAAATCCATGACAAGGTTCAGACCTTTCTAAAACATAAGCAAGATTGTTCTTTGGGTGTGTGGTTGCTAATAGGGGTGGAAACGGATCGGATACGATCGAATAGTCTCAAATACGAATACGAATCCATATTTTTAAAACGAATATGAATTCGAATATTCTCAAATACGGATATGAATATTCTCGAATACAAATACGGATATTTTTTAATACGGATTTTCTCGGATACGAATATTGGATAAAACGGATTCCTAGCAGTTTTTTCGATTTTTCACCGGTTTTAAACCGCCTAAATTCAAATTTGAATCACAAAATTCGTATGGATTTTTCATGGGTTCTAGAAACGGATTGAATACGAATTGAATAGTCTCGAATACGAATACGGATACGAATATTCTCAAATACGAATATTCTCAAATACGGATATGAATATTCTCGAATATGAATACGAATATTTTTGAATACGGATTTTGCTTACCATATTCGCGTTTTCTCGGATACGAATATCGGATAAAACGAATTATCTGTTACCGTTTTCCACCCCTAGTTGCTAAGAATATCTGGGAAATGATTTCTAATGTCTTTGATTTAGACATTGGACATATTTATGAATCTATTGCTAGAATTTGGATTAGTAACAATAGAAATGCTGTGTTGAATACTATTTGTGCTGCTGTTCTGTGGCGTGTATGGCGTTGTCACAATAATATCGTTTTTCAGTTTCGGTGTTGGTCAAGTGTGATAGTTCTATGGAGAAGACTGCTCAATTTGCTAAAAGACCGGAGGCCACTCTACAAGGATGTGATGCTTCCCATGATGGAACAGTTCTGCAATATGCCGGGAAGAAGACTCCAAACACCACTACCAGCCTGCCACTCATTGGAGTGACCTGAAGAGAAAGAGAACAGATGGTACTGATGATGAAGAACAAGCAATGATGGAGTCGCTGGAGGTGTTCTCAGCTTACTTCAAGACACTGCTGGATGCGAAGAATTAGATTCTGTAAACATTTGAAGATGTAATGAACTAAATTCTGGATGTTGTACTTCAAGACACTGCTGGATGGGAAGAATTAGAATATGGAAGATGTAATGAACTAACTTCTGGATGTTGTAGGATCGTCGATGTCAATTAGAGAGAGGTGAATGATTGTAATTCACAGTGAAAGTTTTTTTTTCAAATTTACTGTCTTCTGATTATCGAACCTGCCAACACAGCAAAAATAGGAAAAATAAAAGAGACCAAAAAGGAGAAAATATTATTTTCTCTCTCTCCTTTTTTACTGTAGCATATCGAAAATAAGTCGCTTTCAATGGCTGCTGCCTTCCTTCGCATGGGGACCGAGGCACCTCTGCTCCTTCTGATGACTTGCAAGTGCTTTTGATTAATTACATACCAATCAAACAATTAAAGCAACTATTGCTTCATCCGAGCCATACACAATCAGGACTGTTAAAAAAAACTTAGACTCATGAGCTGCTTAAACTTGGCCTGTTCTACGCTTGATTCGAGCTTGATTCGACCTCCAATCAGGCTGTATTTGAGTTTGATCCCGAGCTTACGAGCTTCATCGAACCGAACTCGAATAGCTCATGAGCCTCGAGCTTTTTTTTACAGCCCATGGCCCCCGACTCCTTGGGTGCCCATCTCTTCTCTCTCCCTTTATCTCTTCCTTTCTTCTTCCTTGCCCCATTTTCACTTCTTTCTTCTCCCGTTCTCCGCTTCACTTCTTCCTTCTTGGCTTCACTTCACCAGCCGAATCCCTTGTCCTCTCTTCTTGCTAGAGCCGGCCCCCTCGTCTCCTCGGCCCGGCCACCGGCCTTCTGGCACCGCCTGCTTGACGCCCCCGCACAGCTCAACCTTGGTCGCTGCCCAACTCCTCTGGCTGCCTCTCCTCTGTGTCGCCACTACTCTGTGCGTCGCCTTGGCGACCCCTACGCCGCCTCCAACTCCAACTCGCCCGCCGCGCTTCCCAGCCTCCGGCGTGCTGCCCAGGTTCAGCCGCGCCCGACTCGGCCATGACACCTCTGGCTCAACCTCCCTTCCGACTCCCTTATCCAGATCCGGTCAGATCCATGGATGGCCGCGCCCCCTGCAGCTTGGCCACGGCTCGTCCAGCTACGGCTTCCCTGTGCCACTCTTCGATGGTTCGGATCCTAGGCCGCCGCCCCTCCAGCCCAACTTTGGTATGCTCACGTCCCCTACGCCTCTGGTCGGCTCGGCCTTCCAGCGTTGCCTCCTCCTGCTAGTCGTCCGACTCCCCCAACCGTCAGCACCAACCCTCGGCATTCCCTCTCTTCTCTACTCCTTTTCTCCTCTACTACCCTCCTTATGCTCTGTGCCTCTATGATGGATATGTGATGGCGACTATGAGATGGTTGTGTAACTGAGCCTACACGAGCGGAGCTCAAGCGAACTCGAGTGAGCTCCGAGTCGAGCTCGAGCCCAACTTAAAGCTTGATGTCAATCTCAAGCTTGCTCGAGCTCAGCTTGTACCAAGCTCGAGCTTACTAGATCAAATTCGCTCAAGTGTGGCTCGTTTACAGCCCTATACATGAGGCGGTTGTTGAGAATTTTGGACACTGTTGGACCTATGCACAGCCGAAATTCGGTTGGCCCCGAGCGAAGAAATTTCCGCTTTGGACCCGCTCGAGCGCGCGTTTACCGATGGCTGCCACGTACCCGGTGGCGATGCGGTGTTCCGCATGCGCGATCAAGATCATTCACCGGTCGTGCGGTACTGCATCGCGACGACCTGGCCGCCTTCGCCGCATGGCGCGCGACTCGCTCGGACCGCGTCCTCCGGCTCCGAGCGCGCGACCGTCCTCCTCGCCGCACGACTCGGTCCCCGCCGCCGAAGCGCTGGTCCGGCCATGCGAGAGCGCGCCCGCCCGCCCGACCGCGCGATCCCCTCTCTCCTGCTGTGTAATCCGAAATTCTCCACCCAATATGTATTTACTGTGTATATATATTTATGCATATATGAAATAAATATTAAAAAATTTATGTGTAAATATAAGATGAGTGGGAAAATATGAATTTGAAGTGGAGTCCACTGGAATGATTGTGTAATTTTTTTGTGCAATTTTGGAAATTTAAAATATTGTTTGGTAGAGTACGAACTAAATTTGTGTGAAGTAACGATTAGTGTATTTGTGATTTTCATATATTGGTGACCGTGAAAAATGTGTTGAAGTGACAATAACAAATTTCGATCATGGTATGTTGTTTTATTAGAAGCAATTTTATGAAAATTTATTTGAGCACAAATGTGATATGAACAATTGGAGGAAATGAAGGAAAGTGATATTGAACACGTATGATTATAAGTTTTGTTAATTTTGTAGTTGTGAATCAGAAAAAAATTTGAAAAAATTGTAAAACAAGTTTATGTTGATTATATGTTGTAGATGCATAAAAAATTTGGGTAAAATTTTTTTAGGAACGATTGTGCGTAGAACGATCGATATATAAAGTGGTGAATTCTAAAGTGGTAAGTGATGTTTGTATGTTTTGTCAATTTTGTAGTTATAAACTGCGTAAAAATCAGATAAAGTTGCAATAGAAGTTTATATTCAATGTAAGTTGTAGATGAAAAAAAAATTTGGGTAAATTTTTTTTAGGAACGATTGACCGTAGAACGGTCGATACATAAAGTGGTAAGTGATATGACCAGTGGCATGTGTGGAACTCTGCACTTCTAATGTTTAGAACTCCACCACTACTCCTAACATGCCATAGGGAATATAACTTGCTGGGTCTATTACATTTTGTCTACTAGGTGTAGCGTGGTTGTTTCCCCTTTTTCTCGCGCCCTGAAGATGGCTCCGCTGCATCCTTCTTCGTGTCAGTCTTGGTCTTGAGAGCTGCCTCCCGAGCTTGAAGCTCCTCCTCCTGACGCTTGATGGCAGCTTCACGCAGACTTAACTGCTCCCGCCTCCTTTGCAGCTCATCCTCCTTGCCCTTCAGACGGATTTGGTCCACCCTCACGCGGCGCTCTTGCTCAAGCCGCACCGCTGCTCCACCTCGCGAGCTCGAGTCATCTTGACAAAGTATTGTCCTTTGTTTTTCACCTCCACCGCCCGTTATCCGCCATGCGGCGGCACCGATCCACCCATTCCATGAACCCGCAAGCCTATGTGTGGCGTGGTAGATGTCATGGATCAAGTTGAAAACGATAACGAAAAGAAATGATTTAGTTATGGTCGTTACCATGAAGTCGTCATCCGTGTCGTGACACTTGAAGAACCTACGGCCGTATTTGGCTCGTTGTACTCGATCGACCCGGACTCCCAACATCGCCCTAAAGCCGCAATGGCACTTCGCGCTCATGCCACTCCGCACTCCAAATGGGTCGGACCTCCAGAAGACATTGTTGTGTAGTAGTATTGTGATGCCTTGAGGAGGAGATGTGGTATGGAAGACATAGGAGGGAGGCCTTTATGTAGGCAAAGTTATCCGTGCAATGGGCATAGTCCATGGAGAGGACGACATGGGAATCTTTTGAGGATAGTCAGGATTGCAGTGTAGCAATAAATGTCCCTATGAAGGCTTTTCAGAGCCTGCAAATTGTAATCTTTTCTCATGTCACTGCGGAAAGCTAGTCTCTTTTTTCATGTCACCGCGGAAAGCTGGCCCGTTTTGTCAAGTCACTGGGCAAAGCTGCCTCGTTTTGTCATGTCACTGCGCAGCACTGGCATCTTTTTGTCACCTCACGGAGCAAAGCTGGCCCGTATTATCATGTCCCTGCGCAAATTGTCCTCTTTTGTCATGTCATTGAGAAAAGCTGGCCTCTTTTGTGATGTCACTGCGGAAAGGTGGCCCGTATTGTCTAGTCACTAGGCAAAGCTGCCCCGTTTTGTGGAAGGAAGGGTCATGCAAGCCCCCAAGGTTGGTGAGAATTTTATGTACTTACAAGGTTTTGACGTGCTTGTTTTTCAACCGTGTATGTAAGTAAATCTTGTATCATGTAGCTGAAAGCCGGCAATGGTGAAGATATCCTCCCACATAATGGACGGTGGAACTTCACCAATAAGGTCAGAGGGATAAACTCGCATGGCATCCGAATGATTTTGTAAATTTGTAAGTGTATGTGTGTGTGTTAATCACTAATCGGCTATACTCATGCCTTTTGGCATTGTTTAGGTTGTTAGCTCTCGCCAATGGCCTCTTATCTGTAAATAAAGAGCATCAGTGCACACTCAGTCACCCAAGCTAGAAATGATGTCCTCCTTATTCAAGCCACGGGGAACCGAAGATGATGGCCTCATTCGGTAAGAGGTGTCATTTGATACAATATTAAAATTTATTTCATTGTCAATATTATGTACATCTGTCCCTGTATGCATTTTATGCTTTCTTATGTTGAATGTGATGTGTATCATTGCACTTGGAACTTTCAGGGAATGACTTATTGACTTTGACACTAGCTCAGGGACTGAAAATGGATAATTGATGAGATAGGCTTCTCCCCTGATGACCTGCAGGAATTTGTGCATTCACTCTCTTACGTGTACGTAGAAAATTGTACCGCACGTCATTCCGCCAACTTAAAGTATTAGCCTAATATTTATATGTCGTAATGGCCTAGCCAGAGTCATCAAGCAGCCCTCTTTTGTCATCTCACTGAGCAAAAGCTGACCTCTTTTGTCATGTCACTGAGGAAAGCTGGGCCGTGTTGTCATATCCCTGAGCAAAGCTACACTCTATTGACATCTCACTGAGCAAAGCTGCCATTTTTCACATCTGTGTGCAAAGCTGTCCTCTATTGTCTCATCTCAGTGCAAAGCTGGCCTCTTTTTTTTTATGGGCACTGCATTCAGCTGCCCCGTTTTGCTATAAGTAGCACGGTTGGGGTCCCATGACATTGTAAATCGAATAAAGAAGTACCCTTATCTTTCGTGGTGAAACATACCATGTCGGAAGCCGAGGGGCCAGTGGGATTTGGGTCCCCGAAGGAAGACATTCCCTTAGAAAGGAGGGATATGTTCGGTCCACAGTACCGATTGATACCAAGCCGGCGTGCTCAACCAGCGTGGCCGACATGCAGACACAATGAGTACGCGGTCGTCCAGATCTTGGATGGCCCAAACAATGGCGGGCGACGTTTCTTCCGATGCTCACGCTCCGGGGTACAAATTAGTAATATTACAATTTTGTATTGCTTATGGACCCTCGAAGTTTACCGACCTTTTTTTTGCAGATGGCAAAATGCGACTTCTCCCGTTGGATCGACCCTCCTCATGAACGGTATGTTGATCGTTATGTGGATACATTGTGGGCTCGAATATGGGACTTGGAGTACCGAATGGAGAGTCTCACTAAGGAGAACAACGACCTCCGCGAACAGATGCAACGCGAGAGGGGCAACGAGGAGGTCGTGAATATAGGAAGCTCTTATGATCCCACATGTTGCTGCGCGAACCCGAGCTGCATATGTGCATGCCACTACCACGACGGACAGCCACGTCCGAGGCGGCCCCCTCAGCAATTCTCCATGTGGGTGCCACGAGGCTCGTTTGGCATGTAGGTAACGAGGGTTATGGTTGTGTCGTATTTTTGTTCATGTATGTGTTGAATTAAATTGTTGGGTGTACTACTTTCCATAAATTCTGTATGTGCAATATATGTGTTGTTTCGTGTTGTCAGTGTGTGACGCCTTCATTTTATGTGACCTTCATATTCTGTGGCCTCTTTCCGTAACGATGTCATGTGCAACGTTGTTAAGCATGTGATGGATTGGTTGTTATCTTCGTGGAGTTGTTATCACAAGCCAGAAAAAATGCAATACTGAGCAAAGATGCCTCGTTTTGTCATCGCACTTGGCAAAGGTGGCCTCTTTTGTCATGTCACTGCGGAAAGCTGGCCTCTTTTGTCATGTCACTGCGAAAGTCGCCCATTTTGTCAACTCACTGGGCAAAGCTCGCCCGTTTTGTCAAGTCACTGGGCAAAGTTGCCCGCTTTGTCATGTCACCGATCAAAGCGCCCTTTTCTCGAGGTCACCTCAAAAGCTGGCCCGTTTGTCTCCTCACCGAGCATGGTGTGGGGTCCAGATTTGTGTTGTCCGTGGTCTTTGTGCGTGAGGTCGCCCCCACACAAATTTATAAAACGGAGCCATCCTCACATACTCCCCGCCATGTTATCACCACCTCCGAGTAAGTTGTTCACAATCTGTGTAGTTTTCTTCGCACTCACTCCCAGCACTAGGCAATGAGTCACCAAGACGCCTTCATGGGCACCACGGTGATGTGCCCAAATTGCACATGCTTCAAGCCTCCGATCGAGGTGTCTCGCAAGGCGCCGAACTTCCGCTCGTTCGCATGCATAGCTTCTTGAACATCTTCATTAGGTCCTTGCTACGGAACCTTCGTGGAAGTTCGCCGCAATATGCCTCATGCACCGGCGGTGCTTCACATCACTCCACCGAAGGGGCTCGCATCCCATTCTCGCAACGTCGCAACGCAGCAAAGAAGCTCGCATTGCGGTCGGAGATAAGGCACACTTCAGGCTGTCTTGCACTACGGCATTCTTCAAATTGCAAAGGAACCAAAGCCGCCTATCTGTATTCTCGTTCTCCACTATTGCAAATGCCACCGAGTAATCGGTCATTTGCATCGGCAAAGAATCGCGTAAGGATAGTACCCTTGTACTTGCCGGATAGGAACGCCCCATCTACGGTTAGCACCGGACGGCACCACCGAACCCTTGTATCGCTCGATGGAAGGCTCGTAACACTCTGTCAAGAATGAAACAGCTTTGGGCCCTCCGTAGGATGGACCCTCTCCCGCCTGCTTATAATAGTGCCCGGTTTGATTGTGCAATTTGATTCAGCATTCTGGAACCGTGTCGCACTCCTCGCACGCCCCATACATACCGCAGCACCTTTCGCCGCCGCCATACCTTTTGTAGCTCACTTGAGCCCACCGTGTTCGCTACTTCGCCATTAGAACCTTCGGGGTAATTGACACATCCGCCTGGACGAGGTGCGTGACCACCTCCGCAACATACGATGACGTCATGTTGCGGTGTCTATGTACTGGCCCCGCAAGCTCGTAACTGTGATCTTGCAGCACCGTTATCCGGAACTCCGTGCCAACGCCCTTGTAGCATTGTGCACGGACTTTGCCACCACATGACCCGTCGACACACTTCACAACGTACGTGTCCGGCTTTGACTTGTGGACCCGATACGTCCGGCTTATGTTGACGGCATGTCTAGCAATAGCTCGCTGGACAAAGACTCTTATTACGGAAGCACCGCCCAAAAAGAGTGCGCCTCGCTGAACCCCATTCTCCTCCTCCGCTTGTGGCGTAACTAGGGCTGCCGCTGCGATGTCGTCTAGTCTGGACGACACGTACGTACCGTCCGTCGTAACAACCCGGACCTACCACCCTCCGGTTGCACCTTCGCCATCCTCGTCCTCTCCGTAACTTCCCGCTTCCACCTCCTCCTCCTCCTCGCTGCCTCTTCTTCCACGGTCCCCGGATACTCATGACAATCAATACGGCGGCCCACCACCTATCGTGCACACCTTCGTTGGGCTGGAAATTCTCCGCACGCCTCCCGCCGTCTTCATCACCCACTTCCTCGCCCACATGTTCTCCCGCAGAAGCGTCTTCATGACCGCTGGCCACTACATCTCCATCAGCGGCATCTGAACCAACCATGGCTGATGATTCTGCCCTATCCACGAACTCGACATAAACCATTGGCCTTCCATATATCACAGCATCAGGGTTGCACACGACCTCCATGTAGTTCGCCCATGACGCGTCATTGGTCACCTTCAGAAGTTGCCATATGCTCACCCTTTCATCATCCACCATTGTGGCATAGACTGCCTCAATCCGTAACTTCTTCCTTGCGGTCTGTCGATCGAACGCCGAACGGACACACCTCCGTAGCTCAGACAAGCTCATGGTGCTCAGACCGGGTGCCCGGATCACGGTCCGCTCGCAATTTGACAGGTCCGCCCCATACGGCCCATCACGTACGAAACCACTCCCATAAAACACGAACAATTGTTCAATGCCAGCCATTGCGTACCTACCATAAGTGCATAATCAACCATTTTAGTACACACCATGTAGTAATCGTACCATCTAATTAACAGTTTCGATTAGTATATGTTTTGTATAAATAAATCTACGATTTATTTGTAACCATTTTACTTTCAAATTGCTCCATACATCAAATTACATATTCATATCATTTTTATTTCCATGAAATGAAATGACCTTCATACTACGGTCATTCACTAAGCATACTAATTATACAAATTGTCTCTAACATAAATATTTACTTTTTCAACACCTACAAATGGTCCAACATAAATATTTACTTTTTCAACACCTACACATTATTTACACTACAATCTTTTCTAACTTTTACTTCATATAGTATTTATGTAGCTCTACTATAACTTTCTATGACTGCTATTATATTTTAATTCTAATCTACCAAATTTATTTCTAATTTCTTTTTACCACATACCGCACTGTATGTAGTTCTTCCCTAAGCGTACTAATCATATGCTTCTAATCCTACTACTATTGTTATCACTTACAATTGCTCTAACATAAATATATATTTTCTCAACATCTACACACTACAAATTCGTATTTTCCACCTAACTGAAACTACTCTACAGTACGTATGTTCACTACAAAGGAAAACACTACAATACACTACAATACATTATGCCTAACATATGCATGATTTGCTATACATACATAGCGTATAAAGGATTCACATAAAATAACAGTAACAAAAGATGGTTTGCTTAATTAAAGGCTAATGACATACATAAAATGATAGTTGCACGGGCACAAAACTTACCTCTTCTTGAAGCTCACGAGATGATCTACAACTTTTGTACTTGCCAAATCCGCTGATTCCAAACGAAAACAACTGAAATTTTACGGCTTTCGCTCCTCACTTTTCTTCAGTTCGTCCCTCGCTCTCGCTCGGTCTTCACTCCAACAAAATGCAAATGAACTTCCTGGATGTCCATACATGCATGAAGCTCGGTTTTATCTCTGCATTCATCCATGAGTGAGGGGCCATGCGAGCTAGGTGATGACGCGTGTGTTACTTGAAGCTGGGTGAAAAACCAAAAAGACGCTGCCGCTGGCGCCGATTGGACAGAGCCAGACGCGCGGTCGGGAATCAATCCCGCGGTCAAAACATCGGTCACGCGGTCGGACGGCAGTCGCGCGGTGGGAAAGCGGACACGCGGTCGGGTCGTGCGCTCGGGCAAACGGACGCGCGGTGGCGAAGGCATACGCGCGGTCGGGCGATGCAATCGCGCGGTCGGGAGCGGCGCAGCGGTCGTGCGGTGCAGTACCGCACGACCCGTGAACATCCGTCGTAGGGTACTGCATCGCACGCACCGCCACGTGGCGGCCGGGTGGTCTCGCGGGGAGGGGTCCATATTTGGAATTGTTTTGCACACGGGGCCAAAAACGGAATTCTTGATGTTTTAGGGTCCAACAGTGTTCAAAATTCGGTTGTTGATTGATGATGCCTAGTTCATGCTCTCAGACCAAGGACGAAAAAAGGTGCACAACGCCTGTGCGATGGTGCTGGTAGATTGCGAGGTCAAGCACGCCGATCAAGATGAAGACACACCGTGCGAGACCGTGTGACTTTTCTGTAGATGCAATGATGCGCACAAAGATGCTGAGAGACCGAGCGACACCGAGCGAGTTTTCTTCATGCGTTGGCTTGTGCCGCAGATGAGAATGAGAGGCCGCCCGCTTTTTCAGATCTATTTTTTTATTTCTAGATTAATATGTTTGTGGCTATAAAGTGCTCTCTTTGCACTTTTCAAATCTTAACACGAAAATTATATTTGTTCGGTCTGGGATTAGCCTCTAACCCCATATCTATTTATAATTTAGGACACATACAAGTTCTTATCGAAGTCCAACAAATAAGAGACTCAAAACCCTTAAGTAACACGGGTTTTCAACTTTTGTCAAACTACCCAATTTTGGAATTACAAAATTGTCACATGTCGTAGCCTCCAGACTGCACTTCCGAAGCTCTAACACGTATCATTCATTTTTGATCTCCACGCGTCCCAACTTGGGCACGACTGTCCCTTCCAGCATCCTTAACCATGACTTTGCACAGCTATCTCCGATTCTCGTCGTAGACCACGATCGAGTTATCTTACACATGTAAAGACCAAAGCAACATCTTTTCTCGACATAAGTTCTTTTAATTTGATCGACATAAGTTTACACACACCACACGCCTCAAATAATATTAATAAGTAATATTGTCAATTATTCATCATCACATATATTCTAGAAGTAGCCATATATATGGTCCAACAGATATAGAACAACAGTAGTAATTTCTGAGCAACAAAACGTTGGTGCTGTAAAACTGATATCCAGTTTCAATAATATCGAACTGGGACACCACTTTGTGGTGGCCTGTATGATCTAAAAAGAGTTTAGCACTTGATCAATGCAATAATCGGAAAAAAGCCAAAAGCAGCACGAACCAGCAGGGCTTCTTGAGTTACCAGTATGCATGAATAATTGGTGTCAGTAATGTGTACAACGTGGCTCGTGGCCTCCATGTCCCTATTTCTTCATCTAAAGCGTCTATCCACGAAACCTGCTTTCAATTCAATGCACATTAGTTATCTGAGCTGCCCCTCGGAATTAGTATGGCATGTGGTCTGCATAACTGCAACGGATATAACTATGAAGCTTATCGGCATTGTATTCTGGCTTATCTATTGTTGTCAGGAGACTCAGGATAATATATTTACTTATCGTGTACAATTGGACGCTAAATACGCGTTGTGTAGTGTTTTGACAGGAGAATGAGTAGTTGGATGGACAACAGAGCCATGACCATAAAAGGAACATCGCAGTGGTGTGAGAATTCGAAAGAAATGAGAGTTGAATCTGGCAATAATAGGACATTTTCCTGAGGTGTAGTGCACAGAATAATTGTAGGGTTGGGAGGAGTCAGGAATTTAGCAATGAGGTGAGTTTTCTTTGGCAATGGTTGCAGTTGTAATTCCATGTTGCCCTACCACTAACTTGGCCATCTCTGAAGTTCTTATGGACGGTGTTTGAAGTTTCTCTATAACTTGAGGTTTATTCACACGTATTCAACAATTTCTATAATTGTCCATATCTCATTTGTGTCAAATTGATTTAGGAGCAGATAGGAGCACTGTGAATTAGGGATGGAGAACCTGCCATCTTCTCTAGGGGCCTGCGGCTAACACATCTACTTCTGCCAGAGGAATTTGGAACGTAGCTTGTTAGCCTAATCGACAGTGGGCACAGAAATTCTCCAGACTTTTAGATCATCTTTGTTATGTATGGATGTGAACGCAGAGTGTGAGAAAATGTGATCATGATTTGGAGTCCATCTCTTGGTCACATGTTAGTGTTTAAGTGCATACATTTTTCCCAACATATTCAGGTAATACACTATGTACCAAAGAAGAATATATACTATACTAGTTAGAGACCCGTGCATTGCAACGAAGTTATAAAAATAGTGAGATACTATCTAACCAACTTCATACATCAAATATTGAAGAGCAAGCGTCAGAGAGAGAAGGGTGGCCAGAATGCGCGAGGAGATGGGGAAAGTGGAGGGGGTGGGTGGTTGTATCCTGAGAAAGAGAGAGATGAGAGAGACGAATGGTCCAAATCAAATCGGATGGCTGTAGAGAGGGGAGAGGAGAATGCACCGACGATCACCAACTCTTCTTTATATAATAGTAGAGTGTTGTACCAAAACTATGCATTACCTCTGCAATTTTCGGCCAGAGTGCAGCCATGAATGTCTTCAATCTCTAGTCCATGTACTGTATGCACTTCCAATGTAATATTGTACTGCCCTATGTGATCTGTGAAATTTAGTACCATCTCGAATTCTTTGTGATGGCTTACTCTTCTTCTACTACTTCTTAGTCAATGCAACGAGTTTCCCTCATTTTCCGAAAATTCAGTGTGTCGATTGTAGGTTTGAGATGCATCAGACACTTTACAATAATTCAAACTGTAATTAAATAAAGCCTCTTGAGTTCTTTTGGTCTTTGAAACTCCTCTCAAGCTCGAAGTTTTTGAATCATATAATTTCAAGCTCCAACAGCTTTGATAGGAGAATTTGCCGGTTTCATTCGTATTGATTCTGCAACATATGAACAGGTGACGCAGGTGTGTAGGAGACGGGAGCAAGGCTCATGCATGCCTGCAATTTGTGCTCGTTAATTAGTACTGTAAGCACTACAAGGCCAAATCAGAAGATCTCATTGTTGTTATGTGCTCATGTCTGGAGATGACAGTGAGAAAAGCATCATTCGGCCAATAGAACTGTAAGCACTAGCTGTACGCGGGTATGATCACTGGAGTCGCACTGTCACAACTCAGATGAAGTTGTCCATCTAGCAGAGGTTGAGTTCCTTTGTGGGCTTCATTCAGGCAACTTTTAGGAAAATTCTTCTAATGTTTAATACTTCTGGAGTCACAAATTCACTGCATGCAAACCCACCCATCCAAAAAAAAAATTCCATCGTGTTAATTGGATCAGAGCATTGATTCACGATTGTACATGCCACGCAGTACACAACTAATGGAGAACTACAGCTATAAGGAAACATGGCATCAATGCTTTAAACAACACTTGTCAAATGTAGCTAGCTTGCAATAATGTAACTCATACAGTAGTGAAGTTCTTTTGCAGTAGTGTAGTATCTTCCATATCCTTTGTGCCAGGATAAGATATTACTTTTTTTTTGACACTAGGATAAGATATTACTGACAGTACAGGAAGAGGCCAATGTTACCTTAGATCGGTTAATGCGAACCAAGGGTTGAAATATATGGTACATTGCTAGAGGGACAAAAAGACAGTGGAATCCACCTTAGCACCCACCTAGGCGTTTAGGGGATAGTTGTAACACCCCGTCCACTCTCTGAGCCAAGATGCTACCACCTCTGCAACTCTTACCACTTCATTATCAGCTAGTAGGAATTTAAGCCAACAATAAGTTTATTTAAACTATTGCGTTCAGATACAACATAGCATTTTTGACGGTTACTCTAGCCTAGTAACAGCTAAAGTACATTGACAAAGGTGATACAAGAGTGCTGCTGGTTCGTGCCAGTTATCCATGTGCTACTCCCGCCCGTGCATGTCGTCCTCAACGGTCACCTAAAAACATCAACAAAGCAAGGCTGAGTCCACCGACTCAGCAAGTACAAAGCAAAACAGCAAATAACAGGTTCATTCATTAGACCATAATCATTCCAGTTTCATTAACCACTTTTCCATTTACCCACTTTTCCATTTAACCACTTTTCCCCTTAACCACTTTACGTTCCGATGAACTTGTTCATCATGCACATGCACATGCACTTCTTTCTCAACTCTTTAGCCTATACTGATTAACGGTTATTACTTCCCATCTCTGTGGACTGCACCTCACTATCTCTGTAACTATTCTACTGTCATCATTTCCCATTTCTGTGAGCTACTCCTCACTATCTCTATTATATTCTACAATCATCACCTCCCTTTTCTATGAGCTATTCATCACTATCTCTGTACTATTCTACTATCATCACTTCCCATTTCTGTGAGCTATTCCTCACGATCTCTGTAATATTCTACAATCATCACCTCCTATTTCTGTAAGCTATTCATCACTATCTCTGTACTATTCTACTATCATCACTTCCCATTTCTGTGAGCTATTCCTCACTATCTCTGTAATATTCTACAATCATCACCTCCCATTTCTGTGAGCTATTCATCACTATCTCTGTACTATTCTACTATCATCACTTCCCATTACTGTGAGCTATTCCTCACTATCTCTGTAATATTCTACAATCATCACCTCCTATTTCTGTGAGCTATTCATCACTATTTCTGTAGCTATTACCTCCCATTTCTGTGAACTACACATCACTATCTCTGTATCGATTTCATTATTAACTCTTTTATGCAATACAATGCATCTGTAACTGTATCACTGTTCTGTTCTGTTTTCATGCAATGCAATGCATCTGTAATGCGTCTGTAACTGTAGCTTATACCGGTATAGCGGAGTGTTCACCCATCGATGAACCCCTCAATCCCCGTCCTCTTTTATACGGGGTTCCAAGCTCCACTCCCGTGGAGTACCTACCGAAGTAGGACTTACTCAGGAGCGCTCCGAATTAGTCAACTAGCTTTACTCGTAGCTAGAGACTTTCTCACCACCCTAACTCTTGAGTGCACATAATGCAAATGTTCATTGTCATAATCATGCTCATCATTAACATCATTAGTAGGGTGGCATCGCTGCTCACCCCGTTCCATTACCATTGCCATTATTAATTAAACATCAACATGTCATGAAAACATTGCAATTTCATGTAAGCATAACCATGACATGTAACCATCGCATATTACATAAAACCCACGGTCTACCGCTCTACCATGCACTTGCAAGTTCACTTATGCATATCAACTTGCCATGTCTCAACGTTCATCATTCATCTTTTCGCAATATGCACCCGGAAAAGGTAAACTTACCCTCAAATCATTCAATTTAACTGAAATCACTACCTGAATTCACCGCTTTACAATGCACTTGCCTGGTTAGCCTCGGGGATAACGCGTGGACGACTCCGACCCGGGACCTCCACCTGCGTACATGTTAACTCAACTCAACGGCAAATAAAAACCAGAGCATAAACGGAGAACAACGACTCTAAGCGCAAATCCCGATCGCTGGCATAAGCGCCCGGGTTTTGAGGGACCTGTCGCGCAGGTGCCGAACCCTTTTTCTCTCTCTTTCTTTTTCTCCTCTTTTCTTCTTTTTTTTCTCTTCTTTTCTCTCTTTCTTCCTTTTTTTCTTTTCTTTCTTCCCCTTTTCTTTCCTTCCTTCTCTTTTTTTCCCTTCCTTTTCTCACCTACCCGGCCGGCCTCCCTATTCCCTCTTTTTCTTCTCTTGGCCGAATGGCCCTTCTCTGTTTCTCCCCAAAACTCTCTCTCTCTCCTCTAACCGGCCGAAATGGCCTCTCTAGGCGGCGCGGCGGCGCTAGGGCGCACCGGCCTCCTCCCTCGCTGTAGACCAGAGGGCCGCCGCCGGCCTTCCCCGCTTCCTCGGCTCCCCTCTGCCCCTCACTCTCAGGTCTGGAGCCGGCGCGGCGGCGCGTGCCCGCGCGGGAGGCTCGCTGGCCCCGGCCCTCTCTCTCTCCGTCGGCCCCCCTCGTACCTTCTCCTCCTCTCTCTCTTGGGCGCGGGGACCCCAGCCATGAGCTTCCCCGTCGGCAAGGTGGCTCGCGGTGGCTCGGCGCGCCGGTCCTTGGGCTCGCCGCCGACCGGCCCCCTGCTTGCCCCCCTGCTGCGCCTCGGATCCGGCTGGCCGGGACCGGACCCGCCTCCCCTTGTGCGCGCGTGTGTGGCGGTGGGGTGTTGGCGCCGCCACCGGCCGGCACGACCAACGGCTGCCGGCCGCCTCCGCCGCCCTCGGTCGCCTGCGCCACCTCGCCTCCCTCGGCTCCCCTACCTTCACTCTCTCTATGTGTGCGTGTGGAAACTCACCTTGCTTACCTGGTGTCAACCGGAATGGTGTGGCTTTGTGGCTGTTTTAGTGGGGAAGAAGTGAGGAGAAATGAGCTTGTGTTCTGAGGTTGGCCTTCGGCCTTAGCAATGAAAAAGAAGGGAGAGTGGCTTCCCCTGGTTGGTTCTTCTTTGGTTGAGGAGAAAAATGAGGTGAGGAATGTGGCTTTGGCTGCATGGGACTAGCATATATGGGCACGGTTGGGGGATGCCCTTTGCATTTGTGAATTTACCGTAACACCCTCGCTTAAAGCCCTTGCCCCTCCCACACATTTGGCTGCCCAAGGGCATTATGGTCCAAGGGGTGTGCTGGCTTTGGGGTTTTCTTTTACTGCAGCGGTAAGTCGGTAAAAGGCAAGGTAAGAATTTGCCGGATGATGAACAGCCGAAACGCGAGATTGTGCCAACTATCCCTAGGCGGTCTGGGAACCTCTGGAGGCGCTACTCGGCTCTCTAGACGGTGCCGACCGTCCTGGGATGGTCTGGGAACCTCTGCGCGTGATACTAAATCGACACTCTAAAAGGTCGATGGGTCTGACGGCAAACTTCGCCCTTTATCCCTAATGTTTCCCTTTATGCAAATTTGGGGTATTACAATAGTGTTATAGAGATGCCCTTACAGCGTTGAGTATTTGCACACACAACAAAACCCCCTGGTAGAAGTATATATCATAAGGCCAGAGGAGCTCAATCCATAAGATAGATGAGAGATTCAAGTGCATGGCAAGAACACATCTCTCATCTTCCTCAAATGCAGTACATGGATTATATATAGGTTTGGGAGGCATCAGGAAGTTAGGAAAGAGGTGAGTTCTATTCAACAAATTTGCAGTTGAAGTTCACAGCATTCCTTACTACTTGACCACGTTTAGCTCCGTGCCTGTTGGAAGTTTTCATTTTTTTTCTTTGTTACCTTGAACTTTAACCTTTCCACTTCTTTTCACAGCATGTATGTTAGCTACTTTTGGTTTTTGTTAATTTGCAGCCAAACAGCCGTGGCGAGTTGTATCCTCGTCCCAATGAGCTCGGAATGTTGGCGAGTTGTATCCTCGTCGCGATGTGGTCCTCTGTGCTTCACATTCAGAGCTGGCGTAAAGCATTTTCCATGCCTACGCTATGTAACAATGTTATCCTCACGTCCTGATCGAATCAACGGTTCTATATGTAGTTTGAAGTTTTCAACTACTGAACATGTACTAGCAACAAATTGGTATCGACTTACGAGAAAAAATCAAATTACATGGGCTAATCATTTTTAATGACTTCAACCAAATTGAATGAACTGATATTTTTTTTTTGAGATAAAGTGAACTAAACTTTTTTTGGCAATAAAATGAAGTAATCATTACTAGAACTTTTAATGAAGCATTAGGAAACATATAAGTAATGCTCCTGTTGGAAGAGCTTTCCCAATAATTAACGTTATTAAGACAGAGTTGCTAGGTCAGATGGTGAGAGACCATGTGGAGGTCATCCCTTGTATGTGATGAGTAATTGACATCGGTTTAGGGAAGTCGAGTTTGATTTGGTTGGTTCGGACCATGTCGTTGCATGGTGCAATGGACTCAGTCGGACTTGGTCAAACCTGGTCAAAGAGGTTAGATTGCATATTATGTCGACTTGTTAGGTTTGGGCTTTTTCATTAATGCATTTATGCTTTCATGTATCGAGCGGTGCTATTTGACGTGTTTCTTGTATGTGTTGGCTGCAGGACGTCGAGGCGGAGCCGTGGTGAGACACGAGCTGACCGGACTAGGCGCAGGTGGCGTTGAGGTCAGAACGGTCGGGATGTGTCGAAGACGGCGGAGACTCGAGGTAGTTGCGAGACTTGGACGACAAGGAGCGCGGAAGCTTCTCGGAAAGTGCAGAAGGGGTGAATCGGTAATTTCGCGAGGCTGCACAAGCGGGAGCGGGCTCCGTTGGATTTAGCGGGCGTAACGGGGTGGAGACCCGTTAGCCATGGGCTATAAATACATGTGAGGGGCTGCATGCCTCCTCATGGCTTTGGGAGAGAGTTAGGGTTTGCTAAAGTCAAAAGAGTCTTCAGAGGTTGTTTTGGCTTTAGGCTTTAGTTGTTGAGAGTGGGTGCAGGAGACAGAGAGTTTTGTTTGAGCTTGTCCCCTTCGTTCATCCCCTCCTTCAAGCATGTAGTGAGAGTTCTTGAGAGGGAGAGGGAGAGGATTGAGTGGTAAATCCATTTTAATCATCCATGGTTCTAATGTCCATGGTATCGTGACTCCTCTGTAATCTTATTGCTTTAATGAATGAAAATTTGAAGTTTTCTCCCAAGCTCCTGCTCTATTCTTCGTTCTTCTTTTGTTGGATTTTTGAGTTTTTTGAGTTTTGAGTTCTTGCTTGCTGGGAATGTCCAAAATGGGTTGCTCTAGGTTGGGATGATGCCTCAAGATCATTTGATCAAGTTTCCCAAGATCCAACTTTATTTAATCTCAGATTTGGGTTTTGGACTTCCCCTGTTCATGTTTTGCATTCTAGGGTTTTGGTGCTGTTCTTGATTCCCTTCGTGAGATGGCTTGAAATTTGGCATGGAGAGTCCAGAGGCTATTAATTAGCTATCCTCAAAGTTTCATGGCCAAAGGATCAAAGGTTGGGGAGTAATTTGAGTTTTGATGAAGTTCTTGCAAGTTTTCAGATTTTTACCATAATCTGAAATTCTTGTTGTTTGGTGGGATTTCTTTGTTCCTCAAGGCCTCTTTGCTATTTAGAATGTTGCAGTAAAGTTTTGAGCCAAAAGGAATGGAGGAAATCCATCATTTGCTCTGATTTGCGAAGGTATGAAGTTATTCTCAAAAGTCAGGTTTTCAGAGTTCTCTCGGGGTGCTGGAACCAGGGGAGCGGTCAGATCGGCTATTACCCAGCGGTCAGACCGGCTATTACCCAACGGTCAGACCGGCTTTTACCCAGTGGTCAGACCGGCTTTTACCCAGTGGTCAGACCGGCCCCAGGGGTTTTTGCTGCTGAAATTTTCTTTGTTTGCAGTGTTGGTTCTCCTTTCTGTTGCAGTGGTTATTTCCCTGGTTGCTTGAGTTTCCAGAAAGTCTTGATTTCCTCTTCATAGCTTGTCGTAGCTATTTGGAGAGGTAAATTTGCTTGTGAGTACTTAGGGGCAAGTTTTAGAAGTCGACATTCACCCCTCCTCTGTCGTCATTTCGGTCCTACAGATGGACGTTAAAAACAAGGTAGTTTGATATCAATTCCACTTGCCAATTTCAATTCCTGATGTCCAATTGCTATATAATCCAACAATCTGAAATCTGACTGGTTTTCATAATGTTTTACTTGGCTGATGTGTAACAATTTCCAAATTTTAATTTCCTTGAACTGCGAAGATGAAATTGTTCTCTACTCGCACAGAATTTGGCCTTGTACAAAAGTAAGCCCTCAAATCTACTTACTTGCAGGGCACCCAACTCCAGCATGCATTTGCTACGTACTCAAGCTTAATACTCAACCCATTAGCACGAGAAGCAGATAGGTAACTAGTCAGACCCTCGTTCACCCGGACAGGTTACATATTTGAAGTAAAATTTTTGTATTAAAAAATATGACCAAATCATGTTTGGATAAGTGTAAGGACCGTAACATAATACTTCGAGTGGATTAAATTAAATTGAGCATGAAGCAGTCCAGTAGAGGTTAGTGTCACACCCGGCCTAATCTCAGAGCCCGGAATGCTACCAATACTTCAAAACGCTACCATTTACAACTATTGCTGTTGGATTTCGGCAGCAACTCCTCTATTTAAATCTCAATGACACGATAAATAACATATTATTTTAACACTAGCTACCTAAGCATGTCGTTAAAGTCTGAATACATCAACTGAAGGTGATGTGCGAATTACTGTTTGTACGTGGAATAAAGGTGCTATTCCCACCCATGCATATCGTCTTCAATATTCATATAAAAACCAACAAATAAATAAAAGAAAGTCCCAAGACTTAGCAAACACATAATAAAACAACGGTGTCAACATAGAAATTATGTAGATTTCATATCTGTGAACGTAAACATAATCTTTGTAACTATATCACTATCTTCTGTTTCTTTCATGCCATGCAATGTAATGCGATGTGTTTGTCACTGTAGCTTATACCGTTATAGTGCAGTGTCTACCCGTCGATGAACCATTCTTACCCGTCCTCTTTCACACGGGGTGTCAAACTCCACTGCTGTGGAGTGGCTACTGAGGAGAAACAAAGAGGGAGAGACCCTTAGGCAGTCGGAACGACGAACAGGTGTGGCAGCCAGTGCTCGGGCTAGGGGTGGCTCGGCCAGGCTTGGCTTTTGTGGAAGGAGGCAAGGAATGGGGGAAAGGCAAGGCACGCTCTAGAGGCTTTATACTCAAAGGAGGAGTGCGCTATTTCTCAATAAGGGAGGGCAATGCATGCGATTGTGGCTGGCATTCGTGGGCTACGCGCGGGGTGGGGCGTGCAGCAAGCAGGGGCAACACACATTGCAGGCATGGCAGGCACAAGAGGCACGATGCACAGAGGCACGCGGTCGGCGTGGGCACAGGCATGTGCGCGTGCGGCATGGAGTGGCCAGCATGCACGGCGCACGTGGGTTGGGGCCGACTCGGTCGCGAGCAACACAGGGAGAAGGGAGGAGAGAGGAAGAAGAGAGAAAGAGAGGGACGGGGCCCAGCTGACAGGGAGCAGGAAAAAGAAAGAAGGGAAGAGGGGAAGAAAAGAAAATGCCGGCAAAAGTTTGGAATTTGGATTTTATCAGCATTTCCAAAATCAGGATTTGAACTTGTATTTAAATTCAAATTTGAATTCTTAGCTTAGATAAATAGATACAAATTTTAATATTGTTTTGCTTTTGCTTTTAATTCATGTGATTTCCAATTTCCATTTTTGGTTTGAAATTAAATTTTCAATTGTTTGCTCAATTGATTTCCAATTGTTTTGGCTTTTGATCCAAGATTTTCCTTTTATTATTTGAATTGTTTAACTAAACCAAATCAAGAAGAACACCAAAACTTTTAAGTAACACCAAAAAACATCAAAAGATTTTAAAATCTTCACATTTTCGAGAATTCCCAAATTTAGGATGTTACATTGAGTTGCCATATGAGATGGGCGTTGAATGGCCCCGTTCATTTTAGCTTATGGGTTCCCCTGAACAAACAAATGGGACGGCTTCTACGCCGCTGTTTCAAAGCGGCCTATAGAGATAGCTTTTTTGAAATTACTTATCGGTATTCAGTTTGTTCGTACAAGTGCTTATGTTAGGGCGAAAAACCATTAGCCTTAGCCATAAGCTATTGGCCACATAAAAAAAATGCACCCTTTATAGCTTAGTGGCACATGAATGCATGATGGATTTATGGTTTATTACATCTTCCCAAAGAAGTCGCAATGGCCGGCAAGAGGGGAAATTGATTTCCAATGAGAGCGTTAATTTAGAGAATTAAGCGTGTATCTATTTCTATATATATTTAAAAAGTAATCCTCGCTAATTACAAGCAATGCTATTTCTCTTTTCTCTCATGCAGCCACATCACTCTTATCGTCCACAACCTTCCGGTAAAAATTGAGTGTCACATAGGTTTTCTCATTTGTATTGTTTTCTCATTTTTTACCTTCCGGTAAAAAAGTAATCCTCACTAATTACAATCAATGCTATTTTCCTGATC
The DNA here is from genome assembly GCA_036346575.1 of Dendrocalamus sinicus. Taxonomy (NCBI): domain Eukaryota; kingdom Viridiplantae; phylum Streptophyta; class Magnoliopsida; order Poales; family Poaceae; genus Dendrocalamus; species Dendrocalamus sinicus. Next base: position 12,876,026 of record CM070666.1, on the reverse strand, counting down.
TGAGAGTGAGCCACATCGCACAGATCTATATATCTTATACAAGTAATCCCCACTTTTCACAATCAATGGTAATTTTGATCTGAGAGCGAGTCATATCATCGCAAATTCTTATGAACATTGGATTAAGATTTGGCAGCCCTGATTTTCCTCAAATCGTCACCGACCATCTTCCGTGGTTCTTGGCCGTTAGATTCAGCTTTGCCGTCTTAGATTCGGCTCATCCCTTCTTTCCTCCCACCAGGGCCTGGATACCATTCCTCTTCCTTCCTCCTATGCGCCGTAACGGTGGCGAGTAGCATTCTGGAAACCGTCGAGGGCATCCGACAGGTTGAGCGGCTCTTCTTTTACGTAATGGCTTTGTTTCTCCACATTCTGCTGAATTTCCGTTTCTTGCTTTGTGCAATCAGAGCATTGTAATTGTTCTTCATATGGGTGCATTGTAATTCAACGTAGGCCATGATTTTTCTCCTATGCATGCCATGTGTTTAACAAATCCCGTTTCAAACGGTTTTAGCTTCTGCCTTCTTAATTATGTCTTTTTGTGGCTTTTTTTATGCTTTTTTCACTTATTCCTTTGTATTGTCCGTGATGATATAGTTTTTTTTAATTTTTAAATTTAATTACATAGAAAAAAGCTAATAGTAGCTACAATGCATTTTCAGCCGCTATAACGCAAAAAAAAAGTTAGAAGCCTCAGCTTATAATTCTGTTGGATTACTACCGTTGCTGGAGTAAAGAGAACAAACTGGCAGGAATCGGACACCTCAACTTTATGTTTTTCCTTTGGTAGTTCATTGAACTAGGTATGGGTTACGATCACTCTCACCGTACCACACATGCTTTCAGGATGCAAATTTGACCAACTGAAGGCATTTCGATTCAAGTAGCAAGTAATGTTGGGCTGATACATATATAATATTCAGGATGGTTATTTATCTGTTATATCGTAGAAAGCTACTTAATTAGTAGTTCAGATTTACTCAGCATCAGTTTCATGATGGTTTGATTAATTCCTACTATCCTGTAAAGTTTTACGTTCGTCATAGCCACTGTTTACTCATTGGAATATCATATCGTTGTTGTGGCGCTGCTCTGTTAGTTATATTTTCAATGAATTAGTTATATTTTAAATCTTAGTTGCATCGCTGACAAATACCTATGTTTTAGATCCTATCAACATTTTACATTTGTTTAGGGATGTTCGTGAGCAAATGGTTCCCCTTACACGATTTGACAATCTGACTTCTATATCTAAAGCGCGAGACAACACACCTATTCACACTTCAATTATTTCACACAAAATGAGTGAGTTCGTATCTGTTTTTTATTACTACAAAATGGTTGATTAATGTATATCAATGCCTGTGTTTGGTATTGATGTGCATAGCAACTGCATACAAACCAATGAATATTAGTTGTGACATTCGTTAGCCGCTTCTGTGACCAAGGTCCAATTATCATGCATTCCGGTTATTGAAGTGATGCTTCAATGTTTTTGCACATATTCGTTCTTTTCCTTGCTCTATATGTCAGCCAAATGACATTAGTTCTCTGTCGTGTGATCTGTTTTTATGTGACGAGTGGTAATGTTGTAAGACAGCCACAATTGTATTCATGTGATCTATTTTCAATTGAGAAGTAGCAAATAATAGTTTACTTTCTTTGTGCCAATCGCTGTTATTTTAATTTGTAATGCTTCAATGAGGTTCTCTATTGTTTCCGCAGCAACGCGCGGGGTTTCCATGTAGTATGACTGGTTCATGAATTCGTGATATCACTTTTGATTACTTCAACCATTTAGAAAGTTAATACGACCTTGAGGTCCCAGTCACAGTGGTTCGCTGCGCAGAGTAAATTTTAGAGTTGCTGATTATGTTTCATGAGAATATGATAGTTGTTGATAGAAAACTCGAGTTATGGAGGAAGACCTTAGAATTGAAGAGCTTTAGACTTAGTAGGACTAAAACTGAGTATATGAGGTGTGATTTCAGTGGTGCTAGGGTAGATAATGGAGATGTTAGATTGGATGGACAAGTAGTATCTAAGAAGGACACGTTTCGTTATGTAGGATTAATGCTACAGTGGGACGGTGAGATTGATGAAGACGTGAGCCACAGGATAAGAGTGGGGTGGGTGAAATGGCGCCAAGCATCCAGTATCCTGTGTGACAAAAAAGTCCCTCAAAAGTTGGGTAAGTTCTATAGAATGGCGATCAGACCCGCGATACTATATGGAGCAGAATGTTGGGCGACTAAAAGACAACATATACAGAAAATGAATGTAGCGGAGATGAGGATGTTGCGGTGGATCTGTGATCATACAAGGCAGGATCGCATCCGCAATGATGATATACGTGATAGGGTGGGGGTAGCACCAATTGAAGAGAAACTTGTCCAACATTGCTTGAGATGGTTCGAACATCTCCAACGACGGCCTCCTGAGGCACCGGTACGTAGTGGAATTTTAAGGCGTACTGAAAATGTAAGAAGAGGCAGAAGTCGACCAAAACTGACGTGGGAAGAGACTTGAGGGATTAGAATATATATAAAGAATTAGCTTTGGATAGGAGCATATGGAAGTTAGCGATCCACGTACTGGAACTATAAGAAAGTTAAGGGCAGTGTTTTAGGCTCTTAGCTTAGATAGTAGGTTGTACGCTTAGGGTTTTTAGTATTGTAGGTTTTATTTCAAGGTTCTCATCTCTTTGATCTTGAGAAGATTTCATTCTTAACTTACCCCAACTTGTTTGAGACAAAAGACTTTGTTGTTGTTGTTGATTATGTTTCATGAACTGTGAAACTGTTGGTCCAAGAAGAGCTTAGATCATTTCATAGGTTAATCAGCAACGAGGGTGTGCCAATTAAATTAGTAAATTACAACTCAATTAGTTGAACTCACCATGGAGTTTCAAGTTCTTCAAAACTTCTGCAAACTTCCAGGAAGTCACATAACTTAAAAAGGAAGCTGGGTGGGAAATAGCATATTCATGGCTACATTTTTTCTGAATTTTTTTATGAATAATATATTTTTTATTTGAAATTACAGAAATATATCCGCTGGAAATTTTTTACAAAAATAAGCTCCAATCGCCCAATGGGGGAGGCGACTGGAGCCTATCGCGCAACCAAGAGTCGACACAATCCCTATCGCCCTACGGTGGAGCGTCTAGATCTAGTCGCCCACCCGTTGGGTGACTTTCATGCAGTTGCCCAATGGGGCAGCGACTGGATGTAGTCCCCCTGTGAATGTTTTAAATTTTGTCAATTTTCTAATTTGAAATTGGTAAAAAATCTGCTGAAGTTGTAATAAAAGTTTATGTTCATTGTATGTTGTAGGTGCGTAAATAATTTTAGAAATGTTTTTACGAACGATTGACCGTAAAACGATTGATACATACAATGGTAAGTGATATTTTGATGTTAATGAGTAGGTAACAAGGAGTATAAGCACGGCATAGTACTAAAAAGTTCACATCGTTAAAAAAGTAAGCAGTACATGAAACAATGTGTACAATTAGGCGCCACCCTGCCCTGCCCCGTCTCCACGCCTGTGCCCTCCCGTACGGCCCCGCTTGGCCGTCCTCCGCTGTAACGGGTTACGATGCCCCGAGAACGTAAAACGAACAGGAGCGTGTCGCATTCGCCTTTGAGCTGGTGGAGTCAGTTGCACCTCTGGCTGTGTGCCCTCTGGTGCACCGGGGAGGGCACTGCCGGAGAGAACCTCTAGTGCTGTGTCAGGAGGTGCAGACCCACACTGCTGCCTGACCCACTCAGAGAAGTATTGGTCCACATCGTCCGGGCTCGCGGTGGAGCCGTGCCGGGACTCGGACTGGAAATGACCTGCAAAAGTAATATCGTTAGTTTTAGATGTAAAACATTGCGATAAAACAAAGATCATACGATACGTACCCTCAGTGAAGGTCATCGCGCCTGGAGAAGGGGCATATGTCGAGTACACCCCCTGTGTGGGTAAACCAGGGATGTATGGACGACGCGAGAACAGTTGGCCTGGCGGTGTACGAGGCCGTCCCCAGGCAGATCCTCCAGCCTCATCCGAGTGAGGTGCTGGAGGACATGCCCACGTAGAGCCTCCAGAGTACTGTCACGCCGGTCGGGGCGGCACCGGTGGCCGAGCCGTCCGTGTGCTGGGCGTGGGCGTGGAGGCCGCTGGTAGCCTCGTGCAGAACAGTAGGTGCACGACACGTGTACCCCACTCCTTAAAATGACGGTACGCACTGATGTGCTCCTCGTGGCCCACCTCGGCACCTGCGGCGAGCCTGTGCAGCATACTCTCGGCCTTCGTGACGAACGAAAGACCCACCTCAAACTGAAGGAAAAGACATAAAATGATTAATTATCCAAGGTAGCATTGTGATCAGGACATCCCTTTCATGGATATAACTCATCCACAACAAGGACCACTTACTCGAGCTCGTGCTCGTCAACTTAATTACCAGGTGAATTCATTCCTATGTTCATATATTACTAAGAATAGTCCGCTACCTAATGCAAGTGATTTAATTGTGATTAGGAACTTGGGAAAGGATAAAGCAAAGGGACATGGAGTCATGGACATGCATGGAAGGAATAATGGAGGTCACTATGTCACTTCGGGACCAAGTCAAGCACGAATTCGAGTTGGACACGTTCTGGAATCAGATTCGGACAGCTGCGATGGTATCAAGTTCAAACGGGCATAACTTCCTCATACAGACTCCGTTTGGGACGTTCTTGTACTTCATGGAAAGCTTATGAAGTATACTTTCCAACGGATTCAACCCCATCTTCAAATTACCTCCGAGCTGGCCGCAATCATCAAAACAGTCCACATTAGTTTCTGAGTCCAAGTCAAAAAGGTTGCTGCGCCACCACCACTTGGGCCCATGGGCCTTGTAACCCAAGGGCGTGCACTTGGACGCCACCCCTGGTCATTTTCCCTATATAGGAGCTGCCGCCTCTATTGCTAGGACTTAGATTTCGTTGAGTTTAGGTTTAACCATTGTGCAAACTTTTGTTCTTCAGTTGTGTCGGACGACCACCTGTCAAGACATCTTCAGAATCCCAACTTTGTGACTCGCAATACAATTTGTGCTTCATTCATATTTGCGATATCAGATTGCCTACATCTTATTCTTGCTAGTTCTTCAATTGCTCGCAGGGCTTGAACTTCGTGTTCAGGTTGATCGTGCCTCCAGTGAGGTCAATAACATCTCGGAGTTGGTTCAGCGATTGCTAAGGCACAAGCGACGTCGTGCGTTTGTAGTCGGATCGCCAGGGTCACCTCCACCCAAAATCGATAGTTATCAATCTCATCGAAAGATCAGGCACCTCGTCTCCATCACATTGCCAGTAGGGAATGTTCAAAAATACGTGTAACGTACCGCGATGTGCGTATCCCGCGCGATGTGTCTATCAGAGAGGGGAGGTGTGCGGGGGTGGGTCCACGACATGTACGAGCCTCGTACGTGTTCGTGTCTGGTACCAGCGCAGGTACTCCATATACTCTGTGCTGTCGTAGGGGCGGTCCTCGTCAACCACGTCGTCAAGGGCACCGTCCACTACACAACCCACCCATGCATCTTCACCGTCCACTCCGTGCCGTGTTTCACTCCCTTTCTATTGTGCCTACTTGTAGGACCACTTCGTTAGTAATTTCCAATGAAGTAGTAAGTATGTATAAATTTATAAGACACGGGCACTCACGCGTGCATAGGAGGCGGCAGTGCAGGTCCAACAGGTACCAGCATAGCCTGGCAGAGACCAAACTGCCGCATCACTCGCTGCGGCAAGTAGTCCTCCATGAAGATGTCATAGACGAGCTTCCGACGCGTCAGCTAGAAAACCCGGTCACGCCAGCACAGGCTCGACAATCCATTGGGAGCACGGTCCTCCACTGCCGCCTGTGAGTACGGCTCCCAGCGCACGTCGTCGGCCGTGAGGTGGTCGATCTGCTCAACAAAGGGCAGATACGCCCGCGTGACCTGGACATGTGCAAACTGCACCTGCAAGGACAAATAGATGTTACGTACGTATAAAGGAAATAACTAATTGACATATGACTTACCCGTCGATGACACCAAATAGAACCCATCGTCGGCCGGTCGACGTCTCCCCCCGAGTACATGTCGGGCCCGTATGGACTCATGTCGTCTAGCAAAGGTCGTCCGAGGCTGAAGCGCTCGAACGACCACAGCTGCAGTAGTAGGGGACAACTCGTGAGGATCGAGTTCGCCTTGGTCCTCGAGCACGCATTGCACAGGCCGCGGTAGGTCGCGGCAAGTACGGCCGATCCCCAGCTGACCTGGGGGCCTCGCCATCCACGATCGCCCTAGCATAACCGATGAGGCGCGTGTCGATGCTGTTGCCGTGGCTGTTGGTGAAGAGCACCCAGCCAAACAGCCACAGTAAGTATGCCTCCAAGTGGCGCGAGGCCTGGTGATCGTCCGCCTCTGGGTCTATCCGCTCCACCTGAATGCAAACAAGATGTTATTAGTCCATAATAACGCAAATAAGAGCTTCGACAACACGATCGATTGTAAAGACCACGTACCCGAAACTGTGCGAGCCACCTTAGCGACGGCCCATGGGTCTGAGTCGCCGGGAACATGTGATACTCACCCACGGCACCTAGTGGAAGGACCCCCTCGAATCTGCCGAGCAGGTCATTGCACCACTCGACTGGGGCCTCCGGTGGGAAGGCAGCGCCTCTCGCGATTAGAAGGCCAAGAAGCAGGGACACATCCTGCAGGGTCGGTGTCATCTCCCCGAATGGGAGGTGGAAAGTGTGCGTCTCGGGCCACCAACGGTCCACCAAAGCCATCAGCAGGGAGCGGCTAAGGCAGGTCCATCCTCCTTCGTGGCCTGCACCATCCGGGCAAGAGGGAGTAGCCCGTCATCCCGCAGCCTGCAAACAAAGTGAAGGTCAGCACGGAACGTTCTTACGGGAGCACTAAAACATTGGCGTAGTGCAAACCTGGCTGTCCAACGGGGGTCGAGTCTTCAGGCCACGCGAGGTGTGCGCGTCGGACCACTCCCACCTCGTGGCTCGTCGCGCTCCCGGCATGCACACGGCGAAGCGTGATGCATGCGATCCACGTGCTAGTTCAACAGGATCTTTGCCATCCACGCGCCATACCTGCATGCAGATTTCATACGCATGTTGTTAATTTTGTAAAACTACATGTTTAATAAATTTAGTATAACAAATATTTAACTTTTGGTAGCTAGATCTACACCTACGGTTGCTTTCTATATAAAAAAAATTCTATACTAAAAATTGTACTAAAATCTTTGTACTAAAAATGTTCCACACTAACAAATGTATATTGCAAATTTTCTATACTAAAATTTATACTAAAATTTTGACACTAAATTTTCTACATCTAGTAAAATTCTATACTAAAAATGTTCCATACTAAAAAATGTGTATAAAAAATTTTGTAATTTTTATACTAAAAAATCGTATACAACAAATTCCTATACTAAAAATTGCTATACTAGAAAATTCTATACTAAATTTTCTATATTAAAATTGTATTAAAATTTCTATTCTAAAAATTCCTACACTACAAATTTCTATACTAAAATTCCTATACTAATAATTTCTATACTTAAAATTTCTATACTAAAATTTTCTATACTAAATTTTCTATACTAAAGATTGTACTAAAATTTCTATACTAAAAATTCCTATAATAAAAATTTCTATACTAAAATTTCCATACTAAAATTTACTACCACTAACATTTTATACAAATATACTACAAATGTAATATACTAAGAAAACTTTCAAAAAAATATCTAAATCTGAAGATCTCGCACTCCCCTCTTTTTCCCCTCCTCTTCTTCTCCTCCTTTCTCCTCCTCTTCTCTCCTTTCTCTCCTTTCTCCTCTCCTTTCTCGCGTTGCCGAACGAAAGCACGAATGAGCAGCGGCAGCCGCAGCCAAGCTTGTCGCTGGGTTTTAACCCATTGCTGTCGGCCGGGCGTTGGGCAACAGGAATAGCTATCGCCCAACAGTAAAGCGATTGCATGTCAGTCGCCAGCAATAACTCGCCCAACCGTTACCAAACTGCCGAGGTGTCGCTATGCGGTTGGGCGATTAGCTCTAGCCGCCCAATTGGGGGGGGGGCAACTGGAGCCTATTTTTGTAAAATTTTTTCCCATGGGTATATTTCTGTAATTTCGAATAAAAAATAGATTATTCGTAAAAAAATTCCAATTTTTTTATTGCATTTACATGTGGTCATTCGTCTCAACTGTGACACTGTAATAGTGTGTATCAGTTTGCTAAATCTTTATGTTTTGATATATTTCTATAACTTCTCATTCGACTTGTTTGAATTATATTCGCTAACAAGCTTAACCATGGTGCACGCACCAAAAGAATTGATCTGTATTTTCGGAATTAGCTCTTTGTTATCCAGTAAGTCTTTCTTTAGAGCTGCCTGCATCCTGTATGTAGACCAGACATAAGGAAGAACCTATATATAATATATGGGTGGTTTTGCATGCACAATAATCAATGCATTGTTTTTACCTAATTGACATGCAAATTTCGTTTATTCCAAAATCTACAAGACAAATCAATCAAGATAACATATATATGTTCATGAACAAGAATCTGAAGAGATGCCATCAAATTTTTTTTTTAATTTTCGCCTTGCCACAGTATGCAGCCCATCCAATAGCAGTTCATTTTTGGTGATAGGTGGGGTTGAATCATATGGCTAGACAAGCAGTAGATCAATAGAGGCTGCTCAAGTTATAATGTGTACAATGGTAATGATGCATGCACGTTATTTGATCGACGAAACTGCTTAATATACAACGTTTTATATTCATAACAGGAGGCCTACAGCCCATCTAGTTCGAACTCAAAAGCAGTGACTTCAATTCTTTGAGCTACCTTTCACAATTGGCATGCGTTGTGCATTACTGTAACTTATACAGCTATAAAGCTTCTTGCCGCGCTATCCTGGCGTATCGTTTATGTCAGGACAAGCTATTGTTCTGTCAGTACAACAGGTTAGTAGTAGTATGCATCATGAATGCACATCACGAAAGATAAGTGAATTACTATGGCTTCATGAGGCATAAAAGTGGTCAAGAAAAATGTGAAATGCAAGTAAACAAGAACAGAACAGCTCTCTCTTTCTTTTTTAAATGCGATGTATAGGTCGTAGGAATAGGAGGCATCAGGAATTTGGCATGGAGGTGCGTTCTGTTTGACAATATTTACTGCCGAAGTTATATGGTGCATACAGTACACCTCTGAACATTTTCTTTTTATATTTGAAATTCTTTCTGCCTCAAAGTTTGTATTACTGATCCACAGTTCGAATATGTGCATTTGCTGAACTCTCGGTATTATTTTGCAGTGAGGATGACTCACATAGTGAGGCTAACACGCAACGAGCAAGTGAATCTAACATGCATCGTCGCTTGCTTCTTGCATATGGTGGTGATGGGAGGATGAGTTACATAGGACTTTCATACTGGCTACAAAATATAACTGATGTATAGACTGCCCTTTGTATCAATTTCAGGCAATTGAAGTCAACACTTCTGATATATGTTATACAAAACGGGAATAATTTGAAAGGCAGAATTTGGACTATTGTTGCTACTGTAGTTCTGTGCATATATAATTTTAAAATTCAGATTAGCATCATTGAGCAGCTTATTGATAGTTTTGCTTGTGCCAAAATGTGGCAGCGAGATCAGTCTATAATTTAGATATAAGATGTGTTCAGGGAACAAGGATTTTAAAAGATTCCATCCAAATTCATGCACATCTAACATTTGACCTTGTCACTGGAATTTGGAAGTATGTAGTACTTCTAATATCAAAATATCATTGGACTTATAGAGAGTGCCACTTGGCTGATGCCATTAAAAAAAACTGAGAAATGCCCACCGATAAATAGCAGAGTATAGGCTTCTTGAAATCGTTTCTCCAAATATTGTGGTAAAGTAATTACGTGGCGTTTATTAAATCTAGTACTACATTGTCACGTTTTTATGCTGTCATCGTCATTATTGATGCTGTTTCAATGAGAGGTCTAATTAGTCAAATTATATGTCTGGAAGTGGGACAACATTATAGAAACCCTTGGACCATGACTTCAGTGCAAAAAATATCTGCACCTTGATTTTTCCATCATGTTAATCTGGATTTTTTATTAGTGATTGGACAGAATACATTCATTGGAGGACTGTGCAACGAACCAAGTTCTGCATTCCTACTCGAAGGCATTGGCATCAATGCTAGCTTTAAGCTCACAACTGGCACAACGTGAAGACTTGTTCATTACAGTAACTTGCCTTTTTTTCTTTGTGCTACCTTGGCCTCTTGTTTGTCAGGATAATAAAACTATGACAGCTCAGTAGGTCAATAGAGTAATGTATTATCAAACTTTATGATAGAATGGTGAATATATAGAGCACACGTTCCCTGGCTATTTCCTCAACATGAGATGCAAGAAAAATGAGATGGAAGCGCCCAGAAGAAACAACTCTCATTTTCCTCAAATGTGGTTTAATTTGCAGATTGTAGGCTTGGGAAGCATCGGCAATTTAGCGAAATGGTGAGTTCTATTTAACGTGAGTGAAGTCATAAATATCCTAGCAATCATCACTGCATTGCCTTGTTTCAATAGCTTCTTCAGTTTTCCCTGTTTCAAAAAAAAAAATAAAACAGCTTCTCCAGTTAATTCATGTTTGAATTCTTTTCTAACTTGAAGTTTATCATACCACCGTACTATTTTTTATATGTATGTAGGTTTTCTAATTTTGTTTGTGTCTATCTGTAGAGACAAGAGCAAGAACTGGAGTAATTATGGGCAAGGAGTAGTGAGCTGTGGTAATAGGCTAGCAGAGTTTCAGCGATATCCTGGGGCCTAGAGGTGGGAATTGGGCCGTGCCGTGCCGGCACAGCCCGGGCCCACCGTGCTTCGGGCAGCTTCGTGCCGTGCCGGTTCGGCCCAGTCATTTCGTCGTGCCGTGCGTGCCGACCCGCCTCGCCGCCGCCAAGCCCAAGCACGCCCAAAGCCCACCGTCTTGGCGTTCGTGTGCGCCACCCAAGCCCAGCCCAAAGTAACTATACACCACTTAAAGCGACGGCGACAATAGTAGCGGTGGCGCTATCTTCCTTTCTCTTGTACCCGCCTTATTAAAAACCTACTTAAAATTCGATACTATTGTCTCATGCCATTCCACCTCCGAACTTGGTCATCTAGTCCAATGGTATGCATATCTTGGTGCAAATTGAACTGTGGTGTACGTGGACATCTAGCTCATCGCCCGACAATCTAGCATAGGGTTGCCCAACTAGTCAACTAGAAAAGCTCAAGGAGAGTCATGAGTGTAGCTTACTATAGTTAAGAAATCAATTTTAAATAGTTTTGGGAACATTTAGTAACTACTTGGAATACACACACACCAATAACAGTCTATCTCTGTTTACATAATGGTTAATTGTAACATACGTGGGGTGGTTATCTCATCAAATGCTCGAATTAAAATGGCAGTCGGTGAAGGGAGCTATGTTAGAATTAGAAGCGCATGTAGTAGTAATTTGCTTACATAAAATAAAATCACAATGGGGGTGAGCTATGTTGTCAAATTATAATATATGTTAGAATATGTTGATTTGATTGAACTTCTTCTCCAGCAGTTCAGCCCTATGATTTTACACAAAGAAGCAAGAAAGCCGTGAGGATGCGACTTAGAGTTCGGTGGTGGTGACCTAAAGAGGAGCAACATTGAAAATACTCATTACTTAGGGTTCCGTGAGGATGCGACTTAGGGTTCACTTTTTTCATTCATTAGATTAAGATCCAACCATCCTCATCTTTCTCCTCATCTTATATATACATACATCACACATTCACATCTCCAAAACCTAGCTCAATCTTCAAATTTGGCATTTTAAGGACTGCTCCGTACATATATATATATGTTACAACGGATGTATAGGATCTTTTCGTGATGAAATTAGAATTTACAAGGACTAAAATAGAAGAAATCAAAATAGATAAAACCTATTCATAGATTTCACAAAACACGAAGGACTAAATCGCAAAAATATCTAAAACCCTAACCCTCCTTCGCCGCCGCCCAGTTCATTCCTCCCCCGATCCAGCACCTCCCTCAGTCCCTTCTCCCCACGGCCACGATCTCCCTGCCGCCCCTCCTCCCCAAATCTCCCCGCCGCCCCTTCCTTGCCCGGCCGCCCCTTCCTCGCCGCCGCCCCCTCCTCCCCAGTTCTACCTCGCCGCCCCTTCCCTGCTGCCGCCCCCTCCTCGCCCGCCGCCTCCTCCCCACCGCCCCTCCTCCCAGATCTCCTCGCGCCCCGCCGCCCCGCCTTCCCCGCGCCCCTTGTCCTCCGCGCCTTTGTCCCCGCAGCCCCACTCCTCCCCCCGCCGCCCCACTCCTCCCCCGGTCGCCCCCATCTTGCCCCGCCGCCCCTGGCTCCGAGCGATGGCGACGACGGCATCGACTACAGCCACCAGCGGCGGATGGCCGGCGGCGACTGGGGCGCCGACGCGAGATGCTGCCCTCGGCTCCGGCTACAGCGCTCCTCCTCCTGCGGCGAGCTCCGGTGACCGGTGTGCCTCCTTCCCCTTTACTCTCTCTCTCTGGTCTCTGCTCTGTGATGGATGATGGACTGTGCTTGTGGGGATTGGGGAATCTGGGGATGGCCGTGGCCTGTGAGATGTCGACGGGAGGGGGGCTGGGGGAGGCGAGGTAGAGGCCGAGGCGGCCGGCCGCTGGCGCCGGCGTGCCTGCCGTGCCGCCCGTGCCCGCGCGTGCTTCCCGTGCCGTGCCGGCCCAAGCACGGCACGATCCGTCGCCGCGTCGCCCACCGTGCCGTTTGCGGCCCGCCTGGCCCACCGTTCGTGCCGGGCCGCCCGCACGCCACGTGTCGGGCCGTGCCGTGCTTGGGCCGAGCCGGGCCGGCCGTGCTTTGGGCTGGCCTAAAAAAGCACGGTCCCAGCTCTACTGGGGCCCGCCTACACGCTCGTGCCTACAGACCAGGGTTATCAATTTCGTTTTGGAAATTTTTTTGGGGGTCACCGTAATGAAGAAAATTCGGTAACTGTGGAACTTTCGGGTCGAAACTAGTTCAAACAGATTGGACTGCTTCCACATTCGGATCGAAAAAAGTTCAGACAGATTGGACTGCTTTTTGAAGTTTTGAACAAAATGTGAATAATTTGAACAATTTTACAAAGATTGCGTTCTCCAATAAGAAGTTTGTAGTGGGAACTAGGGTGAGCATAGCGCAGGCACCTGAACGGGTTGAGGACTTGGCGGCGGCAGCCTCCATGAAACCATCGATTTGGGCTCAGGATCTATACTGTTGATGCTCTTACATTGACATACGGGTCCCACAGGGAAAAAATGTTGGGCGATACGGGTGTCTTCGAACCCTAGGAAACACCCACACATAGCTCATGTGCATTACCACCAACAGGGGTGAGAAACGAAACGGATAATCAGTTTTATCCGATATTTATATTCGAGAAAACGTGAATGTATTAAGTAGAATTTATATTTAAAAATATTCTTATTCGTATTTGACAATATTCGTATCCGTATTTGAGAATATTCGTATTCTCATTCGTATTCGAGAACATTTGTATTCATATTTGAGGCTATTTGATTCATATTCGATCTGTTTCCTATGCTGGCCGGTCAGCCCAGTGGGCAAGCCCAGCGACATTCATATTCGTATTCGTATTCGATCGAATTAAGTTGTTACAGAAGTTGTAGGAGGATATTCGTATTCAACCGAATTAAGTACATATTAGATTCGAATTCGTATTCGTTACGACATTCGATTCGTATTCATATTCGTTTTAAAATATGGATTCGTATTCGTATTCGAGACTATTCGAACGTATCCGATCTGTTTCCATCCCTAACCACCAAGCCATCAAATACATAAATCCCATTCTCTTCAGTTTATAGCTTATAATTTATAGGTTTGAAGCGGTTTATCGAGCAGCCTTTTCGAAGTGGCTTTCAGTTTGTTCGCACAAACGCACGCACAAGGGATAAAAGCTATCAGTCGTAGCTGCAAAGAACGCACTGAAATATTTTGTCCATAATGAAATTTTCCTGGGGGCCACCGTAAAGAACGGAATTTGCAAATTTTAGCCGAAATCGAGAACGCTACAAACAGGGCTTAATTATTTTCCCTTTCCTAGTCATTTTTCTAATCTCCACTTCAAACTACACCTGCGGTAGGCTGTTCTTACTATTTTATGTTTTGATAACTGGAGCGCGTCCTATGATGGGGATAGCATAACAACTTACTCTAATGACTGTTTTCCGCTATCAGTAATGGAAGATGGGGGTAATCCCAGTGTAGGGGGGGGAAATCTAATCTCCAACGAGTTTACCTAGCAAAGCCTGGTGATTCCTGAAGTACTAAATGAAGATCGAAGGGCGATTGCGTGAAGCCCAGAGATTGCAGTGTTCATGTTACAAATAAGATTGCAGGAAAGGTTGTCTTACGAGTTCTGGTCTTCATTGATAAAGGGAACTTCTAAATGTTCCATAATATTTCAGGGTCACAAATTTTCGGTGTGTTACGATGCCGTTCAAATTCATGTATTAATTTGCCAATTCTGTTGATTCTCACCTGATCGATGCGTTAAGGAACTGGACAAAAAGCCAAAAATAAATAGCAGCATGGTTACTTCTTGAGAGTATACCTACTATGCATAAGCACTTGATTTCAATGACGTGTAACATTAGTGCTAATCAACTATATGTAGACCCACTTATCCAAAAAATTACACCGTGTAACTATTTAGAGAGTCGAATCAGAGTCGTAACTTATAAGGCCTTACGCGCGGTAGAGAGCTAATGGAAAATATAGCTCATCTGGTTTGGACTTAAATGCAACATGACATCGATGTTTTAAAATACCACTTAATAATTTGTGCGGAGTTCGACCTACGTTGATGCAACTCATTCATTAATGAAGTTTCTTGCACTAGTATATTGGCATGTATAATTTTGTCGGGATTATATATTACAGTAGGTCAGCATCACGTTTGAGGGGTGTTTGAGAGGTGAATGACTAGTGGTGAAAATAGATTGGATAGTGTTTAAATCATATTCACATCTATATTTTTTTCTCGGATTTAAATACGAACCAAATAAACGTCGGATACGAATACGGACCGGACAAATATCGGATACAAATTCGAATCAAATATGTACTCAATTCGGTCAAATCCATATGTTTTCATAACTTATGTAGTATGAAGATATTAATGACATTTTATCCTTGTATAATCACATGCAATCATTCTAATTCATTTATTTCACCTAAAGAAACATGAATTCACATTCAATTAAAAAAACTTGTCCAACTAATTAGTCATATTGTAATAAAATATGCATATTGGTTCATCGAATACAAATATGGATACGATAGTCCGGATAAAATAACATTTTGGATGGTAAAAGTCCATAGCATATTCGCATCCATATTTTTTTTTGCGAATTCGAATACGAATATGATAGAAATTGTTAATCGAATGGGGAAATCTATACCACATTGGCATCCTATCGAATACGGATAATTCGTATCCACTTTTCACCCCTATGAATGACTGCACACACAACAATGACCCTTAACCCTAAAAGAATTATACTCCATTTGTCCCACAATATAAATCACCTTGCTGAAGAACTGTGGTCTCTTATAAGTCCATAATAAAGATCAAATATGTAGTTATTATAGTATTTCACCAAATACCTCTCTTTAATGCTGAAAAGTGGACGTGTAGTTCTAGTATGTTATTTAATGGGGACATACATGATCTAATAACATTACTTTTTCTAGATTTAATATTTTATTATTCTATATGTATGGTGTGCTATAAACTTATATTGTGGGACGGAAGCAGAATAAATCATAGGCATTAGGACAAGAAGAGCTCAACTCTCAATATATATTGATGAGAATTGCAAGTGCATGGCAAGAACACAACATATCTGAATTTTCCTCGGATGCAGTAAATGGATTATAGGCTTGGGAGTCATCGAGAAACTGAGAAAAAGGTAAGATGTACTCAACAAATTTGCAGTTCAAGTCTCCAGCATGCCTTACTACTTTACCCCGTTTAAGTTCCGTGAATGTTTGAAGTTTAATTATCCTATGAGTAAAGTCCATTACCGGTCCTTAAACTTTTATGATGTGTCATCCCGGTCCATAGACTTTCAAAGTGTGCCATTACTGTGGTAACAACCATGGACCGGGATGATACAACATAAAAAGTTTAAGGACCGGATGACACAGCCAAGACCCGTAACGGGCTAATTTTGAGACCCAAAGAGTGTTTAGGCACCGGGATGACACACTTTGAAAGTCTATGGACCGAGATGACACAGCATAAAAAGTTTAAGTACCGGTAATGGACTTTACTCTTATCCTATCATCGATCTTCTCAGAGTCCACCTCTTCGATTTAAAGGAAAAACCTACCAGTTCGGACATGTGAGTGGTATTCTGCCGTTCGGAGGCAGAGATGGACAACCCCAGTGCAAGTCTTGGGAGCTCGCGGGCAACTCCTGGCCCCCACGAGGCCACGACCGTCGGATTGGAGAATCAAAGGCTTAGATCACGACTTACTCGGTACCGAAAAGGAACCTGCGTCCGCACCCTCCTTTGTTATGCATGCATCCCAATTCTCAAACATGAGCATATAGTTCAAATTGGATAATGCACCAGATTTCATACAAGGCCTGAAGACTATCTAGTTCCAACCACCAAACAAATTCCCACCATATTAATTATATTTGGTGTGTTGGTATTGGATTATAAGTCGGCATGGTACACAACCAATGAAGAACTATATATAGCCCATCCAGATTTTACTCGATGACAGGGTGGCATCGATGCCTTTGAGAATAACAATCCATGCCTAACATAATTTATTTTCAAACTGATCCACTTACTAAATACTTTTTTTATTTACTAGTCTTTTATATAGGAATGAGTCACTAGTCAAATGTTTTGGCAATTCATCGTAGATGGATGATGCAAGAATTTGCAATGAGCGTTTTTGTCTTCGATTATCTTTCATATTAATAATATCATGGGGTTTGCAATGAAAACTCGGCATAATAATGAGACAACAATGAAATATAAACAACCCCTTACGGCCTTACCCCTGCATGGTTGGTATGATATATGAGAAATGGTTCAATACACTTAGTTGATTCTCAACCGTTCATTAAAACTCATCTAATGGTTATCATGCTTTGACACCTCCGATGTTTGTGAGTGGTGTACAGGGATGATGTTAGCGAAATGGGTAAAGGAGTAATTTCGCGTGCTCACTGTCTTAAAACTATCCCGCACGCGCACCACTTTCGCCGAGCCAGGGAGATGGCTGAGGGGACAAGGTCGCCGCGCTGATGGGAGATGGCCAAGGGGACGAGCTCACCGCTCCTGAGGGAGACGACCGAGGGGACAAGGACGTCGTGCTGGCCCCACCGCGCCCCCGGCCGCGTCCCAACCTCGCCTTCCGCCTCCCGGCATGAATCTGACCGCCTCCTTGCACCGGCCGCCTTGCCGCCCCGCTGGTGCGTGCCCATCGGCCGGCCACCGCGCGCCCACAGCGCGCCGCCCCGTGCAGCATCCCTGCCGCCACCTCCGCTTGTGCGCTTCGAACGCCGCAGCGGTCGGCTCCGTCGCGCTTGTCGGCCGCGTCCGCGCGCCCGGCCTCGCCGGTCCCCGCGTTTTGGCGTAAGATCGATCGGATAAATAGGAGGCGGCAAAGATTTATGGCCTCAACGTGGAATCCGCCAATTGAACTTGATATGTAAAACATGGAGGATACCATACTTGTTTTCATACATCCGTACTTAACTCCATGTTATGGCATAACATCCGTCTGATTAACCATTCGGTTAAACTTGGAAAACTAAAAATACAATTTTACCCCAACCAATTGAACGGCGGATGTGGTGGAGGTGTTAGCACCTCCAGCACCTCCATATGGACTGAACCAAATCTCATGATATATAGCCAAATTTTTTGCGAGGATATATATTCAGAATTAATGTAACTCACGCAGATAATAATTTTATAGCTGTATTATCTTAACGTATCTTTATTTTGCATCACTCTTGACAAATCTTTTAGCGAGCTAAGATATCATTGATGACTGTACTACTCACTACTACAGAGAAGACTATATTGGCGCATTATTATAGATTGTTCCTTGAATCCATCGATGTTGCATTTATCACAAAATTTTACATACGTGATTTGTCTATGTTAGTAGCGATGGATAGAACCATTTGTGATAGATAATTATCACACATGGTTCGTATTAAGAATCATCTATGAATTATCATAGACGGTTCTAATAAAAAATGTCTGTAAAGTATCTTATTATCATAGAGCGGTTCTTATTAAGAACTATTCGTAATAATTCACGGACACTTCCAACCACGAATCGTTTGTGATAACTAATTATCATAGATAGTTCGTGGTTGGGAGTGTCTGTGATACATCGTGTTATTAAATATCTTGCAACAGATCTATCTACTCGCATTGCTATTTGTTTTGAAGGAGGCAGATGGCTTTGGGAAGTTTAGTGAAAGCATATCACAGATTTGCAAGTGTATTTGTAGATCAATTTGTTCTTGTTAATTTTATATCAGTATTTGCTTCTAATTATATACATTATAATAAAGAGAGATAATAGCTAGATTTAGATCTAACTTGGTAGTTTGCTCCAATTTAAGAATGGATCGCTACTCCTAGTAATACACACACACACACACACACACACACACACACACACACACACACACACACACACACACACACACACATATATACATATACATATATACACATATATACATATACATATATACACATATATACATATACATATATACATATATATACATATACATATATACATATATATACATATACATATATATACATATACATATATATATATATATATATATATATATATATATATATATATATATATATATATATACATATATACATATATATATTGCTTCATGAGTAGAATATAACTAGCTACTTTAGATGAACAATTTAAGGTGAATGACAATTATATGTAAGTATTATACTAGCTAGCTATATGAGCATTAATCTAATTTGACACTAATTTGTTTATGTCCCTCCAATACCTAATGCTCACGGAGAGCAACTATGGGTCTTGGGTGGTGAAGATGAAGGTGTTAATTCACGCACAAGGGGTGTGGGTGGCGGTGGAGGGTAATGAGCTCGTCAATGAGCACAAAGACCAGACAACTCTTACTGCCATATTCTAAGTCGTGCCTAGGGCCTTGATGATGGTCTTGGCTGAAAAGGAGACGGCCAAGAATGGTTGGGACAACCTGAAGGAGATCACATCGATGCTGATCATGTCAAGTTGGCACGAGTACAGACTCTCAAAAGTGAGTTCGACGTGATGTACATGAAGGAGATAGAGTCTATCAATGACTTCACCATGAAGCTGACCACCATTGTCAACGAGATTTGTGTCCTCGGAGATAAGGTGGAGGAGTTCATCATCATGAACAAGTTTCTTCGTGCCATCCCTGACAAATTCCTGTAGATCATTGCCACCATTGAGCAATTTGGTGATGTTAAGGTAATGACACTTGTGGAAGTGATTGGGCATTTGAAGGCGTATGAGGAACACATGAAGGGACGATAGTGCGATAAGCAAGGTGAGCACCTACTACTCTCTTGTGTCCAGTGGGAGTCTAGGGCCAAGAAGAAAGAGGACGCGAACAACTCTGGCAAGAAGAATCGCAAGCTCGACAAGGCAAAGGTTCGTTGTTACAATTATTAGGACTACGAGTACTTTGCTTCCTAATGTCATAAGCCAAAGAAGGAGAAGAGAGTAGCACATTTAATTGTGGCAGATATTAAAGACTAACCAGCATTGCTCTGATGCTAAAGGAACAAGGTGTCGTCTTAGTTTTATTTGTTAGTCGAGTTAGAGTCTTTTCATGTAGATGGACGTGTAATAGTTGAGTTGAATTCCTACATGTAATTATATGTTTAGTTTGCATATAGATCACTTTATGTGGAGATGTAGCTGGTAGCTCAGATTATGCATTGAGACTAAACTAGGAGTATGTCAAGTCAAGATTAGGGGAGAATATTGGAAATAATCCATCCATTGTTCTACTAGAAATAGGTTCATTTTTTATAATTCCAAAGCATGCATGGTTTAGTACCATATTGCTCAAGCAAAGTAGGAGAGACCAATTTATAAGGTGGAGCCGTTGCCACTTCTTGAATCATGAGACACATGGTGGGGATGGCATGAGAAGGGCTTTGGCTAAACACACGTGTACATGCATGCGAGAATGCATATTCGCGTATTTTTGCGTGAAAAATCATGTGACTTGTGACACATGACCGTGTTGTGACGTGATGTGGCGCGTCACTTGGCAGATGAAGTCCATCTTATTTTTGCTAAACTGTGCATCATCTCTCTCCTTTTTTGAACTGTCCTGGAGCTGATAACCGAAACATAAATATCATTATGTGGTTTTGTGAGGTAGTTACCAGTATAAATATCATTATGTGGTTTCATGAGGCAGTTACCAGTGAGTTAACTCTGCTTAATCATGGCAGTTACTAGTGAGTGATTGCAGCACCCTTAAAAGGACCTAGAGACGTCCAAAAAAATATAGAGAATTCCACCTCCATTCTTCCTCTACTTTCTTCTTTGTTGATGTAACAGCCCAGGTTTTTATTAAAATAAAAATAAATAAGCAAATGAATAAAAATCAATTAAAATAAAATCCTAAATTAAAATAAGTGTTTTTGGTTGCCTAAAGTTTAAATTTGGATTTGCCTTGAATTTTATTATTATTAAATAAAATGATATTTTGATTTTATATGAAAATCCTATTTCAAATTAATTATTTGGAGTTATTTGGCTTTTATTTGGGTTCCTAGATTTTCTGGAGTTTAAAAATGTATTTTTGAAATTAAAAAGTATTTTAAGTATGAAAATTAAATACCAACATTAGTTGGAAGTATTTTTAATAAGTCCAAAATGTCACCAGGAGCTTCTGTGAATTTTCTTGGAATTTTTGGAAGTTATTTGGTATTTTTCTGAGGCCAATTGAATTTTCTGGGCTTTTCTGAAAATCCTAAATCAATTTCCAAAAAAATAAATTCCAACCCCTCCCCTCTGGCCGCAACGTGGACAGCTAGATTGCCGGCCATGTCGCCCGCCGGATCCCGCCCTCCCCTCTTCCGCGCCCGCCACCTGGCCGGCTCGGATCCGCACCACGCCACCCCGCCAGTCGGCCCATCCGCCTGTCCACCCGCCGTCGCCCACCCGCCTTTTTCGCGTCGGATCTTCATCCGCCCGCGCCCGAGCCGCTCCTCTCTCTCCTCTCCCCATTTCTCTGCAGACCGGGCCCCACCCGGCAGCCTCTCGCGCCCTCTCTCTCTCTGGCCGCCTGGCCCACTTGTCGGCGCCACCTCTCTCTCCCTCCTTCTCTCGCTGCCACCCCGGGCCCGCAGGTCAGCAACCTCGCCCCCTTCTTCCTCCCGGTCATCTCCTTCCTCCGCACGCCGCGCCCGCCGCCCGCAACCTCCGGCGCCGCTCATCCCGGCCTCTCCCGCGTTCGCCGCCCACCTCCCTTCCCCTTCCGCAAGTCGCGCACGGACTCCCTCCGCCATCCCGCACCCAAATTCCCCTATCACCGCGCCGCTGTCCCCCCTAATCCCACCATTTCCGCCGCCGCCCCGCGCCATCTCCGGCGAGAAATGCGCCTGCCTCCGCCCTCCCTGACCCCTATAAAAACCCTACCCCGGCCTCCCCTCACTCCACCCCACCTCCCTCCGCTCCTCCCTTCCCCTCCCGGCCGCTCCACCGTCGCCGCGCCGAAGCGCCCGAGCGCCGCCGCCCTCCTCGCCACCGGCCTCTTCCCGGGCGCCTCCGAAGCTCCGAGCCTACCCGATTCCCGCTTCCTCTCCCCTCGCGCGGCCGGCCGCCGCCGCCGGAGCACCGCCGCGCCGTGCGCCTCCGGCCGGCCGCTGGCGCCACGTGGCAGCCCACGTGGCGCCACGTTCCCCGCCACCTCAGGGCATTCCGCCCCGTCAGCGCCACGTGTGCAAGACCCTGCCACCCGTGCCACCTCACCCCTCCGTCTCCTCCGTGGGCTCGGTCCATGGACCCGGCCCCACCTGTCAGTAGAGTTTACCCCATGCTGACGTCAGCCTGGCGCAATAAACCCAATTTTCAGTTCAAAAATAATTCGGCCGAAATGAAATTCCCTGCTGACGCAATAATTCAGATTTTCCTTTAGGAAAATAATTCCAAAATTCTGATTTTCCATTTTCTCTCTTTTTAAACTTCCCGGAGCCCGTTCTTCTTCATCCTAACTCCGATCGAGCCCATTCAAATTTCTAAATTCATCAAAAATTCCCCTCTATCCATTTCTGGCCTCAATTCAAATATTTGAAGTCAATTTGAATTTTATTTGAATTTGGTGGGTTATTTTCACGTGTAGACTTCGACGATTCGGGAAATTTCTTCGACGAAGATTCAAACCAAGTTGAAGAGCAAGGCAAGTCACACTCCTTGACCATGTTGATCCCATATTGCAAATAAAATTATGTTGATTTAAATTATATTGCATGCATACTTTTATTCAACATATTTCAGTTCAGTTTTAAATTTAGTTAATACCTGTTTGTTATTACCTCCCTTGATATTGCAAATCCTTATACCTTGTCACCCTAGAATCAAAATCTAGTTAGTACACTAGTATTGGCTAGAGAGTTTTATATCAAATGCTTAGACCTGCTTAGACATAATCTTGTTTTGGGGTACCTTTTCACATAAAATGATAAGCCTTTGAACTGTATTCTTGACTTCGGTGAGTCAAGAAGGATTATAAAACATTTTCAAAATAAAATATAAAACCTGGTTTAGACTTAGGCAATTGGTTAGTTTGGTGGGTGCAGGCATGCCCTGTTGGTCGGAGCCGCAGTGGTTGATTGTCGGGCACGAGGGTATGTGGTTGAGCCTAAGTCAATTAAGGACCGGTCTGTGAGCTACTGTTGCAAAGCCCTAACGTACTACCACAAGGCTGGTATGGGACAGCCCTGGCTGAATAATTTGCGGGTCCCAACCTGAGCCATTTCGTAGGCTGAAAGTGAGCGTGGCGTAGGCCATGAGAAGTCTCACTCGGCTCAAGAGGGGGTCCCGGTCTGGTGGATTCCTTACTGGGGTGAAACCTTAGAGTTGGCTTGGCCAGGTTGAAGGCTTTGCATTGTAAAGGCCTTGTCACGACTCCTCGCCTCACACCAAAGGAAGTGTGTAAACCGGTGGCAATATGGGATGATCGTGTCTTGTGGGTAAAGCTGTACAACCTCTGCAGAGTGTATAATCTATCCTGGATAGCCGTGCCTACGGTCATGGGCATGCTGAGTAAAAGTTTTTCATGGATTAGACTTTGTTTTTCAAAATGTTTTTGAAAACCTTGCGGATGGATGGAATCCATAAGAGATTGAAATCTGGTGAATGGATGGAATTCATCAGAGTGGTGCAGTGGATACGTGTGGATGGATGGAATCCATACGTGAGTTTTTGGAAAAGATGGTCCGGGTGGGATGCCCGTGAATAGGTTGGTGTTTGGTCGGAGCCTGCACTGACGGTAATATTTTCAATTGCAAGTATTGTTTTTACTTACTGTATCAAATTCAGCAATTTCAATTTATTTATTGTATTTCTTAAATGCTGTTTTATGCAAACTAACCCTATGAGCCTTCCATTGAAGCCTTTATCATTATATTGCATTTCTCCGTGTGACTTGCGGAGTACAAGTTTGTACTCACGTTGCTATCTCCACACAGAGGAAGACGACTTCGACTACGGTGACGACCAGAGCGAGTAGGCCACGTCTTGTAGTTGTTTGCCTGTGGGCAGGCTTGGGTTTCGCCTTTTCAGCTTCGCTTCCGCAGTTTCTTTGCAATTATTTTTGCCAATGTGCGATGATGTAAACGCTGGCCATAAGGCCGTACTCTTTAAATTAAATAAATGTCATTATGCTTGGTATTTATCTTTGTTGTTCACTGTGTGCACTAGCTGATCCTGGACTAGTGCGATTTACAGAGGATCCGAGTCGTTACTCGGTTCGGCGATTGATCGATCTTTGGTGTGTTGTCCGACCGAACCTCATTGACTTTTGTTCTTGGCGTGCATCGACAAGAGAGGAGAGAGGGAGCTCTGAACCATTGTCACAGAGAGAACCTACATGGGGTGGCAATAAGCTTTCTTGGAAGTGCAGCCTGTGAGACCGCTTGGTTTTTTCCTCGATGTCAAATGCTTCTACAACTGATCAACCAGCCCTGCTTTCTGTTCTTCATCAAGTGCAATAGTAAGTCGGTCGCGCATTCGATCAACTTTGATACTATATTTTCCTTACATATTTTTTGAAGTACAATGAGTAGCCTGTTGTTAGTTATGAGTTTTGCATCACTAGTTTTTTCCTGTATTTGTCTCCTAGTAAAACTTGGAATTAAAATATTGCCCACATTTCCAACAATCCAGAAATATTATTGTGAACTTTGTTGCAATACAACAATGGCTAATGCTTCTGATACTATGAAACCTGAGAGGTTTTTTTGGTTAGAACTTTTGTAGATGGCAGACTAGAGCCAAGTTTTGGCTCATGTCTTTGGGATTGTAGTGGGTTATCTACCCATAGTATTCATTTATGATTAAGTAGTTTATGTAGTTCAAAAATGCAAATAACACTGCACTTAGATGCATTTTGACTATCCTAGTAGATCAGCTTTATGATATGTACATGGACTACAAGTCAGCCATAGAGTTGTTGGATGCACTAAAGTACAAATATGCAGAGGCAGGTTGCTGGCTCTACATATATGAGCAATTCTTCATATTTAGCATGGATAGGGCTAAGTCCATAGTTGGACAAACTCATGACTTCCAACTATTGGTTGGTGAGATTGCGCACTTGAACTATGTGTTGCCTCCTAATTAAGTTTGTGGCTATAGGCATTGTTGCCGAACTCCCTGCTTCTTGGCAGGATTTTGCCACTAGCTTGAAACACAAGAGAGAAGAGATTTCCGTTTAGGATCTCATTGCTGCCCTTGATATGGAAGAAAAGGCATTAGCAAAAGATGCACCTAGTACTTCTGTTTAGAACAATGCAAATGTCATAGAGAAAAGACCTCTGCAAAGAATTACAAATCCAGCAAACCGAACAAGACAACTAGCTTTAAGAAGAAGAAAATTGAGAAAAAAGATTTGAGAGACATTACCTGCTTTCTATGTGGAAAGGATTGTCATATGGCAAAGGATTGTCGCTTCCTCAAGAGTAGAGATGGTAAACAGCCAAAGAAGAAGGTTGTCAATGTGATCATAGGCGGGGTCTTGACTTCAAGAGGGTATGGTAATTTACCTATTGTCTTTTTAACATGTCAATCTACTAATTGGTGGGTTGATACTGGTGCTAATGTTCATGTATATTCTAATATTTTCTTGTTTTCTTTTTACTAGACAATAGGGGCGTCCACCGTCCTAATAGAAAATGGGTCAATGCTTCTGTTCTTGGTGTTGGCATAATAATGGATCTAAAGTTTAATTCAGGTAAGATTATCCACTTGAAGAAAATGCAGCATGCTCCTACAATAAATAAGAAGCTCGTTAGTGCTTCTCTCCTATGCAGGGATGGTTATAAGCTAGTTTTTGAGTCAAATAAATTTATAATGTCTAAGTTCGAAAACTTTGTTGGTAAAGTCTATGAGAGCAGAGGCTTGTTCCGCCTAAGTACTTTAGAGTTTTATTATAATATGAATGTTGCAACTAGTTTAAATAAGTATGAGGCTAATATTTGGCACTCTCGTTTCTGTCATATTAGCTTTGATAGTATTGCTGAAATGTCCATATTAGATTTAATTCCATAATGTGAAATTGTCAAAAGATCAAAGTGCCTGTTATGTGTGCAAGCAAAGTAGCCTCGAAAATCCTTTAAGCGATTAGAGGATGAAAAAACTTGGCGTCATTAGATCTTGTTCATTCAGATTTGTGTGAAATGAATGGATTGTTGACAAAAGGGGGTAAAAGATATTTTCTAACTTTTATCATTGAAGCAACATGCCACTATTATGTGTATTTGCTAAAAAAACTAAGAATGAAGCTTTAAACTACTTTAAGATTTATAAGGCCAAGGTTGAGAACCAACTAGAAAAGAAAATAAAAAGATTGATGTTTGATCATGGAGGAGAGTACATCTTTCATGAATTCTCCCAATTCTATTTTGAGCATGGAATAATCCAAGAATTTACACCACCATATTCACCCCAATCAAACGGGGTAGTTGAGAGAAAAATTGGACACTAACAGATTTAGTTAATACCATGTTAGAGAGTGCTGATGCCTGGTGTGGGATAGTGCAGCTTTGGGGCTGAAATTGGGGGTTTATGACGTAGTCTTTAAATTATAATAACTAGACCTATGTGAGTGTTGGACCGAAATGGCGACAGAGGGGGGGTGAATGTCGATCTCTAAAAACTTGCCCCCAAAAAGTACTCACTTCGAAAACTCTCCTCAATAGCTATGGTAAGCTAGGAAGAAGATAAGCTAGACTCTCTGGAAACTAAAGCACTTAGAGGAAATAGGCACTGGAAGCAGGAAAACCAAAAGGCCAAACACTCTAAAAAAAACAACAGGCAAAACAGGCTGGCATGGCAGGGCCGGTCAGACCGCTCCCTGGCCGCCGGTCTGACCGCCCATACAGGGCCGGTCTGACCGCCACTCTGCGTCCGGTCTGACCGCCATGGCTACTCCGGTCTGACCGGTTAGCCTGAAAAACAGGAAGCCCGAAAAACCTGTTTTTGCTGAAGTTTCTAAACAAACACGATTTTAAGCAAAAGGAGGATTTCTGATGTTGCCTTCTTCCCAGAAGATAGGTACCCTAAACCAAACAACACAGAGACCTCAAACAGCAAGAAAAACCATTTGGAGATCAAGGATATGAGATTTTACCCAAGAACTGAAAACTTACAAAGGCTTCACCAAAATCCAAATTACTCCCCAACCTTTGATCCTTTGGCCATGAAACTTTGAGGATAGCTACTTAATATCCTCTGGACTCTAGATACCAAGTTTCACGCCATCTCATGAAGGGAAACAGATTTCACCAAAACCCTAGAATGAAAAAGGAAGAACAGAGGAAGCCCAAAAACCAAATCTGAGATTAAATGCTATTTGCTCTTGGGAAAATTGATCAAATGACCTTGAGGCACTATCCCATCATAGAACAACCCATTTTGGGCCTTCCCAACAAGAATCAACAAGAAACTCAAAAAGTCAAAAATCTAGCATGGAGAGCATCCAAGGAAAAGAACAACAGAGAGTTAGAGACTTAAACAAATTCAACCAAAACCATCTCATATTGATATAGAGGAAAGGAGATACATTATTACAATGGAGAATCAACTCACACCCTCTCTACTTCTCCATACATGCTTGGAAGATCAAGAACCCATTTCCAAGAACACACACAGAGGAAGAAGCTACGATGGAGACACACTCTGTGTTTCTCACTAACTCACCAACCACTAAAGAGCAAAGGCAAAACAACCTCCCAAAGCCTCTTTTGACTCAAGAAAACCCTAACTCTCTCCTAAAGCCATGAGGGGGCATGCAGCCACTCCCTCCTTTATATAGCCCTTGGCTAACGGGTCTCCAACCCGTTACGCCCGCCAGATCCAACGGAACCCGCTCCGCTTTATGCGGCCTTGCGTTTTTACCAAACGCCTGCACCTTCCAGAAGCTTCCTTGTTCCTTGTCGTCCAAGCCTCGCAACCACCTCGAGTCTCCGCCGTCTTCGACACATCCGACCGTTCTGACCTCGACACCGCCCGTGTCTAGTCCGGTCACCTCGTGTCTCGCCACGACTCCGCCTCGACGTCCTGCAGCCAACACAGACAAGAAACACATCAAATAGCACCGCTCGATACATGTAAGCATAAATGCATTAATGAAATAGCCCAAACCTGACAAGTCGACATAATATGCATCCTAACCACTTTGACCAGGTTTGACCAAGTCCGA
Source organism: Dendrocalamus sinicus (assembly GCA_036346575.1). Classification (NCBI taxonomy): domain Eukaryota; kingdom Viridiplantae; phylum Streptophyta; class Magnoliopsida; order Poales; family Poaceae; genus Dendrocalamus; species Dendrocalamus sinicus. The sequence goes on along the minus strand of CM070666.1, from coordinate 12,847,877 downwards.
CCGAGCCCGATTGCACCACGCAACGTCACGGACCGAACTAACCAAATCAAACTCGACTTTCCTAAACCGATGTCAATTACTCTCACACACATGGAATGACCTCCACATGGTCTCTCAGTGAGTAAATTTGGGTAGATTGTAGAACTTGGATTGCTTGCTATGTTAGGTTTCGAGATTAAAAGCAATGGTCTTTTAACCACTAGGACAACGGGGAAGGTATCCGGTGATGGGGGGTTGTTTGTGCCAAGTTTGCGCATAGGAACGATACCGTTCGTCTGTGCACATATATTGCTATAGTGTATTGAGACTAGATGATGCTTGTATAGATGGAGGTTCTGGTTTGGTGCCATTCACGTATTGTCCACAAAGTTAAGCAAGTAAGTGCATAGTAGAATACTGAATTATAATGGATAGTTGATACTTGTTCCTTCATGCTTTTTTATAGTGTTTTATGAGATGATATCCATGATTACATGTTAATCATACCCTGATGAGTGATGCTTATGGTTGAATGTTAACATTGGAAGAATGTTGTTGCATCATGCATTGCATTCATACATAGGACCTACCTCGGGTAGGCATTCCACAGGAGCAGGAAGATAAAGACCTACTTTAGTAGACACTCCATGGGAGTGAAGTTTGAAACCCTGAATGGAAGTGGATGGGGCAAAGTGGTTCATTGATAGGTGAATACTCCGTTATATCGGTATAAGTTCTGATTATAGACGCATAGCATTATATTGCATGAATGAAATAGGAGGTGGTGATATAGTTATAGATACTATGATTTATAGTTTCATGGATATAGAATTTCTTGAATTGCTATTAGAGATGGCAACGGGTAAATACCGTCGGGTATAGCCAAACATACCGCATTCGATACCCGCACCGCACCGCTACAATACCCGCACCGCACACGGGTATAGAAACTTACCCATACCGCACGCTGCTGGTATTTATACCGACGGGTAACCCATACCCGAATTGATAAGGGTATATACGGGCACAGGTATATACAGTGCGGGTATTTCCATCGGCCGTTTGAATATATATATACGGGCCACGGTATATGTACTGTTGCTATATCTAATATACACGTAGGGTATATTTTACCAGCATGGTATGCGGTACAGGTAGTATACACCGCACCCGCACCCGCATACCCGATGGGTAGAGATTTTTGCCCATTAGCATACCCGGGTGAAGATATCTTTCCATACCCGCCTCCTTATCGGGTAAAACCCATCGGGTACTCGGGTTTCGGGTACCCGTTGCCATCTCTAATTGCTATGTTGATGCCACTGTTTTATTATGTGCTTGCTAAGTACATTCTTGGGTGTAGAGTCCTAAGTTTTATTTATGTTATGTTTATCAGTTATCTTTAATGCAATTTATTCAATATATGTCAATTGCCCCTTGTTCATAGTCGTATAAATAAGGGAGGTGTTGCTGAAATTTTAAATATCAATACCAAATTTAGATTGTTAATGTGTAGTCGTAGTATTTCAGGCTTGGATATAAGGCCGGGGTTTTACATTTTTCCTCTGACTAGATTCTGCAATGTCAGTAACCTTTTTCCCAGGGGTCTTTGTTGGGAGGTACATGCTTGGTACTATATCGATTGTAAAGACTAGGGCTTAAAAATTCGCTAAAGCTGGACCCATGGTAGCAAGTTGCTTGGGCTTTCATTCCTTCTTCGCACAAAAGTGATAGTGTGGAGTTACTATATATAGTCCAGATTATAATTTTTTGAACCATCAAGCATGGTATACTAGTACTGTTACAATTTAAAATCTCCATGTAGGACTAGTTCAGCCACTCCAACACAATAAGCCACACAGACGACCTCCACTTGGGCCATTAGCAAGCAAGAGGCTAAGAACAACTTCCGTACATAGCCAAAAGAAAACTTTGAAAAAACGGCAGCACTGGCATAAATTAAAGAATGCTGTGCTCACTGGAGGAGTTTTTTACATACCTTATTCAAATAAATATGAGTCATTCAATCTTTATAATCTAATAATTTAGATTAGTCAGAATTTAGTTATACTACCACCTATATTACAAGTAGTAGAATATCTAAACATATAAAATTGTAAATAGGCGAGGCCTCTATAGCTTTACAGCTTACACTGCAGCCTAAAATTCTATAGCAACTTGTTCACGTACCTCCAGAGAAGATTGCTCAGAGGTGACCCAAATGCAGGCTCCTCCCCTCATACGCCACCGCCTCCGGATACTCCTGAAACCCCCAAGAAAATATCAAGATAAAAGCTACACACATTCTAATCAGATCACCGGAAAGAGCCGTCAAGATCAGTGCAACATAATATACCAGTATGTACTATGTAGCACTTCCAGTTGATCGGATCACAAAGTCCGGTGATCAATTGCTCACAAGGGCCTCATACTTGTAGTTGGCTCTAAGCGATTGGACGATTGGTTTCGTCAGATGATGATTCATCGAGGAGCTCCTTTATCAAGATGAACTACAGTTTATACACAGATGTTCACACAAGATAGTCCAAAAACCCTCCCGAAAAAACTAGGTTGAAAACAAAAATCTATAATACCCTGACAAATCAACTATCTGATTTTATTTCTACTATCATCATTCTACTACCAGTATAATACACTGTAAAAAAATCCAACTTGAGACACGAGGACAGAGAAGTGATATTTTCGTCAAAGCAATCACCATGCTCGTCGTCTTAAAACAGTGGCAAGAGTATCACCGCTTCAAAAGATAAGACCACAACACCAAAACGTAAGAACAGAATTAAGAGGTGCATCACCGTGATCAGAGTACCAACCTTCTTGTATATAGACCGTACGATTGGGAGGTACTGGAATTGGCTAACCGTAAACTCTACTATGTCACCAGTAAGCGTTGTCCTGATCGCTCGATGGTCGAATCACTAGAGTAAGTATTTCGAATCTTCTTTTTCAGCTCCACAAGGTGAATGTCACCACATACCATACTGGCAGCCTAGATGTTGCATGTGATGTGCCTCGTGCAGTTGAGGATGCTAATACGCCATCTGCCGGCTGGTTTACGGAGCCCGGACGAGGTGCTGGCCTCTTACTCTTGATGCCGCGCCACAGGCGAAAATTGCATCCTCAACCAGAGGGGAGCGAGCATAGAGGAGGAAGATGGCAAAGCCTGATGATGCAGAGCTGCGGCAGATTGATGTGCTTGGGATCTCAAATCGTCAAGTTAGTTGGACGTCAGTACATAAAATGTTGTGAGCCACTGTCCAGGCACAGTACCAGCAGTTGGGATAGAGAAGAGAGTGATATGTGCCTATTTTTTTGGATTGTGGCTGATGTCTTTTATCTATGTTTTTTGATACGACATCAGATGGTAGAGACACCGACTTGAATGATGTACATGGTTTTGAATTTAGGAAACCGTTTGAAGAATCAGTTTCAAAAAATCGCCTTATTTATTTAGACTTTCGGAGAAACCAAAAGTCCAGAAGAAAGGGGACGTATATATAGATGAGTCGATCGCACTGTAATTAATTAGAGGCATCGTGAATGGTATGGAAAATCTACAGATCTCTCTCCCAAGTTCTTCCTCTTGTTCTCACATCTTCCCCCATTTCATCCTATTTGCTGCTGATCCTTCCTGTGCTGCCGAAATTTGTAGCAAGTTTGTGATGCAAAAAATTGTTAGATGTTGTTAATGGTAGTTCAAAATTAATAAAATACTCAAGGGAACTCGCAAGGGTGCTTTGAGCTACACAGTTTATGACATGTCTGCAATAATGAAACCCAAACAAATTATGAAGCTTTGTGGTGGTATCTCGCCAAATCTTTTTGTCAGGGTAAAACATTACTGGTATCAAGCTACTACATGGTTGATAGTATAAAGACCGGCCATGCATGGTTGAGGGGTGAAATATGAGTTGGGAAACTAGGAACCCTTGCCTTAAACAAGCATCATAGGGCAGAAACAGGTTAAGAAACCAACCAATCCATGCATACAGAATAGCAGAGAGCACAAATTGGCTATTTTTCCTTCAAATGTGCATGGTACTTATTTAGACGATAGGCTTTGGAGGCATCTGGAATTTCTTGACGACGTGAGTTCTATTTGACAATGTTTACTGTAGTAATTCGAGCGCTCTTACCAGATTCTTGGTGTTTGTTTAGTACTACCTTAAAATTTATACCAGAGTTCCACAATTTCAATGGCTGTCTTTCTTCTTTTCATTTTGCAGGTTCATAAGCTCGGCTGGGAGCATTAGAACCCAGTCGCGGACCAACCCATGGATCTGCTGGAGAGGCTACAAAAAAAACAAGGCTCTCCAGTTTCCCTTTGCTTCATAGTCTCTGATTGGCATGCCCCAGCTTAACACAAAGCAGCGACTCACATGAACCATCCCCTGTTCTAACCAGAAGTACCATGGCCAAGATCACTAGCTAGGGATGCATCATGAAACAAAATGGATGGAGAGCTGCTTATCATAGACGGATATGCAAAGCACACGTCTCTGCACCCACGGCCACGAGATTTAGACTACAACTCGACTAGTCTAAATGGTACCCTTGCCCTGAATCTGAATTTTTTTTTTTTAGCATGGAACCCAAATTATCATGGACTTAAGCTGTGCATTTCTCATTACACCATAGACAAGGGTATCCACAGGGCTCATGTAGGGCATAGGAATTAAGTATTGTTTACTCTGATGGCAAAGGGGTCGTCACTGCGCAGCACTGTCATTTGATTCTCTTAGAACAGGCCAAGCACAGTTTTTTCTATTAATTAACACCAAAAGGGGTTACAAATGCTACTGAACAACGTCGTCATCGGACTCGAAACTCAAAAGTATCATTTATCCACTGTGGCATGCCCTGGGACAACAATCAAAAGATTGGGTTCTTCAGCTCTTTGCTGTTTCAACTCGAATTTTAGTTTCAAATAAGGCTGTGTACGTATATGTGGCACTGTCACATCTAATACAAAATACATCTAGCTATTGTGGAATGCCTATGAGTTTAAGGCACTCGAAAGCTATCAGTAGACATTTCTAACTTCTCAACTACTGTGGAATGAAGTGTGTGATTTCTGTTGGAATAGTTCATATTCTCCAGCCTCCGGAGGGTATGCCTGTTACTGTTCAATTTGAGGTTTAAGATCCAAATGGATATATCTGCAAGAGCTGTAGAAATGACATGAAGAAACATGTGCTGTTGGAGAGGAGTAATGGGCATGCGGTAAATCATTACACGGAACAACCACCACGACTGGTCTTAAAAAGAGCAGCCAAGGGCATCACCGGACAGACAATGAGATTGCACCCGACCCCCTTATGAACACTAAAAGGATATGAACAACAAGGATAACAGAATCCTGCTATGTAGTGATACAGATGATTGGATTGAGAGGTACCGGGAATTGACTTGCGACTCCTTGTCTCATTCTTCTAGCAATTTTCCACCCTATGGTTTGATGAAGCATGATTAGTTCTTAATAATCTCCAAAAGGCAGTAGCATTTGAATGTGCAGAGCCATTCAACAATAGATTGTGTCACCGCTTCGTGCGCAATTCCTTCTCATCGTGTGTCCTGAATCCTGAGCATGCACTGCTCTTGCAGCTCATCATGCAACCTGTGCATGGTAGCCACCTCACAATAGCGCTGTGTGAGCTCACCTGTCCAACGTCACAAATACTGAAACACAACATACAACTCCCCATTGTACTACACTCTTGAACCTCCCAGCTTGATAACGAGAAGGATGTAACCCAGTAAGTTCCATGGGAAGAATGATGGAGATGAACAGAATATATATATATATATATATATATATATATATATATATATATATATATATATATATATATATATATATATATATATATATATATATATATATATATATATATATATATATATCCATTTGTTTGTTATGGAAGGGTACGTAATAAACTACTACTATGATTTTGCAATGTGATCCAAATGTCTATATGTGGGCAATCGAGTTTGACCTAAATTGAATGGTTCCTCCCAATGAAAAATGCATGTATTTCATTATTTTGCTTGTGGACAATGACAATTAATATATTATCAAAGAAGGTTATTCCATTCTGAACAAAATAAAACATATCTGTTTAGAGTGTAAATTACTAAGAAAAATTGTGTAGGACCGGATAGGCAACAGAGGGGGAATGGTGCATACAAATTTTCCACCAAATATTCACAAATCCCTTACTCCGATAGGTACAAAGCTACGAAGATTGGGATATGAAGTCTACTTGAAAAATAGAGGAATACAGAGCTCAGAACGATCATATCAGAGCACTACATGGTCAAGTTACGACCACTAGTTGGAAAAACAACGTGGTCGGTTACGACTATTAGACGGAAGCCAACATACATAGTCGGAGCTCAATTGTCGAACGAATCTTACCGTGGTCAGAAATCGACTACCAGTCGGATCTCAACGTAGTTGGAAATCGACTATCGGATAGAGATCACCGTGGTTAGAGATCAACTGCCAGTCGGATCCCAACATAGTTGGAAATCGACTATCGGACAGAGATCACTGTGGTCGGAGATCGACTGCCAGTTGGATCCCAACTTAGTCGATAATCGACGTGGTCGAAACCAACATGGTCGAAGGCCAACGAGTGGTCTAAAACCAATGCGGTAGAATCTGGTCGAAATACGACTAGTGAGTTCAACAACCAGTGAGAGGTCGAAAACCCAACGTGGTTGTAAGACAACGAATGGTCTGAGGTCGACATGGTTGAAAATATGATTAGTGAGGTCAACGACCAGTGAGCGATCGAAATCCCAATGTGGTCGAAAGTCAAGAGTGGTCTGAGACCGACGAGGTCGAATCAGTTCGACAATCAACCAATGAGATCGACGATTAGTGAACGGGTGAAAACCCCACGTGGTCAAGAAGAAATGAAGTGATCAGAAGACTGAGCGCGGTAAAAAAAGATGCGATGCAATCTAAAACTTGACGTGGTCGGAATCATTGTGGTCGAACAACCAACGTAGTTGGAAGCCAACTAGTGATCTGCAATCGACGTGGTTGAATCAGTTCAAAAATCAGCCAGTGAGATCGACGATCAGTGAGCAGTTGAAAACCCCACATGATCGAGAAGATGCGGAGCGGTCGGAAGACTGAGCGCGGTCTAAACTTCAGATAGAGAACAGAACAGAGTTTGTTTTTTAGCTCCAATTCAAAACGAAAATAGATGGAACTTTTGATTTGTAGATTCAAGTGATGTGAAACTTTGCAGAGATCATCTATAGGGTATTTTGAACCTATTCTAACAAACGATCATAAAAATCATGGCTAAACATGGGGCCTTTTCCAGTTTGTTGAAATATTACATCAAAACTGAGTCAAAATCAAAATCGGCGAATATAACTAGCTCATGGGTGGGTGATGCCTAAGATAAGTCTAGATGTATTCCCAAATGTCACAGCAAGTTAGAACACCAACGAAATCGACTCAAAAACTCTCGGATCAACAAATCACACTTTGAGGCCAAATCAAGATAAATCTATGGAAATATGCGAAGATTGATGTATTGCTTACTTGAGAAGATTGATTTTACAGTCACTCCACCATAGAGGTCAAAGAGCACACCAACTGCTCCACTCTCAAACTCTAACTCTAAACAAGAGAGCACATGAGAGAGGGGTTAAATGGTTAACCTTACATGTCTCCATCCTAACCTCTTTCATAGGTGGGTAGCCAGCCACCTACACCCTAAAATAGATCCTATCCACTATTACAATGGGAGAAACCCATTAACCCCACACACACATGTTTTACTCAAATTCACTTATGCACGATTTTCAAAGCACATCAGTGGGCATTCGTTAAATACTTAGCCTTGATCCGCCTTGATCAAACCGGCTCCATTTTGACCTAAATCGCTCTCCAATGCACCGCCCATTCGCCGCGGTTTTGATCCAAGATAGTTTTTGGTATTTTGGTCAAAATACCAAAATACCCCTTGTTAGCCCGGTCATCATGTCCTTTGCAAGCAATCACCATGCTTACCACGTGTAGGTACACTACTAGCTTGCTACGTGCCACCAAGTCTCTCTTGTCCTAATTCCACTGAACCATGGCTCACTTGGCCCATGCAAGCCACCTGGCGTCATCCTGCCATTCGAACTCGCCTTCAACATTCCCGCCTTTCTCATGCTATGTTTGAGCTCGCCATCTCACCCAGCATCCTTGATTGTTCTGGGCCTCGACTCCTCCATGAGCCTAACCAAGACATGCATCATGCAACCTTAATCCAACGACACAGGTCAACCTAACTAAATTCATGACTCAAATCCCATATTCCTCAATTTTTGCCCAAAACAAGTCCAGACATGGTGCGATATTTGAAAAACCAATTGACCAATCCACAAATATTGCAATGGTTCAATATTAACCTGCACTATCTCATATAGTCCTTCAATCCCCCCTTGATGAATCCATTGGCATACTCAAAAATGCAAAATTGGAGGTGGTTTTAGAAGAAGAAGAATAATTTTGCAAAGGGAGCTCCAAAATGGTCACACGTGGAATGCAACGACTGAAGATGACTATATGAATCAAAAATGGAGTGAAACCACTAAAAATAACAAACTTTCTACAAAAGGCTTCAAATTCATTAGGTGAGTCAGGAAATCTCACTCTAAGTCCATATGAAAGAGCAATTGTTCGATTTGACTTTGATCATGGTGAAAATAAATCAATTGCACAAAAACTCCAAAACATGCTCCAGATATGCATTTTTTCAATCTTTTTCTCTTTGACAATGGAGTCATCAAGATGTATGGAAGAAGATAGAGTATGAATGAAATGAAGTGGCTGCAATTTATTCATTTTAAGTATTAGGAACCATGAAGATTATTCAAAATGACTTTCCAGGTATTGCACCAAGCCATAAAAAGTGAAAGTGATATTAAGATCATGTCAACCCACGTATAGTCAAGCTAAAGCCAAATAAGCCATAATCTGAAATTAAATTAATTGTTTAACAAGTCAATTCACTCAAGATCATAGTATAGTTAAAGGTATCAAAAAATGAGTCAAGCCATATCAATATTTTAAGTGGAACTAAGAAGCTATAATTAAGTTAATTTAGAGTGCTATAAGTTCAAGATTGAGATATTTTGTTCAAGCACTTGATAAATTTATAATTGAGCAAATTTAGCACATTTGGCCTTTTCAGAAATTCATGATTGGCTTCAACCATAATTTTTTTTACAAGATTTTGTTCTCTTAGCCATGTGCTAGATCTCAAGTTTTATCTGACCAGTACAAACAAGAAGCTTAAGGAAGTGATCTTGGTCATCCAAAACTTCCCCTGAGTTCATCTCTAGTGCAATGGCAAGTCGTCTCATGAGAAAGAAGATCAATTTTTCACACAAAAGAGATTTTTTTTTGCATTTTTTGACTTAGGTCAGGCATAAAGAGCTAATACTAACTCATGTTTCAATAAGGAATTAGCATAGCTCAATGTAGATTAAAAACTCAACTTAGCTTATTTGACATAGCATGAATCATAAGAGGATCATGGAGTCAGACTAATCACATGATTCAACAAGACATGATTTAATTCAAGTTGTTCACATTTAATAAAGCTAGCATCGTAAAAGCTAAGCTACACATAGAAGAACATAATAAATCTAGCAACCTAGCACAAATCATGGCAGAAGTAAAGCAAGTTTATCATGTCACACAAGAATAACAATCAGGACTCCATGTATTTATATTACAATGCATGATGTTGAAATTAAATATGATACAATAAAAAAATCCCAGCTCCCCATCAGCAAGTGAGTCAATTTTAGAAGCATTTTGGTTCAAGTTGAGTTATGTCATCATTAAGCTCTAGAAAATCTTAAATGAACTCCCTTTGAACCAAAGCAATAAGTAAGAGGAAAGAAACTTGGACAAAAAGAATAAATGGCAGACCTTTCAACATAGACAAGATAGAATAAATACTATGGCTCAAACTTGCTCTCATCTACCCCATATGACTTTAAGACAATCAGCTAGCCATCTAAAATATTAGGTAGTAAACACGTTCCCTGTCTACCCAAGGGGGCCCAACCCTCGCTAGACCTAAAAGAAGTGAGTGAACTCGACCTAGTGAGAAGAGAAGCAAATAATAAGCAGCATCCTATGATCACAAGATGAGAGAAAAAAGTCTAAACAATTGAAAATGAGAACCACTCTAGTCTATGCTAGAAATACTAACCCAATGCACCCAATAAACAAAGTACAACAGAATGAAAAAGAAACATATGAATAATATAAGACAAAAAGTACAAGATGCTCTCCCTCAGATTAAGCCACAAGAACAGACCACCCCAAGCTCTCCCCACAAGGTCGAGAACCTCGAGCTATCTAAAGGCTTGGTGAAAATATCAGCCAACTGGTGGTCACTCTCCACAAACTGAAGCACTATGCCACCCTCCTTCACATGGTCTCTAAGGAAATGATATCTGGTATCTATGTGCTTGGTCCTGGAGTGCTGTACTAGGTTCTTGGCGATGATAATGGCAGAAGTATTACCACAGAAGAGAGAAACACTATCTATGGCTAACCCAAAGTCCCACAAGATCAAAACCATCCAAAGAACCTAACTACAGCAACTAGCAACTGCAACATACTCTGTCTCTGCGGTGGACTGTGCAATATTAGACCGCTTCCTACAAGACCAAGAAACAAGATAAGTGCCAACGAATTGGCATGTGCTAGAGGTGCTCTTCCTATCTATCCTATAGCCAGCAAAGTCTACATCGGAGTAGACTCTAAGGAAAAGACAGGAAGCTGAAGAGTATTAGATACCATAGTCTAGAGTAGATCAAAGGTACCTGAAGATGTACTTCACTGCCTAACGGTGAGATACACGAGGAGAAGCCTGAAATCGAGCACATAAACACATGATGAAATGTAGTTCTGGCCTCGAAGTAGTGAGGTACAGGAGGGAGCCAATCATGTTGTGATACTCCTTCTGATCTACCGACTCGCCATCCTCGTCTGGGTCAAGTGTAATTGAGGTCGCCATCAGAGTCGACACCGGCTTGCCATCACTCATGTCATAGCGTCTCAGGAGGTCTCGAGTGTACTTGCCTTGATGCAAGAAGGTATTTTCCCGAGTCTACTTGATCTGGAAGCCGAGGAAGAAGTTCAACTCGCCCATCATGCTCATCTCAAATTCTGTGCTCATGACATCAGAAAATTGGGAGACCAGAGCATGAGAGGTGCCACTAAAGATAATGTCATCCACATAAATCTAAATGAGTAGAAAGTCATTGCCATGCCTGTGAATAAATAAGGTCTTATCTACCTTACCCATCTCAAACCTATGATTCAATAAATAGGACTTAAGCCTCTCATACCAAACTTTAGGGGCTTGCTTAAGTCCATACAGGGTTGGGAAAGCTTGAAGATATGGTTTAGGTATTTGGGATTCTCAAAACCTGGAGCCTGTCTAGCATAAACGTCTTCCTCAATATACCCATTGAGGAAGCCACTCTTGGCATCATCTGGTACAGCTTGAAGCTCTTAGATGCTGCGAATGCAAGAAAAATCCTAATGGCCTCTAGCCTAGCTACAGGGGTGAAGGTCTCCTCAAAATCTAAACCCTCAACCTGAGAGAAACCCTGAGCTACTAATCTAGCCTTGTTTTGAATGACTACGATATCCTCACTCTGCTTGTTCTTGAAGACTTACTTGGTTCCTATAACATTATGACCACTAGGGGGCTCAACAAGTGACCAGATCTTGTTCCTCTCGAAAATTTCTAACTCCTCATGCATGGCATTGACCCAAGACTCACCAAACAGTGCATGACAAACATCCTTGAGCTCAAAAGAGGTGATAAAGGCAAAATGAAGACAGAAATGAGATAAGTCAGATTTTGAACACGTGACACGCTCAAGAAGATCTTCTATGATTTGCTCCGGAGGATGACGACACTGAATGTGACGGGAAGGTCTTGGATGAGAAAAAGAAGCGGCCTCTACCTCATGAGTTGCAGAGATAGGAGCAGAGCCACTAGCTCCAAAAGAACTGAAAGGTAAGGGTTGATCTCCCTAAGGCATATTGGTAGAAGCAAGCACCTCAAGAGAAGGATGGACTGGATCAGGTAAAGAACATTCATCACTATCCTCCTCATTATCTATGAAGATGGTCTCGGACTACACTATTGGACCTGAGATATTAGACCTAGAACCAGGATTGGCCTCATCGGAAATCACCTCATATGTTTCTAACGTGGTGAACTTAGTCGGTCCATCTTATAAAACCGTCTGTGTTAACTTTATCACTGACGTTTTTTGTTGAATCATCTGTGATAAGACATCTAGAATGATCCTTTTTGTAGTAGTATTAATAAATATTTCATTCTACGAATTCTTTACAATTAATTGGTAAGGCACTAGCGATTTGATCATTGCTGCTGTACAGAATTTAGGTCAGTAATTCTAACCAAATATGGGCATGGATAAGATAATGCTTCGGTGACACAGGGCTTCAATGGAGCCTTCGGCTGCAACCTCTCATGACCGGCTTCGTCGAGGAAGGCTGCCACCTTCGACGGGGCATGACTAGTGATGACAACCAAGCGCTGCGGCAAGCCAGCAACAACTCGGTAGTGTCTTGATGAAGCTACAACAATGGCGCCAACAATTATGGGAGATAGATTAGGGCATTAATTATCATATTTAGGGATTCCCTAAATTCTCGATTTGATCAATAGTTTTCCAAAAAAAATCGCATAACTAATATATCAGAAAAAAGTCTATAATACCCTTAAGAAATCAAAAGCCAGATTTGATTTCTACTATTCATCATTGCCAAGGATTACAATTTTGGGCCAAAATTTGTGGATATCACCGATATTTAGTTTTATCAGCCCATGCCAAAAAAAGCCCACATCGGCCCAAAATTTTGGCATGTTTCATAATTTTCGGTCGTCGGCCCATCCAAGCCAGCTCAATATCTCTCTCATTCCCATTCAAGCACGCACATTCCTAGGCTCTCGTTCTCGTTCTTCACACCAACTCAATCTCTCTCTCATTTCCCAACCCATCCTCCCCGACAAGGCAGCATCCATCGAAGGCAATGTTGGCAAGAAGGGGGAGCGCGGCCATAGGAGGCCATGCCGACAAATGAGGGCGGTGACTGGCTGCTACACATGGAAGGCGGCGCCAGCAAGGGAGCGGCGGCAACGGCAAGGGAACGGCCATGGGAGACGACACCGGAAGGAAGGGGGCGGCCATGGGAGGCCACACCAGCGAAGGAGGGGGAGGCGGCGCAAATGAGGGTGGCGCTGGTAGGGGATGAGAAGGTGCTACCAATGTGGCCTCCGAAGCCGGCTAGGTGCTGATTTTTGAAATTTATTTAAATTTCTTGGATTCAAACTAAATTTGTGAATTTTTCGATTGATTTATTTGGAAAAACCAAAATTTTTGAAATTTTCAAATTTCGGATTTCTCGAAGAGATCCAAATTTTTTTAACCAAAAATATTTTCCCTAACCCTTACTAGCAGTAGAATGGGATGTAAAACTAGGCTTATAAGGAACTGGGATTTTACTTTGCTTCGGGTGTTACTTTTCTATCAATCATAGGCCATAGGGGCTCGGGCTCATACTCCCAGTGAGTATCGCACACTGATGCGCTGATTCTTTACATACTTTCAAGCACGAGATTTACATTTCGATCAAAAAATTTTCAGCCTTCAGGTAGACTTCGACGGTGTGCTTTTCAGGTAGACAACAGATGGTAGAAACTAGGAATCATCTTTTCATGAGATAGATTTCCACGAGGTTTTCCCTTTTACTAGAAGATGTTGGCACAGCTTGGGGATCTTCTAGGATGGTTCCAATATGTTCCACGAGAACAGTCACACGTCAAAACTACTCTTAACATGGAATGCTTCATGGAGAGTGTCATTCTTGGTTTCTGGTCTATATGGATGGTGAGAAACAGAGAAATCTTTGATGCAGTTCCTCTTTCTATTCCAACATATGTGCTTGCCAATACTTCTTTCAGTAATTTCAGCTACTGTTGTAAAGAGCTAAAGGAGTAAAACTTCCTTCCGTAACTGCTCGCTTGGCGCTTGCACAACTTGGCTTTGTAATGTAATGTAATTTTCTCCCTTTTGATGGCTGTAATTCTCTTTTTGTAAACAGTAGGGTCGTCCTCCTCCCTAATGTTTCAATTCAAAAAGCGGTCACAAACCTTGATGCGTAGAATTTATTAATAAATATAAATATGCCATCTGACAATTTAACAAGGGTAATTGCATCCATAATTCCATAGTACGATGATTGAATCATTGCATCCAGAATAGTTCAAAGACGTGATACCTAAAAAGCTACATGCACGTGATCGACAAAAAAAAAACTCTGTTTCAGAGCTGACAAAAGTGGAGCCTACTGATGAGGTAGAGTTATAAAGGCATCTGTAGTGTATATAACCTAAAGGACTTTAAGGTGAGTCCTATCTAAACTTTAAGACCAACTCCATAGTGTATATAACCCAAGGAGCCTTAAGACGGTCCCACTTGGCAGATAAAGAAAAATTGTATTTTAATACTTATGGTCAGGTCTTTAGCTTGAGGACCAGCCTTAAGTTTTTTTTGCTTAGGGTCTACTTAAGGTCACCCCTGTAATGTATAAGGTTGACCTTAAGGTGGCTTAAGACCTCTTTTCATACACTACAGATGCCCTAAGCATGTCGAATGCTATTGCAACCAGTACACCCTCATGTACATGAAAGATACATATATGAGAGACTAAGAGGATGGATAGACTAATGTGGTGAATTATTATTACAAGGACCATTGCACATGAGTCACCCGGAGTATGGTGAGAGGCTGTGAAACAATATACGAGAGACAAAAATATACATTGTAAACCCATGACAACCACAACCTTTCGTTGGTCTTAGATGGTATGCTTGGGAGGCAATGGGAACTTGTTCATTATATGCTATAGGTTTGATATCAGGAAGAAAAGCGTGTTCTGCATACTTACTCAAAGATAGGTAATCCTGTCCTGTTTATGCTATTTTGTCCTTCAAGTCAATGTTTCATGCTTTTTTTTCTATCATAATTATATGTTATTTGCATTTTATTCTTCACCTGAACTGTGCGTAGCTCTCCTTCATATGCTTACACTAGTTATAGGTTTTCTAAAAGCAATGCATATGTAAAAAAAAAGAAACTTCTGATTATTTCTTCCTTGCTGTGCTTCCTTTGTACTTCAGTGTTATAATTTCCATCTCCCATCTTCTTATTAGGCGTAAGTATACTCTCGATGAACCCCAACAAGGCAAAAGAGATCTCTTGCATTTTCCATCACGCTTTCCAACCGATTGAGCTCGACTAACTGGCTTGAAGGGTGTTTTGAGTCCTTGAGACCTTGAAGTGGGCAGTGCTCGCATGCATGAATCGGTGTTTGGTCGGTCATCAAACATTTCAAAGTTTCAGTTCCGTTGAGATTAGCATGGACTTGAAGATCACAAGAGAATCAATCATTCAGAATAAATTTTTAAATCTGGGTGAGAACAATACATGTCAATTTTTAGATGCACAATCTTTTTTGTACCATAGAAAGGGGGTGCTCAAAATGGTTTTTTTAGTGGCTTATGGCTGGAAAGCACCATATCTGGCCGAAATTGTACTGTAGCTGATGGTGGCTTATTTGGTATAATTAAATTTAAAAATAGAAAAAACAGGTTAGCTCATCACGGATAGTACAAACGAATACGAAAAAGAACCGACAAAAAAGCCAAAAAATCAGAAAAAAAACGAAATTGTTGAATAGTGAAAAATAAACCAGAAGCCTAAACCGTTTTAATCGGGGCCAAAAGCACGTCTTTGAAGGCGACTGAGGTGACCCCTAGTCACCAACCGAGTGTGCTTCCCACCTATCGCCTCCCTTGCCGCCGCCGTAGGTGGTCACCGGCCAGCCGACAGCGGTGGCAGGGCCTTTTTCCTCAGCAGCCGCCCCTGGCTCCCTCTCTCATCCTCTGTGCATGGTAGTGCTTCGCATTGTGTAGGGTCAGCTGGAGGCCGTATCCAACTTCTTCCCGTCTGGATCTGGCGTCTAGGCCCTCGTTTCATCATCGTAGAGTTCATTCGACCTTGTCGCCACGGTGGGGAAGACGCCTTCTACGCACGAAGGCGCTTTGCTAGCCGTCCTGCGGTTCATTGTGCTAGCTATGGTCCCATGTGGTTTGGTTGTGGTTTGTCTTATTGGTGGTTCTTTGTCATATGTTGATTTTGGTCTTTGGTGTTGTCTTTGGTGTGGTGCGCCA
This sequence comes from Dendrocalamus sinicus, assembly GCA_036346575.1. Lineage (NCBI taxonomy): Eukaryota > Viridiplantae > Streptophyta > Magnoliopsida > Poales > Poaceae > Dendrocalamus > Dendrocalamus sinicus. The sequence goes on along the minus strand of CM070666.1, from coordinate 12,831,564 downwards.
TAGGGTGAATCTGCGATGTAGCTACACGTGGTAAGCACCTTGGTGCTTGGTGGGATGATGGCTGCATCTCAAGCTTCGCAAGAGTCGTGGTTCTTTGGTTTTGTGCATTATCTTGTGGTTAGCTAGCTCTATGCTTCGTAGTTTGTAGGGGTGGTGTTTTTGTTGTTACTCCACAAAGTTCTTGCCTTGTGGGTGTAGTTGGTATTTTGATTGGAGGTCCCAGTTTGAGACTCCTTTCCAGTGTTAGTGTCCCTCTCTTGGGGCTGCTGTCTTCATAATTTTATCTTTAAAGATGACGTTTTTCTGTAGTTAAAATAAATTGTAGAGCTCTTGCCGGTTAGGGGTGGAAAACGGTAACGGATAATTCATTTTATCCGATATTCGTATCCGAGAAAACACAAATATGGTAAGAAAAAATCCGTATTCGAAAATATTCGTATTCGTATTCGAGAATATTCGTATCCGTATTAGAGAGTATTCGTATTCGCATTCGTATTCGAGAATATTCGTATCCGTATTCATATTCGAGACTATTCGATTCGTATTCGATCTGTTTCTAGAACCTATGAAAAATTTGTATAAATTTTGTGATTCAAAATTTGAATTTAGGCGGTTTAAAACCGGTAACTGGTCAAAAACTGGTGAAAAAATCGGTAAAACCGCTAGGAATCCGTTTTATCCGATATTCGTATCTGAGAAAATCCGTATTCGAAAATATCCGTATTCGTATTCGAGAATATTCATATCCGTATTTGAGAATATTCGAATTCGTATCCGTATTCGTTTGAAAAATATGTATTCGTATTCGTATTTGAGACTATTCGACCGTATCCGATCCGTTTCCACCCCTATTGCCGGTGATTTCAAAAAGAACACATGTTAAAGGCAAGAGAGAATAATGATGTTAGTTGTTACCTGGCTTGAAGTCAGTCATACGTGCGTTTAAGTAAACAATGCCCTTCCTAACTCCTAGTATGTTGGCAGTAACGTAACACCTCATTATAATCTTAGGTGAGCTTTAAGGCAGACTAATAATCCTAAGAAAGAACTCCTTCAATCGACGTCATTGGATCTGTGACCGAAACAATTTTATCATTTTCTTCAGAGAGGACAAGGGATTCGTACATCATGCACGCCCTCGTCGCCCACAGTGCAGCCACCCTCAACCGCCGCCGACGCAACCATGACGCCGCCTGCACACCCGTGTCACCCACAGCGCAGCCGCCACCACCTCATCACGATGCCGACAGGCGGCCATGCCATTGACCGCCTCGAGCTCGTGTTCACCTGCGTCCCTCTCTATGTAACCCACACCATGGCCTCCATTCCCTCTCTCTTGCCTCCTCTTCCATCTCTCCCAACTCTCGCACCATCTCCTTCCTCCCCAAGCCCAAGTCGAGCTCGAGGAAGTGCCATGTCCGCACCACCCGTCCCTTTCGCGTAGCCGTTCCCGTCGAATCCGGTGAGCTCTCCCCAATCTACTCGTGTCTCATTGTGTTCCCGAGCCACCTCTTCGTTTCCCCTCAACCAATTTGGTGGTTCCTCCACGGGACGTCGCCGCGCCGTCATCTACCCCGAGTCCGGCCACCACCTGCCGCCATGGGAACCATCCCTTCCCCGGTGGGCTCCGATTTGATTAATCCCTCCCAGAGCATCCTTACCTCTCCCATTTCATTCCCCAAGTCCTAATTTGGGCTTCCCATGGCCAGGCCGCCACCGCCACTTGGAGGTCACCTTGCCACCCTCCGTTCACCTCGCTAGATCTCCTCGACCCTTCCCCGCCTCCGTCATATGTTCCTGTGAGTTTCCCACCTCCCATAGGTGCTTGTGACGCGCTCAATTTCTTGATATAGTCGTCGTTTAGTCGCCGCCATATAGCCTGTGCGCAACCGCCATCGTGCGCAGCCGCCTGGCCGCTACAGACCACCTTCCGCCACGCCGTCGCCACCCATGAGCTCGTAGTGACTGTAGCATTCCATTTTTGTGGTTGCTTGCCGCAGCCATCGCTTCCCTCGCCGGCGCCAAGCTTGGCCAGGGGTGCCTCCCCTGTTCCTCTTTCTCGTTCCCTATGCACAAGGGAAGAGGATGCCCCTGTGTTGCTCTCTCTCTCTGTCTCTCTGCGTTTTCATATGACAGCTGGGCCCTGCTTATTTATATTTTAATTAAATTCGCTAGATTAATTCAAAAAATTAATAGCATGAGTAATTAGTTGGTTAGTTAGGGTTAATACTAAACCGACTAGTGGGCCATATCAATTAGTGGTTAGTTAAATACTTCAATTGTACTTAAGTTTAATAATCCTGCTAATATTCAATAATTGTTGGTCCATGCGTAATTAGATGTTACTTAGGATAATTAAAATTAATTAGTATGTTATTAGCATTTCTGTTAAACTGCAAATTCAATTAGAATGCTATTAAAACATAATTTTATATGTATGTTAAGATATAGCTTAACAAATGTAATTTTCAAGTGGCGTCTAGCCCCTAGGTAATTATTAATTAATTTAAACAAATGTTAGTGTAATATATGCACATGCGGCTAGGCCGCACTTAATTAGATGGTGTGGGGAGTTGGATTTGATAATCCGAATCTCCTACGTATTCTGAGCCAGTTCTTGGATCAGTAGCTAGCTCACACAATAACATTGGCAAATATCATATCTATACATGCAAATAAATAAAACGAGTACTTTATATGACATAGACAACCATAAATAGGTATTATGATCAAGTTTTACATAACGGACCGATAGGTCAAATGAGATTATTCGTAACAGAGCAGCAGAATATTTAGTAAATCAAAAGGGGCCTCTATATCTTGCCATAAGCAGTTAACTAGAGTTAAACCTAGTCCTGACCTTCATCTTCTATGTCAGTAGCATAGTTGAATACATAAATTGGGTCATAGCTTCTGTCATCTAAACCATATATTAAGCAATAATGAGTACAAAGGTATATAGTAAGTCCCTATAGTAGAATGCAACTATATATACACATCTATATGCAAGGCTTATCCAAGTGAAGATTTTATGTCTCTTTTAGTATGAAGCCAATTTGTATAATATACCAATTTAGTTAGATTCTAATCCTATGACTTAGCCCTTTTTACATTAGAAACCAATATCCGTTTTTGAGTCAAGTTTATTATGAGAGCGAAATCCCTTCGCCTCCATATTCATGATCATAAAAGCAAAATCACTCTACTTTCACTTCCATTTCAAGATGGTTACACAATCATTACCAGTTTATTATTTATTTATGAAAACTGTGCAAGTACAATGTTTCTACACTACGCAAGTACAATGTTTATGAAAACTACACAAGTACATAATCATTACCAGGACTAGCCTCATCGAAGGTAACCTCACAGATATCTATGATCCTACTAGTCTCACAATTTTAGACCCTATAACCTCGTGAAGAAGTCGAGTAACCCAGAAAGATACCATTAGAAGAGCATGACTCGACCTTATCTAGATTCCTAGACTTAGAATAAAATACTTGCAGCCGAAAACTCAAAAATGTGAGACACTAGGCTTTCACCCATACCTCAACTCATAAGAAGTATGATGCACGTGTGCCCTAAGAAAAACCCTATTTGAAACATGGCAAGCGGTAGCTATAGCCTTAGCTAAAACTTTCTAGGTGTACCGTACTCATCGAGCATTGTCCTGGCCATCTCGACCAGGGTACGGTTCTTCCTCTCCACAAGACGTGTGGAGACGAAAACTGATGCTCTGCACTTATCTCATCACAGAAGCTCTCAAAATAGGAGTTCTTGAACTTTGTGCCATTGTCACTGCAAATCACTCATAAGGCACCAGGGGAGCTCAACAGACAACCTGCCGAATAAACCCCAAAAATGACTGAAGGTCTGTAACATCCTGATTTTCAGAGCCTTTTTGAAGCTTTTAAAATAAAATTCACCATTTGGATTTTTTTGGATTTAATTAAAGCTTAAATGGAATTTTTATGAATTAAAAGGATTTAATATGATTAATCTGAACATGAACATTTGCCAAAATTATTTTATTTGAGTTCCTTGTGTCTCAAGGAATTTATTGGTATTTTTCTGGTTTTTTTTCTGGATTTATTTGCTATTTTCTAGAGCTCAAATTAATTTAAATGAATTTATAAAAAGAAAAACCCCCAAAATTCCCCAACCGCCGATGGGCGAAACCCACCAATGGCCCGACCAAAGAAAGCCGCCAACGCACAAGACCGCCGCGCCACGCGTCGTCAATCAAATCTGCGCGCTCGCTCCGCTTGATCCGCTCGATGGCCGACGCGTGTCGCCCATCCGCCGCAGCCCTTCGCCGCGCGCGTCATCTCCTCGCCGCTTCGCCGTCGAGCCAGCAGCGAGTGGGCCCACTGTCGAGTCCCGCCCCGGCGGGACTCTCCTCCGTGTCCGGCCGGACTCCGCCGCCGCGCCGCCGTTCCGCGCGAACTCTCCGCGCATTCGACCCGCCGCCTCGGCGTCGTGTATTTGCGCCCGACCCTCGGCTTCTCGCCGTCGAGCGCGCGCCTCGCGCCGCTCATCGCCGGAGCTGCCGCGCGTTCGCCGCCGGCGTTCGTGCGTGCTCGCTGTTCGCCGCTTCGTCGCCGAGCTCGTCGCTGCACCGCCGTCGTCGTTGCTGCCGGTGAGCCCCGCCGCCGCCCTGCACCCATCCGTCGGCCGCCGCCGCTGCCCGCCGTCGGCGGCGACCGCCGCCGTCGTACCCGCCGCCCGCACCTGCACCGCCAGGTAGCGCCGTGTCCGTGTCCCCCTCGGTCCTCGCGCCGGCGTGCGTCGTGCCCGGCGTCATCGCGCCTTCGCCTTCCGTGCTCTTGGTTCACCGTGGCGCCAAGCCATTGACACGCCGGGTCCACCGTCTACCGAGCCTCGTGAACCTGCGGCGCCATGAGCCACGCCACCGCCCGGTCGGCGCCACGCAGCGAGCCACGTCGGCCACCACATCACCCTAGGCCGGCGTGTCGACCAGACCGGCAGCCACGCCGGCACCGAGGCCCAGTGCCACATCGGTGCCACGCCGCGATGACACGCCACCCGCTTAGTCACCGCCACGCGTCGGCTCGGGCGCACACGTGTCTCGCCACGTGGTCGCCACGTCGCTCCGCCGCTGCGCCAAGGCTTTCCGGCCGGCCATAGCTGTTCCGTGCGTGCGGGTCCATGGCGGTTATTTCGTGAGCAGTCTGACTGATAGTGCCATTTTCTATTTTTCCCGATTTTCTGTAGATTTAATTTTCCAAGAGCCCGTTCTTCCTCGTCCTAGCTCCGATTGACCCCGTTCTTTTTTCTAAATTCATCTAAAATTGAGCTCTATATTTTGGTTCAGGTTTGAAAGTTTTTGGAGTTCATTTGAATTTTATTTGAATTTATTTTGTCTTTTCGTTGCGCTTTCTCTCTCGTTAGATCGCGTTCGAAGGAGCGGAAATTGGATTTGAAGACCAAGAGACCTCAGCTGAGCAAGGCCAAGGCAAGTCGTATTCTTTGATCATGTTGAACCCAGTTTGCAATCTATTATTTAATTATTTTGTTTTAAATTATCTTGCATCGCTATTTTTATTCAAACCCTTGTATTGGTAGTTATCGTCCCAATTGGTTATTTCCCTCCTTGATATTTTGGAATACCTTGATGCCATTGTCACCTTAGGTTGGGAATTTAATTAGTGATGCTATGTTATTTGTCACATTGGGTTGGTACGATTAGAATGCTTAGCCTTGCTTATTTTGCGAAAGGGTTCATCATCACATGTGGTTAATTAATCTTGACTTAATGATATACTTGAATGTGGTGGTTAACCACGCTTATAAAACTTGTTGCCATGGCATGGGTAGTGTCATTGGTGTTGGTTATACAAAATTGGTTTTCACTTGGGCGATTGATCGTGCAGTAAAGGGGAGAAGTGTGGTTAACACTTCAGGGATGTGGATGTTTCGCCTTGGTAAATTTAAGGACTTAACTTTGTGCGCCATTGATCTGAGTCTTACCGCACAACCACATGTCTAGTATGGGATAGACCTAGCTGATTAACTTGCAAAGGTTTAGTTCAGATATCATCATTGGTAAGTGAGTACCGAAGTCTGGATTGCTCACAGTGAGGAGCAGGTTCTTGTCCTCATACGGCGCAAGAGGACTTATTGTGGTGGTTAACCCTTCAGCAGTGAAACCTTAGCGGGTGATGTCTAACTAGACCGGAGCGAGGTAAAGGCTTTGTGATAATTTATCCGGTCTCATGCCTAAGGAAGCATGCTGGCTATTAAGATGACTTATCTCTTGTGGGAAAAGTTGTGCAACCTCTGCGAGTGTAAAACTATTCGAATAGCCGTGTCCTCGGTCATGGACAATGCTCGGTGATTTCACACGAGGGTAGAGTTTTCATAAAAACTGGTTGGGTTAAGTTGGGAAGTGAATGGGTAGTTCACGGGTGTTCATTTCATGGATCTTGGTTCATGGTGGATTCCTTGGGTGAATGGTCGATTCACTTGTGGTTGGTCTCAATTCCTTTGGTTACTTACTTATTATCATTTACAAAGCTTGCTTTTCAATCTACTTATTGTATTTACTTTAAATTGTTGCTTTCGCAAAATTAACTTTTCAACCATCCATTGGTAAGCCTTGCATACTATATTGCATCTTTGTTACAAGCGACTTGCTTGAGTACTCTATGTACTCACGGCTTTATGCCCTGTTGCTCGATTGAGGAGGAGGAGAATCACCAGCGAGAAGGTGCGGAAGGAGAGTACTTGGCGTCTTCGCGGATTAGGCTTCGTTCTCCACTCGATAGCACGTGGGCGTGTCGATTGGTCTGCGCTTTCTTTTGGATTTCATTGCTAGTTTCTTTTAAGCCTTCGGGCTATTAATTGTAAGCTTGGCCATAAGGTCATACTCGATGATTATTAATAATATTTGAGTCTTTTCTTAGTGAATCGTGATATGTTCGATATTTCATCTTTGTTTTTCTTGTGTGCACTAGCGTGATCTGGACTAGTGCGAGAATACTGGGAGAGTCCGGATTTGTATATTCGGGTCTCTCTGAGATGGTATCGAGCTATATCGATGTGAGGACGAAGCCCTAGTTAGAATGGTCGAATTAGTAAAGTTTTCAAAATTATTTTCTAAATCAAATCAACTAAATGACTATCTAGTAATTCTTGATTCTTACCTCGTTCTTAGGATTCTTGCTCCTTGTCTCCTCCGAGAACTTGTTTTGAACCTAAATTTGACTTCTTATCTCAATAAAGTCTATAGATGTCTCGAGTGTCCTCGATCAAAGTGAAAGTGGCATGGAATTCTTCAAGCCGTGATGTGAAGTTTGGATCAAGGAAGTTCCCAATATGTCAAGAAAAGATTGAAGACTTTCGTGAAGATTAGGAGCCATTAGATTTGAACCTGTTATAGTTTTAGCATCGTATAGATCGTCTTGCTTCTTATTTGCCGTTGGTTGGGATGTGAGTGCAGCTTTGCTTCTAGCATTATGATGCGATCATGTCAAAATCTTTTGTGGAGTTTATCGCTTCTTTTGTTAGCCTTACAGGCTAAGTGTGCGCTTAGTTTAGGATGCCATTAGTTATTCCTTAGGCAGTTTACCTCTCATCTATGCTTTTCCCACTTATCTTTAAAACCGGTCGAGTTTTGGAAGTGTCGAGCAACTAACCCGAATAAAGTTGTCCAAGTTCAACCTCAAGTCTTACCTATGCTTTTCCCCTTACCTTTTCGCTGGAGCGATCGGAGTGTTTTTCTTGAGCAGCGACAAGATGGTTGGACCGGGAACCCCGCGAAGCATCGAGCAATCTCGCCCATTCCTTTCAAACTTGGGAGTGCACCTGCCAAGACCTTTTCTCCAGGAGCAAGCCGTGGAATGTCATCAGATCAAGGAAGTCAGATACCTCAAAGCGTTGCAAGGGGAAGCCTCACACACGTCGTCTCCGAAGTCGCACCTTGTAACCTATTCTTTTAGTAAGCCCGAATCTCGGGTCGAGATTCCGTTTAAGGGGAGGTTTGTAACATCCTGATTTTTTGAGCCTTTTGAAGCTTTTAAAATAAAATTCACCATTTGGATTTTTGGATTTAATTAAAGCTTAAATGGAATTTTTATGAATTAAAAGGATTTAATATGATTAATCTGAACATGAACATTTGCCAAAATTATTTTATTTGAGTTCCTTGTGTCTCAAGGAATTTATTGGTATTTTCTGGTTTTTTTGGATTTATTTGCTATTTTCTAGAGCTCAAATTAATTTAAATGAATTTATAAAAAGAAAAACCCCAAAATTCTAACCAAAGCGATGGCGAACCCACCAACCGCCGGCCCGGCCAAAGACGGCCGCTAACCCGCACCGCCCCGCGCCGCGCGTCGTCAATCAAATCTGCGCGCTCGCCTTGATCCGCTCGATGGCGACGCGTGTCGCCCATCCGCCGCAGCCCCTTCGCGCGCGTCATCCTCGCCGCTTCGCCGTCGAGCCAGCGGCAGTGGGGCCCACTGTCGAGTCCCCGCCCCGGCGGGACTCTCCTCCGTGTCGGCCGGACTCCGCCCGCCGCCGCCGTTTCCGCGCGAACTCTCGCGCGATCCGACCCGGCCGCCTCGGCGTCGTGTATTCGCGCCGACCCTCGGCTCTCGCCGTCCGTCCGCGCGCCTCGCGCCGCTCATCGCCGGGCTGCCGTCGCGTTCGCCGCCGACGTCCGTCGCGTGCTCGCCGTTCGCCGCTTCGTCGCCGGGCTTCGTCGCCGTGCACCGCCGTCGTCGTTCTTGCGCCGGTGAGCCCGCCGCCGTCCCAGACCCATCCGTCGGCCGGCCGCCGCCGCTGCCCGCCGTCGGCGAGCCGCGCCGTCGTACCCGCCGCCGCACTGCACCGCCGCCGAGCGCCGTGTCCCGTCCCCTCGGTCTCGCGCGGCGTGCGTCGCCATTTGCGCGTCATCGCGCCCTTCGCCTTCCGTGCTCTTGGTTCACCGTGCGCCAAGCCATTGACACGCGGGTCCACCGTCGGCCGAGCCCCGTGAGACCCGTGCGCCATGAGCCACGTCACCTGCCCGATCGGTGCCACGCAGCGAGCCACGTCGGCCACCACATCGACCCTGGCGGCGTGTCGACCGGTCGCGCAGCCACGTCGGCCTCCGAGGCCAGTGCCACGTCGGTGCCACGTCGGCATGACACGTCACCACCTGCTTAGTCACCGCCACGTCGGCTCGGCGCGACACGTGTCTGCCACGTGGTCGCACGCGTCGGCTCCGCCGCTGCGCCAAAGAATTTCGATCCACCTTACTTATTCGTGCGCCGGGTCCTGATGGCTGGTTATTTCGTGAGCAGTGTCTGACATAGTGCCATTTTCTATTTTTCCCGATTTTTCGTAGATTTAATTTTCCAAGAGCCGTTCTTCCTCGTCCTAGCTCAGATTGACCCGTTCTTTTTCTAAATTCATCTAAAATTGAGCTCTATATTTTGGTTCAGGTTTGAAAGTTTTGGAGTTCATTTGAATTTTATTTGAATTTATTTTGTCTTTTCGTTGCGCTTTTCTCTCGTTAGATCGCGTTCAAGGAGCGGAAGTGGATTTGAAGACCAAGAGACCTCAGTGAGCAAGGCCAAGGCAAGTCGTATTCTTTGATCATGTTGAACCCAGTTTGCAATCTATTATTTAATTATTTTGTTTTAAATTATCTTGCATCGCTATTTTTATTCAAACCCTTGTATTGGTAGTTATCGTCCCAATTGGTTATTTCCCTCCTTGATATTTTGGAATACCTTGATGCCATTGTCACCTTAGGTTGGGAATTTAATTAGTGATGCTATGTTATTTGTCACATTGGGTTGGTACGATTAGAATGCTTAGCCTTGCTTATTTTGCGAAAGGGTTCATCATCACATGTGGTTAATTAATCTTGACTTAATGATATACTTGAATGTGGTGGTTAACCACGCTTATAAAACTTGTTGCCATGGCATGGGTAGTGTCATTGGTGTTGGTTATACAAAATTGGTTTTCACTTGGGCGATTGATCGTGCAGTAAATAAGGGAGAAGTGTGGTTAACACTTGAGGATGTGGATGTTTCGCTGGGTAAATTTAAGGACTTAACTTTGTGCGCCATTGATCGAGTCTTACCGCACAACCACATGTCTAGTATGGGATAGACCTAGTTGATTAACTTGCAAAGGTTTAGTTCAGATATCATCATTGGTAAGTGAGTACCAGAAGTCTTGGATTGCTCACGATGAGGAGCAGGTTCTTGTCCTCATACGCGCAAGAGGACTTATTGTGGTGGTTAACCCTTCAGAGATGAAACCTTAGCGGTGATGTCTAACTAGGTGGAGCGAGTAAAGGCTTTGTGATAATTTATCCGGGTCTCATGCCTAAGGAAGCATGCTGGCTATTAAGATGACTTATCTCTTGTGGGAAAAGTTGTGCAACCTCTGCAGAGTGTAAAACTATTCGAATAGCCGTGTCCTCGGTCATGGACAATGCTCGGTGATTTTCACGAGGGGTAGAGTTTTCATAAAAACTTTGGTTGGGTTAAGTTGGGAAGTGAATGGGTAGTTCACGGTGTTCATTTCATGGATCTTGGTTCATGGTGGATTCCTTGGGTGAATGGTCGGTTCACTTGTGGTTGGTCTCAATTCCTTTGGTTACTTACTTATTATCATTTACAAAGCTTGCTTTTCAATCTACTTATTGTATTTACTTTAAATTGTTGCTTTCGCAAAATTAACTTTTCAACCATCCATTGGTAAGCCTTGCATACTATATTGCATCTTTGTTACAAAGCGACTTCTTGAGTACTCTATGTACTCACGGCTTTATGCCCTCGTTGCTCGATTGAGGAGGAGGAGAATCACCAGCAGAAGGTGCGAAGGAGAGTACTTCGGCGTCTTCGCGGATTAGGCCGTTCTCCACTCGATAGCTTTGTGGGCGTGTCGATTGGCTGCTGCGCTTTCTTTTGGATTTCAGCGCTAGTTTCTTTTAAGCCTTCGGGCTATTAATTGTAAGCTTGGCCATAAGGTCATACTCGATGATTATTAATAATATTTGAGTCTTTTCTTAGTGAATCGTGATATGTTCGATATTTCATCTTTGTTTTTCTTGTGTGCACTAGCGTGATCTGGACTAGTGCAGAATACAGGAGAGTCCGGATTTGTATATTCGGGTCTCTACAAGGTCTCATTCTTTAAGGCGAAGAAAAACACCCAAGAAAACCTCAAAAAGTCATCAACCACAATAAAAATGTATCACTTCTCACCCATCGACTGCACTCTAGTTGGACCAATAATGTCCATATGAAGAAGCTGTCCTGTTGCATCAATCATAGCCATAGTGACTAAGGGATGAGAAGCGACAACCATCTTTCCATGCCGACAAGGAGCACAATCTAAGTCTTTGACCATCTTGAGCTTAGGTAGACCACGAATGAGGTCGTGACTGCTTACTCGGATCAAATAATCAAAACCAATGTGACCAAGTCTCTTATGCTAGAAGGAAAGATTACGAGATTCAGAAGCAACTAAGCACCAGAGAGAATTACCGGAAAACATGATAAAATCAACACGAAAGATCCTCCCAAACCTAGAAATCCTGCAAACTAGACTTCTCGAGGAATCAAGGATTTTACAAGCATTTTCCTTGAAGCTTACCTCGAAATCATCATCGGTAAGTTAAGAAATAGATAGCAAATTATAACACAGCTTCCTCACTAAGGCAATATCCTTAAGAATGAAAGAATCATTAATGTGCATAATACCTTTAGCAATGACTCGACCTAATGAAGTGTCTCCAAAAGGTGATCATCTCATCACCTAGAGCTCGGACTAGGGAAGAGAACCAATGGGAGTCTCCGATCATGTGACGAGAATAGCCGGAGTCGACAAGCCAAACCTCTCCCGTCCCAACCTGACGAACCTGAGTCAGCGAGAAGAAAACATTGGTGGCTTAGTACTTAGTTAAATAAGAGCAGATCTAGAAACCCAGTACTGAGTCACACAACGAGCAGTAAATCCAGTCACAAAAGCAAAAGACTGATCTCTCACGACACTATGCACCTCACCTCTCACAGAATCAGAAGATCTAGGAGCAGACCTCAAGCCTTTGCTATGTTTGACCGCTATTAAAGTGCTAGTTCAACCAAAAGCAATATGCTGATCACGCCGCGGATAGCTACCTTGACGGGGAAAACGAGGTCTATCCACATGACGACGAAAACCCTGACTAGAAGTAGCTCAAGGACCAATACCGAAGCCTGAAAACTCGCCCTTGGCGCCTAAAACCAAGCAACCTAGAAGAGTTGTCTATGACTCTAGACCTCATGTTAGTCAGCGAACTCAACCACATGTCCATCCTTCGGCGAGAAGATGCAATGATACTTCGCCTTCTAAGAGGTTGAATCAGCAGTGGCACAACCTTATTGTTAGAAATCCCCTGAAAAAAACAGAGACTTAAATACTATCTTTTTAGCCTTAGGCGCAATCTCGATCATGCCTCCAGCTACAACTCTAACAATCGTAGGTAGATGTTCCATCACATCCTCTAAAAAAATCATATCCTAGACTTTGATTAAACTTTCAAATCTTATATTTGTCTAGGATAAGATTGAGTCTTTTGCCTCAGACAAATTTTTCAAGAGTATTCATGAGGTAATCACACTTAGAAAAAGGAAGCACATGAAGAACAAGGGAAGAAAGGATGAAGAATTAGAGGAGAAGATCGAATAGCACGTGCATATCTCTCCTATGCACGGCTATCTCAATCTTGAGGGCTTCACAAGACACACAGGGACAATCCTAATCCTAGCCATTTGGGGCTTGTAACTCTTCCTAAAGGTCTCTTGCATATACTCCAATTTCTCCTCAACTTCAGCACAGAGCAAACAATCAGATTTTGGCTTCTCTAGTAGATCCTTAGTTAGCTTCACATATTTTTCATCCAATGCAATCGATTTAGATTTTAGTTTTTCACAATTGTTGCATGGTGAACTAACAAGAGTCATGCTATTGACCACGGTTGACTCCGAGCAACTCTGCACATTTAAAGATAAAAAAAATTATTTCCGAGCGTAAGTTCTTCACAACTTGACACACGTTATTCAAAATATGCATCATGCAATCCTAATGCACTGACCTAGGTCATCCCAACTCAATCTATGACTCAAATCCCCAAAACTTTGTTTTTCTAGAAAGATCCATAGTACCGTACCTACAATGCCAGTTCTACCGCACTACGGTACTACCGTGCCCCAAGCCGATACTACCGCACCTAACTGGACCTCTCTGGAGAAAATATACCGAGCATAGTCGAAGCTACCGCCTGGCGGTACTACTGCACAAACACCTACGTACTAGTACCCTGCGGTACGACCGGATTCACAACTGCGGTACTACCGATTTTCTGGAACTTTCAGAAAACAGCCTAAATCAAATGCAATCTTTGCAAAACCACTTGACCACTCCAAGAAACTTCAAATGCCCGTGCGTTGCTACGAAAACACATATTTTGTACCAAATAATTCCTATATTGCGTGAAGCATGCATAGCTAAAGCTTTGTAAATGAGAAAGTCTTGAAGCTCTCATGACATCTGCAGGACAAATGTACATTGAAGCTTTCTAAATGAGCAATAATACAAAGTGCTCATGCCATACTATTGAATCCAAAAACGCAAATCCATAGATGTTTCTTAAGAGTAATTTATAACTACCAAAATAGTTTGTTATTATTGCAGCTAGCATATGGGATGCATACATCAAACCACATCTCCCACTGATGCATTCACATAAATGGATGAACATATGAAAAATCTAAATCAGATTAATGTAGAGGGAAGCCATTCAATGCCTGAAGTTGTATTCCATATCAAGGCTCTCAAGGGATTTGGCCACCTGGACAACAACTGATGCATCCCCGATTTGACCTGCATAGGCAAAGCATCAGCTCACCTTAGAAGCTTAGTTGCTCCATAGCGGGGCGTCGAGGCGGCGGGAGGTAGAGAAAGGAAATGACAATCCTCCAAAACTAATAATAAATCTGTGAAGACATAGATTGTAAAGTTTCTTGTGATAATAAATTAAACATGATAATTTGTTGTCTTTGTAAAGCTTCCTTTTAACAAAACCTGCTTCAAGTCAAATGAAACACCCAACTTCTGAATCCAAGAGATTACTGCTTTGGTAGTGCCAGAAATGTCCAATTTTGTTGCTTGATGAGACTCCATGACCTATGGAATTGGAATTGTGCCAATTTGATATTTATAAAGAAGTCACTGGGGACAACAATAATAGGGAAGTAAAATGGTTATGATTTGGCGTTCAGAAAAAAGAATAGCAGCATTCATAAATTGTGTCAAATAAGAAAAGAGCTAGCCATCTGAGATATCTTTATTGGCTGAACACATGAAGGCATCCTGCTGGACATTTTGAACTAAAACACTACTGTCCTATTTCCTAGTTTGTAAAAACTCTTAATGGTTTACTAAAATGGGATTGCTGCAAATTATGCACGAGAATTATGAGTGGTGGAAGGTGGAAAAGAGCCATGAACATCTTCGTGATATCCTTGATTGAGTTTGGGGAGTTCTGAGCTGCCTGCTTTAGATATTCCTATCCCTCCTCACCAACCTCTGTGGCAATCACGCTCAAGTCTTTCTGTGCTTTGTCTACCTGGATCCTCAGCTTATTTGAGGCTTCCAACATCACCTCCCTCTCCTCTTGGAGTAGACATCATACTCCTGCATTGTTAGGGCCTGCATTTGTAGGGCCTCGGCCTAGAACTGCTTGAGCATTTCGCTCCATACTTCCTGAGCCTCCTCGGGCTTTATCTCCTCCTTTGCCTTTTCCTTGTCATCACCCAATTCTGAACCCCTTTGAATTTAGCAGACAAACTTGATCAGATAAGTTGTGAGCTTTAGATAGAATTAATTTGAGCAAGATAAGGAAATATGGAATTTACCACAAAGAATTGATCGAAACACCTCAAGTAATGAATTAACAAAGGCAACATCACCATACGACAAAGATCGCCCATTTAACAAAAGGAAGACAACGAATAAGAAGATACTCCACGCATTACATACAGAATAGTAGAACAAAGCAATGATGCAGCAAAATTTGCAAAAGCGCATCAAGATTATCTCAAACGCACATCATGCACGAAAAAAAAAGAATAGGCGAGGCGACCAAGTGAAACCACGCAGATCAGATACAGAAATAGAAGAAACACTCCTAAGAAGTCAAAAGAATGCATCACCACAAGAAATGGCAACCAGTTCAAGGATCTCAGAGAGGGCGACTACTCACGGATTCCTCCCCCGCAAAGGTGGTGACAATGCAATGAGCACGTGGGGTGGCTCCTCTGGCGATGAGACGAGGACCGGCCGAGAGCGCCCGGAGCAGCGTGTCGAGGCAGTGGGAGGAGGAGCGCGCGACGTGGAGGAACAGGACAGTGTGGTTACGTCGGCAATGGCGATGTCGCCAGAGGGCAGCATGGGGGAGTGGGAGTGGATGGCGTGGAGGAGCGGTGGGAGGAGGTCGGAGAGGTGGGGAAAGCGGTCAGTGGCGAGGCGCGGGAAGTTTGGGAAGGCAACGAGCGTGTCGGAGAGCGAGGAGGAGATGGCGAGGGAGGCGAGGGGGCGCCGTCGGACTGGGAGATGGCATCAACCACATGGGAGAGGTAGTCGGCAATGTGGCAGTGCGCCTCGCCCATGCTCAGGTACGCCTCCATCTCCGGCACAGTGGCGGCGGTGCCAACGATAGGGTTGGGTTTTGGGTTGGAGATTGGCGGCGGACCAGATGGGAAGAAACAATATCCATTGGAGTAGGCGTGTGGGACGAGAGAGATGGAACGGCCTACCAGCTTCACTGCGTGCGGCTTGAGGCAGAAGCGGGAGGCGGCGGCCGCGCGGGGGCGGAGCGAGGGGTGCGGAAGTATCAAGGGGTGCGGAAGAACGAGGGCGGAGTGGGCAGTTGCGGGAGAAAGTTACGGGGAGAACGGACGGACTGCCACCAACTCTAATTCCTACTGCAGTAGACCTCAAGCCTTTGCTATGTTTGACCGCTATTGAAGTGCTAGTTTAACCAAAAGCAATATGCTGATCACACCGCGGATAGCTACCTTGACTGGGAAAACGAGGTCTATCCACATGACGACGAAAACCCTGATTAGAAGTAGCTCAAGGACCAATACCAGAAGCCTGAAAACTGTCCTTGACGCTGCCTAAAACCAAGCAACGTAGAAGAGTTGTCTATGACTCTAGACCTCATGTTAGTCAAGCAGAACTCAACCACATGTCCATCCTTCTGACAGAATGTGCAATGATACTTTGCCTTCTAAGAGGTTGAATCAGCAGGTGGCACAACCTTATTGTTAGAAATCCCCTGAACAAAACCTGTAGACTTAAATACTATCTTTTTAGCCTTAGGCACAATCTCGATCATGCCTCCAGCTACAACTCTAACAACTGTAGGTAGATGTTCCATCACATCCTCTAAAAAAAATCATATCCTAGACTTTGATTAAACTTTCAAATCTTATATTTGTCTAGGATAAGATTGAGTCTTTTTTTGCCTCCGACAAATTTTTCAAGAGTATTCATGAGGTAATCACACTTCCGAAAAAGGGAAGCACATGAAGAACAAGGGGAAGAAAAGGATGAAGAATTAGAGGGAGAAGATCGAATAGCACGTGCATATCTCTCCCTATGCACGGCTATCTCAATCTTGAGGGCTTCACAAGACACACAGGGGACAATCCTAATCCTAGCCATTTGGGGCTTGTAACTCTTCCTAAAGGTCTCTTGCATATACTCCAATTTCTCCTCAACTTCAGCACAGAGCAAACAATCAGATTTTGGCTTCTCTAGTAGATCCTTAGTTAGCTTCACATATTTTTCATCCAATGCAATCGATTTAGATTTTATTTTTTCACAATTGTTGCATGATGAACTAACAAGAGTCATGCTATTGACCACGGTTGACTCCGAGCAACTCTGCACATTTAAAGATAAAAAAAATTATTTCCGAGCGGAAGTTCTTCACAACTTGACACACGTTATTCAAAATATGCATCATGCAATCCTAATGCACTGACCTAGGTCATCCCAACTCCATCTATGACTCAAATCCCCAAAACTTTGTTTTTCTAGAAAGATCCATAGTACCGTACCTACAATGCCAGTTCTACCGCACTGCGGTACTACCGCGCCCCAAGCCGATACTACCGCACCTAACTGGACTTCTCTGGAGAAAATATACCGAGCATAGTCGAAGCTACCGCCTGGCAGTACCACTGCACAAACACCTACGTACTAGTACCCTGCGGTACGACCGGATTCACAACTGCGGTACTACCGATTTTCTGGAACTTTCAGAAAACAGCCTAAATCAAATGCAATCTTTGCAAAACCACTTGACCACTCCAAGAAACTTACAATAGTTCATCATAACATTATTCTAAACCTTCTCACATAGCCCTTCAGCATAACTTAACTGACTCGCGTGTTCTCTAGCTGTTCAACAAGTCACAGTTGAGCTCATTCCGCGCGCGCCTCCACAGCGATGACACGCTCCAGGGTCCGGCATGTCGCTCAGCCTCCTAGGGCGCGAGCGCGCGGAGGCGGCCTCGGGCGCGTCTGCGGTGTCTTGGTGGCTTTGTGCGTGTTGGCGCCCATGGAGGGTTAGGCCGAGCGGAGGCGGCCGGTGTGCGGCATCGGGCGCGACGGCACCGATGGATAGGGAAGGCCGGGCAGCTTCGGGTCGCCACGACGGCAAGGCGCGGGCTCGGTGACCGTTGCGGTGGGTGAAGCCGAGTGGTCGGCGGAGCCGGGCGCCCGATGGTGCCGATGTGGCGTCGCCGGTGGGAAGACCGGGCGGCGGCGGGCATGACTTCGATTGGCTGCGGCGGGTTGCCTTCGATCGCGGCGGCTTCTCTGCAGATGCCGTTTGGTGCTTGTCTGTCGCGCGCGGCAGCGGTTTATTCTTTGGGTTCTGAGGCATGCCGCGGCGGCCGGAGAAGGTTAAGCTGGCATTGGTGCTTGGAGTCCGGCGCGGCAGTGATTAGTCCTCGGTCGTGACGTTCAGTCCAGGGAGCCATGGTGCGGCGTTTGCTTGAGCAGGAGGCCATGGCGCGACGTTGTCGCATTGTGATTGCTATAGGATTGATCCGTGGTTCGTGCTCCTAGATCTGCTCAGTGGTGACGCATAGGCGTCGCATAGTGGTTTCTTAAGAGGCAAACATTGCAGGAAGTGGCTCATCGTGGAGTTCATGGGTGGCTATGCCATGGCCTTGAGGCGTGCAGGACCCCGGTGTGTTGGTGGCGGTCTATTTTGTGTGTTGGTAGTGTGTGGGGTGTTGTGGAAGTGCTGGCGAAAGCCTTGCCGGTGTTCTTACCGGTCTCGACAACGATGACGCCTTCGAGCACCATTTTCCTTCCTGGAGGTGTTGTCATGGCACTCCATAACCCTCATGTATACTGATCTCCCGGTGAAAACCTTGCCTCGGTGAGGCGGGCGGCGTCGGCGACCCTAGTCACCTTCTTGGAGGCGTCGCCTCGGAGATCCTTCTTCACGCAAAGTAGACCTAAGTTTGGATGGCACAGTCAGATGGGGATAGAGACTTGTTTGAAAGCAAGGACGGAGAAGAAGTTCTGAAGCTTAGTCTTTCTAGCTTTTTTTCTTAGTCCTTAAGCTATCTTTTTTGTTGTTTTTTGCTCCTCAGTTTTGAGGATTTGAGCCTAAGAGCTCGTGTATCTTTTGGCTGTATATATCCCACGTGGATATAGAGGTCGGATTTTATATCCTTTATCTAAAAAAAAGAACAGTTCAAAAGACTTGATACCTAAATCTGCATGCATGAGATCAACAAAATCCCTGTTTCAGTGCTGACAAAAGTGGAGCCTACTGATGAGGTAGAGTTATGAGCATGTGGAAAGCTATTGCAACAAGGACACCCTCATGTACATGAAAGATACATATATGAAAGATTAGAGAGGATGGAC
Source organism: Dendrocalamus sinicus (assembly GCA_036346575.1). Taxonomy (NCBI): domain Eukaryota; kingdom Viridiplantae; phylum Streptophyta; class Magnoliopsida; order Poales; family Poaceae; genus Dendrocalamus; species Dendrocalamus sinicus. Next base: position 12,812,595 of record CM070666.1, on the reverse strand, counting down.
AGACACATGTGATGAATTAATTGTTTTTACAAGGACCAATGCCCACGATTTTAAATTGGCCGCCATGAGTATGGTGAGACTGTGAAACAAGATATGAGAGTCACAAAACATACATCGCAAACCATGACAACCCCATTCGTTGGTCTTAGATGGTATGCTTGGGAGGCAATGGGAACTTGCTCATTATATGCTATAGCTCTGATATCTGGAAGTAAGCCCTACGAAGCATACTTACTCAAAGACAGGTAATGTTGTCCTTTCCATGTTATTTTATTTGTAAAGTCATTGTTTTATGTATTTCTTCTATAATAAATATATGATGTTTGCATTTGATTCTATACCTGAATTGTGTGTAACTCCTTCATATGATTGCATTAGTTAGGTTTTCCTCAAAGCAATGTATACGTATAGAAAGAAACTTCTGATTACTTTGTTCCTTATTGTGCTTATTTTGTACTCCATCGCCTTAATTTCTATCTCCCATATTCTTATTACACTTTCTGGCTGGATGAGCTATAGAACCTGGCTTGAAGGATGTTTTACTCCTTGCACTTGTTCAGTGTTCGCATGTACGAATCGGTGTTTGGTCGGACATAAAAGTGTTTTCAAGTTTCAATTCCTTTTAGATCAGCACAAGAGAGTCATTTTTCCAAGATGAATTTTAGATCTGGGTAAGAAGAATACATGTCAAAGGCTAGAGAAGACAAAGTTTTTATTACCTGGGTTGAAATCAGTTATATGTGCATTTATGCAAATAATGCCCTTCCTATAGATGTTGATAGTGGCACATTATAATCTTAATTAGTAGCTAACTTAAGCAACTCCACGGGTGAGCTTTAAGACAGTCTAATCCTAAGAAGAAGAAGAAAACGAGAGAAATCTTTCCCATCGACATCATTGGACGAGTGACGGAAACAATATTATCTTACCTGCTCCCTAATGTGCTTTTGGATCTGCCGTAATCGCCACGCGGTTACTGCATGGATGTGTTGTGGGATGTATCACATATATTAAATAAGTAATCTTTATAACTACCATCAATGTTATTTCTCTCCTCTCTTATGCAGCAATATTACCCATATTATTCACGACTTTTGGATAAAAATTGAGTGTCATAGATATTCCCTCATTTGTATTGTCTTCTAATTTTTTACAATCTATCATGCATACTTCACCTTGATTAGTTCAAACATTACAACCAAGAAATTGATTTTTACAAGTTTCCGCTGCAAGGCGTGGAGTATCCTTCTAGTTTGAAGAAAGTTGAGCACGTGTGCAGAAGCTTGGCCTTACGTCAAAATGGCACAAACAATACAAGTGTTTACTATTCAATAAAAAATTCAAGGTTCACCTAGAAGATTGGACAATTGGATGCGGTGTAAAGCTCGAAATGGACACTGTGATTTTTCATTGGACAGCTGTTGCCTCGAAAATGCACTGTCCATGCAGTTTAATTAAATTTGTACCATAAAAATAAAGCTCTTTAATGGTACCTTAAAATAAATATAAGCTGTCTAATCTTTATGATTCAATAATTCATATTAGTTAAGATTTAGTTATACTACCACCCACACTACTAATAGTAAAATTTCTAAAGAGGTAAATTGTCAACTTCATTTAACTGTTTCTTCTTGCAGTGCTTCTCGCGGTGGCACGCCCAGTCGACAACGGATCCTCCGTCGCCATAGTTGCTGGACCCTGTCGCCGCCGGCGACCTCGATCTGCATTTCGCGACCATGGAAGTTCAATGAGTTGAACGCGAACTCGAAGCACGGGTCACCGCCAGGGGCGGAGGCAACTATGTGGCAAGGTTTGACAGCCGCCATACCTAACATTTGTACAAAAGACTAGTATATTATGTATATATACGTGAAATACATCAATACATGGCTGCTATCTGCTGGATCTAGTGGTGGGGTGGTGCTCGTGGGCCTCATGGAGTGATGGTCATGGGCCTCTGACAAAACCCCACGAAGGAAGCTAATGTGTCTCAGACTTTTCTGCCGATCGGCTACTCCGAGCCTCCGATCGTCAGATTCCACATTTCCGCCCGCTGCCATCTTCGGCTCCTCGTGCCGGCACCGCTTGCCTTGAAGTCGCCACCGCGTCTGTGTGGTGCCCAGCCGCTTCGCGATCGAGGTTGCCACTGCTCTGCGCATGCCAAATGTGCCTGTGTGTGTTGATTGTCCTCTCTGCTGCATAGAGACTAGTAAGTGTCTTCGATGTCAATTTTTTCCCCTAGTGATTAAAAGAATGTTGTGTGCCTGTTTTTTTATTTTATTGAGGAACATCTCTGTTGATGTGCCTGAAGAGATTAAGAGAAGGATGCGTATTGATCCTAACATGAAGAACTGAGTATGATTTTTTGCATTCGTTTGTGCATCCAAGTTCAATCTGTGATATTGAGCTCAGATTAGGGGACAGCATCGGTTGAGAGGGCCTTCTCAGTTATGAAGATTATCAAGACCGAGTTACGCAACAAAATGTCAGATGCTTGGCTTAATGACCTGATGGTGTGCTACATTGAGCGAGGCTTATTCAAAGGACTTGATCTTGCTGAAATTAAGAAAGAATTTCAAAAGAAAAATAGAAGAATGCCATTGCCACGGTTTGTACCCAAATAAAGTTGTATTATGGGTATGTATTTGTTCCAACAATCTTGAATAAAAATATACTTTCTATTATTTGATCTGTCTATGACACTACTAGTTGATAATTCATGATTTATCTATGCTTCTATGTTTTGCAGATCATCTCTAGGTTGGTCTAGTTAACATGGATGATAAATTGGTGATCAATCATCTATGTAATCTTCATTTAGTGAGGTATTTTAAGTGCCAATGCTTTACTTTTGGATTTCCGTTATATTTGCTGATAACAAAGTAATATATATTTATATAATGTTCTAATGAGCCCTTGCATAGTTGAATTATACATGTTTGACCTTTATAAACCCGCCACACCTGAAAATTATTCCTGTCTCCGCCACTGGTCACCGCATGAGAATTCTGGGTTCATCCTTGCCGGCCATGTGTGCCTGTCGGTGGCGCTCGAGACCTCGAGTTAGCACCGATTGCCATCAGCAGTGCGTTGATCCGTGGCTCGTCATCTCAAGCAGCAAACTCGTGGTCAACATAGCATTCGGGATGACCGGTGAGATCAAACAAGCAAGGAAACGAGCACTTCGCGACCATGGAGTTGGGGTTGCCTAGTATGATGTAATTATGGAGTCAACATCCAAGGGAACGACGGATGATAACAAATATAGAAAACACTGTCGTGAATGAAAAGGGCGTGGAGCTAGCATCAAATTAAACGGTGTGGTAGGTGACATGCATGAGAACAAAAATCTATAATACCTTTACAAATCAACAGTCAGATTTTTACTTTTATTATCATCTTTCTACTATAAGTATAATGTATTGTAAAAAATCTTAAAAATAACACTCGGTGCATCTGAACTATAGGAACTTTTGCAACGTAAAAGCAATGTTGCCATATGAACTACAGTAATGGGAGCTGGTGCATTGTGGCAGGGAGGCAGGACTACTTTAAATGAGCAAAGCGTGTCCGCTGAACTGGCCTGAGTGATGTACACAAAGTGAATTTTTTGCACCCAACACAAGAACAGTGGCTTCACAATGTATGCGGCTAAGCCTAAATGTGATGTCCAGACAATGTGTAGGACTAAAGATAACAATAGAGAAAGGTGAATGGTATCTCAAATTTTTTCCAAGTATTCCCTAATCTTTACTCTAATAGTTATGAGAAGCTATGAAGATCAAGAGTAAAGAATAAGTCATCAGAGACTAATTTGGCAGAGAAAAACTAGTGTGTCATCCAAGACTAGTATGGTCAAGAAGGACCAGTGTGATTGACCAAGACCAGTGTAATCGAGAGAAGACCAGTGTGGTCGAACAAGACTGGAGTGGTCAAGATAAGACCAATGTTATCGTAGAAGACTACTGCGGTCGTACAAGACCAGTGTGTTCGAAATAAGACCTGTGGGTTGTACAAGACCAGTATGGTCGAAATAAGACCAGTGCGGCCATAAAATTAGCGGATGAACATAAATTTCAGCACTATTTCACGAACGAAAAATCCATGTAACTTTTAATTCGTAGATCCAAATGATATGAAAATTTGCAGAAATCTTCTCTAGGATATCATAAACCTATTCCAATAAACAATCGTAAAAGCATTACCAAAGTTGAAATATTTTTTTTATTTTTAAGACAGATTGCACTAAAACTGATCAAAAACCTAAAACAGTGAATACGACTTGCTCGTGGGTGGTTGAATGCCAAGATGACTCTAGATGTATTCCCACATGTCACAGCAAATTAGAACACTAACAAAATCAAACCAACAACCCTCATATCAAGAAATTAGTTGAAAGATCAAAAACGTAAAAAAACTAAGTTTCTTGATGAACTTGCTACCAAAGTTTCTAGATAGGTACAGATTTCTTTCTTGATATTATCTCTATCTACTATACATCCTTGGCATAACAAGATCAAGAAGAGGGATGAGAGAAGAGGAAAAAACCAAAACCAAGCCAAATCAAGATTTTATCACTTGAGCATAAGAGAAAAATACTTGAACAAATTTTAATCTCTATTGACACTTAGATAATAACGTTTACAGTCAAGAGCGGCTCTCTCTAGGAATTGTTTGTCATTTTGGGAGAAGAAAAAAACTTGGATGATTGATTTCAGTCCTTGGAGCAAAGAAATTTGTGCCTATTGAGGGCTTTTTATCATGCAAGTGAGACTTTCATATGCTATCTTTAATTAATTACATACATTTATTGTTACAGCATGCATATACATAAGCGTATTAACTGGTTTCTGTTTTCTTTTGGTTTTTCTTCTTTCTGGCTTCCTGTGTACCATGCTTGTTCTAGTACTTCTCGGTGGCATATGACTGCGTGGAAATTTTTGTACGGATAACCTTTTTTTTATTCGGAAATACAGAAATATACCCGCGGTTTCATTTTTTACAAAAATAGCCTCGAGTCGCCCAATGGGAAGCGACTCAAGAATTTCGCCACCAAGAGCGACAAGAAGCTATGTCGCTTCACGGAAAGCGACATCACGAGTCGCTTTCACCGGGCGATTAACGGTCGCCAATGGTGGGCGACTTGTAATGATCGCCTAGTAGGTAGGCGACTTCATTCATCCCCAAATTTGTAGAGTTTTGGCAATTTTGTAGTTTGAAACAGAGAAAAATCTGGTATAGTTGTAATAAAAGTTTATGTGCATTGTATGTTGTAGATGCACAAAACAAATTTCAATATTTTTTGAAGAATGATTGACCGTAGAACGATAGATACATAGAGTGGTAAGTGATATTTTGATGTTCTTTGAGAAATAGTTTACGAGAGAACCGGTATGACTTGCCATCCGAATCATTGAATGCGAACATGCTAGATAATAAGCTTATGTCAATAGAAATAAACTTCGAATACGCTTGGGAGTAACATGCGCGTACATTGTTATTACATGCATAACATATAGCATGATATGCGACTAAGAGCAACTCCGCAAGATCGCCTTAGTGAATAAAACTTGCTGGGTCTATTACATTTGGTCTATCGGGTGTAGCGTGGTTGTTTCCCTTGTTATCGCGCCTTGAAGATGGCTCCACGCATCCTTGCTCCGGTCCTCTTGGTCTTGAGAGCTGCCTCACGAGCTTGAAGCTCTTCCTCCCGACGCTTGATGGTCGCTTCACGCAGACTTAGCTGCTCCGCCTCCTTTGACTCATCCTCCTTGCCCTTCGACGGATTTGGTCCACCTCATGCGCGCCGTTGCTCAAGCCGCATCCGCTGCTCCACCTCGCGAGCCCGAGTCATCTTGACAAAGTATTTTCCTTTGTTTTCCACCTCCACTGCCCGGTTCTGTGGCCATGCCGGCGGCACCCGATCCACCCATTCGATGAACCTGCAAGCCTATGTGTGGCGTGGTAGATGTCGTGCATCAAGTTGAAAAACGATAACGAGAAACAAATGATTTAGTTGTTGTCGTTACCACGAAGTCGTCATCTAGGTCTGGACACTTGAAGAACCTACGGCCGTATTTGGCTCGTTGTACTCGATCCGTCCAGACTCCCAACATCATCCTAAAGCCACAATGGCACTTCGGGCGCTCATGCCATTCCGGCACTCCAAATGGGTCGGACCTCTAGGAAGACATTGTTGTGTATTAGTATTGTGAAGGCTTGAGGAGGAGATGTGGTATGGAAGACATAGGAGGCCTTTATGTAGGCAGGTTATCTGGTGCAGTGGACATAGTCCATGGAGAGGAGGTCGTACGAATCTTTTCGCTTTTTCAGGATTTCAGTTTAGCAATAAATGTCCCTATGTAGGCTTTTCAGAGCCTGTAGCCTGTATTTTTGAAACAACAAGCAAAGGTGACATGAAAACTCACTGGAAAGGATACATGCCTATGACATGAACACTCACTGTAAAGGCTCTGACCTACGCCCTATTTTGTTGGTTTTCAGAGCGATAGGCCCGGATTATCCTCAGATTCCAGGTAGCAATAAATGTCCCTATGAAGGCTTTTCAGATCGTAGCCTTTATGTAGGCGATTTAGCTGGCATGTGTTGTAATCGATCGAGCAAAGCTGCCCGTTTTGTCTTATCACTGCGTAAAGTCGGCATGTGTTGTCATCTCACCGAGTAAAGCTGAGCGCTTTGTCATGTCTCGGGCAAGCAGCCCTCTTTTGTCCCGCCATTCGATATAAATAGCACGGTTGAGGTCCCATGAAGTTGTAGCCGAAAACCTCAGAATCGAACAAAGAAGTACCTTCTATTTCGTGGTGGAACATACCATGGCGGAAGATGAGGGGCCACGGATATGGGTCACCAAGGAAGACCTTCCTTGGAAAGGAGGGAGATGTTCGGTCCACGCATGCGCTTGGTACCAAGCGGGCGTGCGCAACCAGCGTGGCGAAATGCGCACACAATGAGTACGTGGTCGTGCAGTCCTGGAAGGGCGAACGATGGCGCGCCGTTTCTTCCGATGCCCACGCTCCGGTACAAATTACTAATAGTATATTTTTATTGCTTATGGACCCTCCATGTTTATCGTCCTTTTTCGCAGATGGCGAAATGCGACTTCTCCCATTGGATCGACCCTCCTCATGAACGGTATATTGACCGTTATGTGGGTACTTTATGGGACCGAATAATGGACTTGGAGTACTGAATGGAGACTCTCAATGAGGAGAACAATGAGCTCCGCCAACAGATGCAACGCGAGAGGGGAAACGAGGAGGTTGTCAACATAGGAAGCTTGTACGATCCGACATGTTGCTGTGCAAACCCAAGTTGCATATGTGCGTGCCACTACCACGATGGCCAGCCCCGTCCGAGGCGTCCACTTCAGCAGTTCTCCACGTGGGTGCCACGAGGCTCATTTGGCATATAAGCAAAGATGTGTTCGGTTGTACCGTAGTATGTACGAGGGTCGATCGAAATAATGCGCAGATGTTGTTAAGCATGTCATGAATTGATTGTCTTGTGCACGAGCCACAAAAGTATCTCATTTTAACAAACAGCAAATACATGTACTAAATAAGTACATAACCAAGTACATTACTGAAAAGTCATGTAACTCATCGATCGGGACATGCATCGTCTAGTCTGTGTGCCCTCCCGACCGCATCGACCACAATGTGCACCGGTGTTCCAGCTTGTGATTCATCCATGTCATTCCTAATACGTCGGCTCTGTCGCCGACCCTTCCCACCCTTCAACATGTTAACATCCGAACCTGTGTCCTCGATGCAATGTCCAAAGTGGCGAAGTTTCCCACCACCCGAACCCTGAGCTCCCCACACCAAGCCCGCAGCACTCTCCTTAAAGAAGAACTCGGACATGAAGTTCAAGGATCCATACCCACGGTCCCGCATGCAGCGAGGACATGAGAGCATGGTTTGTGTAACAACTTAAGCTTGTTGCACGTGCAGCTAGGTTCATTTCCATTATCTCGCAAGACATACCTCGTGCGTAACAAGTGAACGAGCCGTCCCAAATCCGGCTCTATCACGAGTATCACCTCAAAACGATGCTCCTGTTGCCCATGACCTGCACTGTGTGCAATCGACCCTTTGTGCCTTCATCTCCATGTAAGTAGTAATTTTTGCGAATCTGAGCTCCGGATTGGCGTGATGAAGCACGGCACTCGCGTGCCTCTCCCCAAGTACCGGATTGTCTGTGAAGAACACCTTCCACGATGGCGACAAGGGGCTGAGAACGGAGACCCTTAGAACCCAATTGTACACCTCGGCAAGGTTAGTTGTCATTATTCCGCACCTTGCGCCATCCGTGTCGTGCAACAATGACCACTTCTCCAACGGTTCCCCCTCGATCCATGCGCAAGCACCTGATGTTTCGTGAGCTCCTTCTTCTTGGACCACTTGGGTTAGGCGCATCGATTGGCGGCAAGCATTGTGGTTGTGCCGCCCAGAGTGACCGGCTCCTTGCTCCTCTCTTCGACGTTCTTCCTAGTGTGCTCATCCAACAACCTCCACAAAGCATCAAATTTCTCTGTTGGTTCTCGCTAGACCTCTTGAATAGCTTCATCAAAGATTGTTTAGGAATTGCTTGAAAAAGTTTGCCGCTAAGTGATGACTACACCACCGTTCCTCATGTCCGCCAAGGAAAGGGCTCCTCGGGGTCTTCTTGAAGTTTTCTTATTGCCTTGATAATACCGGCGTGGCGATCATGGATTACGCACACACCAGCCGAGTGGCTACAACTCCAGCCCTCACATGTCGAGAAACCACGGCTAGCTCTCGTAATTCTCACTCTCCACAAATGCAATGGCGCGCAATATTTGATTGTTACCGCTAACGCCTATGGCCGTCGGATCGCCTTGTATTTGCTCACAAGAAGGTCCCGTCAATTGAGATCATCGGCAGATATGCCCAATGCTTCGATGCTAGCACCAAATGCAAACATTGCTCGCAACACCGCATACCTGGCGGACTTATGGACGGCTTCGTGGAGGGCGATGTGCGTGTTCGGGTTCCTTTCCTGCAGGACATTAAGCATACGAGGAAGGTTGTCGTACGCCGCCTCGAAAGTGCCAAAACGTTTTTCCAACGCCTTCTGCTTGGCCCGCCACGCCTTCGCGTAGCTAATCTTATACTTGAATTTATTCTCAATAGCTACCACAATATGCGTGGGCGCCATGTCCTTCTTCTCGCACTATCTCCCCATACATGACATTGGCTATAACCGACGTCAAAGTTACGATGTCTCGACAAGACAAAGGTTTAGAATGCAGGAGTGCGCTCAACCTTGGACACAATCCAATGAGTCTCATACTTAGGTTTACGGTGTGCACCCGCCAAGGGCAACCAGATCGCTCGCACGCCACGTTGTACTGCTCCTGGCTTGATTTGACGACGCGAAATGTCCGCCGCATTGAAAGGGCCCAAAGCTTGATGGCATCTGCAGCGCTTCCTTGTCAAGAAACATAGCATGCAACCGAACCTCCGTCTCATGGTACTCCCATTGTGATTCATGCTCATCATGTGCGGAAAGACCCTCCGCATTAAACCGGTTCCATTCCCGGGGATAGGAACTTCATCCTCATCGGAATCTGTCCTCGCTGCCGTCCTCACGACTTCCTCTTCATCCCATACCCTTCGTCATCGAGTCCATCTCGCGCACAATGTACTCATTATACTCTCCTTCATCGGCTTGCCCGATTGGCTCTCTATGGCTTGACGGCAGAATCTCCTTCATGTACCGTGATCGGCTTCATGACGAGCAACTTCATCATGTCCGCCAACATGCGGCCCACCCGAGCTGCTAGCACCTCCCACAACAACGGGTTGCACGAGCTTCCTCACCGCTTGTATCGAGCACGGTTGCACAAGCAAAGACACACTCGTATCCACGATGCCGGCACCTAGCACAAAGCCCTTCCATGTGGCGAGCGCACCAATGTCTTCAACTCTCATCCGATGTCCGTGGGAGACCGGCCCAAAGCCCTTGCACGACGACGCAGACACCTCGGGGTTCAACGAAAACTCCGGTCGATCAAAGCCGCACATCTCCCATTCGAGCATTCTCGTCATCCGAAGTACGAGAGTGACTTATGGAAAATCGCTCAAATCCACACCATTCGGACCTTCACGAATGGTTCCACTCCGTAATACACTCTCAATGTAGTGGACATTAATGATGTCGCCTGCATATATATTTCAATTTTGCGACATGTCAAATAATATCGCACAATACTAAACTTCCTATACCATACTACAAATTGCATACCAAACCTTTTCTACAATAATATTTCCATACTAACACGGTACTAATTATTCTACATCTATAATTTTTATTAACACCAACATTTCATATAAATAATAATGCAAATACAACATAATCCAAAAAATACCGGATCCAAATTGATGGAATAACTTCTACTCCTCCTTCCTCCTCACCTCCTCCTCTCCTCTTCTTCTTCCCCTCCTCCTCTCCTTCTCCTCTTCTTCCCCTCCTTCCTCTCCTTCTCCTCTTCTTCCCTCCTTCCTCTCTTCTCCCCCTTGTTTCTTTTCCTTCTTCCTCTTCTCTGTGCGCTGAATGTGTTTGCTGAATGAGTGAAAAGGTGGTTGGTAGTGGGAGCCTACCGGGCAGCCGCCTTAACCTCAATGTCGCCCTAGCGTTGGCATCAGATTGGCCGCCAACCGTACAACGATTTATATTAAGTCGCCCAACGTGCAGGCG